>JAWMRA010000078.1:127637220-127726582 GCA_035584735.1 Pseudotriccus pelzelni | reverse complement strand
CCCGCCGGCCGCGGGGGCGGGAGCGCTCCCGCCTCCCCCGGCGAGCCCAGCGGAGCGGAGCGGCCGCCGCTTCCTCCCGCCGCCGGAACTGCGGCAGCGGAGCCGGGGCCGCGGCCGGAGCGGGGCGGCGGAGCACCGGGGCACGGCGAGCACAGGGCCGGGGGCGGGGCTGCCCTGCGGGGCTCCGCGCTCCCCTCGCCCGCCCCGCCTCGCAGCCTGCGAAAGCCGCATCCCACGGGCACCGCGGCGCAGGGCCCGCCGGCCAGCCCGGCTCCGGAGGGACCGTGCGCCGTCAGAGGGGCCTGGGAAAGAGGGGGCTCGGGGGAGACCTTGTCGCGCTGCAACCACCTGGAAGGAGGGGTAGCCAGACGGCGGTTTGGTCTCTTCTCCCAGGAAACGAGTGACAGGACAAGAGGACAAAGCCGTAAGCTGTACCAGAGAAAGTTCAGGTTGGACATCGGAGGGAATTTCTCCACAGAAAGGGCGATTAATCATTGGAATGGGCTGCCCAGGGAGGTGGTGGAATCACTGTTCCTGAAGGTGTTTAAGGAAAGGCTGGACGTGGTACTTAGTGCCACGGTCTAGTTGACATGGTGGTGTTCGGTCTGAGGTTGGACTCGATGATCTCAAAGGTCTCTCCAACCTGTTGGATTCTGTGAAATCAGGGCGTTTCCAATTGGTGTTTCTTGCTCGGCACCCTGCCTGCCCGCACAAAGAGCCTCCCTCACTCCTTAGGGACGCCAGTCCGCAAAGTCTTTACCTGATGGCCACCTACAAGGGCCTGGTGGGAGGGGTGGGTGGTTGAGCCTGAACACACACCTGCTTTGGGCTCCTTTTTTTGCATCATGAAGAACTACTGAAGCACAGTACCAGCACCTCACTGTCATAGAGGCCGCGTGAATGCAGGAGAAAAGGATACCCCCAACCCCGATGAAGGCTGCTTTTGGGAAAACAAGAGTCACAGAATCGATTAGGCTGAAAAAGCCCTCTGAGTCATCCAGTTCCAACCTATAACTGAACACTACCATGTCAACTAGATTTATGGCACTAGGTGCCACGTCCAGTCTTTTCTTAAACACCTTCAGGAACGGTGACTCTACCATCTCCCTGGGCAGCCCATTCGAATTTTTAATCACACTCTCTGTGAAGAAATTCCTCCTGATGTCCAACCTAAACTCCCCTGGTGCAGCTTAAGACTGTGTACTCTTGTCCCCCATTTCCTGGGAGGCTGCCCCCTACCTGGCTGCACCCTCCTTTCAGGTGGTTGCAGAGAGTGATAGTCTGATCCTCCTCAAGGGTAAACAATCCCAAAATGAGCTGTGTTTGGATAAAGGGAGGCCAGGGAAAGAGCATAAGGCAAAGAAAAGCATCCTTAAGCAGTGGAATAGGTGGGCATTTCAGCATACCAGCCACCTAATAATTATTGTGGTTGTTGTAAGCACCCTGGCAAAAGATGGATTTGGAGAGATGGGTGAGCTGCGCATGCCTTCAGAGTGTGAAGGATAGCATGGAAAAGTGTTTTCTGTAACTTAAAGATCTGGGGAAGCCAGTATGTTCAGTAATGAATGTGATTAGAGATAGTAAATGAGTTAGACAAAACTGGTGCTGAAGGATCTTTATAGTGATGCACTTTATGCTTGAAATGACATCAGGCAGGGGTCCAAGGAAGAGATGCAAATAAGGGGATGATGTGGCTACCATAAGACTCATCTATATTGTCTGTTGCTGGAGTCCTTATGGGCTCTCTGAGTCAGGACCTTGTCATTTTTGTGAAGCAGTGTTTGCTTGCACCGAACCACGAGTAGTGATGCTGCGAGAAGAGCATATTCCACCCTGCAGCAGTAGCAGCTTGGATGTTTGGTGGTGAAAGTCCTGAGTTCTGGCCACAATAAGCTGAGCTGTATACACATGGAGCTGAGTTCATTGCAATATGACAATCCCCAGATATTGCAGCTGTGGCAACATGAGCTGCTCCTGTGTTGCACACAGGATGTCAGGCCAGGGCAAAGGCTGGTGCCCTCCCTGACCACTGCCTGGGACATGCCTCAGGAGGCCCCCCTAGAAAGGAGTCTTGCTCATACTGATGGTGTTTGCCAGTGCAGGCACTCTAATGCTTGATTCTTCAGTTGGGATTGTCATTATTGATGATCTCAGAGGTCCATTCCAACCCGGCTGATTCTATGACAGAAGTTGTCACCCTGCAGCACCCCAAATCTGCCCACAGATCTCTGTGGTGGGCTGAAGGCTCAGGGCTGGCAGAGTGGGCTGCTTGGAGCACAGTGGGCATTTGTGTTTTGGTGGTTGGCCACAGCCCTGGGGAGGACCTCGAAGCCTTGCCCAAACCTGTTGTGCCAAGAGAAGATCGAGACAGCTAGTGCAGGACCCAGCCCAGGGGGAAGGGTGCTCCCAAGCAGCAGGTTTTCCACAGAGCACCATGTTTGTCCTTCGCAGTGTCCTGCTACAGCTCTAGGGGATGGACTGAGCATAGGAATGGGCTTGAGCTGCAGGTCACCATTTGTCAGACCAGAGCTGTACTACAGGCTAGCCTTCCACATGGGTTTTATCTCACACATCATCAGATGGTCAGGGTGTATAAGGCCCCATGCATTAGAAGTATTCTGAGAATGAGAAGCTCCAGAGTTTATAGGTCTGTGGTCTAGGCAGAGGTAGCATAGCAAAAGATAAAGGTCTGGGGCAAAATCTGATGCTTAGCCTCAATCAGCATAGGTTTTTCTTAGGTCAGACCTGTAATGTTGGAGATGGGGGATACCTCTCTAATCACCCAGGGCGTATGTGTGGAGATCCACCACAGGATGCAGACATCATTCCACGTGTAAGTGCTCTGGACTAAATTCTGCCACCCTTTGAGGGAGTCTTGCCATGAGCATGAACTACCAGACTGGGATCATCATCTCTGGAAGCAGGATGGCATCAACCGAATATTGAAAGATTGCTGAAGACACCCAGCTATTTACTAACTAATAATCTAGAAATGACTGAGAGGTGGGCAGGACCTGTGCTGTCCGTGTCTCATCGGGGGGGGGGTGTGTGAGGAGAGTTTCCCAGACACTATCTGCCAACAGCTCTGCTGCCTGGGCTCAGTTTTGTGTTGGGAGGCTGTAATCCCCACAGCTCCTAGCAGCTCACCTTGTCCTGCTGAAGAAGTGCATTGCTGAGCAGAGCAAATCTGGTTATTTAAACCTCTCAGAAGTTACCATTGGAGCAGCTATCAAAGAGGTTTGTGGGAACTGCTCCTTGGAGACTGCGTGTCTTCTGACCTGCAGTCAGGCCAGTGGCCGATCAACTGCTGGAAAACTGATTTGGATACTTGTCTGGCAGCTGCCAGGAGAAACTAAACCAATTTGTGTGTCCTGTTGGAGCATAAAATGAGATTTGTAAGTTTCCTGGGTTTTTAAATAAAATCTAAAATACTTTTAATTGTTGATTTATTGGATAGTTAGAGGAGTTGATTTTAATGATCCATAAATTTTCCATTGCATTTCTAATGTATTGGGTTTGATCAGTTTTTTATTTGTTTGTGGATTTTTTATAAGTTACCAGAATAAGCACAAATAATCATTGCAATGAAAAGAACAATAATTGTTTTAAATATTTGTCTTCAGAGCATTGATACATGGATAGGGATGAAACAAACAACTGCTCAGTTGTGCTCCAAATGTTATTTTTCTTAAGCCTTCTTTGTACCTGCTGTTTCATACTGTACCTAGTTGCATTTCTTGTACAACTTCAATTTTCTACTGATGCTCCAGTATGTGGATCATCCCACACCTTGAATTCAGTAGAATTGTGAATATACATCAAGTAATTTATATGCACAACTGTACAGTTAGCAGAGAAGTGGAAAAATCCATCCTGCTCACTTGATTTTCATTTTTTCTGAGGGGAAAAAAAATGCACTTTTGAAGGTGGGAGAACTAAAAATCATTTTTCATGCAAGTGTCTTTCTCCTAGAATGAATACAGTGAAATGATTAAGTTAACGTTGAAAATGTTATTACTGTTGCACTTCAATCTTCCAAAATGCTTTCTGTAACTAATATTATATGAAAGTTATTTCATTTGACAGCTTATTATGTGCCCTAAACATTGTACTGTAATACACTGCAATGAGGAAATACAGGGATGCTGTGTTCTTTTTCCAAGCTTTCTCTGTACAAACATGCATCATGTGTCTGCATGATGGCAGCATTTGTTCTCTGTTTACATATTATTTCTAAGCCTTGCAGACATAACTTTTCTTTTTATTTACAAGTTCAACATACTGATGCTTTCTAGTTTAACAATCATTCTTTCTCTCTTTTAGAGATGTCAGGAGGCAGACACAGATGTGCATTGGTATAATGCATTATTATTGGGCATGTTTGTCATTACTTAAAAGTAAAAAATGCATAGTTGTTTGTTTTGTGAACAAAGCAAGTTGTATTTTTGTATGCTAAAGATCCCATGCCTAAAATGCTTGTAATGTTTCAATGACCAGGTAATGACTGTGGATATTTCACCCATTCTCCTAATTTCAGCATTTTGTGGGGTGGATTTACTGGCTTCTAACTTATGGTTCTGAATTATCAATATCCAAAGGTTTTGCTTATTTTAATAATTTTAGACTCTTCCCTCCCCAAAACTTATGTCTTCTACTAGGGTGTTAAAAAATAGTGCCTAAAGAAGTATTTGTGGGACCAAAATTTTGCACTGTGCTCTCCGAAATTATGTGGGAAATGCAAAGAAATATGTGGGGGATATTGGGGGGTAATGACAATATGGAGGCATTACTTAAAACTGGACCTAAGAAGTCAGAAAATTAAATTACACAAACCGTATAGAACCTTCAAGATTTTTTCCCATCTATTTACTTCTCTTCCTACCTTATTTCACCACAGCTTCCAGTGTTTTTGATGGCTTCAGCTCCTGCCTGCCTTGCCTAGGGTGTAAGTAAGTCAGGATCTGTTGTCACCTGCTTTATTGTAAGACATGGTCAATATACATTAAATCAAGGGAGCTGATTTAGATTTGCACACTAAAGCTGAGCTGGGGGCCTGGAAGCATGCATTGGCTCTGTTCTCTCTTTGCTTCAACCATCTGGTGGTAAATCTATGTTTTGATTTTTATTGGGGCCTTAGGAATTTTTTTAAGCACTGCTCCCTGCCCCCCCCCTCCCCCCAGAGGGAAGACACTACTGATTGCCATGACCATCTTCCTGTTCTCTTTTTTCTTCTACCCTGCTTCTTGTATTTGCCTCAGCTTCATTTTCCAATACTGTCTTTGAAGCAGCACGAGGTCTGGCATGTTCATTTTCTTTACTTCTTCCCATCCCTCCTGATGCTTTCCTGTAATCCAGAACTAACTCATAAGTCACCCTGTGTTTCGATGTGTGTGGTGCTCTACAGTCTGATTTCTCTTCTACTTCCCTCTAACAATACCGTCATCTTCTCCATCCCTTTTTTGTACCACCTCAGTGAATTCCTCACCTTTCTTTGTGTTTGCACCCTCCAAAATGTCACTACTCCCTATTGCGATTGCCTTTATCTGACCTGTAATTTTCTGTGTTAATTTCTTGCTTTTCATCTTACTTCATAAGACCAAGCGATGTCAGTGGGCTAATTGCTCTGTTGCTCCTCCAGCCTAAGTGCCTGCAGAGCAATAAAGTCATGCTAAGGGACTACAGGGGAAAAATCATGTTATTTCGTTGTTTGATGATTTAGACACATACCCTTAGTGATGTGACTTGCTTTCTGTACCACTTCCCTCTTTCTCTTCTTGTTCTAGTTCTTGTTTGCGCTGCAGGTGAGGTTCCCCAGAGCAGGAGTCTCACCCTTGTGTTTGTGAAACATGCAGAGTATCGTGTGCCTGGCCAGAAATAACTGTAAGAGAGCATAACTGGCTGATAGCAGCCTTGCCCTCCACGTGGCCTCTGCTCTGTGAGCAGGCCAGTGCTCTGCCATTGTCTCTGTCCTTTGCTGCACTCCTTTTTTCTCCCTGAGCTGTCTCTTTGACTTTTATCCAAGAATAAAGCCCTTTGAGGTAGATGACTCACAGCTCTGCACTTCCTTTGACTCACGCTTTGCCACCTAGAACATTGGTCAGCTCTTACTAAATTGCAATTTGGTTTTTTTTATTGCTAATGACGACAATCCTTGCAGCTCACATCTCTGATTTCACTGTCACTTCTGCTGGGTCAGAGCTATGCTTGCTTTTTCTACAGTTGGTCAAAGCTGTATTTCCCAGTTCGCCTTCTGCATTTCCTCTTTCTCCCTCTCCATGGGTTTGATAGCACTGGGTTTTTTAAACATCCCTCGCAGACTTTAAAGCCTGGAGGCTCTTTTGTCTCTGGAGCCCAGCTGTTTGGGCTGCGTTTCTGAGGAAGAAGGTGCTGGTCCCCACTGCAGCCTGCCCTGCCAACATGGAAAGGCAGCCTGGCCCCTTGCCACCCTGTGCAGCATCCTCACTGTTCATCAGCTGCTTGGCCACAAGCAGCACAGTTTCCCCAGCTTCCAGTGGCATTCCTGATGACACTTGTGCGCTGACAGAGCAGTTGGTGGCATCACACGGGTGTTGATGATAAGGGCTTAGCAAACAGTTCAGCTGAAGCAAAACAAGTACTAGAATTCAGGTCATTTCCCAGGCACTGTGTTGTCCCTGAAGGGCAGGACTAGCATGACTGGAATCACTGAAACTCCATCCCTGACTCTGAGATCAGCAGGAATGACTGATCACATTCAGGAAATTGCTCTTGGAATATTGTGCTGGAATATTTTTCAGAGAAGTGGAGCAATGTGATCTTTAATGTATTTGTGTCTTAGTGTCTTACTAAATACACTAGTAGGGCACATCTCCCACGCCAACATAGCAACTAGCACCCTTAGCCCCACATTCTTGTCCGACCGTGTTACTATTGACAGAAGAAAGGGCAATAGCACTGCTTTTGATGGGTGTCCAACTTTAAGCAGGAAGGAGTTTGGCCTCATACTTGAAGATCATAAATCAGTAATACAACTCATGGCCCTAACACTAAGCAGACAGTAGATCCCTTTTCAAAAGCTGTGTCCAGTGTTATTAGAACGTCTTGGACAGGAGCAGCCCTGTGCAGCTGGTGCTGCTTTTCAGTGGAGTGAGTAGAAAAATACTCCAACGCAGGTAAAACACGTTCTGACTAGGCTGATTGGCTATTACCAAGCTAGTGAACCGTTTGTTGCCTGCTGAGATTTCCTAAACAGCAGGAAAAGAAGTGGATGGGATTATATGTAGTTATTAATGTAGGGTGCAACTTCCATCTGGGATGTGGATTCTTGACTCCCAGGCAGCTCTGAAAATCCCAGCTGTAATTTTCCAATGAGGAAATACAAGACAGGCAGTTTGTTACAGAGAGGTGTGATTCCTTTAGGAAGGGCAGCTCTGTTCCCTGAGCTTTTCTTGACTCCTGGCCAGCATTGCCAGGCTTTGACTTCATTCCCAGAACTGATGCTCCCCAAGTCTGTAGTTGTCTGAGTTAAACAGCCACATTTCAGATTATTACTTTTACTGCCACCCCTATCACTCTGTATAACTGCTTCTATGAGACATGGGGCATTATGAAAAACACATGGAAAAAACAAACCTAATGTGTAAGCAGGATACCCATCACTGTGTAATAATGCCTAACTGTACAGTTACATAAATGCTTTTCTTGGGGAATCACCAGTGACGACAGCAAGCTTTGCCTGCCGTGTTTGGGCTAGTTAAAGCACTGATTCATCGTACTTTGAATACTCTGTTTCCTGCTTGTTCTATGGTAAATGGATTACTGCCTGCAATTTCAATAGTAATTAATGAAGATGAGAGATTTATCCAGTGATAAAACTGAGTTGTCTGAAGAAGAGGAATGATTTACTCCACATGTCAAACCTCACAGCATTACTAGAATATCACTAGTTCGTTTGCAGACAAACTCTTCCTCTTCCTGATAGATGCATTTCTATCAGTTGGGATATCCAAATCATAATTTGGTTCTTTTGTTCCTGCTTTATCTGAAATCTCCCTATCCTTCTCTTTATGCTGCTCACATAAAGCAGTGCATATTTTTCCCATGCATGTTTCTTCTTGAGCTGCTCCACCATCTGTTACGCATTAAGTTGGTCAAACTTTGGGTGCAGAAAGTAGACTCTGGATGAAACCCTGTTGCTTACATAAAGGGGTGCATAAAGGGAGCAATGCCATGAGAGAGAGGATCTGGCTAGGCAGGGATCTCAGCTTCTTCCACTCAAATGGAAGTTCCAGAGGAGATGCCCATGCTGATTATCTTAAAGAACAGTGTGATCCCCAGAAGAAAGGTACTATATTAGTGCAAGGTAATTATTATTAGTGGTATTGTTGCTGCTGTTATAGTGACTGTTACTGTGATACCTTATTGCAGTGCTTACACAAGAAGAAATACATATTGGCAGGTGGAGGGAGGGAAGGAAAATGATAGGTTTGCTTCAAGCAAAAAGTGGCCAAACTTGACATTTGATATGAATACAGTCGTCTCAAACCAGATTCTTTTCTTCCTTGTAAATCTGTGCATTGCAAGTGCTTTCTACACAGATAAAGCAGAGAGCCTGAATAAGGTGGATAAGAGATCTATCATTAATGAAAAATTTATGAGGAAATTAATTTGTGAAGAATTCAGATGAGCAAATATTCGACATGTTGGTGCACATCGCTAGCAAAAGTGCCAGATGGTTTTACATTTTTTGTGATGGGAGATTCTTGGGGAAACCAGGCATTGTGACTGAGCTTAGTTGGCTGCGCTGCTTTTTCCTGTGTACATCATGTTGGAGTAATTCATTCAATATCCTTCCCGGCTTTATGTAACTCTGACCTTACAGGTGAAAAGTTTGGTCCTGCCCTAGGAATTGCAAGGAGAATGATGTTTGTTGACAGAGGTAGATAATATCTTCCTCTTCAGTGAGTCGGGATGTCAGCAGCAATGACTTAGACATGAATTGACAGGAAATTTAGGCTTAGTCCTTGAACTCAGTGGTTTTGGCAGAGATGTGAAGAAATGAAACACAAAGTGACAGAGGGAGAAACCCAGATTCCCTCCTGGAGAGAGAGTTTACTGGAATTGCTTTGTCATGGACTAGCTTGTTTCATTCACAGAAAAAATGTGGATAGTTTTGAGACTATTACAGTATCCATGCCATTGACATCAGGGACCCTGAGAAGCAGCAATCATGTAACTGTTCCCTGGGATATACTTCAGGAGGGTGTAATGCTGTAAGGGTGGCTTCACTGAATTCAAACAGCCCCACAAATACCATTGAAACTTCTCTGGTGAGTTTCGTAAACAGGATTTGACTATAAATCAAACCCAAGCAGAGATGGTGTGCATTCAAAAATGTCAGTTATTTTATCCTGAAACAATTTCTTATATGCTGAAGTTTAAATTTTCATTAGTTGAAAGAATGGACATTCTTTTTGGTTCATGTCTTCCAGATGTGCAGGATTGCAAATCAATAGCCAGTCCCTGCAATAAATTTTCATTTAGACACTTTATGACCAAGGCAAAAAGTATGTATATAAATAGGGAGAAAACTGATAGACTGCTAGAAAAAGAGTGTGCCTGCCTTCCTTGGAAAGGTTAATGGAAGTATCAGCCTACAGGTATAACATTTGCTTGTGGAGTTTTTTTCCCTCCTCCTCCTCCTCATCCCTGTTTTTGCAGTTGGCATTTGGAGAAGTACCGATTTAAATCCAGGCTCATGCATATGTCACATTCTGCTGAACTGAATGGAGGGGCAAGAGGCTTATGAGACCAGTCCTGGGAGATTCTGGCTGCCGTTTGTGCCTGCAATAGGGAGTTCAGGGTCTTATGAGAGCAGAGTCTAAATTAAGACAGGCTCTGGCATGCGCAGTGGCAGGGAAATGCAATTTGATATCAATGTTGAGGCTCCAAGGTGAGCGAATGCCACCTACACTGCTCCCAGGAGGCTCCTGTTTCTCAGAAATGTTATGGCAACATGTTGCAACCTAGATATTAGTTGTACTTTTCAGTTTGCTTTGTCACTTTCATCAGCAGCTTTACTCCATAACAAAAACATCCTAATATGTGATAACATATTAGTGAACACATGTTTTCATTGACTCTAAAGAAGTGGGCAGCATTCTGGCATGCACCCTTGCAGTTTCCAGACTTGATTGCAGGGAGCAGTTCCTACCCTAAACACTGAATTTCCATCTTTAAGTAGAAAGGATTCTCAGTAAATAAAAAATTGCTAAGTGTACCAGTAACACATAGCATTTTCCCATTGGATTAAACATACAGAGATTGTCAGGACTTGTTACTTGCTGGCCAGGTTCAAAGGTAAATGAGCCAAGAAAGCAAAGTTAGACAGAAATTAAAAAAGAAACCCTACGATGCTGCCCACCGAACATTTCTTGCCCTGTGAAATGTTCAGTGATGAGGTGGATATTTTCCCTCAATGGACCCTGCTCAACAGACACGTGTCAGAAGGCTTATTTATAGCTCTCATGTACATGGGATGCTGCTCTCCTCTTAGCCAGTGCTCTGCTGCTCTCATTTGACCTCATCCCTAGAAGGCTGAAAATTTATTACTGTAATGAATCTTTGTTTCTCCTTCCTTGCTCCTGGGGAATTTAAACGTGCTTGTGCCAAGACGCCACCTCCTTGCTTGGCAGTATATAATCTAGTATACATACAAGTTGATTTCACATGGGAATTAGAGAGGATGGAAGAGATTTGTCACAAGACATTTGTGACCCATGTTACATCAGCCTCTGGGAACACGGTATGTCAGCCAAAATAAAGACTTGCCTTGTGAAATAGGTTGTTAGCACTGATAAACAAGGCTTCAATAGGAGTTGAGGGTCAGGCTAGCAGCCTGAAATACTGAAGTCATTTGGGACCTTGAATTAATATATTTATCTACAAACAGGTTCAGGGTGGAGAAGGGCAGGGCAGCCTTTACCACCTAGCAAACACCATGCCCCATCTGATGCCAGCCATTGTCGGAGAACTTTGATCTTCTTTGATTACTTGTTAGCCCTCAAATTGCTACATAGTTTTTATTAAATTCATCAGTGTAGAATTCAGCCAGCCTTGTGCTTCTGATTCCCAGTAATACTTGTGTGAGACACAAGTGAGTCTTTCTGCCTCCCTTTTAGAGCGTGGCTTAAATGGTTTTCATCAACAGCTCCCACTGGAATCAGATTTCGTCTTTGTTGTTCTGCTTCCTCCTTTTCCTCCAGGGCCAAACAGTTCAGCACTGTTTAATCCTGGGAAAACCAGGAAATCAGAGTTACTGGGAAGGGGGATGGGATTCCTCTCACCTATCTTGAGCCATCTGAATGCCTGCATGTCGCTCCAGCTCATCCTCCCGGCTCAACCTGAGCAAATGGACAGAGAGGGGTCTCCTGGGGGCCCATTCACCCATCCTGAGAGAGCTGGCTGGGAGAGGTGTGAGGAACCACACAAATTGTGCCCGAGCAGCACAGCTCCGGGGCTTGGAAAGAGAGCAAAAGGCTTAACACCAAGAAGCACAGATTGACAATCATGGATACATGGGACAAACAGAGGAGAAAAAGGGGATTTTACAATGTGGATTGTCTAGTATGTTGTTGATAAAGAGGTCCACAAAACTTCTACACAAATCTTCTCAGTATTTTAGAGAGATGTATTGTATTTTATTACAATATATTTTTATTTATATAGATTGTAAATAAATGTAAACTTGTAAAATATATAATTTTTATAATTTACATATGTATATATAATATATATTTATATAATTTTAAGATAATACTTGTTTAATTTGAAACCTTTCTTTCATTTTTCCCCTAGAATTTTTTTTTTCAACTAAAAATAAAGTGAATCATGATTTTACCAACAAGCCCCAGAAAAAGGTCCCAGGAAAGGTAACAGTTAAATCTGTATGACAGATAAATCCCTTTGCATCCCAGAACTTTTCAACAACCAGAGGCTAACATTTCACCTCTACCTTGAGCACCCTTCATGCATTATTAACTCGCAGAACACATTGCTGTGCACATTTAGTGTATGTAAATACAGAGTCTGATTTTTATTTACTGCACATAGCACAGCAGAGTTAAAGAGGTTTTAAAGTGCATGTATATTAAACAAAGTTTCTCAGAAAACTATTTAGTTTATGTTTAAAAATCTGGACCAAACCTATAACTTTTTACAGTGTAGATTATCTGTCACAATCATTATTTGCTGTGTGACCTCAGAATTTATTTACTTGTGTAACACAATAAAAGTCATCCACAAATTTCTCTTTGCAGTGGTTCTGCTTCTCCTGACTCCTAATATTTTATATTTATTTTGTATTTTGCTTTTAGCTCACATTCCAGAAGTCATGTACCTGGGGAATAATCTGAGTTATATTTCTGATTTGCTCTTTTTTTGAAAAAAAAAAGAGAAAAAAAGGAAGCAAATTCCAAACATTCATGATTAGATAGAAACTTGAAAAACTCAAAATCATGAAGGCAAATGTATCCCAAATATATTACACTCATGATTTCTAAGCTGATCCCCAGATGTGAGGTTTGTTAGTGCATGAGGAGCCCCGTGCTGTGCTGTCATTTGTAAAACCCATACCGCTACGTGAGTAAACAAAGAAACAGCAATCACAGCCAGGATTTGGGGGGGAGGTGGCAGATTGGTTTCTGTGAAGGTTGTGAGGTTGTTTAAACTGTGGAAAAGGAAGAGGATCCAGAAGTCAAGGAGCAGAACTGAAGAGAATAGGGATTGGAATAGGGATTGGCTCCTTTTGTAGGGCCCACCTGGGCTTTGTGGAGAAGGATGCTCAGGGCTTGTCAGCGGGTGAGGTACTGACCAGCACAAGTGCACTGTTGTCCTCTGTGTGTTCCAGCCTCGCTCCAGGAAAGCTACTGGTAAAGCAACGAGCATCCCATTGCACACCAAAGGGATGTTTAAATCCTGTGATCAGCTTTGTTATTGGAAAGAAGAAAATGAAAACAATACAGTTCAAACTGTAAATTAAAAACGCACTGCAGATGTAGATTTCATGAGCAAAGTTGTTTAAGAGCATTAGTATGCGTATTAGAAGTAATTAAAAACAAGCAAACAGGAAGAATGCCAGGCGAGAACATGCAGGTTGGAGGAGAATTCTCTACTCAATTACACAAGTGCAAACTAATATCTTGTAAATAAATCCACAATAATTTCCTTGGATGAAGTTACAGTCATGCTGCTTATAAGTAGCTTAACCACAAGCACTGAAAACCAAAACAACAGCATACTATTTACAACCACAAGAAAACAAAAATGAAGTAGAATACAGAACCAACTTGTCTGTCTGTTCTCAGTGGTGCCCTGGAAATGAGGTTTTCCTCTCTGAGGATGCTGATAATTTACTGGGCTGGGACTGGTCCAATTTTTTTCTGAGTAATATTCAAGAAGAATTTTCAAGAAGTATTTTAATATCTGAGAGTTGTCTGAGTAGTCAAATAAAAGACCACTCATAGAACCTTATAGGAAAAAAAATATCCATCTTGTTCGCCCAAATGCTAGCCAACCTTTTAATCCTCTTCAGATTAGTTTACTCATGTGAAATCAATATTTCAAGGTGCTACAGTACCTCCCAGAGCAAATAAGGTATTAGCCAAGCTGGGCTCTATAGAGCTTCTGCAGTCCGTCAGGTGTCACAGGGAGCCTTGACAGGTCTGTGCCAACTGGGGGGAATTAAGGCCAGGTGAAATGCCAAGCTCCTTAGCTCATCTGCTGCAGAGAACAAGTCTGCAGTGTGCCCACTCAAGTCTTGTTACGGGAATAAATCCGACGTGCCTCACTTACTAGGTCAGAGACAATCTGCAGTGCCTCAATATGCAGTGTACCATGATATCAAATGTATCACAGAAGCCGAGGGCACGATTAAGTTGCAAAGGCAAAGACTGGAAATTTAAGAAATGCCAGAATTAGGATGCTTACTCAGCTGACATTTGTTTCCTGGTGGCAAATGATTTATGATGCATTTATCTCTAGCCACGTGATCACCCACTGGTGTCTTCCCCTGCTCTGGCACCCTGTTTGCTCTGTGCTGAGTGTGCCCAGTCCATGGTTACTGCACAGTCTTCAAACCCTGCTTTGAAAACAGCTATTTATTTTACATGGAATTTTTCACATGGTTGTACTGCTAGAGTAGCTCAGAAAAACAGAAGATGTACAGAGAGTCCCCAGCATTTCCCATCTGCAGATGTTTGTTCCTGACACTTGCAATAACATCCCAAGGGGGGGGTGAATGGGTGGTTTACCCATACCAGGGGTTGGTGAAAACAAACCAAAGAACAGTTCCCTTGGGTGCTATTGTAGTGAAGGCCATCCAACTCACCAGCAAAATTCAAAATCTCCTGTACAGACACTTCATCTCCACTATCAGTTCCTTGCCCTGATGTGAACCTTGCCTCCTTCCCAGAATTTATCCCACCCACGTTCTATAAATCAGGCCCTATGTTTCCTACAGCTCTACATTCATATTGGGCAACTTCTTCTTTATGGTTGCATTCATAGGTTATAGTAGTGACCTAATTTCACCATTTCCCCTTTAGTTCTGGTGTTTAGCCTTGATGGACCAGCATCACTTCTCATCTATAACTGCAGGTGAGGTCACGGTCACCTTGGGCTGGAGCACTCCCTGGGAAGTCAGATGTCACGCACTGAATCTCAACTGGTTACGTGTTGACTTATTCTTCTGCTAAAGAACATAATTTACCTGATTCCCCTGTGAAATTGCAAAAAAAGCAGATCACCTAAAAGAAATCTCACTGTCATGACAGACTTCTGAGTACAGAGAAATTAGGCTTCCTCAAAGAAAAAGTCACCAGTGTCTTATTTTAACATAGCCAAAATGATGTCTTTTCCTCTAGCATCACAGCTGAACACAGCTGCACTGTTCTGTCTGAAATGTTCCACAGTAATTCAACAGGACACAGAGATTCAGAATGAAAAATTTCAGTTCAAGTTTGACAAAATCATAAACAACAGATTTATGGGTTCCTAATGGGACATGCTGAAGACCTTAATAACAGATGCTTTCAGCAGCTCTGCTTATAATAAGCTGTGGGAATTGATGGTGTTCATTTTAAAATAATTTTCACATTTAAATTTTGATGGGACTCATTGGTTAGATGCTGTAGGCAGGGCAGATAAAGCAAACAGTGTTGCTAAGTCATCAGCAGCCCTGCAGGGGTATTTCAGACAAAACTCCATTTACGTTTAAGAGGAGGCTGGGGTTTGCCTCCATCACAGCTGCAGATTTGGGGCATGTAGGTCTGTTCTCCTGCATGACCATTTTAGTGCCTTGCTCAGAACGGCTGCTGGTGCTGTACCACGTGTGACACAGGCCTGTGCCCCACACTTGCCCTTTCAGACAGGGCTTACCCTGCAGGCTTGGGCTTTCTCAGGATGCTCCTAAGTCAGGAGCTGCTTAGGAAACCCCAGGACTCCAACTTGGAGTGACTGATGGGAATTTTCAGTTGCCTGGCTGGGCAAACCCGGACTTCTCTTCAGTGTTTAGAAGAGGGTTATAAACCATTAGGAAGTGACCTCAGCTGACGAGTATATCGTGCTCTTTCATTCTATTCACTTACAGCATTTACAACATCTCCACATTATCGTTTAGACTTTTACAAGTCTTAATGACCCTTTTATCAGAGCAGCAATAACCAATAAATCCCCTTTGGCGTTTATTGCCCTGTGTCTAATACATAAAAGACCGAATTTATAACATCTCATGAATGCTGGAGATTATTTTTCAAACTATTTCTTCAAATCTCACTGCAAAAACAAATACTTTGATAAAGGCCCTGTGTCTGTGATTTGTTCAGCATCAGCCCTAAATTAAGTTCACCCACAACATGCAATAAATCCTGTGGACTGGATGCTGTATGACAAAAAGAAACCAGAAGACCAAAATGCCTTCCCTATGGGGAGGTGTTCCATCCTCTGCCCATGTCCTGCTAGGGTCGGTTTTGTCCTTAGCTACCAGGAGGGTTTTCAGGCCCAGGCGCAATAGCAGGAGTGCTGGGCACAGAGAACACTGCTTTAATTGTCAACAACCACAACAGAAATACAGGTACATCTGATGTGGTCTATTCAGCAGTCAGGTAACTCAAATCCATTCACTGTGCTTTGTCGAAAAATGGTGGAGAAAAACAGGCACCACCAGGAAAGGTTTCATCCCACCCTACAAAAGGTACCCAAGAGGGACACCTGCAAGGCACATAGTCCCAGCTGCCCTCCTCCATATGCCCCTGACTGACAACAGTCATCCAACTTCAAAACACCTAAAATTAGATGCCACAAATCCCTATGCCTCAGTTTGCAGTGATGACAACATAACTTTGAAGTTATCTCTCTGTTATTGTAGGCAGAGACAAGACTCCGAAGGTTCCTTGTTTACTCATGCCCAACACCCAGTAATGTCCTTCACTCTCTGTAGGACATTCAGTGAATTACCATTAGTACTATTTGAAAGTGTGCCTTGTCTTGGTTTATCTACAGGTACAACAGATGCAGCCACAGGACTCTGCAGAGTTTCTTGCTGAAACTCTCCCCTGCACTTGCAGAGCCCAGCAACCAGAACACAACAAATTAGTCCTTAGGAACCATTTCAAGTGACCTAGTAATGAAGGCAACTCAAGGATACTATGTGTTGCTGGCAATGATTTCAGCTTTGCTAACTCTATATCTAGACACCAGACTTGGACTTGATTCAAAGCCCAGCACCGGAAAGACTTGGCATCGGTGGATTTTGGACAGGGGCATAGATATTTCTATGGGGTGAATGCAACGCTGTGTGAAGATGCCCAGGCTAGGGCTGAATGAGCTACTGCCAGGGCTGGAGGTCAGTATTGCTGTACTGGTTAGACACACTATCCCAGCTAATTAGCCTTGATGAGAAACTACCTGTTTTGACCTGGGCAGAGAGCTTAGTTAGGGCAGCAGTTTTCCTCCTGACCTAAGCTAGCCCAAGCATCTCTGTGCCATGTGGAGACTATTTCAGTGCCATTGTAGCAGGGTATGTTCCAGAGAGACCAGATGTGCTCAGTTTATCCTGTTTCCCCTCTTTTCAGCTGCCCATTCATTGCTCTACCAGGTCTACTGCCAGGTTCTCCTGTTTTTCTCTTCATTCCTGCTGACCCTCTTCTCCTCTGCAGAACTATAAACCCAACAGCTCCCCAAAGAACTTTTCATTAGTATAATTTATTAGTTAAATCATTCCTCTGACCTGTTTCTTGTTCAACTAGCATATCTCCCCATCCACTCAATATAATTGGTACAGCACCTGAACTCTGCTGCCAGGGTTTAAATGGCCTGACATATATCACTGAGTCACAGGATATTAAGAGAAAGGTGAGAGGATTATTGGCGCCCTGCCACTGGGATCAGATTGGATTTCTTGTCCAACTACTGAAACATGTGATTGTATAAAGAGGGTTCACACAGCCTGGGTTTAGTCCTTACTCCAAGCTTGACCATTTGAACACAACAGGGACTTTCACTAAGGACTGGGGGCTTGGCCATGTAAGACCTTCTTTCTTACATTGTCCTGTTGATTTTTGGAAGGTTACAAATCCACATGAGGCTCTGCAGGATGGAGTTGATGAGGAGAGCACTCTCTCTGGAGCTGGAGTTGCATCGACACCCTTCTCTTGCCTGGCTGCACCAGCCCATTGTGAGAACCATTACCAGCAGCCTGGCATTGCCTGCCAGTCCTCACATGGTCCCAGGCACTCCCACCTCTGTGATTTCCTTTTTTGCATCATGATTCTCTCCCCACTGATTCTCTTGTTTCTAAGTTTAAAGAAGTATTAAACCCTGAGCTGCAGGTTTTCAATGGTGATTAATTTTGTTGCACAGTCTTCTCGCCATTTTGAATTATAAAACATCAAAGCGTAAAAAAGCACAGCCCCTATCCTTGCCAAGAGATATACATTCTCTCTTTTTGTTCTTTTTCCCAGGAAAAAAGGCCTGCTGACGTCATCTGCCTTGTTCAGGATCCTTGCAATTGGCCCCGGTCTTTTTTGGGCTCCTCCTTCTCTCCCCTCCTCTTCTCCCCACTTCATACTAAGAGGTAACCAGGGAAACTGGGAACCATGGCAACCTGAGGCAGCGTGATTTTTCTCTGAGAAAAAGAATATATAAGCATGCAAAATCCCTTTAAAGTTTATACCAGGAGGCTGGGTCTGAATCTTCTCTACCCTTCCCTTCGGAGCAAGGAAGCGGTGGGCCTGCCTCCAGGCTTGGGAGAGCTCACCTGCTGCCACTTGGTTCATCCAGCCAAAGCCTCTGGCTCCCCGTGCCCCCACAAAGCCAGAGTGGTAGAAAGGCCTCGAATTCCATCAGCATGGGTGGTCCTGTCCCTCCAAGAGCAATCAGACAGGCTAGGACAGTAACTCCCACAGCATCTTGTGCCCTGTTCTCATCACAGGGACTTGGTTGGCCCATCACTAAGTGCTCCTCAGTTTTGAATACATTTCTCACCAGGACGTGGGGAAGTGCTTTTATCAGCAACTGGAGAGGGACAGCTTGAGCACAGGTTTATGGTCTGGTTTTCAAAGGATGAGACCACTGGGCACTTCTGTGTAGTTTTGGACATCTTTTCCTTGAAAAAAAATGAGGATAGAAAAGTGGGTCTTCCCAGTCCCACCAAATTGTTCATCCTCAGATTCCAAATTCTCTGGATGAGGGACAAAGCTTTCTCCCTGCCAGGCAAGGCCAAGGACACAGAATTCCAGAACACAGAATATTTATTTTTATTACTATAACTAATGATGGTATTAGAGTGGTGCTATCATCACTGCTCCTCCAAAATGTGAGAAGGAAGGGCAGCTGTGGAAGAGGCTCCCTTCTCTCCCTGTTCTGCCGTGACACTTTCCCTTTTCCCTCAAAATGGGGACCAGGGTGACACTGTCTCACTGTGGCTCAGTGCCCATCAGCAGGGTTGTGCACAGAAACAGGAGGCAAGGGCCCTGCAACCCCACCCAGGGCAGCATCAACCTTGGGTAAAGCTCTCAGGGCTCAACCACTGCTCCCTGTCCCCTCACCCTACAGCCAGGCCAGTCTCCTCAAGGGATGGAAGTTAAATCCCAGCCCCTTGGAAGCCCCAAGCTCACTCCTTCTACAAAGAGCGACCACAAGTGCTGTTCTTGGTGGGGTACAGGAGGTTTTGGTATCAGCTGTGCAAGCATCAGGCAGCATGCCCAGCACTGCTTGGAGGCCAAGTCAGCAAAGAAATAACTAGCAGGTTTTGTTACTCCAAAAGAGTACAAGAGACAAACTATTTGACTTCTAGCTTATTTCCAAAATAGAATACTGACTATAAGTTGCCTTCTTTAGGAGAAGAATGATGACAGTAGTAATAAATTGTACACATTTATTTTTGAGTTTGCAGATACGGGTGAATGTTGAGCAACGGTTGGGAAGAAAACAAACAAACCCTGGCAAGCAGCTATTTTTATAGGATAGTTTTGTGTTGAAATTTCTATAAGTTGGCAACAGAGTCATCATGAGACCTTTTATCCAGATAAGGCTATGCCAAAATCTTCAGGAAACATCTTGCATGTTTAATTTTTTACTTACAAAAAAGGGGAGAGGGAGAAGAATGAAAACTCAAGGGAATGTTTGCAGACCTACAGTGTCTGCTCTATAAGGCACCAAGTACTTTTTATTCTGTGAATGTAAGTGGGACGTTTCCCAAACCTGCCTCTCGCTAAGTTCAAATCTGGGATAGCTCCAAGTCAGGTCTTGCACCGGATTTGCTTGCAGGCTGGGGAGGGAGATGTCACCAGGCAGAGTAAACAAAGTTCATGAACCATAAGGACCAGTCTGGGATGTCTCACCTTTAAGGTCAATGAGCCTGTTGAGAGAAGAATGGCTTTCAGTGCCCCCAAGCACAGTTGTTTTAAAGAGACATGGTCAAAACTTTGCTGATCATGTTGTCTCTGCCTCCTGCCTCCCTGCCAGTGCCCAAACAAGGTCTGTTCATGGGAAGCATTGAGCCAAGGGGACATCTGCTGCCTCCGTGACTGCAGCTCCAGACCCAATCCTCTGGGAAGCAGCTTCTTTATCAGTGTTTGCTGCTTGTGCTTAATGTCTAGGAAATGTCTGGACTTAAACTTCATGTCATGGAAGCGTTGCTGTCTGCATGCATCCATGTGTCTGTCCCTAAGGTCTGCACTATAAAGAAAACATTTTAGAATTAAGCATTGGGTCATAAAGAAAAATTATTTTGTGCTTAAAAAAAATAATCTAGATAGCTAGATTACCCCAGATAGCTTCTGCCTAATATGACATGTCAAAATTCTACTTATTAGAGTTCTTCTGTTGAAATCTTCTGTCTAGTCTGCCTGCAGAGGGGAGGAAAGGGTTACTTACTATGTGAGAACGGAAATCCAAGACGAGAGCTTTATAGCTGGCTCTGTGATGTGAACATTAGATAGTAATGTCTCAAAACTAAACTATTTAAGCAGCTCCAGTTTCTATGTTAAATTGACTCTAGTGTGTTTATAACCAAATGGACAGCTGCATCCTGAAGAGCCTTTCTTAACGCTTATAAGGATTAAATGGTTTTGTGTTGAGATTATTGAGATCATCTTGAGGCATTTATTTTATTTTGATTTGTTGCCTCATTTTCTTTTATTGCTAATCTCTTCACTTTAGAAGCATCTTTACCTTGATTTTACTCCCTTTGTTTTAACTCAGTTTCTTCTAATGTGGGCCAGAGGGGTGGTCAGAAATGGATGCCAGTTTGCCATTAGAAAGGCTTGACCAACTCCTCCAAATTTGCCTATAGTTCCCTCTCTAAAGATTCATAGTGAATTTTTCACTTTTCCCATTTTCACACACATGTGCAGCTGCAAATAGTTCACCGATGCTCCCAATGGAATTTATTGCAAGTTTGAACACTGAGGGAAGTTCTCAAAATAGTTTGTGAGTACTGTAAGTCTTCTGAGTATTTCAGAGGTTGTTTGCAGAGGTCACACCTGGACCTGAGCAGCTCTCCATTGAGAAGCTCTCGAAGGACCTCACACGTTCACCCTAAAGCATCTGCCATATTTACATTCAAGGCGTGGGTGCATCATGAGGTTAAAATTAAAACCCTGCGGCATCAGTCACTAATTAGCTCCTGTACTCCTTGCACACCCATGAAGCCCACTCCAGGCAGATGAAAGACGTATGCCAAGCACTTTAGAGACTAAGGGAGAGGGAGAAAAAAATAAAGAGAACAAAAGTTGGGGCAAGGTGGAAAGAAGAAATATCATTTGTAGCTGTGTCCAGGATGGGGATGGGTCAGAAGCATTGAGGGAGGTAAAAAGGCTGTCTGAAATGATCAGTAGCCACCAGCAACAACCATAACCCTGTCCAGAGTGAAGGGCCATAGAGACCAGGTGAAGAAAAAGAAGAGGACAAGACAAAGAACCCTAGGAGGTGCACGTGTCCCACCAAGGAGATAATGTTTGTGTGTGTAATCAGTGGCTGGGCGTTTCTGCCTCATGGAGAAGACATGGGTGTTTCCCATGTAGAGGGCTCAAATGCATCTTCCTGATGAAGAGGAGAAAGAGGAATTAATCCCCTGATGAGAACTCTTGGAGGTTTGGTGCTGGAGCTGGAAGGCGTGAGGAATGATAAGACATTGATTAGGTTTCTGAGTCAGCAGCAGACGCACACTCGCCACGCTACTGACTGGTCTATTTGCTCTCCCACTTGTTTGTTGCCTAACTTATCTTCTTGACTCATTCCAAACCTAGCTGAGAGCAGAGATAGGCAGACTATACTCTACAGTCTTTTCACCAGCCTGTGGTTCAGCTTCTGCTGCCCTATATCTCCCATCAGGAATAACATCACAGCAGTCAACTTTTCTTTGCCAAATCAGAAGAAAAGAAAGGTGAAGACACTGGGAGTGTAATGAGGAGGGGGAATCCTGGAGGGGAAAAGTGGGTTAGGAGAGCTCCTGGGAGAGGAAGAGGGTTTTTAAAAAAGTTTTCATGCACTTCCTCCAGAAATGTGTCATGTTGACACTGGTCCTGTGTTTCAGTGATGGTGATATGCTCACCATGAGTGAAGCAGCAACCTCATGTAGTAGCAAGGAACAGGTAATATGCAGTACAGTCTTTTATCTCTCTCTGTATATGACATGGTTCTGTCAATGCTTGCTTGTTTTGTTGTTTTGTTTTAAGGACAGATTGACATTTCACACTGCCTGATTAGAGCAAAAGGACCGGCACGGGGCTCACATGGGGCTCAGACTCCAGTCCTGCAAGTTTGTGAACATCACCACCGCAGCCAGTCCCTGCTCCTCACTGGCTCTGAGCTCAGCCTTTTGGACCCAAATTAGTCTCCTAAGCTCCTCTGCAAATTCATCTGCAATTCTTTTGTAACTAATGTGCTTTGAGGTTGGTGCAGCTCTAGTGGGCATGGAGAAAAGGAGGAACTTGGGAAAGAGTTCAGAACATTTCCATGTTCTTCACTTGGATCAGGTAGTCTCAAACAGTCATGGGCACCTTTGAAAAAAATCAAGTAATTTCCCTCTTTCACTGATTGGGGGGGGGGGGGGCAGACAGAGCAGGGACTGAGTAATGACAGGAAGGCAAAACCATAGCAAAGAAGGGTGATGTGGACAGTGTGGGTGTACCTTCTCCTAGGCACACACATACTGGCTTGCAAAGGGAGCTCCAGAACCCCTCCTTTTGCTCCAAGGGACCCTGAGCTTTCCTTCATACCTTGGCTTGAGGACCACTGGTGCCATGGCACCTCTCATGGACACACCAGCTGTCCTGGGAAGAGTGTCTATGCTGCAGTCACCAGGCTGTATTGGCGCCAGGAGAAAGCTGACATACTCCAAGACATTTTCTTGGTGGGGAGGAGTCATTCCATTTGCAGGTTATGGGTGCCTGGTGGGACCTGCCCCATGGGCACTTGCCCTGCCCCACACTCACGTATCGGTGTCACATCCACACCGTCAGCAAAATGCCTGCTGTTAATATGACCTAATCCCAAATAACCCTAATCCCAAGTAATGCCTTGCAGTCTCTACTTTCTAAACTAAATCCAGTGTGTCAAGCTTGTGCTGCCTCCAGCGCTCATATAGGGTAGCATCATGTACAATTGCCAAGACTTCTCTCCAGTGGTCTCTTCTGCCTTCAGATGTGTGAGTCTGTTCCCCAAGAGAGGGACACGCTCTGCTGGAGTGGGCTGCATCAGCCCCTAAAAGAACGAGGATGGCAGCTCTGGCCTGGAGATTTGGATTATATCTACTCTACCTGTTCAATGTCCAGGTTAGTTTTGCTGGTTGTAAATTTGGCAGTTCCAGGTTTTACTTCTTGCTGCAGTATTCCTGCCTACTTTATGAAGTAGCCTATCTGAGAAAGGTATCCGGTCACCTTCAAAGTGGCATCCCAATGCTTACAAGGAGCTTTGCTGATGACCAAAGTGTTCTCAGAAGCAAGAAGAACTGCCAGAGCAGCCCTCCCTCTAATTAGCAACTGCCAGCTTTTTATACCTGGCATAGCGTGGAAGTCACTCTGTTCCTTTGGATCTTCATTTTTCTTGCCTGGGACAAATGCCCACAAGTGTCCTTTCGTGTTTGAATTTTGGCAAGGACATCCTCAGCAGCATCTCTCTGAGGCAGTTCCTCTTTCCTGCTGCTCAGGTGGCCACTGAGCTGATAGGGAGTGCACATGAAAGGCCCAGCCTGAGACTACATGCTGCTGCTATTGCACATGTGGAAACTGAATTCACTGAAAAGTAGAGAGACTCATGGGGAAAGAGCCCCACTTTCAGTTTTGCCCCCCAGTCTGCAGGAGGTGTAGCTGGAAGTCTGCAGTGTCCTTCTTATCAACTCACAAACACGGGAATGTGATTTCATGCCACAGGCTCTGCCTGGGCTGGCAGAAGCTGGTACTGACTGGGCACTGGTGAAATTTTGACTTTGCTTGCTGCTAAGGCACATGAGGTCTGCTTCATTCTTCGTGGCTTCTAAAAACTAAGCAAAATCTCTTGTTGTTCAATGTCATTTCTTCTGCAGTGGAGTTAGTCAGGAGATCCCTGACTAAACCGCTGGAAGGGCATTGTAGGTGTGTGATCCTAGATACCTGACTTTCCCACTCTGGATTTACTAACTTTACCTTTATCTTTTTTTTTTTTCCTACTTTTTAAGTTTCTCCGTTTTACCAGCACACTTTTTGCCACTCCCTCTACAGCTGAAATGACACAGAAATTCTTATGGATAAATGTTAAGGACACTATTTAAATAGGTAGCTATATCTTGTAGATCATTTGCTTTGCTATGTTGCAAATGTTGCATTTTGCATTGTGTAGTGTGAATTATGGAAATGTGTTGCATATAGTCTGGGATAGGCCCCTACTTGTCATAGATGCCAAGATATGATCACACTGGACCAGATTTACTTTTCCTAATTCTTCAACAAGGCTCATTTCTTTGTGAAAGCAGTAAATTTGCACACTATTGCCAATTATGGGGGCATTTGACCTAGATCCAGAAAAGAAGGAGTTGTCATGATGATTGCTAAAATTCAATCTCAATCTTTATTTACGATGAGGTTGAAAGAGAGGCACTAAGAAGGCTGTAGCCCACCCTATTCCTTATCACCTACTTGGTTGTATTGGTAAATTAACCAGATGGATCCAAACTGTCCTACAGCCTAGTGTGAAGGAACATGCAAAACTCCAAATCCAGATTCCAATCTGTTAGCAAATGACAAGTTTCTGTAGTAAAATGCCAAACTAAACCCTCGTATTTAAAACACTCTTCCACCTGGATGTTCAAAATCCTGGGCCAAACTGATGCTGAGTGCTGGGGTGCTGAGCAGCACTGCAGTATTTCCAGAAGTTGCTCATGGAAGCTTCCTCCAGAACCTAAGCCTGCTTGGTGCCAGAGAATGCTGGGATCCACATCTATTTGGCCAGTTCTTGGTGCAAACGCCTGCATAGTGGGATGAATTAGGCCCTTAAGGGCTACAGAGAGACTTTGGGGATAAAGGTTTATATTTATATGGTGCATTTTATCCCAAAGGACCCTAAATCACACTATACAAACTTTACATAAACAGCAGAACTGAAATGCAGTCGCGTCAGGAATGGAGGGTGGCAGTCAGCTGGCATGTGTTAGTGGGACAAAAATAAGCCAAGTGACTATTTTTGGCCAAGGACATCAGTGCAAACCCCTCTATTGCGAAAGGGCCTTCAAAACTTCAAAGCACAGTTTTACTCTAAGTAGTGATTGTGGATAAATAGATCTTTTGTAGTCAACTGACTTGTTCCCAGGCACATCGGGGGAATTCACTCACTAAAATAAGGCTTTGCTACATAGTATGCCAACTAAGGCTGCAGAACTTCCTCACCCAAGATAGCACATTTCTACTTCAACTCCAGTGCCATTCGCAGAATTGGAAGCTTTTCTTACACAGCCCTCAGTACTGAGGGTGGCACATAGAAAAAGCTTCTCTGGCTTTCACAGCTGAGCTTACCCTAAACTGACACATCTGGAAATGCACATTTTCATTTGTTAGCTGGGAAAATACGTGATTAGAAAGACAAATTTTCACCATGCCCATCAAGGTAACTTTTCAGCATACAACTTATCTTTAAGTATCACTGTGGAGAGGCCAGGACATTTGAAGATCTTGCCACAAAGCCTCTCAGAGACCAGTCTGTGCAGCATATCTCATGTCTCTTTGGGCTATCCAAAAACTTCACAACATGAAAAAGCGTGGTTCCTTGCAGCAATGTCACTGACTAAAGGCACAGTATTTTTACTGATACATACTTACTTTGGGGCCAGAAGGATATCTATGCTTACAGAAGTGCACTGCATCTCAGAGATGTTATTCTTCATGTCTCTTGCCAAGTCCTGTTCCAGCTTGGCTTTGCCTGACCTCATCACTATACATACGAACCCTATCCCTCTGCTCTCCCCAAGTCACCAGTGGTTGTGCATTTCTTTCTTACTCCTCAGTTTAAGGAGCAGATCCTGGCTCAGCCATGCTGGTCTCTGGCCTATCTTGCTTGATTTCCTGCACATTGGGATATAGAGCTCTTGCACTCTAAGAGAAGGGGCCTTAAGGAGCTGCCAGCTCTGGTCATCCCCTCTGTTCTTAAGGACAGTTTCCCAATAGATCTCATTCACCAATTCCTTAAACAGCTGGAAGTTAGCTCTTGCAAAGTTCAGGGTCTTGACTTTGCTCCTTGCCAGGCTCATGCTCCTTGAGATCACAGATCTTAAGATCTGTGCCTGAAGCATTCTGAGAGGTCTGAGAGTGAAGAAACGGAAAAACAAAGAAGGAAACATTTTGTGAACTCATTTGAGCTCTGAGAAATGTGGAAATGTGCAGGACAGGGGCATGATGCTCTTGGAGGATCAGAGGCAGGGCATGTAAGACAGCTCTCTTCCTGATCAAAGAACTGGTGCAAAAATGGTTCATGGAGGTGGATTCACCTCTGATGTTGGGAGCAGATTACAGAGCCATGTCACACCAGTTCCCAAGCTTCCTAGACAGGAAAGCTGGTCACATACACTAGAAGACACTCTACAATGTACCGGGAGCATCCAGCTCTGTATACCAAAATCTCCCTCGTCCTTTAATTAATGCCCCTGCCTTTGTTCTGTTTGCATAGCATAAAAGCACTGTACTTTCCAGGGGCAGGAAAAAAAAAAAAAAAAGACAGTTTTGTCCAATATTTGTGATTTTAAAGCTGAATTTTACTTTTTTTTAGTGTATCAGCATTTTCCAACTTGTAGTCCAATGTATAAAAGAATAAGAAATCATGAGAAAAGTCTAAGCTTTTGGAATGATGCTGCAGGCAGGGAGAGAAGCCCCACAGGCCATCACTCAGGCACTCAGACTGGTTATGCACAAGTTCCATGGTTTTATACATTCATGAATGTACTCAGGCACTCTGGAACAAAACCTCACCAAACAATAAGAGAGCATCCCCCTCTTCTCCACTCCCTGCCTCCCAACACAGGGCCCTGCAGGGAAATGTGCTGTGCTACTGATGACGTTTCTTCCAAGCAGACTTGCATCCATTGCGGTATTAAGAATTAATAAAGGAGTACAGAGTGCATTAACAAATGCTGACATATTTCCCACAGTTAATTGACATCCTCCATTTTATTTAAAATTAACTAAAGCTTGCCAAGCATGCAGAACTTGTACATCATAGCAAATGAGATGGCCCACACAGCTCATCAGGTCATGTCACCGTATCCATGATACCATGTACCATGCATCATGACAAATATTCCTAGTATTATGTCAGGCCTGTATCCAAGGTATTGCTCTCAGCATCAGTGTAGGAGGGCTGTCTGACATATGCTTTAGAAATTACTACTGTAATGGATGCATGATACAGGGTGCTAAGACAGCCTTGTAGCATCTACGCCTTGTAGCTGTTCTCTAGCTGAGGTGAGTCCCTTGCTCTTCCTGGTGCAGCAAGGGGACAGATTGCCCTTAGCTCAGGAAGCCTGACTGGTGTCTTTGTACAGCTTGTGGTGGTGGGGACCTGGGCTGCACTGCTGACCTGTTGCTGCTCCAGCAGTCATTAAATGGACTTTTCTATGGTCCAGGTGTCCCACCAATATCTTACTGATCCACACATAGAGGGTGCAGGCAGAAACTTCTGGAAACCAGGGAAGAAACCTTGGCACTGCTAACAACACTCTTAAGTGGGTTGGGAGTCCCCTTTTTTTCAGAAGTGGAGGCAGGTGAGAATCTAGTGAATTGCATACAGTATAAAGCCAAGAGCTCTCTGAGCTTTTCACAGGGCCTGGAGAAGAGCAGACAGCTCCTAGATGAAGTTTTACTGGAAGGCTACAGGGCTTGAGATACCACCTATCTCAAGCCTGAGATGGAACTGGCTTAGGTGAGCGGGAGTGATCCTGAACTTGCATAGTCTGTCCCATAGAGGCCAGGGCTGCACCCAGTTACTGTGATTGTATTTGTGAAGTGAAAGCCTTGGCTCAGGGATAACAACAGCAAGGGCTGTGCTGCCGCAAGCCAGAAAAACTAGAGACCCTTATAAGGTGATGCTAACAACACTGCAAGTCCTGGGGACTTCCACATGCTGCCCTGACAACACCTTTCTGGATGGTGATGGCTGTCTGCTTTTGAGTAGGCTGATGTAGTGGCTCTCAGGTGAACTGCCTGTGGAAAAGTGCCTTTTCTTATCTTGGAGCAGGTGCTGTGGGCCAGTGATGACCCTCGGCATACTCCTCTCCACTCTCCCAAGCTCTTGATGAGGACAGAAGACATACGAAATGTAGTTCTTTCATAAGGGCAGCATACTTAGCTCCTTCATGTCTTGCTCTGCATCCTTGTTCTTCTGGCACTGCTGCAGGTGAGGAAGACAAAACTGGAAAAATGGCAGTCAAAAGTGCGTGGCAGAGTTGTGCCTGGTTGCAAAACTTACAGCTATCTGACACTGGTATGCCAAATAGCCCAACACTAATGGCCAGCTATGCCCAGTTACCAGCTCAGTTACTTTGGGGAGAACTGGTTTGCTCGTAGTGATTTGTTTGGAACTTGGACAATGATAATAACCAAAAGGTGAATCACAGGGCTTTGATGGTGTGAACATCCGTGTGGAAATCTGTGAGTTCTGGCTACGCTCTGTCATCTGCCCCACTGGGTGCCATGGGAGCCAGCACACAGCCCAGCAACTATACCAAGTAGCTCACTGGATGTCTGAAGCATCCTCTCTCTCTTTCTCCAAGCAGAAACAATGACTAAGGAAGTAAAAACCATGTGTTCATTTGGAGATTGCTCCTGCATACTAGTTTATACGAAGCAATTACATTGTGACACCACACATTTCAAACTTCTTTGTGTATCCAGGTCTGAAAAAAGAATAGAGGTTGTCTTCACATCTCAGCTGAGAATTGGACCTGCACTTCTGAGGGAGCTACCAACTCTTTTCATTTAGGCTGTGGTGAATTGGCTCCTTGAAAGAGGTACAAAGCCGCACTTTGATTTTCAGTTTCTAGTCTCTACACAAGGGCTGAATCAAAGTAACTTGAACTGTGTCTTTGATTCACATTTCCAGAGCTGGCTTAAGATGTAATGTCATGGGCTCCCTGCGATTTGTTATCATCTGCTTGCTGGAGATTCACACCTGCCTGGCAGAGCTGGTGGACCTGGATGTGTCTGCGTGCCTCTCTGGGCTTTGATGTTCACAGCTTCCCATGACAATATTGAAACACAGGCACTTCTGATCAGAGTAATGGTGAGAGCTGACAAATTTGCATATGCCTTAAAATGCTCCTGTTCTGTTCTCCAGGATAATGTGCTCAGTATTCTGTTTTAGCAGTGGTTTACACATACCCTGATCCAGTTGTTTACATCATACTTGGTAATTACCTTCACAGGGCTATTTGGTTGTTTCTAGGGATGATGTAATCTCTGCTTGTACTGCTTGCCCACATAGTTTGCTGTATTGAAGGACCTTGGAGTACTTCCTCCAGTAATTTTATTTCACTGGCTCTTTAGAAAAAGCCATAGCTATTTTCTCATCTAGCTGTGCCCAGAACTTCTGTTGCAGGGAAAAATACAAGGACAACCAGCTTCCTGCCATTAACATTGTACAGCTGGAGCTGAGACAGATTAATTCAATCTATACTTGCTACAAAACAGGTTGGATCTTC
This sequence comes from Pseudotriccus pelzelni, assembly GCA_035584735.1. Lineage (NCBI taxonomy): Eukaryota > Metazoa > Chordata > Aves > Passeriformes > Tyrannidae > Pseudotriccus > Pseudotriccus pelzelni. The sequence goes on along the minus strand of JAWMRA010000078.1, from coordinate 127,696,887 downwards.
AGCTGTACTTATGTACTGCTTAGTCTGAAAAAATTAGGGGACAAAGGCTTAAACAAACCTTTAGGGGCCTCTTCAACTATCATATTTCCCAGAGATCCTGGGAGCTTTCACTGTAGCTAGCCCATGTGTAATGTCTCATCAGTTTAACCAAAGATCCCAGATTAGCCTGGGATGGATAAACTGGTGTGTTTTGAAGCATGAATGCATCCGATCACACTTCTCCAGGGAATATGGGTGCAAGTGGGGTCATATAAGGGCCCTTGTGCATGATCTGGGTGGTGGAAGTGTCCTAGGCAGGGGTAATACAGGTTTGGTTCAAGTTGGTTGCCTGCATAGGGGATAGGAGGAAAATGCAAGTATTTGACAATGGTCTGTCTCTGCCAGAGTAGTTTGTAGTTGGAGGCACTGTTCAGAAGTAAGTGGGTGAAGTAAGTGGGTTGTTAGAAAGGGTCGAGGGCAACATTTTTTCCCAGTTCTGTCCTTTGCTTGCTAGATGACCTTCATCAAATCAACCACCTACTCAATGCTATTGGTGCAGTGTCTATGCAATGGGTGTAAAATTATCTGCCTTCAAAATCCCTTTGAGATCCACCAGTGGGATGTGATTTCTAAGTCTTCACTTTGCTTCTCCTGCCTGAAACTTGATTTCTTTCTTATCAGTGGATAAAAAATCATGGGATGAGACAGAGAGTGTTCCCTTCCTCTTCAGCTATCCCACAGCCATGTGGCTTGGGCATAATGCTGGGTCATGGGAGAGGAAGGGTTTGAACTCCCTGGATCTGTGGAAGCAGCTGTGCTGACTGACAAAGGTTGACAACCCTTGCTGCTGCAGTTGAGGAGTCCTCTCCTCGGGTATTTACTCAGTGCTTGTGCTGGTCGTCACCATCCTGCAATGAGCTGGCAGAAACAAACCTCCCTGTGCACCAGTTCCTCCAGGGCAACAGTCCAGTCCTCCCACAAGTGGCTGATGAAGGCAGGTGTGTGGGAAGCTGCTTAGTTTTTGCACAAAACGGGCTGAGACGAGCACCCACGGCAAGGGCCACCAGCTCTGCTGGGAGGGACAGAACCTCTGGCAGGGGAATGGGAATAGAGAGCTAGGAACCTGTGAAACCACACCTTGAACTGGTGCTGGGAATGCAAATCAAAGCCATGATATAAGTTAAATAGGTGCAGCATCTGCGTTCAGCTTAGCCCTCTAATCTTTGAATTGCCAAAGGCCTTGAGGTACCATTACATAAGGCAAAGCCTACCAAAGGGCAGGTTGCTGCAGCCTCTTCTTGTCCTCAGCAGGTGCGGAGAGACTGTGTGGGGGTGGCAGGGATGTCTCTGGTTCCCTTTTAAGAGGGGTACTTTCAGACAAACTGTAAAGGCAGCTTTCTGACCCTTTTCTTCCACCAAAATTGTAGAGAGGAACTTCATGGGAACCAAAAGCTCACCTGGGCTTTTAAGAAAAACTTATAGAAAAATTAACACAGATTTATGTTTGCGAAAGCAGGCTAATTCCAATCTAAAGTGCAGGATGATTCCCTCCAGTTCCCAGGAGTGTAACATCATAATCCATTATTAGCTGTGCCAGTTAGAGTTATTTCCTTCCCACATTTCCTTTCAGGTGTCCGACTACAGTGCAATTGCTTTTCTTCCTAAGAGCACTATTTTTAAATCTGAAGAATTGAATGTTATTAATATAGTAGGTGTTGTACTGTGCAGCCCATTCTATAATGGGGTGTTTATAGCACCGATGCTCTTACCCAGTCCATTTGTAATCAGAAGTAATAGCACCACTTCACCACTTGCTCTGCTTGAAGATGCTGCAATAAATTCCAATGAGCCATAGCTTGGCTGCAGCTGGTGAGTGATGTAGAAGCTTTGTGCATTTTTACTTCTTTAATGCTTATAGCTCTTTTACATTATATGAATATTGCCAGTCCCAAGGATTCAGCTGTCATGAATCAAGCCTCAAAAACTAATGAGATTTTACAAAATACGTACATTTGAAGTGTGTTTTATGGGCCTTCAAATGTTTCAGCCTTTGTGCCGAAACACAGCACAAAGCCTGACATGCTGTCAAGCTTCCCTCATTTTTCTGACACAAGCTTGTTTTAAGAAAGGAAAAAGAAAGTTGGGATTAACATATGATCATCAGATTCCAACAGCTGGCCCCTAACAACATCACCTGATATCACAAACTCAATATTGTGAGAGCAGTCAGCACAGTTAAACAGATCCCCATAGCTCTGCTAAAACTGTCACCTAGAGCTTATACACCCCTGGTTTTCTGAGGAAATAAAAGCTTTCAACTCCAGCTGCTTCCTGCTGTGAACTCACCACATGCAAGTAGGAAGGAAGGGTTCATTTCGGAGTAGTGGTAACAGAAGCCACCAGCCAGCACAGTGTGGGCTGAGCAGGGCAGAGCACATGAATATGCCACCCTTGTCTTGTTGGCAAGGCAAGTTCAACAGCACAGACCACCCCAGCCAGCAGCACAATGCCATTGCCTGCTCCACGGGTGCAAGTATCTGCAAGGCTATAGTGTGAAGTGGGCAAGGGAATCGATCCAGGTTAAAAATAACCATGCTTCTCCCTCCCTCTCTCCCCTTCTCCTCCCGGTTTTGAAGTATTATTTTACACCTGGGTCAGTTTCCTGCCCCTGCTCAACAGTTGGCACTGCAGCAGCAGTGGTGTGACAGCAGGGAGATGACACCTCTGAAGGGGTAGTGAGGATGCAGAGCATTCCAAGTGGGAGGCATCACTCTAAGAACCCAAGAGCTTTCTTAGGACTGATTACAGACCAAGGGGTGCATGTGCATCGGAAATGCAAAGAAATTATTAAAAATCAGAGAAGGGATGATATGTCATCTCCAGTAGAAATAAGGAGAACTAAAATTTGAGAGTGGCGTTTGCTGCAATGATAGGCTTGGATTTCTTGCAGTGCTAAGGGAGATGTGATGTTGGAGGGCTTTTTAGTAAGTAAGGAAGACTGCACCTAAGAAACACCTGTTCATGTCATCAGTTCCTCTTAGAATTCAAACATAATCTCAAATTTAGTTTGGAACTTCACTGAAGTGAATGACAACTGCAAATGGATTTGACTCCATATTTTGCACATTTCTTAGTGCTGGGGTGCAGGACTGCTTCTGTTGAGACTCGTGGCCTTAGGAGCAACTCCTCTAAGAACAGACTTTTAAAAAGGGTGCTGACAGGGCAGCAGTATGGGAGGGGGCAACATCATCCACTTCTGTCCTTGCTCGAGTAGTTTCCCTGCCTTAGTCCCAGTGGCCACTAGTTTCTTTCTGATGCCTCTAGAGCTCCTGAGCCCAACATTTACATGTATTTAAAAATCTGGGTATTTTTCATTCTTTTCCTAAACTACCAATGGCAGTTGTCCCTGCTTTACACTGCACTTCTAACTCTGTTCGCTGTCATTTGCCCATGCAAGTGTCCTCAACTGGTATGTTTTTCCATTCCTATTGCACTAATCTTTTTTCTTTCTTTTCCTTCTTTATCCCCATCTCCTTAGTTTTCTTATCCCCTCACTGTTTAGCTTTCCCCTCTCTCTTATTTCTACTCCGATGAGCCTCTTCTGACTAAAAAACTGGATTTATAAACGAAACACAACCACGCAGGAAAGCCAAGAGTAATAATTCTGCTACAAGTGTATTTTTCTGGGTGAGATCTATAAACATGTGCAAGAGCTCTCATCATTACCTTGGTATATATTTGTAAGACAGAGTATTACTTTCCCCAGACTCCATCTCCTTTATCTTTTAGAAGTGGTTCCTGACAGAGATTATATTACTCTATCAGTTTGCACGATTTCTAGAACGTCTGATCGCTCCTGACATATAAATGCTGTATAATCATCAAAATAATATATAAAGCGCTCATCGCCTGCAATTTCAGGATGTCTGGAGCTGTGAACTTCAGAAGTGCATCTCTCTGTGACCGCCCACTGACGTAGCTCTAAGGAACCTGAAGCATCTTCCAGAGGTGACAAGGTGCTCTTACCCTCACACTACACGTGGGCAACAGTGATGTGCCACAGGACACATCACATGTCCCTGCGGACACGAGAACCAACATCTGCTGAACCCTTGTGCTATGCTTTGATGTTTGGTCTCCTTCTTTCCACATGGTGATGGGAAGCAGGATGCAGCTTCAGTGGAAGCAAAGCCTCTGTGAGCCAAATGATTTTACGAGTCCCCTTGAAGGCAGCCACGGCACCTGGTGGACTATAAAAGGGAAAAAGAGAAGGGAATAATATGAAGTCCACCTCTGTTTGCAGACATCTTTTATTTCTTTCCTAAATAATGCTCTGAGCCAGCGTTTTCCAAGGGGGAATCTGGAGGAAATCACCATCTCCACATGGACTCATGTAAGAAAGGAAGCAGCTGGTCCTTATTGCTGTACATCAGCTTGGAAATTTTGCTTGAAACCCTGCACAAAACCTCATTTCTCTGGTTATTTTCATCCTCCCTTATTTTGTTCAATTAAGTAATTAATGCTTCAGGGGAAAAAACAATAAAAATCCTCTGGGATTTCATTTCACCTAGGACAGGGAGCGCTGGAGCACAACTGGAGGTAAGACTGAGGTGCTGTTGGGGACAGGTTTATTCCTGTTCTTATTATAGCTGAACCAGTTCACCCACCCTGACAAATAGGTGATAAGGCAGTGTGTTTATAGCAAGTATCCTGTATGGCACAGCTGCACTATGGATTAGGTAACGTCACTGACTCACTGCAGAGTTATTGGGCCACTTCATTCCTTCCTTTGCCAGTGTACACACCGGTGGGCTTTGCACAAACTAATCAAGCCTCACAGCTTTTCTGTTAGGTTAGGTGTAATTGTAGGCTTTTTTCAGATATAGGAACTGAGAATCAAATCTTCCTGCCAGAGACACCAAATTGTTTCCTCTGTTTTTTTTTTAAGAGTGCTGGAAGCAACCTTCAAGGAGCCAAATCCTCACAGGCTCATGCAGGAATTATCATTTGGTATCGCCACACCTAGAGAATTCCTGGCCAAAACTTTGATACTTGCACTGGATACTGGGCACCTAGATCCAAAACAAGTCAAAAATAACTAAGGTTTTAGTAAACCTGCTGTAAACATGAGCTACAGACCTAAAGGGCCTCAGATGTTGAACCTCCTTCAGTACATTTGGAGAATTATTCTCCATTTGCATTTAATGCGAGAGGGTTTTTAATGGATGTACTGACCTATCCAGATGGTCAGGTCCATGATAGCTTTTAGGAGATGCAGGATGGGACTTTCTCTGCACAACTGCTAAAGCAACACAAGCATGGAGTACTTGGCCAAGCACAGGGAAGAAGAGGACTGGATGCTCTCTTTCAGTGGACGTGTCCTGGGCATCCAGTGCTTCTTTTCCCAGACTGTGTTCTCAGCTGAGTCAGGTGCATAGGAGCCTCTATCAGACACGAATTTTATTTCCCCCTATGATTCAGATTGAAGGAACTTGCTTCCGTACTATTTTACATCATCCTTAATCACAACAGAGACCAAGGCTCTTTAAGAATACCAATAATCACATAAAGCTGGCGAATAAGCTAGGAGATAGGAAAAAAACTATGGGTTGCTCCCCAAATAGCCTCTTGGTACCCACTCCAAATGCCCTCAGATGGGACCTTCATAGACAACATCAAAACTCAGGCGAGTTTTTTACTCTAAATGCAATTCCATTGAAATCATGGGGAAAAAGAGTGCTCACTGATTTCACCGTCACCGAGATTTAGTGTTGCAATAGGGGGACTAATTGTTGTTCACTGAAGCCAATGGAAAGAACTGTAATAATCTGAGCCCATGATTTGGCTTCTGGTGTCAGTATTGCTTTGGACTGGCTACAGCAGTTGCTGTTTACCCTGCCCCATCAGCTGATCACTTGTGCCTTCCTACAGCCTCCTGAATTGCACCAGCCCCACTGTTTGTGTAACCACTCAGTAAACCAACCTAGGAAATAACCCCGCACAGTGATGTTCCCCAGCACAGCTCACCACCTGGCTGCACAAACAGCTGTGCCAGCCCAACAGACAGGTGGCACAGGGTCCAGGATGAGGAGCAAGAAGCACCTGCTCAACGCTGCTATCAATAAAATGTCCCTCTTGGAAGATGCTCCCAGGTTGGTCATGCAAAGGGACTGAGCTGCATCAACAGGCCCTGTCAACAGGGTCTTTGCTTGAGCCGTTTCACTTGTGTTGGCTCTAGCATTTGGAGGCTTCACAGAGGTGACTGGGCTCACTAACCTGGCAGAAAACCAGACTGACTGGGAAAGAAAGAGGCTAGTTTTCTACCGGGCTGTTAGATGACTTGGTTGTTTTGTCTGATCTCAACCTCAGTGATCAGATCCTTGATCCTTGTTACTTATACAAGCGCACATGGTCGCATGCATAGCTCTGCCTATGCTTATTGGAAACAATTCATGTTTACAATGGAAATACCAGAGAGCTCAAGTCCAAAATGTGGTGACTAATTATATTCCTTCAGCGTTACTATACTGGTATTTTGTTTATTGAGCTCTTCTATTCCAGTTGAAGATTCAACACACAGGCTTGCTCATTCCCTGGCCTTTTCCAGGGCATCTGCCTTGTGGAGGACTTCTGCAGAGATGGCTTTGTACATCCTCCACTGTTAATCCAAAGCTTTTATCGAGATGAACATACCCATCCCATGCAACACTCCCAGCAGTTTTACTTTCATATCATTCAAAAACAGAGTAGCCAGGGGTGGGGTTTTTTCCTAATTTCTCCTTTTAAATGCTAAGTTTCAGCCAGAAAAAATATTTACAGCTGTGTTATATAAACTAATGAAAAACAATGTTTAAAATGAAAGTGCTGGCACAACTTTATGGAGAACAGCAGTGGAAATAGCCACATGGTGATAAACAGGCTACTTGATATGGTTTATTCTTTAACTCCTTGCTTACTTTTAGAAACTTAAGCTTATGTTCTCAAATGCCTGAGTCCGCTGAGACATGTACATGTGCTGAGTTAGTCACCCAAACCTGAATCTGGATGTCCCTGTGAATACATAGCCTTGGAGTAGCTCAGTGAGTAAGGAGTCTTCTCAAGCAGGGACTGCCTGTGTTTCCACAGAACACGTAGAACACACCATAAAAAAAGCCTCAATTTCTAAGGTAAACAAGAAAAAATTTTGATTTTTAAAAAAGGGCAAGAAAATATCTGGACATTAGCCGATTTTCCTTCTTGCAACAATCCATTGGGAGAAACAAAAGAGAGTGAAAGATTTTATATTACTACAGTGTTGCCTTTCTCATGCATAGCTGTGATAGTTTCCTAGCCTGTGATTGTAATGGCATGATGAGATATTTATAACATTCTAGGAAAAATGTTTCCTTTTTAAAGCCCATCATAGTAGCATAATAACAAGCCTTGAAATCTGTCTTTCCTATAGCCCAAAATCACTCGATGGAAGTGATTTTTATGTGCTGGCTGTTGGTGTGCATATTAAAGCCATTTCTAAGGAAAAGCTGTAAAACACACACCCGTATGCTGCGCTCTGCACACATGACTGCACAACCAGATTAGGCCACATGGCAGTAAAAGTGCCCCTGCCTGGTCGAACAAGAGCTTCTGCAGTTGTTACCACAAGTGAAGCCACACTGGTACAGAAGCAAGGGTGGGAACAGCGTGAGTGCAGATAAGCCTTTACTGTAAATCAGCTATAACATGGCTTGGCTCCAGGCCCACATAATAACTAACCAGTTTTATGTTAATTATTTGCTATCCTTCTACATATAGCAATAGTTACAAGCCAGTGCTAAGCGTAAATGACTGCTGTGTGTAGCTGGCTTTCATAAAGTCTCTACTTTTTTGGCATAATGCATCACTTTCTAACTGACAGTTGTAAATGATTCTGATTATTCCTTTTGCTCGAGCTTCTTTCTTGCAGTCTCCTATGAAGTAATGTTTTAGAGTGTGTTTGTAAGGATAAACAGAGGCACTCCTATATTTGGATATTTGACTCCATAGTTCCTGTGTATGTTATATAGTAATTCACCCTTACGCACCAACCGCAAAACAGTCATACTTTCCCAAGTGCCCCAGTAAATCTTCCCTAGTTAGAATATATTCCTGTATCTGGAATGTAATCACCAAGAGGATGGGTTGCAAAACCACAGAGTCCCTCTCTATCCTCTTCCATCCATCCTGACCACAAGTCTCCAGTCCCTAGGTCACAATGCAACATCCATTGGGGAAGCTAACCCAGCTCTTTCTGGGAGTAATTGATCTGGTCCAACTTTGAAAAGTCAGCACATTATTTCCCCCAGGGTTACTTTTTTAAGCTTACATACCAAAGGGGCAGCCTGCAGCAGCACTGGAAGGAGCAGAGACAAATGTCAAGGAAACAAATACCTATAGTTATTAGTGCCTTGATGATTCCCTTAGTGGGGTCATGGTCTGAGACCCATTTACATCATGAAAAGATTGCAGTAGGAACCTATGGGGTTATGTGGCGCACTCACTCCCTACATAATTCCACCAAGGGACTCTCTGTCACCTTCAAAATTTCAAACACAGAGTTTACAGAGACTTAAATGCATAGACCTCCCTAAGTGGTTGTGGAAGTGTTGCTTTAGGTCTTACCAGCTTGGTGTCCACTGGTAAAGATTTTGATTCTCCATCATGACTTCTCTACTCCTTCAGGGCTGGAGTACACTTGGAAGGGTTGCTAGCATAGTTCTACACTACAGGTAGCACCTGTGGGTTACGGGGTGATGGTTGACAACTTTGCTGCTACCACAACATTCCTGGCTCCTTGTGAGCCTCGGCTCTCCATTAACAGTAGGCATTGCTGTAGAGTCTCCAGGAAAGCAGGAACAGAACAGGACTTTGGAGAAATTATTCTACAATCAAACTCTGATGTTGGAGAAATATAGGGGCAATGCTGAATGCTCTGAGCTCTCACAGGCGTCAATGGCAGGCAGCTCTCAGGTTCTGAAAATGAAATTGATGCACAAATGGCAGTAGCTGAGCACTGAGGCATCCCAAATACACTTGGAGAATTGCTGTGTCCTGAACCCCCCAGCCATACTCATGAACCCTAAAACTATGTACCAGAGCCTTTCAGCAAACTGCATCACAAGAAGAAACAGGATAGAGAACTGAGCATGTGTTGTGCTGTGGAAAGGGCAGTGCTGAGATCTAGAACTTATATTACCTTACAGATGAAATGAAGACTTTGTAAAAGGAAAATAGGAAGAGTGTTTGGAAAGAGACCAGTTCTTACAGCACTCATTTTTCTGAATATTTTTGTTTATTTATTCTATTTACAGCCTCTAGTTTTCAAGTGAGTCCAATTATGTTTCACCTTAGAGCTTCCCAGCTCTCAAAGCTGGAGCCAGGCGCTGGCTGCTGCCCAGCTGGCCTCTGCCCTAGTTACGCTCCGTAACGCAGTGAGGGTTGTAGTATCAGCCCTTTCCAGGGCTAAACCATGCCACGGACTTTTGATCATTAAAGGAAATGAACTTGAGATGACATTAAAAAAAGTAAATAAGCCTTGTGTGCAAGGACATTAAGATTTCAAAGCAGCAGTCTCAAAGGTTGGAAGACGCAGTGTGCAGAGCTGCTGATTCAGTGGCGTTCTTTGGCAGGAGTTTAAATGACAGCAAGATGCACGAGGTGACGAAGAATAAAATCCTGAGTATTCAGCTTTCAAGGAAATTTGCAAAAAACAGTCTCAACAGCCAAGATTTACATGCATCTTCTGAGAAAGAATTACTTTTCTATGAGAAAGTAATCATTCCCTGCACTGCTGAGCTAATGATGTATAAAATAACTCTGACAAGCCTGAGTCCCACAGAGACACTAGACAACAGAGGAGAAAAGGGGGAATCCAAACAAACTACTGGTGACCAGAAAACAACTAGAAGCAGATCACTAGCAATAAATCATAACATGACATTGAAGCTGGGCTCGTCTTACAAAGAGCAAAGAGTAGAGAGAGAATTGCTAAGGGCAGATGGCAGTGCCTTTCCTGGTGATATAAACACAGATGAATGCATATCGTTTCTGAGTACTGTATATAGCCCTGCCTATATCAACAGCATAAATAAGTGGAAAGAACTTTAACACATTTCTAGGGATTGAGTTTTAATTGTTCTGTGGTTTACAACCGTTGGTTGCATCTAATTCTATTTAACGTGGCTATAACTTCAAATATTCCACATTACAGAAACTATGAAGTTCAACTGGAAGTGTTTTACCTGCCAAGATTTGAATTTCCTGCAGTAGCTGGTGGCAAAACAAACCTACTGCAGTGTAACAGGAGGTTACGTCCTTAACATGGTTATATTTAATCTCTTCTGATGCTTATCTGAGCTGTAGCTGAGCACAAGGAAAACCAGATTCTACATTCAAATTGTTGTAAGTATGAATAGTAATGGCAACAGCCATAAGCATAATGCACAACTCTTGCATCTGCCTGTCCAAGCAACCAAGGAGCATTTTATATTTTACATGTAGTTCATCCTTTATTCAAATATTTTCCACAAAAGTTCTATGGGAAAATCCAAGAAAATCAGGAAATCTGCCTCTTTATAAGGAGTACTGGGAGTAATGTGAGCCTGACCATACTGAACATATGATCACATGCATAAAATGAACAAGCTAAAAACTACAGTATATATTCTTTCTCTTGTAGAATTTGCTTCCAATTCCTTTTGGGATATCTGTAGCAATAGGATCTAAAAAAATTTCAGACAGTAGGGGAACTTGCCAAAAAAGGATGTCCAAATCATTATACATGACTAGAGCTTTCATTTTTCTATGCTATTTATGGGTACATTTGTTTGTAAACTTTTTAAAATGTTCTTTCCACTTCTTGAGATTTACTTACACCATTTCATACTTCTTCTGTAGAACAAAGCTGACATCTCCAGATGGCAAATATAAACATCAAAAGATGGACTGCCACTCAAAGACACGTGGGAAACATTTGCCAAAGCTAAATACAGTCTTAAAGAATTTCAATATTAGTGTAAGAGTTCTTCTGAATATGCCATTAATAGTGGTGCAATAGATCTAGCTGACACATTGGAGGCGGTGAGCTGCACTCAAATACTTTGCTACCCACAAAATGGCACTTATTTCGGGATTGTTCCATACTCAGGAAATCATACAGTAAATCAAAGTTAGAAATTACACAAACTGTGCCATAAAAAGCAGCACACAGTAAATGACATACAAGAAACATGCATATGTGCATGGTGAAGGAAGAGAATATGGGATTCAGCCTTTTTGCTGAATAAATATTCAAAAGTTTTACAGTTCTTCAGCGTGTCTTTATATACAATCAGATAACTGCACCTACAAATTTAACTTGAGGACTGACATTTTTACATTGCAATGGCTTCTTTGTTGCTGCAAACAGAAATAAACACACAATAAATCAGTTCAGAGAGGAAATGCTTTCCACCATATTTGGCTTTGCCTTATTGTCAGAAACTATGTGCATGAAGTTCTTCATAATTTTTTTTACCAGCAGTATCAGCCTGCCTTGAATTGGCAGGGGTGGAAGGGGGTCTGCTAAAATCCATTATGTATTTTGTCATGACTGTAGTAAGAGAAGGCATTCATTGTGAGCTGGGCAATTCAAAGAGCTAAGGATGAAAGAGTTCACCCAAAATAGCAGACAATTAGTTTGCCACACTGTCCAAGCAAAATACATCATAAGTAAAATATTCTACAATGTTTCCTCAGGCAGAAAAGTCCAAAAGCCTCACTCATCCCTTACACGAGCCTCAACAGAGATAGCTCTCTATGATGACTGGTCCTTGCCTGTGACACCAGTTTTGCAAGTCACACCTTTCCATAAGAATCACACTTCTTTTGGAGACTTGACCACTTGCAAACTCCCAGTGGAACACTGAGACTGCCTCTGAAGACCACATCTTCAGTCGCTTTGGTCTACGTCTAAATATAGGCACTCTTAGGGTGTTTTTTTTTCCCAACATGATCTATGGTTTATTGCCAGCATAGAAGAAATTGGATTTCTTTTTATACCTAAATAATAGTAAAGGCAATGTGTAACACGAGCTAATGAGTCTCTACTGAGCAGATTTGCACGGCTCCGTTCTGCAAAGGAGATCTGACACCAGTAACTGTATTGCAGTTGTACTAATGTTCTCTCTGCAATGCCTGTCTGCTCTGCAAGACCCGACTACTCTGCAAGACTGATATGTGTTAATTTGCTCACCCAGCAGATCATTTTCTGTGGAGAAAACAGAATCCATTACTGTAGCTGCCACACAGAGCATTTTCTTTAATTAAAAAGCACAGAGGAATTGGAGGTTTTGGAGGTTCTGATGAGTTCAAGGAACACGATCCACTGAGATCCTCCAACTGTAGTTTTATAAGAGGTTGCTCCAGCAACCACGATGGTTGAAGTTCCTGCCCTATGACCTCCAGCTACTCCCTCCTGGCGTTACACCAGAGCTCATCACCCCTGCTGTTGCATCAGAAGTTTAGTACCTTGAGCTATGGCCCAATTTATAGTCTAGCCCTATGGAGGACGATTTCATGGACCCACCTGAGGAGGCTGTGAACTTCAGCACAAAGGCAGGAGCAGTCAGCTGGAGCAGGGCAGGCACTGCTTCAAAGAACTGTGCTGTCAAAGTCAGTGTATTGGAGAAACTTCACCTGCAGGTTTATGACTTAGTTAAGCCAAACTTAGAGCTGAAAGAAGAAGTCCCACTCCCTTTCCTATCTGGCAGCAATGCTTTCTACAAGCTTTTTCTTAGGGATGTACATCAAACCATAAATAATCCAGTGCAGAAAGCTAAACTGATATAAAACTCATTGTTTTTTTGCAGGCCTAGTATTCTCCTGCCTGAATCCTCTGATCTGACTGCCTGTGGTTCTAAAGAGCACTAGGAACAGCACAAGGATGTGTCAGAAACACAGGAGGGGTAGCTTTCAAAGGCAGCTTGGCAGTAGGTTGACTTAGTCAGGTTTGGTCGTTATCGAATGGCATCTCCATTATGAGGTGCCATCCAGGCTACCCACAAGTTACACAAGTCACCTTACAACACCCCCACAAAAGCTGGGATACCTCAGCATGGGAAACATTCATGTGGTCACTCCCTTCTGCTTGTCATTGTCAAGGGGTTTCTTATTGAGCAATGCAACTGACTTCCACTTTTGGTATCTTAGAAGTGCTTTTCTTCTGGGATTTTGGGACTGCATCGTTATTTCGGAATTGTTTTATGAAGGGAGGAATTTAGATTCACATTCTCTTCAGGAAATTTCTTCAGTTTGATATCCTGCCTACTTCAGTTGTAGAGGCTTCAATGAGAACAGCACTGGGAATGAATGATGGCAGCAGTGATAATGAGTGCATATGGGAATCTCAGGAAAACTTTAATCATCATCATTAACGTTTTATTTTGTGCAGTGCCATCCCTACTCTGATGCACTACAGTTTGCTGTAGCAGACTGCAATGCCCAGTGCTGATAAGAATCTGCATAAATATGAAGAGTAGGCAAGCCATGAGGAAAAAAGTAATCACAAAGCTGGAACTGCCACAGGAGTTTTTCCTTCTGATTTTTTTTCTGCTGTGTGGGTGTCTTTCAGGTCCAGCATGATTTTGAAGTAGAGGAAAGGTAGTCTCAAACATATAGACAGATGATATCTAGTTTCCCTGGTTCCTGGCTTTGTTGCTCATTTATAAATTTGCGTCTTCACAAACCATGTTGTAACTTCTGGTTTTAGCGCTGTTTTGCCCAATTTACTATCTTATTCAATTGAACGTTAAATGAAAGTAGTAAAAACCACTAGGCTGCAACAACAACGAATTTTGGTAAATGCGGTGGAGAGCTTTTCTCTTGCAGCTTGACATTCAGGAAGAAACACAGACTTAAAGTAGGGACCATTTGAAAATGCATCATACAGGTAAATTTGTGAAAACAGTAAAGGAAGGAATTTTTGAAATACATGAACTTATAATGCCAATGGTACATAATCTAAGTGATGGCTTCCTTGCTGAAGACTGTGACCTAATGTCACTAGATATTTTATAAGAAGATTATAATGAAAGTTAATAATATTAAGTTCTTTATAAAATGGTTCATTAACTGTAAAGAGATGTTTCTTCCTTGGACAAATTGCCTCAGAAATGTTGGCCTTTGGGGTCCTGTCTTCATTGCTAAAGTAGAATTGTGCCAGCAGAACTACTTTATACAGTTTTAAATCAATTTTGCAATCAAGGATTCTGTTTATAACCTCTTTGGACTCAATTTCACTGCAAAGTTAACCTGAGTTGTAACTTATTACAGCTATAACTGCATTCCTTTCTACATAAAAAATGTGAAGCCCAAGCCTGCGGTTGCTTTTGATTTGAGGCAGTGAGTTTAACAGGAAGATTGGGGCTGATATTGAAGTGTCTATCTTGTCAGATACCATTTTTTCACCATTTGAATGATTTTAGTCTTCCAATGCCTTCTTGTTCCTCCCTCTTTATTGCCAGAGGGCTCCTGCTCATGCTTGCAAAAGAATGAATAGCACAGCCAGTTCGTGGTACTGCTAAGAACCATTAAGACTGGCAGAAATGTTGGTCTCTGGTTTTATGATGTGAAGTTTTCTATTGGTAAAACCCACTTTCCTGCCTCATCATCCTTCCTCAGCTCTGCCCTTCTCTGCCCCAGCATTGATCATTTCTGCTGATCCAGTGTTTTTTAGAGGCCTGAAAAAGATACATTTTCAAAGAACAGCTCAGTGGCTCCTATCATGGCATAATATGTCTCCTAACACAACAATGAGGGCTCCAACCTGGGCATGACAGTGGGCATGCCGGGTCAGAAAACTTAAAGCCGTATTGTTACTAAATATTCAGCATTGTGAAGCTGTGAGTGCCTTAGGAGACACAAGAGAAGGTATACAGACATGCTCCTGGGGGCAGAAGCTGCAAATGACCTTTCATAAACTAGCAAGAGACTTGAGACAGCTACCGCAAGAGAACATTGATCACTTCTAAACCCCAACAAAATGCAGTCAGTGCTCAGGGAATATTGGGGAAACCTAGTTGTAACTTTCCTGACAAAGAAACCTGCTTGAATCCCCATGTCTCACCTCTCAAAAATACAGTCTCCTCTTTCAGCAAAAAGGATGTAATGCAGGAATCAAAATGTCCAGTAGCAATGATAGTTGTGTTGTAGCAGCCAGTGGGGGAAAGCGGAAACACAGAGTGAGGCAGGAAAGTTATTGCTATTTGGCTTTTAAGTGTTGAAAAAGTTTCTTCATGATTAGTGGGAATTTTGGTTTTCTGCTCTTAGTTTAAATTATGCTATACAGAAGGAAGAGGGGAGAATTATTCCAAAATGCTGAATGTTTTCAAAGCGAGGACAGCACCTTTATTGATAGCAACAGTGAGAGTCCAGTAAGAACAATTCAGATCATGAAAAAAGTAGTGGCTTCCCTAAGATTTTACCTGCAAAGCTTCATCCCACAGGTCTCCATTCAACCCAGGCACAGCCCTCCAATCCCAAGTGGGAAGGCAATGCTCTCATTGAGACTGAGGAAAGAGCTTCTCTCCCCCTGCCCTTCCCACTGCCTGCTTTTCTTCCTTCAAGGCCAACTCAGCCCGCTCCTCTGCAACTACGGAACTGTCACAAATCCAATCTTTCTAAAAAGGAAACTTCAAAATTTGTCTTAACTTCATGTGTCTGAGTCTGCTCAGAACTGCAAGAAATAGTTCTTCAGGTACATGAACAGCAAGCAGAAACAGAAGAAAAATACTGTCCCGTTGATAAACAGGAGAGGTGAACGACGATTTTGAAAATGCAGGGGCTCTCAATTCTTCCTTCACCTCCATCTGCACTGCAGAGCCCCTGGCCTTGGGAACAAAAATCCAGGCTGATGCAAACACAAGGGCATAAAGCAGAGATCAGGAAGTCATTATCCCACTCTGCTCAGCAGAAAAGTGCAGAAAAGATGTGGACAGGCTGGAGAGGGTCCGGAGAAGAGCCACAAAGATGGTAAAGGACTGGGAAGCCTGTCAATGGAGGAAAGGCTGGGAGAACTGGGTTTGTTCAGCCTTGAGAAAGGAAGGTTTAGGGGAGACCTTATCACTCTGTTCCACTATTTAAAGGATGGAGATGGAGACTCCCTTTTTACAAGAAGTCACATGGTAAAGACAAGGAGTAAGGGTTACAAGTTACTCCTGGGGAGATCCCAACTGCTCGCACAAGGGAAATTTTTCACAATGAGAACAATCAACCATTGGAATAATCTCCCCAGGGAAGTGGTAGTTTCCCCAGCATTGGGCACTTCAGAGATTCAGCTGCCAGGGTGCTGGGCCATCTTGTCTAGACTGTGCTTTTGCCAAGAAAGGTTGGATAAGATTATCCTTGAGGTCAGTCCTTTCCAACCTGTATTCTCTGATTCTGTAATTTAAAATTACCAGTTTATGTGGGTGCCCTTGGCTGTGAACTGTGGTGCTTCAGCAAGACCCTGGAGAGAGGCAGGAGCACTCTCCATGTCTCTCACTGTAAGCCAGAGACTGTATTTACACAAAAGTCTTGAGAGCCCTACATCAGAAGGAGGTAAGTGACATGACCTGTGGTAATTACTCTAAATTATGTATAATAACACCGAAGGATATAATGAAATCTATTATGTTGAACATTGTATGCTGAAAGGTTTGCAACATAAGGGGCTGTTTTTCATTATCCACTAAGGGTGAATTTAGCTCTAAACAAAATATACAGGAAAACACAATTGCTAATGTGATGGGAATTATTACTGTGTAATAATTTATGGATCTTGTTTGTTGACTTTGCTATTGGGAAATTCACTGTCAAAATATATTGGCTTGATCTAATAAGGGAAAATCAGGCTGACCTAATAGATGTCTGCAAGATAAAATAAGCAGATGGAGTAACAAAAAACTCCAAAATGTTCTTTACACTCTGATACCAGACTGAGGGAGTGAATTCTGCCCCTGTACTCCGCTCTTGTGAGACCCCCACCTGTAGTGCTGCATCCAGCTCTGGGGCCCCCAAAACAAGAGAGATGTAGAGCTGTGGTCGGAGTCCAGAGGAAGGTCACAAAGATGACTAGAGCAGCTCTCCTATGAAGAGTTGCCTTGCAGTACCCAAAGGGGGCCTACAAGAAGACTGGAGAGGGACTTCTGGCAAGGGTATGTAGTATCAGGACAAGGGGGAATGGCTTCAAACTGAAAGAGGATAGGTTTAGATTTGATACTAGGAAGAAATTCTTTACTGTGAGGGTGGTGAGGCACTGGCACACGTTGCCCAGTGGAGTTGTGGATGCCTCATCCCTGGAAGTGTTCAAAGCCAGGTTGGATAGGATTTTGAGCAACTTGGTCTAGAGAAAGATCCCATGCCAGGGGGTTTGGAACTGGATGATCTTTAAGGTCCTTTCCAACTCAAACCATTCTATGATTCTATGAAATGTGTTTGGATATTTAGAAATTAATGGGGGGGTGGGAAAAAAGGACTGTAACAAGATCAAAAGGAGTATTTTAGGTAAAAATGGAAGCAGCACGTGCAGTGACATTAGGCTGTCATGTCCATTTTTTTTGAAGAGATAAAGGAGAGGTGTTTCAAGAAGCTAGATCTATCTGTCTTGTTCTGAGGGAATAAAAAGACTTCGGAAAAATGGATATGAGTTTTTTTGCGTTTAAAATCTTTTACCAATCTCTCTCATAGAGAAAAACAGCAGATAACAAACATCATACTGAGTACCACAAGTGAAAATCATAGTGTTGTGCAGGACTAGATTAAGCAGGAAAAGTGAAGAATTCATGATGAGATGAGTAATACCACAAAAAAAAAAAAAAAAAAAAAAAAGCCAGGAAGTTGAGTCAGAGATTCAAGGTAAGAATCAGGTCTGGAGACAGCAACCAGGATAAGACACTGATCAGCCATGCCTGAGGGTAATCCAGTAAATCAAGCCAGCTGGTGAGGAGGAGAGTGAGAATCAGGAGGTACAAGACTGGGAACAAGAACTGCAACACTGCTGCAGAGTAGCTCAGGCAGAGGTCAAGCACAAGAGCTCCAGGTTTAAAGCCAGCGCCAAGTGAAGGAGAGGGAGCCCCCACTGTGGCTCTTTAGCAGCAAGCAGCTCCTGGACTAGGGATCTCAGCAAGCTGGTCTCTAACCAGCATCTGAAAGGGGTCGTGACAGCTTGTCACTTCACGTAAGCTCAACAGCCATAAAGAGCAAATCCGGCATTTGGGAAAAAAAAAAAAAAAAAAAAAAGGACAAGGGCAGCTACATCTAGGAGCTGGTTTTGGGTGGAAAATTCATCTCACCTAAGGCTGTGCATGTAAGCTCATATGAATCATGGAGGAGGGAATTTTAAACAGTCTTTTTTTCAGTTGCTTAACTTACGTTCTACCATTTCAGGCTGCTGGCTGGTGTTAACTCTGTTCCTGTAACACAATGATCCTTGTGAACTAATAAACCATAAACTTCAGCATCTCCATTTAGACTCCTCTCCTGGTTCTGGTACTTAAAACTTGGCCATACCACTGCTGAGTGCCTTTGTGTGAACCTAGATTTTACCACATAAGTAAACCAGGTGAATAAAAATATGCAGGTTGGTTAGTCTCTCCAGCATACACCAAGAGGCGAGAATCAATTTAGTTAAGTGATTCAGGAAAGAGATCACCAGTCAGCCATTCCTGTTTGGATTAATTTTTAAGTTTATTTTATCTTTAAAATTCAAGGGTCTTAAAGACAATAATAAAATATTCCTAAATATTAAGCTCTCTATAAGGGGATATCTTATAATGTTTGTAATGAAAACCCTTACTCACAAATTTGGATTTTGCAGTCTGAACCTTGAATATTTAGAAGCTTGCTAAATTCTGTTTCTGGTACTAAATCGGGGATTTTATTTCAAAATTCCTGTTTTCTGGAAAAAAGAAAGAACTAATAAAAAGTGGTTTCATGTGGCATGTAATCTCATTCATTTCATTGTGTCCAATCAGGTGGAAATGATTACAATATGTGGTAAAAATCTTTGGTCCTTGTAAGTCTTGTTTTTTTTAAGTTAGTATTTGATCCCAGTAGTGTAGGGATCAGTTCATATTAATGAATTATGATAGCGATTTGAATTTGATAAAGTTCTACGGGACTACTATGAGATTGTTTCATTTGTTGAAGTATCACAGCCAGCCAAAACTCCTCTTTGCCTCTTAGCATACTCTTTCTCACGTTTGGATATGTGCTACAAAGAAAGACAAACTTATTTCTGTCAACTACACAAGCTTTACAGGAAAAGATTTCTGTAACACTTCCATTAAAAACTTTCCCTTTTTTACCCATTCTGTACACACAAAAAGAGTCAACTGTCTAAGAAACTCAAATCTTCTTAGATCAATGGTCTACCTTACCAAGGCCTCTGCAGAAGTTTCCTGACCCATCTTTTACCCTTCCTTGGAGATCTGTAATAATTTCCTATAAATGTTTTACTACTCCTTTTAGCTATACTTTGTTTGTCACATTAGCTAACCCACATATGTAATTTTACTCAGAACACCATAATTTCTAACTAGATCTCCACATCACTTCCCATCTTCTGAATTTATCTCTTTGGTGAATTTATACTCAGGTATTTTTATATTAAACCATTTAACCAAGAGCTAGTCATGTTTCTACTTTAAATGTTTACTGGTTTGTTCTGAAGCATCACTTCACGTTCCTCACATTTTTACACAGATTCTCTTCATAAAAGAAAGTGAACTTCATTTTTCTAAGCAATGCTTTCTATTTGTATTATTCACTTTAGCAATGCAAAAAATTACTTATGCTTTAAAAGATGGCTAATCTCTCTCCCATCTTTCACTACCTACCCTTTTGCTAAAACAACACACACAAAACTGAATAGTAAAATTGCAAGACTACTGCCCTGCGAATGTCTTATACAGATATAGCCTGTCAGTTCTAGATGACTTTGGAGCAGCCCCAAACTGAAGAAAATATTCTGGGTAGTATAATCCTGCATGGAACAATGTGATCTGTATAAAAAAATCATTTACTGAATCACCAGCACCATCACTCCTAGGAGATCTCCCATCGAAGCAATGCCTGAATTAGTGCAGAGTGATTTGTGGCTTTCCAGCTGTCATTCATTAATTCTTAGGAAATACAATATACAATACAATAGTACTCTGCCTGAGGTTGTATTTTGCAATGTCTTAGGAAGAGTGTAATTTGTTTGCTGAATGTTCTTTAAACT
Organism: Pseudotriccus pelzelni; assembly: GCA_035584735.1. Lineage (NCBI taxonomy): Eukaryota > Metazoa > Chordata > Aves > Passeriformes > Tyrannidae > Pseudotriccus > Pseudotriccus pelzelni. The sequence goes on along the minus strand of JAWMRA010000078.1, from coordinate 127,676,654 downwards.
TGTTTTCAAACAATTACTGTAGCCTATTATTTCTATGACCCTCCAAACACATTTCACACCTGATGAAATATTGCAGCGGTCACACAGACCCATAAAGGGGGAAGCGATTGTGTCTGTGGAGTTTGGACTATGAGCCAGCAACTTAGTTGAAAACAAGGGTTTTTACTCCAGTGCTTTGCCATTCCTCTGTCTTCGGCAGAAAGTACAGGAAAGCCTGACAGCAAGGGCCAGAAGTGACCTGGGCAAGGCTTTGGCACTTCACGGCATGGCTGACCTGCAAAAGTTGTCCTGTTTTAGAAGGAGTATTGCTTAACTGTAATTCACTGAGTAGCTGCCTTGTTTTGACCTGAGACAAGAGAGGATGTTGTGAGGTGCAGACCACATTGGAGGATCCAAGAGCATGGGGATCTACCTTTCGAATGAGCCAAGTTGCTGCTTACACAAAGCCAGTCAGAGAGACTGTGTAATGCCTGCTTCATCAAGGACTTTTGGCAAAATCTATGACAAGTTTAGCTCAGCCAAAACCACTGCACCTTTAGACATGCACTGTAGGAGAACTTGAGCACAGAGAGAAGGTTTCTGCTGGGTCTCAGGCACCCCTGGCTTCCCAGAAATCTGAGAAAGTTGCATAGGGATTTCCTTTTAGGTCTTTTACTCTTTAAATGTACACGTTAATTACCCTAACCTGCGTATTAGGTACGTAAGAGCTTCTTTCCCCTTTAACTCTTGCAAAGTTGATTTCAGCAGTAAATAAAAAGACAGAAGCAAGAGGTTAACTTGAGACAAGAATCACAACAAATACTGGGGTTAAAAAAGCATAGCTATTGTTCAGTGTTTAGTAGGCACCATGACAGCAATTATGTTAAGGAAGGATTTGAAAAACAATGCTTCAAGTACTTTTATGGCCAACTCCTCCCATGCTCAGGGGTTTTCATGCTTTTAGCTCTTGCATCTGCAACTGAAGCTAACTGTGAAATTAGCAATTTATTTATCCCATGGTACATACACACACAATTGCAACAGTAAAAGTGAGTAAGGGTAAATGCTGTGAGTAAAAGTTAGAACCTTTTTTACCAGATTTTGACCTTTACTATCTAATCAAATACCTGTGGATTCTCAGACTGAAACTTTCTTTGTTCCTTCTCATGGCTTATATCACTAATACTGGTAACACAACTGCTGTTATATCTAAACAACATAATATGAGCTCTGCCAAAATAACTAAGAACAAAGAAAAGTCTGACCTTCAAAATGGTTGCCTGAATTACAAGGAAGCAGAAGATGACATTAAGTATAAAATAGAACAATAAAGGCCTACAATTTGTAAACAGCTTTTGATTCTGTAACACTTAGTAAAAATTGGTCTCCTTAGGAATACATGTACACATTAAGCTATTTTTCAAGATTATGTCTTTACAAAAACTACATTAGAACCTCTAGTCTCTTTCTCTTTCTTGCATTATGTTCTATTCTGAAAAATACATCAACATAAGAAAAAAAATCTCTTATTAAAATTAACTATTTCTGATTATTTGGCCACAGATTTGAAAGCTGATTAAATAAGATATAAAGTTGTCGCTAATCTTACTTGGAAGATATAACTGATAAAGAAAAAAGAATAATGAAGGCATGTCAACAGTGATAAAATTATCTAGACAATCCTCTGTACATAATTACGAATAATCTGAAATCAAGATGTAATTGTGCATTATTCTATTTTATATTCAGACACCTCTGTAAAACAGAAATTTTAGTTTAGTGGACCACAAACATACAGCTGTTTCTAAGAAAAGTGAAATCTGAGATAGCAGAAAAAAATGTATTTTATGTCTCTCTTTCATCTAGTATCAATGGAATGTAGTTTCCACTGTTTCTTAGTGATTTTGTATGAAATTGAAGGTAATAAATAGACAAGGATTGACACTTTCTGGTATAAGCAACCAGAGTAATACCTATTGACAACCTGATGTGTGAGCAACACTTTCTGAAAGTTGAGTGAGTGCCTTTTCCTCTTCTAATGATCTCTTTAAGAGAGGCATTTTTTAAAATTGCACATTTGAATTAAACTAAGACTATTACTATTGTATATATAAAAAGAGAAACTGAGTTACCTGTATGGCTGTGAGGATATTGGCTAATGCCTGGCCATACGTGTCATGACAGTGAACAGCAAGAGCGCTCAGAGGAATTTCTTTCATAACAGCTTCCAACATTTTTTTCATACTTCCAGGAGTCCCCACACCAATTGTATCTCCCAGAGAGATTTCATAACAGCCCATACTGTACAGGCGCTTAGATACCTGATTAAAAACAGAAAAACATGAAGGGGTCAAGATAAAAGAATATAAAATAGCATCAAGAATATACATTTAAAAATACATACTTCTGTACAGGTGTCAGGTTTTGACCTACTGAGGTGGATCTATCTATCACACACCCTCTACTCATTCTTGAAAATTGTCATCCGGGAAGATACCATAGATCCTCTTATTTTAAATTTATAATTCTGCTTCTGTACATGGAATAACCAAGCCAAATCCATCAAAAACTTGCTTTTTGACTCTCCCAGACAATCCATATAAGCAAAATTTTAACACTACAAATTTTCTGTCAAGCCCTTTCCCAACATTTTCCTCTCTCCGGGGACTCCCCAGCTGTTTGGTTTTCTTCATGTACTTTTCAGCTTGTAAGCTGTGTAAAGACCTGCCATTTTGTTTACTTATTACATGAAGCCAAGCATATGGCCAAACTAAGACAATAAATAATTAACAAGAAGCCTGATTTTGCTTTCTCTTGGCACTTTAAAAAATCAATGAAAACTGAAGTTTTAACATGTTGCAGTCAATATTAACTTTGTTTGCTTTTCATGAAATCAAACATCAAAAATACTAACGAAGCAAAACTGCAACTTAATTAACAGTCCTTAATTCTAATCCTTCTTAATACCAAACAAAACTGTATACAAATAGATCTTACTTATGTAAGTAGAACCCTAAATATTTCTGGAATTATGTCTTTGAGGAGTCCTTTGCACAAGTAAAAGAACTGAGGCCTGGCTCCATAATTTTTGTACGAAGAGAAACATATACTCAGAAGCACAAAATCATGTTTTCACTGACAACATTGCTTTGGAAATTGAATTCAGGATATTTCCATCTTATTTTTGTTGAATTTATTTGGAAACATTTCACATTACTTTCAGCTGCTGAAAATGTTTGTCCCCTTTAGGATTCCCCACTGTGTATTAATGATCCCAAAAGACCACTCCACTGGAACAGAATCCCAGTCTAGATTTTTAGAAATGAAAAAATACAACTCTCTTCCAAGACATCTTCAATTGCACTGCACTCTGCTGTTAAAGCAATTCAAGGACTTCATCAGTGGGATTGTTGTGAATATGTCTGAGGAAGCTGACAAAGTGCTGCACCAGCAGTCTTGGAAGTGCTGGATTAATACTGCTGTTCACTTAATTCAAAGAACAGCTGAGAAAGAACTACTTCACATTGTCTGAATCATCCTGCTTCAGGCTTGAAAGTGCTATGACTACTGCAAAGGTAGTAAAACCGTGCTTTAAAGCCAGACTCACTGGTTCGTATCAACACAAATTCAATATACACTTTTAAGAAGGGGACGATCACCAGATTGCAAAATGGATTCTCTCACATGGCATATTTTTATATCATCAACACATGGCAGGCATTTTAACTAGACTACCATTGTAAGAAAGAACACAATCATCTGCAGTTAGGGGTGGATTACATCCAGCTGATCCCCAAACCTCAGTTTTTCTTTAAGATCAGGGTAAAGGAAGCAGATGGCCTTTTTTTTTCTCCTGTTCTTTCTAATTCACAATTCAAATTATTTCTAGATGAGCATTTTAATGATAACTGAGACTATACAAACTGCTAGAAATCGTATTGTATTCACTTCTTTTCCATGATCAGTCCTTAGGTCTTTCAGCCTCCTGAAAACAAAGTTCTGAAAGATGAAAGAAGAGAGGATGAAACTCTGCTAACAAGTTCATCATCACCACTGATGTCATGATTTAACCTTAAAGTGACTCTTAGAAAGAGATCTATATTCATTTTCAAAAAGAATGTGCATGCTTGGAAGCTGAATGGGAGGTTTTCAAACTGAATTTTCTATTTTACCATAGTAGGAGGCATCCCATTAGTTATGTTTTTGTCAGTTTTCAATGTGGATTTTTGGGAGGAGGGTGTGGGAGAACACACTGTTTTGTCAATGTAATTAGGATGTGATTATGAGCTTGCAGCTTTGTTGACTGAATGACACTGTGTTCTGCATCACTGAGCAGTTTTACTATATGTGAGTCTTGTGCTACTCCCCTTGGGAACACTGCCCTGATACCAAGCATTGATCAAAGGAGCTCTGCTGTGCAAGGGGAGCAGTTAAAAAACAAGCCTGTTGAAGAAAGAAGCCTGTTGAGGAACACAACAAGCAATATGTCATCACTGCTTGAACTAAAGTTGTGTCAATTCTAACCTTCATGTGATTAGAACAAGTTAATTTAGAAATACTGAGTACCTTTCAAATTAGCTACTTTTTTTTCAAAGACTGTGAGTATGTGTGGCTGCTGTGGGAGAGGGATTACATACATCCAGAAGTTCCCTCTGGAATGCATACAAGAAGAAGATACAGGAGAAGAGGACCTGAAAACCACCCATGCAGAACATAATATATTAGACAAAAAAGGACTAGCTCCTAGGGCTACAAATTAAAAGATAATTGTTTGGATATTCTGCTAGATCAACAAAAATAAGTGATTAAGTGTAACAGAGAAGACAAGTCTATCCCTAGGTGAAAGGCCAGTGTGTTCTGCCTTCAACCTCTTGAATTCTCTCTCCACTTTCTTTTTTACTGTCCATTTCAGCTTTGATGTCCTCTTTGCTTTCCTACAAAAGGAAACTTGTGTTTCACTCACCTCTCTGCTGGGAAAAAAAGACTGGATTAAGACATCTTCTTCCTTATCCTTTATCCTAAAGGGGAAAAGGGGGCAGGAAGGGAAGGTGCAACTTACTCCATCATGGCAGCAGAGCAATTTAAGGAATCATATTGGGGCTGAGTTTTGGCTCATGTGTCAATCACATGACACTCACCAGAAGCACGTTAGCAGAGGCTCTACCAGGTGACAGCACAGTATGCTTATTCCAGTATAAAATGGATTTAAAAGAAAGAGGTTGTGCTGCAAACCATCTTGGACAACACGGTCCACTGACATATGTGCTTGAGTCTATTTCCTTAAGCATTTTCTACTTTCTTGCTGGAGGAAATAGAACATAATTTTTTTTTCATGATTGATAACAACAAAAATACACTATTTTCTCACATTTGACTGCACATGGTTGACTGAGGTTATGCACTCAGTTTTAGCATTAGATATACTTTGTCCTTGTTTTCATTAATTTTTATCTATTAAAGATATTGTTACGATTGAGAACATGACTTATAGACAGTTTAAAATCTATTTTTGATTCGTTAAGAAGACAAGCCAGAAGTTCACTCTTACTTCTGCCACTTTAGCTGGTATGATGTTTCCTTCATATGGGCATCCCAGTGCACATGACACATACCTATAATAGAAAGAATACACAATCCTTCTGTTTTGTATATATATATATCTACAAAATGCATGTATTCATCTATGTTACATTAAAAAGTGGGTTACATATAATTCTGAATATTTAAGACAGTCAATGCAGAACAAAGATTTCAATGAAAAGATAAAATTACATCAGAAGAAAATAGCAGATTTATCAATTTTCCTTTTAAATCACAGAACGGAGATTTATAGCTTTCTTTATGCCCAGTGCATGTCACAAGTGTAAAGAGGAAGATACCACTTTCTTCCTTGTACTAGCTACCCAGATCAGAGAAAGCAAAACATGGACGCAAACAACTTCTAACAACCTCACCATCTCATAAGTTATCAGAACTGTGGTGAATGAGGTAGTTTCCACCCTCTATCTCTGTATTGGCATCTCTGTCCCACTGCCCCAGAAGAATTATAGTTCCATTGCAAACTGTAATTTAGGTAGGCTTTGGGGCAAGAAGAAACTGAGAAGCCAAACCATGTCCCTCGGCAGTTATCGGCTCCATAAAGCACAGAAATTGAAACTTCCATTGTTGAGCCCTAATGCTCTTTTAGCATAAGATTTGGTTTAAATTTCCTCTTTTTAATTACAAAAAGCCATGACATTCTAATTAAACTTCTAATTATTTATCTTAAATTTATTAGGAATACAATTAAACTAGCGAGAAACAGCCAGTCAAAATCAAAAGTGTGACTGTAAAAGGATTTACAACAGATTCAGAGGCAGGCAAAGTCCCAGTGGGAGGTTACTCAATTGCTTTATAGAAGAACAAGAGCCTTCATCGATCTCCTGTCATTCCCTTTTGCTCAACACTGAAGGATATAATGTAAAATTATACACTGTATAATGCAAAAGGGATTGAACAGATGCCAGTTTGTATCCAGTCAAGGTTCGCAGGGTAAAGGATGTATTGTTTCTTTGCAGTTGAAGGAGGAAGTGGTTGATGGAATGTGAAATTAGGATCAGTAACAGGCAGAAACAAATTGTGAAAAGAAGTCCATACTTTAATGCACAGCACATATTAGACCCCTTATATGAAAGTATGGTCTTGGCACGCTAAAAATAGAAGTAAGAGTGAAACAAACCTTGAATCTAAAAAGGACTTGATTAGCCTTGACAAAGAAATGGAAATTAATTTTGTTTCCATGAAAGTGGTTGGGTCCATTACATCTTGCTTATAATTTTAGTCCAGATGCCTACTAGGCATGATTTCGATTATCGTTATGTCATTATGAAGACCAGGTTTTTTGAAACTTGGCCACAGAATTCATTAGATATCAACCCCAATTATAGATGTCACTGTTCAAATTTCAAAATTATGAATTTTCTTATCTTCATTAAAGACAAAAAAGTAGCTACTGTAAACAGTTAAACACTGCCCCAATTTTCAGCGACACATAACTCAAAAGTAATTCAGGATAAATTCCTTAATTTTTTTTAAGCATACAAAGGTTTTCAAATTAAACTAAGCATGAAAAATTTCAGACCCAAAGGACTGCTTTTTACATAATACTACAGTGCCTAGAGCTAGTGAATACATATACTTACTGAAATTATTTTCAAAACTAGCCACACCGCTTTTTATGAAGTGATCAAGAACAGTGCTAAATACTAAGTAAATGCAAAACATACAGTACATATGTGCACATGTTCTCTTTACTTACATATATCTTTACAGGTTCCTAATGGCTACATATGTCAGATCAAGAAGACATGCATTTGGTAGTGATAATGTGGCATGAATGACATCTGGAATGGAGTAGGGCAAACAAAAGCAAAAGCAGGCCAAAAGGTATCTAGAGAACAAGGGAATACTCCCTGTGGTTCACACCAGCGAGCAGATTGCCTGAGCTCACATAATTCAGCTGGGCCTGCTGGGGTATGAAAGTATGTGGTGACCTGAGGAATCTGCCTACTACAACACACAAATCTGTTTGAGATTATGAACTCTCCCCATACTTATACCATTGTGACTAGACTGACATTTTAAATAAGAAAAATATGACAGATATATCTGGGCATCTGATATTCAATATTAAACTGGAGAAAATAAGGATTACTGAAAGAATCTGACAGGAAAAGAACTTCCCACCAGAGAGATACCAATGTCGTGTCGACAGTGAAAGAACACTTCTTCAGTAGAGTTCATCAAGAATGATCTTGGCAGAATTTTATCTAACATTTTCATTTAATGAATTGGAATAAAAAGTAGAATGTGGTGATAACATTAAATTTTTTGGCACTGTCAATAAAAAGAAAAGAAAAAAAAAGCACTGACATTCCACTGAGAATGGACAGGAGCAATAGAAAAGGGACTCAGTTGATGGCAATGACAAAGAAAATAAAATGCTTAAAATGAGGCTATAAAAGAGCACAATGCGCTCCAGATACATATCAGGATAAGCATTTTTAATAGAGGACATAAAATATAAATTCCTTTTGACAAGATCTTGGTGTATTCTTATTGGAAATAAGAGATAACATCTGAGCCATTTGTAGAAAAGTTCATACAAGCCGGAACATATGCAGGCAAGGGCTGAGCAAAACTAGGGATACAGAGAGCCCAGCATACCAAAGGAGAAAATACATCTGTCTGTGTGAAAGAGGGAAGATAATCATATGTCTGGTCTGAGTATTTGCCAAGACATCTACTGTCAAGGCAGCGCTGAGTGGAATGCTTTGTAATTGCATTTGTGTGGTTCCAAATTAATAAGCAAAAGTGTGAGGAAATAAGTTTCACAAGGGAGGTAGATCTGTTGATCTGTTATCTACAGATATGTTTGGCTGCTACATTTTTCTTTTTTTTTTTTTTCCCCTGTATGAAATAACCCATAAGGTGTCAAAACCACAAGAGAATACAACCAAAGCAGAGCCCCAGGACCTCCACCCACACACTTCCAACATGGGAGACAACTTTGAAGAACATGCTGAAGGACTGCTTAGAAAGAAGAAAATTACCGAAACAGAGCCACGGAGAGAAACAGATGGCAAAAATTGAAAGAACAGTCTGGTCAACTGCAGCAAACACTACTGACAAGTCAAGAAGAATGAGGACAGACTACTGTTTCTGAGATCTTGTCATCAGGGAGTTTGGTGAGAGCTGTTGCAGTTGCAAGAAAGGAACAGAAGCCAAAGTGTAGGAGTTATAGAAGGGAATCACAGAAGAGGGTCCCCAGACAGTAATTATAAACAGCGCCTTCAATGAGCTTAGGAATGAAGAAGAGATAGGCGATGAGATATGATATGAAGAACCAAGTAAGGTCAAAGGTGCAATTTTTAGGAGGCAAATGCTTGCTTATATTGCAAGTGGAAAAGAGCCAGAGAACAGTGAGAGGTTAAGAAAGAGAAAAAGGGAGGGAAGATATAGGAGGAAGAACAGAACTGGGGCAAGTGGAAGGGGTACAGATGGAAAGTAGACAAGAAACTTCTGCTGCTCTGACAGTAGAGGAGAAAGGATCAGGGGAGGGGAGAGAGAAGAAAGTGACAGAAGGAAAAGGATACTGTATCTGTTTTTCTTAGGAGAAAAAGCAAGATCATACATGAAAAAAAGCAGCAGAGGAAAACAGAAGAGTTTGAGCAATAAGTTGCAGAGGCAACTGGGATTTAATCTGGGAATTCAATTAAGCTGTAGAATACAGCTGTTCTCTAAAAAGATAGCAGGACTGAAAGAAAAAAATAGCGTAATGAAAAAGACTATCCTAATCTCAGGATATTCACCAGAGACACTCCACAGTATGAGAGCAGAAGCAAACTGGGAGTTCACAAAGCAGATTCTGCAATGGAAGTGTTTAATTCTAAGTATGTGCTTAAATCTCTGCCGAATCAAGGCCAGATGTAGCTTAACTGCATCTTCAGCATACCATCAAGAAAAGAGCCCATGAAACCAGTGGTGGAAAGAAGGACTGCAAGTGAATGTATCTATACAGCTGTTTTAGAAACACATGGGTATATGGTGTTTTACTCACTTAGGTTTTGTGAAATCAGAATTTCTCCCTTTAATAAAAAGTGATCAAAAGAAGCTGTCTACTTGGTTCACCTGGCAGTTTACCCAGTCTCTTGCCTGTTCTACAGATTTCACTGCAGGTGAGGATCATTTGGTCTTCTACTGAATTGTTTTCTATACATATAAAAACAAAAAAATAGACAACTTTACTACATAATATTTTGCACAAAAATGCTGAACAGCCTCTGGGGATAAGGAGAGAGAAGGAAGAGAGTTTTCAATTTCTTCCAGTAAGCCGAAACCAAATTGCAATATTCCAGAAATTATATAGACAGTTTAAGGTCCCCACAATCAAGGTCACTAGGAATGGTGATAATCACCACACCAGCCTAATGTCTGTGAAGCAAAGAATAAAAAATCTCAAACAAGGTAAATGAGCAAACTTTTCTTAACCAAAGGGTGTTAAAAGGAAAATGAATCCAAGCAGAAACTGAACTCCATGTTGTAATCAGCCCTTTGTCAGCTTGTTTCAGCAAGAGTTCCAGAGCCAGATCCACAGCTGCTACCACAGCTGGAAGCATGAAGCCTCCTGAGAAGCCAGTTGCAGACTCAGATGCTGCTGTTTCCTGTTTATTATTATAGTGTAAGTTTGCATATAATTTACCATGTTCACTGCAGATGTATTTATTTTTATTGGATGTTTGTGCTAAAATGTATATGCCTCTCATTTGGTGAACTCATAATATCAAGGTTGATATATTCTATGTCTTTGCAAAGAAAGCCATTAGTTTAAAAAAAGGCAATCTTTACTGTAAGCAGAGGGGAAACACAAGGAAGAGAAGAGAAAAAGGAGATTCTTCCAGAAACAGAATCTCCAAGCCAAGCCCAAAATGTGTAAATAAGGCCAGAATTTTTTTTTTTCCACATTTGACTTTAAAAGAAAAGGGGAAAAAAAAAAAAAGAAAAAAAAAGAAATAACCTCTCCATGTATTTTGTACCCAGTTACAAGTAACATATATGCTATTCACAGTGAATACTATAGTACAAATATTTGTTACTATTTTTAGAATGCCCAGAAACACTGCTAAGTTGTGAACTATGTTCTAGAAAATAACTACGTCTCTAAAAACATCTACAAATATAAAGGGCCACTTAACCACTTGATTTTTAAATAACTATCTGAAGTTATCCATGGAGTAATCCATAACATACTGTATTGTAACCTCATAATTTCACACTAGCATTTCAAGTCTGGCTTATTCCCTTTCAGGAGAAACAGGGAAGAAAAGTATCCCTCCTTTTTTCTCCTTTTTTTAAACAGCTCTTCTGGCCCAGTAACAATATTTTCTCTCTGCAGGTACAAAAACAACAGGTAAAAGTTGCTATGAAGTTATTCCTAAGCTTCTCCCCTTACACAGTGCAATCATCCAGTATGACAGAGTTAGTACAATGGCTCCGACATCCTTTTCTTAATCTGTTTCCAGTACAGAGAAATGCACAACTCCCCACATCCCAGCAACCTCTGCCTTCGTAAACTTCTCCAGGGGACTGTGACCAGCTGCCTTAATACTGTGTAACCCTGTAGATTTGTTTACTATTCACATACTAAAATGTGTTGCTTCCGAGTCTACTAAATGTTCACCTACATTTTGTTGTTCCCATAACCTCGAATATAGGCTCACTTACAGTGAAATGAAGGTGTTAAACTGGTTTTTCTATCTCGAGAAGGGATAATGGGCATAAATCACCCTCTCATCAATATAACTGATTATGCTAAACTACACAGTGTAGTCTTAAAAATGGACATTTTAAAGCAGTGTGAAAAAACATGTGTATTCCAGCCCTAAGTATTCCAGAAAACCAGCAAGCACAAGTTCAAAGTTTCTGTCTGTATTCATAAAACATACACAGCTTTGAATTGCATTGATTTTTGCAAAACTGAATTGTTGGAGTTTATGTTATGGTACTTCTAAATACATATAAAAAATATGGTATTGTAAGGCCATATAAATATCTTAAGTTATTTAGAATGAACTGTAAAAAAAGAAAAAAAAAGAACGTTGTTGAACTGAATTATAAAGATCAGATGGTCTTGATAATGAGAAGTTTTAGATAATTAACGTTTCTTTACAAACAAAACAGATGTCATTATTAGTTTCTGAAATCGCTTGTTATATTAAGATAGAACTAATGTGTTCTTCCACATTTTTTTGCAAATAAATCCAGATATCATTAGCACAAGACAAAGATAAACAAAATCAATTATTCTCTTTAGGTCTTATTTTGTGTTTAATTTGTGTATTAGCATCAAAGTAAACCAATAATTATTATAATCACCAAGGAATTACATATGTTGTAACCTGTAAGCTTTATTATAGCATAATGTAAAAGGTAATAATAATACTATTGCACACAATAGTTTGTTTGGCATCTATTTGTCACAGAAAAACATCTTGCTATATTTCAAGTATATCAACCGGTATTTGAATTCTATACAAACACAGATGTAAGCCAAATATTGATACATTTCAAAATGCTTTTATGTACTGTGAACTTCACCATTCTAAAGACATAAGGGCATAAACAAAGGAATTTCATACACCGGTTCAGAATTAATGTGTGATTACACAGGCTTTCACGAAGCAGCAGCTTTGTAAGGAAACAATTCTAGAGTTGTTTTACAGCAATCATTTGCATCTGTTTTTACACTGAGCCTCTAAACATTTGCACACACGGCCTTAGAAGAGCCATTCACATGAAGATTTTTCAGGTCTGGGACATAAATACAGCTTTTAGTTTCTAATCACGGAGAAGTGTTATTTCAGTTGAGGAAAAAAATTACAACCTTTCAGGCTTATATCCCCTGTTCATTTTTATTAGGACTAAGACAGTTCTATACACAACTGAATGTTTCAGAGGGAGATAGTTTGATTTTATTTCATTGTCACAGGACACAAAGTAGGTTGTGAGGTATCACTTGTTGAAAGGAGGAAATGCAAGTCCTTACTTCCTTACTGTTCTATTGTACTAATTTCAATTCATTCCTGTGTCTTTTTAAATTTTGAAATACATTAATCTAGTGTAATCAGAATTTACTTGACATTTTCTTCATATGTACGTTAACGATATATATAACTTAAACCAAGTGACTACTTGCAATCACCATTTGCCACCATTTTTTTATCAATCCCAGCTGTTTGACTTAATTTTTAATCACAGTAAGTTGTGATATTTTTAACAGTACCTGAATTATGCATTAAAAGATGCAAATTTAAAACTAGCACCATTCTCTGTTACTTCACATGCCTGGTAGTAATTTGGTAACCACACCGTTCATAACTGATTTGGCTCAGTGTCTTCACAGAATGTGTCCAAGATGTTAATGTAAAGTTTTTAGGCAACAAAAATATAAAAATGTCCCCCCCCTTTATGATGCTAATGAATAGTCTAACTTCTAAGACCATATGCAACATTTCAATTCTTCATAAACATTTGAACTAATTTAATAAACATTTAGAAAACTGTGGACTGTGCTACAGATTTTAAATGTGACAGCTGACAGCATAAATTTTCTGGATGATGATCGAGTCAATGTTAGTGCAGCTGTAGTAACAGTAAGACATGCAAAAGCCTAAAGTTCAGTTTCAACTCCTTCAGTGCATTTTTCGTAAGATTCAAGGATTGCCAGTGATTTATGCTCACTGCATAAATTTTAAATTGCCAGTAAAAATAGGAAATAAAATTTGAACCTCTTAAAATTATTTTTGGAAGTATTTTTCAACTGCACAAATAAGGGGTTAGGGCAAGGCACTAAATTATCCATTTCCTGCAAATAAATAACGCTTTAAACAATAATAGTGTTTTAGAAAGGAAACAATCTCTGTATTGAAATGAATACAAATACAATTTACACATATTAATATTTTTATTACTTAAGTACCTCTATAAAAATATTTAGCCTACAAAATTTATATTAGAAGCCAAAATGCGTAGTCCTGGGAGCTTGCTTGAGGAAAGGCTGCAGGTTTTGGCCATGGTTCTTTAAATTAGCCAGTCTCTGAAAGGGTGATTAAAACCAAAGTCCACAGAGTACAAATCTTCGTCCTTAAAGTCCACAGCTTCGTTTTGTGTCACCTTGCAGCACGAAGCCTATTTCTTCTATCTATTGTAATTCACACAAATTAAAAGGTCCTAATCCTCAGCCTATGCACAGATTCATCTGCTCTTACTTCTGATACCAAAGATAATCATCTACAGCCTATGCTATCTATTGAATGACCAGCATTGGATACGACTTAAGCTCCTTTAGTCAAGGAGTGTTTCATCTTATCCTAAGGCAGGTACTTTACAGAGCACATACAGTAAAGCACAGCCTGAAGGCTGCCTAATTCCCCACAGTTACTGCAGGAAGATTTAGGATGACAAGCTCAGACTTGTGTGGTCATGCTCAGATCTGCCTCATGTTACATAAACAGTTGTAACTACTTTCAGTAAATAGAAGCCACACAACAAAATAAAACCTGAAACTAATCCTTTTGCAATCAAATAACTATCATTCAAACCATGAGCACCTATTCAAAATACTGAATGTCAAGAACAACTTGCCACAATGCCTTGATTGTCTCAGCATTTAGAGAATTTTGCATGGAATGGGATACCAAAATCCCATTTATTTTATCTGTCACTAAAAGCAGCTTCTTTAGCAACAGCTAAATATAGGCTTATAAACCATAGGCCTTATTAGTTAATTTGTTTTCGATTGCTTTATTTCCAGGAAAAAATCACCTTGGTTGCACCTTGACTATTTCTGTGAAATCTCAGTTTAAGTTTTTACTTTCTGATTATCTTTTCACACCTTTTCTCACTGAGGAAAAGAAGCCCAAGTTTTACCTCATGTAAAACTTCAGCAGTCTTCTAAATGTACTGCAGTATTTGGGAACTAATGAATTACTTTCTCTCAAGTACTAATGAAACCCTTATACTAGTGCAGGCTTTTATTGGCTGTTACTACCACAGAAGACTGTGGTTCAGTTTTCCAGAATTAAGTTGGAAATGACACTCTGCTCCATAATCTCTCCCCTTACAAGCAGCTGAAATGTTGTAAACAGATTTACTTACTTCCTGGAGTTGCCATTCAAAACTGATGGTTCTTCTTTATTTATTTTTTTTTTAATTTTTAACTAATTAAAAGTTTTAAGTTCACCTTCTAGAGCTTTGTTCAACTGCTGAGAGATCTACTATTAAAAAAAAGGAAGCCCTTCTGAATTCTGTATTTCTATATTCAGTCTTCTGCTATTTTTTTCATCAGAATTCTACTCAACAAAAGACAGTACAGTGGAGCTTAAAAGAAAGTAGTGAAGTAAATGGGCACTAACCAATCCCTTTGTATTATTATTCCTGAGCAATCATTATGTCTCAATGTGTCCCAGAGTTGTAACTCTGCAAACCCATGACAACTTCTCATGGGTTGCATCTGAATAAGTATGAACAGGCAGGGACTAGGATCAATACTTGGTAATTATTATCTTGAAAACATATCAGTCTAGACTCTGATCCACAGCAATATTTTATTCCTCATTAATTACTATTTTCCCTCCTCAAAATCTCCCTGAGAGGAGTTTTTTAAAAGTGCACTCAAACTCCAAATGTCTGGTGTTAACCAGTTCTCTTTTATCTTCTAACTTATTAGCATGTTCAAAACTTTCTTTTCAATATTTTCATATACTGAAATTCATGTTCAATGTATACTCAGAATTACCTCGGTTAGAGGTTTTTGTTATGAAATAAGGCTCCATATTCTGCAATTTAGATTCTCAGCAGGTTTTTAGCAGATTGGCTACTTTATAATTGAGTTATAATAGATCCCCCTGGAAAAATACCAGCAATTCTCTCCTAAGCCTTTTGTTTTGCTGAAGCGTAGCATTAGTCCATCATCTTATCTCCTGCCTCAATCTCTAATTTTCACTGGATAAAATAATTCTCAAGCTAATATCACGTGATGAAGATACACGTAACATTCTCATAAATGTAGCTTCTCTTCAATATACTTACCCTCTCTATTTAGATTCTTTACTTGGGTATAATCCCATAAATTGAATGTTTCTGTCAATGGCTTCTTACTTCTGAATGATTCACTTTTCTTAGACATGTAAGCCTAAGGAAGAAAGTTATAGCTGGACTGCACTTTAGATAATTTTCATTCTCGACCTTGAATCTGATCCTTTGTAGTCTACGCGATACTAAGCAGGTCACGGCTGAAGGGTTCACTAACACACTGCGCCTTGCGTGACAGACTCAGTAAAATCGTCCTGCATGTACTATGTGAAATTTGCCTTACATTTGCACATTGAAGTAAAATTACAGATCTTTGCACTGGATGCACAAAGTAAGCACTTTTAAAACATAACCCAATTGCATTTTTCCTGAGTTCAGTTATCTCATTTCTCTTCATTTCTGTACTGCTGTTTTTCTGTTTGCTTCACTACTTAGCTCTTGAGACTCCTCTCTTTGTATCTCCTTGCTTTGTTCTCCTTCTTTTTGCTATTATTCTGATTTATTTTGTGTGTGTGTGTCTTCCTTCTGTTTGACCATTTTCTACCTCCTACTTCTTTCTCTTCTTTTTTTTTTTTGCTGTGTAAAGAAAAATAAAAGCCACATGGTTCATCAGACAGTGCACTTAGTCTCTAAGATATCTACCTCTGTCTATTACATCCAGGTATTTTTTGAGCATGAGGTAGTTGGCATTACTAGTAATCATCAAGGAATCTCACTGTTGAGTTTCTTCTTGAAACTGTATGCCCTTCCACATTCCAAAGGACCTTTGCAAATAATCTTAAGTAAGTAGTTCTGTGTGATGCAGAAGAAAATGGAAATGAAAAACAAATGCTGTTCAAGAGTGAGTACCATTCAGGATTATTTTAAGTTTAAAAGAAAGTACTTTAGATTAAAAAATAAATACAGGACAATTCTAGACTTTCATGCGCTGGAAATTCCAACACCTGCAATACTGGGTTTTTCAGAATAACTTATTTACAGAATAATTTTTTCTTAGGAGTAAATTTGTTTTCTCACTTTTATACCTTGATGCTACCATGTATGAAGTGATATATTATGAATACTACGATAAAATAAAAGTATGTAAGGTATTTTTTAAGGTGTAGGCAAGTGCTATGAATTCTCAACAGCACAAAACAAATTTTATTATGTCATCTGTGATGATAAAAATAAATTTGTATAATAAAATAGGTATGTTATAAACCCAAAACTTTTTTCAGTTTCCAGAGAAAAGTAGTCACCATTACTAGTTAAAAATGCATAAATTACTAAATATATTAAATCTTGAAAAAAAATCACAGTAAAGACTATTTTTACAATTCATCTAAAATGTAAAAATTTGGTAGTATACTTTTCTACTGGTACCAAAACCCCCTGTAACAGTAACTCCAATAATTCTGTATTACTTTAGAATCTTTATATTTACCCACGCACTGGAATATTCATATTCCTTGCAGATTTAGCAACTTCTTCAAACTTTTCTATGCTTTCTTCAATTGAACAATTAATATTCATTTTGCTAAAAGATTCAGATGCTGCGCCAAATACTGAGACTTCTGTAGCTCCTGCTGCAATCTAAAAAATACATTTCAATAAAACAGCATCACAACATTAAAATATTAGATCAAGCATTTAATTCTGTACAACACTGCAGAATTTTAAAGTACATTAAGCGTATCATCCATATCTAAAATATAAGTTTAATTCAAGTTTTTTTAAGCTATCACATACAGACAGATTGAATCAAATTTTGAGTTCATTCACTATGGCTATTTGCTTCCTCTTCTTAGCAATTAAGTAAACATGTTTTTAAAATGATAAATGATAAAGGTAATAACATGCAGGAAATCACATGAACCAACTATAAAAAAACCCCAATTACTGATACTTATATTTACTTTTCAGAAAAGAGAAAGATCATACAACAATTCTGAAATATCCATCCCCTGCACAACATCTGTTCCTCCTGAATGCCAGAAAGTCATTCCCATGCTTGAGAAAGCTCTCTGTGGGCATGTGCTTAGAAGCAGCAACAATAACCAACAGGGATTTCTTTGTTAGAGCCAGCTTTAGGATCAAGGGCTCCACTGGTCTTGGTGTCATAGTTGATATGGATAATATGGAAAATGTGTATGTGAGAGTGTGCTGAGAAAGTTTCAGAGCAAACACCAGTCTAGAAAATGTGTAAAGGTGGTGACTTCACTGAAGAGGCAATTAGCCAGAGCTGGTACTCAGTAAATCAACTAACATGAGACAAATTAGAAGGCTGAAAGACAAATGACAGGAGAAGAAGATATTTAAGCTTAGGAGAAAAGTTAATTAATTCTCATTCTCCAGTGAGAATAATACTGTTGTTCTATAAGGGATGAAGCTTTTCCCTTTAGCCTTTGCTTCTGCAGGATAAGGTCCAAGCTTCAGCAACTCTTACAAGGACAAATATTCTTTCAAACAGAGGGGAAAAAATATCAGCAAGATAAGCAGGAATCACCTACAACTATTTCTTAATTGCTGTCCTTTCATTATATCACTAAATACCGTATCTAGATATCCTGTACACATATATAGCACAACTAATTCAACTCATGCAAGCTAGCACTGAGACAAAGTCATGGCACTATAATCTGACTATTGATAGCTAAGCTGACTATGCACAGGATTCTGTTTTAACAGAGATTTCATATGCAGTATAGGAACTGAGCGACACCACAAATATCCATCAAGCAGTACACTTTCCAAATACAGTTTCTCCTGTATCTGGACAGAAGCATAGAAGTATTAAAAATTTCCAGAAAACAAGAAAGTGTAAAGATTTGACTATCAATGTATATATTTTAAGACTGAACTGCTCTATTTTCACACTTCCAAACACTTCGAGTCTATAATTTTGAATATTTATTTCATAGGAACTGAAACCATCTAAACTTTCAAACCCTGCCAAAATGAAATGCAGAGTTGCAATAAAGCATTTTCATATCCTCATTCTTCTTCAGTACTTTCCAATAAGAAGACACTCTTCAGAAACTTTTCTAGGGCAAACTTTTCAAGTTAAAGCAGGAACTGTTTTACTTCTTACATACAAGCATCATTTAAAGAAACTTATAAAGAGTGATCAACACTTCCATCAAAATATACGTACACAGAGCTTAATATCACTCATTTGCTCATTTTTCATAACGAAAACAGACTTTTCAATTAGCTTATTTCTAAGTTGAAATAGCTAGTTTATGGTACAGAACTGATAGATAAAAGAGGCAAATGTGGACATTATGAAGGCACTTACAGCAGAATGAAAACCTTGAAGATTAGGCGTGAGAACGGGATACTGGACTCCAGGGTGCCGCTCAATTCCCCTCATTACTTCTTTGTGATCTGCCATCTAAAATACATAAATAATTCGTATTGATCAGCAGTCAATTTTTTTATTTTACACAGCTAAACAAATTGGCTTAGACTGTGGGTTTGCCTTCACTACTTTTACAGTGCGTACAAAAAATCTAACAACGAAGGGGTTAAACTGATGTACAAGTACTCCCTTTTTAATTTCTTAACTTTTGAGCATTTGAGTTGCAATCTTTTAGGATCTCTGTGATTATAGAATTGGAGCTACAATTTCTTTTTGTGTGACTCTGGACTCAATAGGTGGAATTAACAGAATAACTGACATCTAAACATCCAAATCATGAAAACTTCAGCACTCTGATAAATGCAACTTCACAATGTTAAGCACAACTGAACTTGAAATACTCAAACTGTAATCAGCATATTTGAAAAGACTAAACACAACTCTATCCTTAAAAAATATAGCAAAATACAACTCTCTGCATTTTAGTATATTTCTTTCTACAGAAGAAAATACTTCTTTACTATAGCAAAGACCAGAGCATTACTTTATTTAAGGACTTGTTTTCCTTAGTCTCCCCTCACAAAAGCAACTCTGCCTTTTTAGGACACTTTTACATTTTTCTCATTCACACTCCAGATTAAACATACTACATGTACTAATCAAGAAGATAAATGCAAACCTTACTGATGTTAATACATAACAGGTTATTCAGATAAGCACATTTTCTTAAAAGAAGTGGATGGAAAATGAGTATTTTTCAGTGGTGTGCATTCCTGAAAACAACACAGTTAATAAAACATATCCCTCTTATTTCATGTCTTAAAGATTTTGAGTTTTAAAAAATGAATAGCGTTTAGCTTTTAAATCAGCTCTCATAAAAGCAAATCTCTGAAGAAATCAATATTAAAATGAATTTCTGATTCTTTCCACACTGGTGAAAAGTCATTTGAGAAGTACCATATGAAAAGATATATGAACTGCAAAGCTTTCATTACGTCTTACTTTCAGCAGATACCTTATTGATAGCTATGCAGTACCACAATTCTAAATACATGATATTAAATTACACCACATTATTAACTGAGAATACTACTGGCAACCTGGAATCTTCCTGTCACTGGCTTCCTACTCTGAAAATTAATGGATTAAAAATACCAGAAAAATGCATGTATGCCTCCTCAAATGTAAGCCCAATGTGTATCTATGAGGAAGTGATATGAAAAGTGTCTAATAGCCAGACACAACTAATTTCTCATCAGGAAACAAATGATAGCACAAGGCAACTTTTTCTAATTGCTTCTACTTAAACTAAATCAGTCTGATAACCTCACAAAAAAACCTTTGTTAACACGTTAGTTTTTTAAGAACAATTTTTCCTTAATTTAATATAAATAGTATCTACATTTCTGAGGACAAAGAAGAATGTTTGAAACCAAATGATTACTGAAATGGCAAATGCTGGAACTAAGTCCACTCCTCACAATTACAGCCTGACATAAAATACACTAGAAAACCAAAATGATACTTTTTCAACCAGTATAAACCTGCCAGATCCAAATAATATTATATATAATAAATTTGTCCCATTAGCATTTTTCCTGCAAGTAAAATCCCATGTTTACACATATTTCATGTTACAAGATTTTAAATTGTAATAAAATATTTCTTTTCCAAATTTCTTTTAAAATAAGCTTCCTAATGGTAGGTATTTATAATTTTTGGCTGTTTAGGTTATAGGTGTGGGATCCTGTTTTACATGGCACCTTGCTACTGTGGAACTTTTTCTTATAGCTTTTTTCAGTAAAAAAATCTCTGCCAAAAACAACAGTGGATTGGAAACCATAAAAAAACTTTAAAATATTAAAAAAAGAAGTGAATGAGTGATCTAAACATAACCGTGAATTCTATTCCCATGACCTATGAAAAGAAAAAGAAAGGAGTAAAGAAAAGACAAAGTCAAGACTGCACTCTCTATCAATGCAATACAATCTTATTTTTTAAATAAAAAACATTTTAAGCACAAATTAATCCATTAAAACAAAGCATTCAGACATGAATTTACGGTAAGAAGGGATTGTTCTTTTTTTTCCCCAAAACTGACAAACCCATGCTAAATTTGGTACTTCTAATGGCTGCAGGTAAAGGAAGTAATTAAGAAAGGAAGAAATACACCTTTGCTTTAGACTTTCTCTTCTAATGTTTGAAAACCTACATTATTCTTTGCTGCAGTTACTGCCTAAGTTTGATGGCATTTGGAAAATCTTAATTTGGTCACTTTTAACAGACACAATAATATTGCCCCTGCATTTATGCCAAAGAAATCTTGCATTGTCACTCTTCCCCTTTCCTATTATCCTTCCTCTAGACTATTCCCTGGTGATCCTGAGAACACTGAAATAAATCAAAGGAGTCTCAGAGTGCTGTACAGTTTGCTTTACTAACTCATGAATAAGCATGACCATACTATGTTTTTCTCAAATAAAAGCTGTAAAATACAGTCCAGGCCCTGGATGTACTCTCAGTTTAAAATATATTGTGTCTGTTAAAAGTGACCAAGTTAAGATTTTCCAAACTTTATACACATTTTGACAGATGTGCAACAAACATTATTAAAAATTGAAGAATTTTCTCAAACTAATTACTTTTATGCTTTAATTTGTAAATAACTTGTAATCCCTACTAAATATAAAGCATTCAAATGCTTCTCTGCAAACAAGTGTGCAATTTCGTACCTTAAATTATATAGACAAGTATTTCCTTACTTATATAGACTTATCTCCTTACTTGCAGGGAATAATTAATCTGCACAAACAGGACCTACATGGTATACTTCAGGACTAAGCCTGAATTTGCAATGTTAAATCTTACATGAAAACCTGGCACTACTAATGCCAATTCAGTTTTGCTGCTGATTTCAGAAAGGCTTGGGTTTCTTCTAAATTGTACCAAACATAAAAATTTTGGACAAAAAATGAGCAAATTATTAGATTCATCAAAACTCAGTGTGGCTGATAGAGTGCTAGAACTGCAAAATAAATAGCATGCCTAACTACTACTATATATTAAAAAGTCCCAAATTTAGATAGTCCAAACAGATTTCCAAATGTGGAAAATCACATTTCATTTAGGGAAAAAGAAAATAAGGTATGCTACTTCTGGTTTTTACATCCGTGATTATTAGTTTTAGAAGAGTAGAAAAGAAGCAGGAACATGAAATAATATTAATGATTTGTCATCATCCTAAATATCTAGTTACAACTGAATGTCACATAAATGGAATGGCATTTAAATTGAAATAGTTCTGAGTGGAGATGATTTTACATACCTGAGGAACCCATTTGGATGAAACAAAACTGGTCACTTCTACTACAGGCAGGCCTGTTTTGGAAAGCCGGTTGATTAACTCAATTTTTATATCAGTTGGGACTATCACCTACAGACACAGAGAAATACTTTAGTAAAATATTTCATATGATAAGAAACTTTTGTAAGTGAAATGTTCTCAGTACGTAATCAATACTTTTTTTTTTAATGAACTCTGCTCACACATTTTATCATAACTCTACTGTTTCCTGACAGTAGGAAACTTCTGCATAAAGAAGGCACAAGGTGGTATACACGATCCTACTCCATTTTCTGTCCATGACAAAAGAAAACATTTCTCTCTAACTGGTTATAGGTCTGGCCTTTTAAAAAAGTATTTGTTACTAACCAAACACTAATCTAGAAGTGGCAAAGGAAACAGTAACAATTCAAACAGAGAAAAATGGGAAGAAAAAGCTCCACAGCTGAGGCAGAGTATTTCTATCCTGTTAATACTATTAACGTGCTTATATTAATAATATTATGAATAAATAATATTTACATTTAATATTACTAACGTAATACTATTAACATGTTTGATATCAGTAACAATTATATATGTGAGCTTATCCTCTTGTTTGTGGAAACAGATGACTGCTTTGATACATGTACCCTACAGTCTCTTTCAATCGTCTTCCTTGCTTCCAAACCACCCTTCAGGCAAATACTATCAGAAGAGTAATATTTTTTCCCCATGTCTGTTTAGCAGGAAGCATGATAAAACCCATTTTAGTCTTCTATATTAGCACTGGGGAGCATAAACACTTGGGAGCATCTGTTACAAAGATAGTCAGTGTTTCATGATGTTTACCAATTACACCATGACAGAATGCTGCTCACTGACAAGACAAATTCCAGAAAAAGAAATGGCAGTTAAGTAACAGAAAGGCTAGTTAGCCAAGTATAGAAAGAAACTATGATTTAAAAGCTGGGTAAATAGGAATACACTTTTATTCTAATACAGAAAACAGTTATCAATATGAAAAGAAATCGATATATTTAATAGTACAAAAGGGAAGGAACTTAATTAGCAGGATGTGCATGTTCTACACAATGAAAATAACACTAACGTCTATGTCAAAGTACTCAAAAAAAAAAAAAAAAAAAAAGGAGAAAAGTTACCTTTTCATTTTGTAATCCATCCCTTGGCCCAACTTCTACAATCTTTATGTACTCAGGCAGTCCAGATGCTTGAGGTTCCTGAAATAAAAATCAATACTGAAACACAAAACAATGGAGGTCACCAAGATCAAAGGTACAAGCTTGTACTTGTTCTCTCATATGATTCTGGGTATAAAGTCGTATTGTCAACATGAAGTTTGCTCAGGGCATTTAAGAATCTGTGAGAATATATTCCATACCTTGATTTAGGGAATAAAAGTCAAAAGCAGAAGTTAGCTGCGTGAATGCTCCCCTGCTCCCCTGAGGCCACAAATGTTTATTATAAAAATGTATACAGAACCATAAATGAACATTATGTTTTACAGAGAAAAATATTCCCATTTCAAAAATCTTCACAATGAACAATCCAGTCCTCCAAACTTCTGACTGAATGTTCTCAGTTTAACTGAACAGCAAGACCACGCTATAAATCTGTAAAGAACACAGCAGTCAAGAAATGTTGAAGAGATTATTAATGAAAGATGAAAGTTACTCCTCTGGGGATGAAGTTTTTAAAAAAGGATTTAAAAGAGAGCAAGGAAGGCCTCTGGTAGATAAGAAGAATCTTCCAGGTGTAAGGGCAGCTCTGGAAAGACAGGAAGCTGATGGGGACAGGAGGGAAGGAAGGCAGCAGTAAGGTCAAAGGGCTAAGGAGAGCATGGGGAACTGGAGGGGGAGGAAGGAGAAATAAGAGTAGAAAAGCAGGCGAAGGGAAATGAAACTTCTTTTTTTAATATTTAGCTGCTCTGTTATTGAATCAAGTTGACAGGTGTGACAGTTAATGTAAACTGGGTCTTTATATCCTGAAACAGTTCAGAGCAGTTGGTTGATTGACCCCCAAAAGCTGTGAGTCTTTAAAAATGCATCCCATGGTCAACTTGTGGTACTCTTCCCAGGCTCAGAGGAGTAGACAGGAGGGACACAGGCAGCCTTGCCAGGAGCTCTGGAGATGCCTTGTTTTCTATATTGTATTGAATACAGAAGCCAAACCAGTTCTTCATTCCAGTGTTTTTGAAAGCATGAGCTGGGATTAACATGAGCTACCCGTGGGATGGCTGCTCCAGTGCGCCCATCACCGCTCCTGGGAGTTTAACACCACTGGAACAATGATACTGTCAGCACACAGGGACAGCTCATACCTGAGGGAGTCACAGCTCCCCCAAACCTAAGTCAGTCCATAAATACAGACACTAATCTCACACCATCCACAACCAATAGAAAAATCCGTATTTCATCCCTCCCTGGCTAGTATCATTAGGATTGTTTCAAACATTGGCTGCTAATTTCTCCTCACAGTAATGAAAAATGAGCATTCCTGTGAGCACCTTTGGTTTCTTCCCTCATTCTTGGTGCCTGTGGTTAGTTCTTTGCAGAACTCGCCAAAATACTATAAACATATTTCAGAGCATTTACTGTGTATTTATCTGAGCCCAGTAAAAGAATGGGAAACAGCTGTATAGTGTCTATTTGATCACGTGGAACATCTGGTAGGTTGAAACTCTGTCAGGCCGTGCTAAGCCCACACCCGCTGACAGTATAAACCTACTTAAATGTGAAGGTAAAACCTTCACATCTGCTGCATATTGTTTCTCTTAAGTTATATTCACAAATATGGCACTGCTTCAGCACTACAGGCATAAATCTGGGATATTTCATGATTATCAGATCCTTCTTGTTGCAAGACAAATGCCACAGCTCTGCTACGAGTAAAGCCGTGACTGGAAAATGAAGAGGGAGCTAAAACAGATTATGCGAACCAAAGCTTAATTTAGAGCATGAAAAATGTCCATAAAACTTCGATGGCAAAAATGTTCAACTTCTAGGCCAAATCTTGTAAATCCTACTCTGTTCCTACTGTGGCAAAACTTTTGTTGAAATCAAAGAGCTGTACCTGTCTTTACAGAACAGTTCACACAGCTACAGCACGTGCAGTAGCCATTCACACAGCCGTTCCAGTGATACCCGCAGCCCGTGGATTTTGAATGGGACAGAAATTTGGAAGGGACATTGCAGAAAGGCATTCAAATATTGGTTTTTATTTTCCATCTGCGATATTACAGACATACAATTTCTTTAAGCCATAGTCCAGAGCTCTCAGCCCCTGATTTTCTCCACAGCCATCCTGTCCACTAGTCAGTCCCAACTTGAATTCACTGTTCTTGAACACAACACCGAGAACAGCATATAGGATGGCTCCCACACGGGCCACATAGTGGAAACTCAAGGCAGTACTACAGACCAAAACCTTACACTCTTCAAACTAATGAACTGACAGCTTAGAGCAAAACTCAGAAACAAATTGGAGACTACAAGAGTATACGTACCATCTTCTGCTAAAATTACTCTAGTATTTTTCTATTCTATTTTTTTATTTCTATCTAGAAATATCTCTATAAAAATAGAGGTATTTCTGTATCTCTAACATATTCTATTCTAATATTTTCTATAATAGAAAATATTCTAATATTTGCTATTCAACAGAGTTGAATCAGAGGACTAAAGGAGTACCTCTTCACCTAAATCTCACCTGTTCTGTGAATGAATACTCGGTATTGGGACATTCTTCCAAAATAGAAATATGTATTTGGTAATGCTGTTGGCAAGAAAAAGGAAACTACTTTCTCTGAAGTCTTCTGCTCACAATGTCACACTTGCAGAATATTTGCACACTACTTAAATTACATCTTAAGAAATCACCCAAGCCACGAGCCACAGCCTGTGCCAGGCTCAATGCCATCTGCATTCACTAGTCAAGCTTCAAATGCGCAGAACACGCTGAAGTCTTTAAGAAGCTGGGCAGAGTTTACACCCTTCTCTGTTCACTATCTAAATGGCATTAGACCTTAACCAGCACTTGGGTTGCGTGAATTGAAGAACTGAGTTCCCTAAACTCTAACTGGGGCATTTCAAACGTGCAACACACCCTCAGGTAAAAGGACAAATTTTCAGAACCAACAAGACAAACTTAGAGAATTTCAATACCTTCAAGTATGGCATTAAATGGCCTACAAATACTAAACAGAAAATATAAATAGAAATAAACAGAAAAATGAAAAACAGGTTTTATATTTTAAGAAAATCGAAAAAAGGTGAGTTTTGCAGAAATACACATGTACTTCCAGTAAAAACTAAACATGTCAGGTATATAATTTTGTTTCAAGAAAAATACTAAATTGAACCACATGAAGTATGTTTATGTAACAAAATATAAAAAGTAGTTACAGCAAATTCTTAGGGGCAACTGCTTATTGAATAATACAGTATCTCTGTTAAAAAGTAATGACTACCAAAGTATCATGTTTTAAGTATCAAAAAGGAAATAGTTGACATAAGAGACTAAGAGCCTGGAAAATTTGTTTTTCCATGTATCAAGCCTTGCCAAGGGAGAACAAAAAGCATATAAAACCACAAAATAATTGCCTCCCTCAAAACAGAATGCAGCCAAAGAGTATTTTTTTAAAAAACAGAAAAAGGAAAACCAAACCATTCAGCTTGAGACATTGAATGCCAACTTTCTGTATGGAAACATTCTCCTTCAACTATAAATAGCTGGAAATTCAAGTTTATTATAGAAAATCCTAGTAACTCTTAATTAGAGCAGTATAATCTAGTTAATACAACCATAAATGTAATCAAATTAAATAAACACACTTTTTTAAGCTCTGTCACTGCTGAGGTTCCTTCAGCCTTCTGATTTTTATTCCATGAAGCTCATTCATAGGGACAAAAATAGCACTGGTAAATATTACCCAGAGCTGCTCAAAAGTAACTGAAAGGACCCAAAAAGTAAGGCAGAAGAATCTGGAGGTTCAGGCATTTTCAATCTTTCTAACCAAAGATGAAGCTCTGCTTTCCTTTTCCACAAGGTGGTGTTCTGGCACAGAGGACAACTGAACAAAGGTAGGTCCATCTTGTATAAGGAAGAATTATTCAGGACAGCAGTTTTAAAGAAGGCTCAACAGGGAGGTGACATCATAACTCCAAATGTATATCTACAATGACACAGACAAATGCCCAAAAACCAGGAGAAGGTTCAGAGATAAATAATACAATTGCTGGAAGGAGAACAGAGAAAACAGTGGTCAATCTTCTGAACACGTAGATGTCTCTAAACTTTACAATACATTGAGGAAATAAACAGGAAGAAATTAAAATCTTAGTATGTAATCAGATAATGATTGCGGTACTAGTAGCATGTAGATATGTACCAACAGTTCACACTATTGGAAGGCAGAAATAAAACCTATTCATTCCTAAGTTAAGTAGGGAGAAAATGGAGAAGATTCACCTGTGAGATATAAATACTATATACAGATATTCAGAAAACAGTGGGAGACACCTGGTGAATATTCCTCAGTAAAGATAAACTGAGTATTCATCCTGGAACTTCTGTTGTGTGCTGCTAACACAACTGGGAGAACAGTAGCCAGGAATGGACCATGACTAGAAAAACCCTCATCAACACTTGAGAATCTTTCATCAAGTAAATTTTTCATACGATATCACTGCATATACATGATCTGAATGGCAACACAGACACACC
This sequence comes from Pseudotriccus pelzelni, assembly GCA_035584735.1. NCBI lineage: Eukaryota > Metazoa > Chordata > Aves > Passeriformes > Tyrannidae > Pseudotriccus > Pseudotriccus pelzelni. Next base: position 127,648,635 of record JAWMRA010000078.1, on the reverse strand, counting down.
ACAAACAAAGCAGTTGCAAGTGCTTTAGGTAACAGGACCAGAATACAAAATTCCATTGACTAAATAGATGCATTTCAATAAAAACAATATGTAAGACAACACTTACGACACTTATCCATATTATATCTGATGCTAACTAATCAAAAGAATTTTTGCATGTCATGCTTTACAAGTCCTATCATATTTCTCCATTTCAATAATTTTGATCCCCCCAAAAAAAGTTTTTTGTAAAACTTAGGATAGAATGTACCTGGCTGAACAGCTGTATAAAAAAAGGACTGGGAAATTAGGAAACTGAAAATAAGTAAATAACACCATGCTCTCAAGGAAAAAAAATAATAAAATGAAATGGTAAATCTGATCCTAACCTATAAACTGAGAGGTCATATAGATAAAACAGTAGCCTGGCACTTGATGAGTATAAATACTGTGTCTAGTTTTGGGCTTTCTACTTCAAAGAATAATTCAATCAACCAGAGATTGTCCCTGGAAAGGCAAAATATTAAATACAATTAATCATTAATGCAACAAATCATTACAGAATAAAATTAGTTAAATGCAGAGTTAACTTATCTGGAATAAACCAAATAATTGTTGATCAAATAAACCTGTTGACCTCTGGAGATCATCTAGTTCAACCACCACTGCTCAGAGCAGGGTCAACTGAAGCAGGTTCTACAGAACCATGTTCAGCTCAGTTGTATCTCCAAGGATGGAGATTCCTGGGCAGCCTGTTCCAGTGTTGACACCCTCACAGAAAAAAACTTTTCCGATCTTTCAGTGGAATTTACTGTACTTCAGACTGTGTCCATTGCCTTTGTCCTGTTAGTGGCTTTGTCTTCTTTATTCATTCTACTAGGTATTTGTACATATTGATAAGATTCCTCTGACCCTTCTTTTCTCCAGTCTAAACACTTTCCGCTCCCCAAATGTCTTTTGATATGGCAGATCCTCCAACCCATTCATCATCTTCATGGGATGCCCTCTGCTGGATCTGATTGATTATGTTCATGACTCGTTTACTGGGGATAAAATCTATAGGTACTTACTTTAGTCCACCTTTTAAAATTTAATTTATGCTTACAACTTTTATTAGAGGGTTTGTGTGAGTTCATGAAAGAGTAGCGATTTACATATATCAGAGGATTATCTGAACTGACTGAGAATTCACTGCAGGGATTTCTACGCTAAAGTAACAGCCTTAACATTTCTATTGTAATTTCCACTAATTGTTGAATTCTAATCTGCTAGCATACTTCTTAAATTGTTGTAGGGCTCTTCACAATAGAAGTCATTAATATGAAAACAAAAGAAAGATGATTTTACACACATGGGAATTCAACTAAACTATAAACGCTTATGCTGCTGGAGTGGCCAGTTGTTTGATCTAGTTCTATTTACAAGGAGGACTTTATTGGTAAAGGTAAAGGTCGTAAAGTACTAATATATAGTAGTATAACAATAATAAATAGTAAGAAAAACCTCTTTTATTTAGAAAATAGAAATTAAGATTTTAAAACAAAAGAATTCTGTCAGGTGAGCAGTATTCTGATGAAGTGGCAGTTCAAAAGGTAACAAATTACATTAATTAGGAATTCTCCAGAAATGGAAAAAAAAATGTTGCTAGAACATTCAGGTCACACTCAACTACACTACTCATGGACATAGTCATAAAAAGCAAAATACCACCTATATATCACTATTCCTTTTGAAAATCCTTTAGAATAGGTCTTCCAAAGCTACAGAAGACAGGGTTTAAGAGTGATATTCAGCTTAAGGTTAAGAAATCTCAGCTCATTCCTGCTGTCTAAACATACGTACTTGGAGTTATTCTGGAGGACTTCAGAGTTCTGGCCTCCAAATGCTGCTCAGAAAGGTCGGGAGTCCCAATTTGCCCATTTACTGTAGGTCTCATTTCAAATCTATCAAGATGTCTACACAGTGCAGGGCATCTTAGATGGCACTGGACACAACTGTTTGTCAACTGAACCGAGCTTCTAAACAGTTCACCCCATGCAGGTGTGTGAAGGCTTGACAGATGCAGCTGAAGAAGCTTCATTTAATACAGCTGATGGAGACAAAGAGTAATACAGATCATGCTAAGATTCACACCTACTGGCTGATGATCTCGACTGCTGGGTTTGTTTAACTGCTGGCAGACTGATGCCACTGCAGAAGGATATAGGTCGCCTGTGCATTTTACCATGTCCAGGATATGACTACCCCATAAGTATGTGTCATGTAGCCTTTGTGTTTTGAGTGGCATTAGGCTCTCATGTTTAGGCAACTGAGTCCTGTCCTAGGTCTGCAGAGGCTATCACAGGAACTCCAGATGCTGGAGACACCTACTTATGTCTTAATCACACACTACACAGACAATCACTGCTGAGGTACTAAGTCTGCGAACCAATTTCACAACACAGCACTTCCCTGGTCTTAGCAAAATACAAGAAGACGTAGCAAAACAAGTAAGGAACTCCTTTCTGCGTGAAAGAACATTTCCTTCAGGCCAAACACAAAATAGCACATTTTCCAAAAGAGCTACAGAGTTAATAAGTCTAACAGAGGGAACAAGAGAAGGAATTCCTCACTTCCCAGTATCTTTTCCTTTATACTAGATTTGGGTGAAACACCTGCTGAATATCCTTCTCTATGGTTTGCAGTTTAATCTTTTGCTTACAGTGGATGCAACAGTATTTCTTCCAAGACTGAAGAGCTACACTGAACTACTACATTGGGCAAGTGTTTTTCCCAGTTGCAATATATAAAACCATGAATTTTTAGCCCATATTCTTTAGCTTTAGTCCTGAATAAATCCTTGATTTGTAACTTTTCATCTATAGCTTTCAAACCTCAAAACTGTGCAAGGCACAGAAACAGTGAAATGATAGCACAGAACTTAACTGGTGGTTTTATCTCAGGTACACAGTAATGGCCATGCTGGATAGAAAAATCAATAAAAGCAGCATTTCCCACTTCACATAACGGTAAAAAGCAAAATCTACTAAGACCATCTATTCAAATACAAAAACATTCATGAAGAAATATACATAATTTTGACATAAAATACAGTTACTAGTATTATTTCAAATAATAGCATACATATAAGCAATAAATAAATAATAGCATACATTTAAGATTTAGTAATAATTTACATATTTTATTGTTCTTTTTATAACTCATTTGAAAAACAGCCAGTGAAAGTATACTGGGAAATACGTATTACAGCGATTATGATGTGAAGATAGTTACAGATCCCCAGAAGCCTTTCTCTTTAGTAAGCAAAGGTAAGAAATACGAACACTTGAATTGTATAAGTTACACATTTTAAACTGTGATCATCAAAATCATGACATTCCCTGCTGCATTCTAACTATGCTACCTAGGACAACTTATCATATGTCACCAGAGAGTCACACAAACACTTCTGGTGGTCATGGCTTAAAATTCACCACATGCCAGCTCCAGTAGATCAGAAAATTCCACAGGCAGATGGCAGGCTACCAAAACTGCTGTTCTAACAGCCCTTCAAAGAAGAAATTTTCAGGAATTACGAACTGAGTGTCTAACAGAAGGAGCAGCTAGTTCTAAGAGTAACTGCAAACTATGTTAAATTCACTGACATTATGCTGGATGCTATCAAAAAAAAAAGTAGTAGCATTATAGGACAAACACTCAAAAAGGTAAAATCAAGCCTAAAGGCTGTTCACAAGCTTTGAAAACAAACACCTTCTTTAATATTCATGTCTGTATTTGACATCAAATCATTTGTAACCTGACAGAACAAAAACAATAGACCAAATCTGTCAAATAACAGTCTCCCAGATGAGTCTGAATTTTCTGAATTATCACTGACGACACCTTTTAAGAATCATTTGTTGCTATTTTTCAACAAATGCAGAGTACATGGAATCACAGAGGTTTAACACGAGCCAGTTACAGTTAACATTTCCCATAACCTAAAAGCAGACAGATGTGTTGTAGTCACAGATAATTTTTGATAACTTGCAAAATAATGACGAAGGAATGTATTACTAGAGTCAGGTGGCAGCAGAGGCATGGACAACCACAGTTAGACTTGTGTTACAATGGAATCATTAATAATAAATGGTACTAGAAACCTCTGTTATTAGCAAGAAGCCAACACAGCCAATCACTTCAGCAAGAATTAAAAATGTATTTTCAGGACATGGTGTATACATTACCCTTTTCTATTTCCCTAAATGCTTCCCTTGGCTAACAAGAAGCATTTCTCCATTAACCAAGTTGGTTTGCAGCCAACTCACTTTCATCCATATCCCTATCTTGGTTAAAGCCTGGAAAAGCAATTATACCCTGCCACCTGGGCTGGATGAAAAGGATACAGAGAACGGAGATCAACAGCACACTGATGACACCGGAGCCAAAACCTCCCACACTTTCCTTTACTATTATTTATGGTAATAGTATTACGGTGTGTATGGTGTTTTACAAGCAAGACTAACGACAGAATTCTAGAAGGGAGAAACGGTGGTGTTTCCATACGCATCGAAAAAGCAGAGGCATGATCATCCTTACAAATCCAACATGTGAAAGTAATTTGCCCTTTATAATACTTTGGGATACCCATGGGCGGGAAATGAATATATACTAACAATCCAGCCCATCCACCCTATCAGGTAAGTGACTTTAAATGCCTCATTGTCAATAAAAGTGAGTTATGCATAGATCTGTAAGAATTCAAGTAAAAAGCTGGAAGTAAATAAAAATTCTCAGTTATTATTGTAATCAAAATCACCTTCTGTGTACAAAGGCAGGGCTTAAAAGATCAAGTAAATCATTAATTCAAGTACAGGTGGCCCACCACTATATTTTCCATAGCTCTTTCCAAAAGACACTGATGAAAATGACAGTAGTTCAATGATTATTTATTTCACCACTGTCAGCAACTTATCCTTTAGGAGAACTACAATTTATAAAGTCCTTCAGAAAAATAACACCTAAACAGTGTTACCATAATAATTTCCCAATAATAGTAAGGAAATGATATTTTGATTACTACACCATTCTTGATGTCATAAAAATGTTCCATTTTCACAATGAAATTTGTCAAATATGAGGATATTTAAAGACTATAATTTTATGCCCATTTAACTGAAAATAATTAAAGGCATTGACAATTTTCCTTATATGAAATTTTCAAAAAATAGATATAAGACCTTATTTAAAAAATAAACATTTAGAATAAATTATCGCTTTCTATGAGCTTCTTAAAAAGTACTCACATAATAATGATATGTCATAGCTTCTGCTGAACTGGTAAATTTCCAATGTATTACTTTAAACAGTGATAAGATTTTAACACTTTCTAATCATGCAAACCTGAAAATAGTGAAGTGGAACAAGTAGAAGAAAATGGACCGGTACTGGAGGAACTATGACAAAGGCAAAACCAAACTGAGAACATATCACTTTGGACTGTTTGAGAAGATAAGATTAAGCGTTGTCATGGCAAAATTAATCATGAGATTTCATGACTTTTTATTCCTTTCACTTCTAACTTTGTACATTTATAAAGATTTTTTTCAAGCTTCCATATTCTGGATAAAGTGCACAGCAGAGGAGAAAGAAATGTGTATTGTTGTAAAATTGATAATAAGACCCGTGTGAACTAAGCACAAAATAAGTAAAAAGTATCTAATAGTACTACCATTAGCTGTACTTTTGTTTTACTGTGACACATAATCTTGACTGAAGGAGTGTTCCAAACTGTGGTGATACATACTACTACTTGTGGACTAAATGGCAATGCAGCCATACCACTCAATAAGCTCAAAATGTCCTGAAATGTTCTTAATGATGTGACTCAACTGGACTTCAAAGCACCTGAACTTAGGTATCTACATATTTATGTCTACAGGTGTCCTAGGTATCTCAGTACAGTTGATTTATATATTCACAAAAGATGTCTTAAGGTTCCCTAAACGCAGCACACAGGACACAGGACTTGTGCCTTTTTGGCAGCTGGAGGTAAAGTAGGATATTACAGGGCATCTTAAGGCATCAGCAATGAAGTCTGGCCAGCTGAATCCAAGCACTTCTCAGCACTGTCAGCAGTGGCCAAAAGCATATCAAACAACTCAGCCAAATGTCAGGGCACAAGTCAGATGGCTAATTACAGGCACCCAGTACATCCCGGGTGCATTCAACCTGGCCTACCGCTATTGCGCCAGAGGGCCCAAGTCTCCCATAAATCCTACTTGATATCTGCCAACCCTATAAGCCATCTCAGTTACCTTAGGGCAACTCATGGTACCAGAGAACAGTGCTTGGGAAATGGAATCAAGTCATAAATATCAAAAAATGGCAGGGAGACAAGAGAAAATTCTCAATCACCACTTGATTCCTCTCAGCGTGGCCAACAGCCAGTTGGCTTAGTAGCTTATTTTCCATCTTCCTCATCCCATTCAGGCAAAAGTGAGACACAGCAAGGCCAATGAATTTGCCTATCTTCTGTCTTCTCTTTCCCCAATAAAATCTTCATGTAAGCTGTTTTACTTTATATGAAGCCAATATATAGTTCAATGCAGACTATGTTTCCAGGGTTTTAAAAATTCAGCTGTAATCAGCTGTGGATTCTGTTAAATCTTTTTCCTAATCCCAGTGTTCCACATGATATACCTTCGCCATTTACCTTGTTCCCCCATTTCTCACATACTAACACCTATATTTAATCTCATCTTAACTACTTGCATTAAAAGTAAGCCCTAAAGCCACATACAGTTCCTTTCCAGATGCTGCTGTTGAATTATTTCCCTATGGGTTTCACCTAACATTCCACCAATGTCCTCTGGCGCTTCAGTACACACATCCTATGCATTCAAAGCCTTTAAACTTCTTTTTCCAAGAAACTCATAAACTAACACCTTTATTCCCATACAAAACAGCTAACATCTGTGGACAAAAAACCCACTCAAACAAAGAAGAAATGTCTATGCAGCACAGGTTTTTTACCAGTGCACCTTTTAGCAGCTTTTGCATGTCATAAATCTGGGGTTTTGTCACAAGAACTGCTGAGAGTGATTCTCATAAGAATATTTAATCCAAATAAATTCAAATGTAATATAACAACTGGAGTAACTTTCATTCATTTACACCAAACCATAAAATAAATCTCCATTTAACAAGGGAATTATCTAAAAATAATATCAGCTACAATAATGTTCTGACAGTAAGTATAATTTCCTTCTTATGACTTGTATCACCTTTTTCATCCTTTGCAATATTCGAATTTTGTCTCAAATGATGATCAAAATCCTCAGCATTGATTAGTATGCCTAACCCAGTAAAAGTCTGAAAAGCCATGAGCTGATTACTTCCAACTCTAATACCTTAACTCTGAAAGGCAAGCCTAAAACTGTCCCTGGAAGTACTTTTCTGAAATGTGAGTCATGCATTTATCAGTTTTCTGATTATTTTGAATAATAAAATCTCTATCTGATTTGTAATCTCTAATTTAATAAAATTTTTATTATTCACTGCAAGTTATGTCACTGTCAACATGTTCCAAAATAGAAAAAAACTTTCATTTCCACTGCACTGCTTAGTTTTGAAGTGTGCACACCATTTTGACATTTCTGCCCTAAAAGGGCTATACAAGTGTGCATTAACACAGCAATAATAAAATACTTCCCTTTTGCTAAGAAACAAAAATGCTGAATTAGCTTTATGGGTATTTAGAACAGTACAAAAGTCTGATTTTGATCATGCTCTTATCTCAAGAATCTCAGATCAACCAATAAAGCAACTTTTCTCAGAGTTTCAACATCCTGATGAGTTTTCCTGTATGACAGAAGATGGATGGATTAGGTAGCTAGAGAGAGCCTTTCCTACAAATCTTTGCCTGGCAGACTTTTATTCCTATTCTTAATATTTTTCTGTTCTAGCATTTTCTGAGGTTCAGTTAATTGATGATGCTTACTGACTCCATAGTACGTCATTTCACTGTATGTCAAGGTCCACGTCTGCATTATCATGTGCACTGGCACACTTTATATGGTGGCACACTTTCCGCAGCAAGTTCACAAAACCACACACCATCTTTAATACACGTTTCTCTTTCATACTTCATCTATCTTTTTAAATACACGTCTAGGGGAAAAGAAGAATGCTACATGATGTATTTCACATTTGTTAAATGAATGAGAGGGCTAAACAATACATGAGAATTCAACACAGCCTGAAATACTAAATAACCACTTTTCTGAAGTTCCCCTCAGTTTCTTTAAACATAACTTCTTCCATACTTGACACATGAAAAGTTCTCAATAACCTTCAATTCCTAAAATTTCAGAGAACCATCCCCTTGTTTAAACATCTCAAATATTTATGTTGTGAAAGAACAGAGGGTGTTCTTCGGGACAAGACATCTCAGCTTTATCTCTGCACTGTACCTACAACACACCAGTTTCTTATTGCATGATACTCAAATGTAAACTGAAACGCTCACACACACTTTCATAAACATGTGAATCTTTTGACCCAGATGCTGCAAGAATTGGAGCCACCATTTCCTCAGAAGCACCAAATAATAGTCCTATGATTAAAAGGTAGAGAAAATAAGTGTAATTTCATCCTACGTACGCAGCATTCCATCTAAGTGAAAAAGGAACAGTAAAGTGTGATCCAAGCCCCTGTACAGACAATTGTTACTACTTTTTATTAGTCACCACATCAGACAGTTCAAAGGCACAACATTTTATTAATTAGGAGCAGTAAATATTTTTCTTTATGAAAACTTCTATATCTGACCAACTGGTAAGTCTCACAGTAGTGCTATAAGGCACTTGTGAGATTTCCTTACTGAAACTAGAAAACAGAAGATCTACAAATTGTAAATAAAATCCTTATTAAAACCTGAGACAAAGACCATATTCCCATTTATTTTGGTAGGCATTACATTGGGATCTAGTTGATATTAGGAAATTCAATTATCTCCACTCTCAGCGAAAGCAATGAGAAAATGACAAAGAACAATCTCAAGAGATACGAATTTTGAAATGATGATTGATGTGTCCAAAATGAGCTGGCATTCGAGGAAATTAATATCACTGTGCCCACATGTAGACTTTGAAGGAGATGGAGGTGGGAAAAGTCAAATCGAGATCTTACCAAAAACAGATGTTGGGTTTTAGTAGAAATTTCCTGTGCATTTTTTTAATTCCCAAATTTGCAGAGCAAGATCTGTAAAATCCTTTACAACATTGCCAGCTTTGTTATAAAGTTTTAAACTCACTTAATAATCCCAGCATAGCATAAATCTCTATCAACCAAAATACTCCTGTTCTCTTTCCACTATTCACAGTCCAATGGCACAAAAGAACTTAAAAGTCAGTGACTCCATTTAGGTCAAACTTACACTTTATTATCGGCCTCTTAACTTCTAACATCCTGTTTGGCACCTCTAACAAACCAAGTACTCAGCCTCTTTGGACTTTTCAATGTTCTTGAGCTCTTATCCTGCAGCACATAAAATATCTGACTGAAAAAAACCGGCATGAGTCTACTGACTGGATCTTCTAAAGGGGAAACTCCTCTTGACTTCAAAGAAAATTTTGGAAAGAGCTCAGCATTGAACTCTCTCTGCTCCAGTTAAATTCCGTGGGAGCGTGTTTTATTTACTACCTTCCGTGTCAGCATCTATCATATGACATTCATCATCTCTAAATTCAACAAGAAAAGATACAGCATGCTGATACAAACTTAATAGTTTATAATTTAATTCTAAATTATAGCAACCTTTTCTACTTTATTCTTCTATTTATTTTCTTTTTATAATAATTTTGTATGCTTAACATCTTATGAACACAAAAAAGTAGATGTTCCTTGGGAACCTGCAACAAAACAAAAGTCCCATTCTTGGGACATTCTTGTGATGTATTCACTAAAATAAAGACCCATATTGGCAATTTCTGTATTGGCAAGGTCTCTGCATGTAGAAGAACACGAAGGGCTGGAATTCCGTGATCAGTTATTTAGTCTTCGTTTACACAAAAGACAAGGCAAAATTTAAACACTTTGGAAGTCCAGGATGAAAACACAGAATGCGATAAGGTAGGTAAAGGAAAGAGTAAAAAAAAAAAGAGATCTTTGCCCCATGAAATTAACATACTTTCTCCATAATGATTTCATTAATTATCTTTAAATAATGTCATCCTTTTAAAAAGTCAAAACCCAAAACTTTTGCTATATAATGTCCAGGATACCTAGTTTCTTATCCTCTCTACTTATATGTAATCAAAAAGATAAAAAAAAAAAGGATGTAAATAATTATGTATTTCTTTCATATTGTAATTGCCATAATAAAATAATAAATGTACAATATTGTAGAAAGCAATTTTTATAGTACTTTTTAGCTACATAAATCAAATTAAAAAATGAAAATAGCCTAAACAGTTATTTAGGACAGTCTGCAAACGTTAATTTATTCCTGAAGTATAAAATTACATGGAAATATAAAAAACATGAAATACAGTATGTCCCAAGTCTGTTGTTTTGAGGTGTAGCTAAAAGACACAAATAAAACTTGCCTACCATCTCCCCTTAGGTAGTACAATGCTACAGGACTCATTTTTTAATTATGTAATTTGAATCAAGAATCAACCATCAAAATACAAGTGGTTAAGACAAATACATGTAATTCTCATATAGACTGTGGGGTTTGTTGTTATTCTTGATTACTTAAAAATAAATTTGAGAGGTTTCTAGCATATGTTAAAAACATGACAGTATTGAAAAATCTAAATTATCAAATTAAAACCATAAAAGTAAGACACTTGTGTGCATCTGTTGATCCAAGAGTGTCATGCAGTGAGGAGATGAGAGAATCTTGGGCTGCGTGTTTTCTATCTGGATATTTAGGCCTGTAGCAAATAAATCATGGCAATCTAGGCACTGAAACAGAAGTTAGCTGTTTAAATCAGAGGACTCAAGCTTTTGTTCATTATTTTATACATTTAGCACCTGGCATTTGTGTTTCTCTCCAGTTATAAAGCTGACAATAAAGTACACAGTGCTTTTCAATGGTAATATCCTGAATAGTTGTTAATAATTCTGGGTACTGTATCCTATACTGTATGACAGTCTAAATCTGTGACAGAAATCCTACAAGATAACATAGCACACATGAGCATTATTTGGACAGATTACACCTCCTAGAGTCACAGCCACATCCAGGAGAGCAAGACACTAGAGGTTTATTTTTTACTTATTTTTGCTTTGTTTGTGGTAGGTGTAGGTAGCCCCCCCAAACAAACCATATAACTTCTAATATCATCATCATCATGGCTAGGTTTCACGAACGAAGATTTGGGAAGGGCTCTACCCACGCTTGCTACAAGCGCACTGATGGCTAAAAAGGCCAATGCGAGACAGACA
>JAWMRA010000078.1:127620639-127637120 GCA_035584735.1 Pseudotriccus pelzelni | reverse complement strand
TAAAACCAAAAAAAAAAAAAAAAAAAAAAAAAGCTGTGGTCAGGGAGCAGAAAGAAATGTGAAAATATCTATAATCACAGCAGCTACCCTGAGCTGTCACCTGAAGGTTCATCATACTTCTGTGAGGAGCAAATCCAGGGCCTAAATTGGGCAAACACCACAGTTCAGATTCAAAGTAAGAAGGGGTCGTCCGATCTCAGGTAGTGCCTGCTTTTTGTTTTTCTTTTTAAGTAATACTCATCTTTTTCTAATGGCTTACTGTCAAAATATGCTTGAAGGAGGAATTTCAATGAAGAAAGCTGGCAGTCCTGCCTAGGTTCCATTGATTCAGTGAAATTGGCTCCAGTCCTTGTGGGATAAGTGCTCCCTTAATTTTAGACAAGTCTACTTCAAACATAATTAGACAGAAGGCTTTTTTTTTTTTGCTTTTTTGCCCTACATGCTGAGTGAGACACATTACTTGTAATCATTATATACTAGTTTATTGATCGTGGCTTTTCAGTATTCACTGTAGATAGGCTTGTTTTAACAGAACTGTCAAGAGACGTGTCCGGTTAACAAACAATTACTGATTGCAGGTGTAGCAATAAGCACAGGGATTTTGTCAGAACATACAGAAATGTGCAGGGAATTTTCACAAAAGGTAAAAGGGATTTTCTCCTGAACCTGATATTTTTCAAGAGATGTTGCCAAAGTCTACTTAATGACATTTTAGGGGTGGTTCAATATTTTGTTTTCATCTCTGCTTCTTATATTTTAATATTTGAAAAGACTAGACAAATGGAAATTATTCACGGGACTTGCATATATGGAAAATCTGTAAAGAGCCCACACAACGGATTATGCTGGCCCATTGCTTATAATATAAGGTTACCACTAAAATGTATTCTGCTTCTTAGGAAAGCTGGAAGTGAGTCAATTATTTGAATAAACAAACAAAGACCTGGTTGTCCCGTAGCTTAGTGCATCCCTGAGACAACTGTAGGCTCCTTTCCCACGCCTGCTGTCTCATTCCTAAACTAGCAGAGGCTGTCGTGCAAGGCAGCCTGGCAACTCCTAATGAGCAGGTAGCTCAATGCACGCCTCAGAAGCAATCCCTGCACACTGTCCACCTCTCCCCATCTGGGGCAGGCACAGGGCTTCAACTGCGTCTTTTGTGTATCACAGGAGAGAGAAGAAGTTTGGCAGCTTAAGGAAAGAGAAGGATCACCTTCTCAGGCCAAAGGAATGTTCCTGTGTTCCCTCCAGAGGGGCCATGCATTCTGATTGCACAGAACACAGCAGTTTGGTGTGCCAGACTCTAGAAGAAGGTGAGAAGGGAGAAGGTGTCAGCTTTTAGCTTTCCCCAAAAGACTGGAGGTTAACTTCAGCAAAAACTCAGCCTCACAACTGACAATGTAGTTCCCAGCCTTGCCAGGAAACAGTATCCCTACATGCAAATTCTTAGGTAATTGACTGGGGTTAAACAGAAACAATTCAAAAAAGATACAAACCCTAAACATCCATTGGGACAAAGTATGCATATTTTAATTCCTTAAGAACAAAAGTCTATATTTTTAAAAACAATTAATGTTTCCCTTTTCCATTAAGACCTGTGGCATCCAGAATGGTGTAAAGCTGTTGGCCAACAGGTTTATATTTACCAGGGGAGTCAAGGTAAGATTCATGACACTGCTGCTTATTAATTCTCTTGTTTTAATATCTTTGGCTTTTGCAAGTTATGACACAGTAAATACACTTGTGTCACTTAGCAACCTCAGCTGTTTCTGAAGGAATGTCTTTTGTTCTTGGAAATCTATTATAAATGGAGATTACGAAACAATTATTCGGGAATATAAACTTGTCTTATTTGGATGGTGTTCTGGCCTGTCCCAATTCTGCATTTGAAGTGTGCACAGGAAATTAATTTACTCTGCACAAGCATCCTTCATTGACACTATTGTTATGAAGAGAAGCTCTGCATATTTAACAAATATCCCAGAAGTTTCTGTAGAAAACAAAAGACACAAGCCTGAAGAAAGGAAGGACTGGAATGGACCTCCTAGTCACTGGGTTCACCCAGTTCAAAGCCGTCTTACTGTTTTGTAAACAACACTATAAATACTTTACAATTGTGATGCAACACTACATAGTCTCTCTCATAAATTTATCAACCTGATTTATTTCTATACACAATGGCAAAGTCTGAGATCACAGATCATGCAGCTCCAGCAGAGGGGTTTGAAATGTAAACATCTGCACAGATTAAATTTTTTTTATAGTTTGAACATTGATTGGGTTACAGGGTTTCCATAATATATTAGAACATGTGCATGATCCTGAACACATACGTATAGTGGGCAGACTGAGATTACACTGGACTGCAGACTTCAAAGCATTTAAGGGCTTTCTTTATTTGTCCGTAATAGGTTTAAAGTTCAGAATTCACATCCAGTTGTCCACATTGTCAGCATCAGTATGAAAGGTAAGATGTATGAATTGACGATTATATTCTGAAATAAAAATGTATCCTCGGGAAACACTATAAAATTATATCAAAATGTTATAAATTACCACATAATTAATACAATTAGTACTTGTTTATGAAATTCAGATTTTGTTCTCTGCTAGAGATATCTGAAAGACAATTATTACTAAAAATATCTTCTAAACATTTGAATGGATAAAGTGAGAGTGCAAATGAACAATAATTATATAAAGGAACCAACTATTGTTTGCAACTGTAATGTCATGCTTAATAGAGTGACTTAGACAAGAAGTTGCCATGAGAATTTTGGCAATCCCAGAAGTGAAAGAGACAATACACAGAAATTTACCCAGAAAAAAAAAGAATAGTAGCAATGCACATTGTCAAATTTCTGCTGAGAAAAATGTTGTGAGTGGTCAGAAAAAACTTGTCAACAGTTTTGCAACTCATTTTCATACAATTTTTAAAAGAACCTGCCTCTATCCTTGATGTTTTGGGCTTTAGGGTTTTTTTGTTTGGTTGGGGGGGGTTTAATTGCAGTTATTGTGGTAAACCGCTACAGTAAAAGCAGGGCTGCAGAACTCATCACCAGCAGTAGAAGACCAAGTATGATAACCAGGCTGTGACTGTCCTGATCTAAATGAGAATACCTTGCTCTAGCTAACTCAGGACTTGGCCAGATGACCTGATGGTTACAACTGGAGAAGCCCCAGCTTCTCCAGGGCTGACCTGGCAGCCAGCCTTGTCACTTATGCTCACAAACTCTGCATCAGAGCACCTATGACAGCCAATTCGTTGGAAAACCCGCTGCTGAAGTTCTCATTTCTACAGAGGGGCACTAGCAAGCAGTTACCAGTTCATAAACTGCTGCAGTGATTTCTGCCAGGAACATCCAGTGGTGGCTACAGTCAGTTTAGACCTGCCCTTGGCATGGAGTGGGGTTTAATCACAGAAAGCTCTCTGTGTGATGAAATGCTGAGATCCACTCCACAGATGTGATTATGATGTAAATTCATACTGAGCCGTTTTTGATCCAGTTTTCCCACATAACCAAATCTTTGAGAGAGAACTTCAGATCTGACATAGGATATACCGTCTTTCCAGCATTTCCACTTTTTTCTTCTCTTTCAGTCTTACTGTGAAGAGAGCAGATAGATTACGAAAGTAGTGGCTGAGATTCCAAATTACTCTAGGAGAACATAATCTGAAATGCCCTTCTTCCAAAGATCCGCAAGTCTACAACACTCACTTTGTTGAGGTGATAAATCTATTAATCCTGATCAGCAGAATTTTGTGTAACCATTTTCATCGTGTTTAGTCCTAAAATCCTCAGCAGACACTCAGTCGATTGTCAATCAATCATCACTAAAGTTTTGCATTTAAAAAGATCTGAGAGCATCAGGATTCTAATGACTGCTCTCTGAGCTCCCTACCTGTGGCACTGATCTGCTCCATCCTGCCAGCTTTTCCCAGTGCTGCTGTTGGTTAGGGATGCAATGAAGCGCAATTTGCGATTATCATTGCTGGGCCCATGAAAGCCCCAGGTGTAGATGTAATCACAAGCAGCACTGAGCTTTTTTGCTGGTAGAGCTTATTTTGCTTTTGTGGGAGAAGAAAAGCCTGGAATAAGCTGTACTGGTTTATTGCAGTTTTGCTTGTATAGAATGACAGATTACCTACGTAGAAGTGATCTGAATATAGATCTCCCTTGGAGTTGAAGTCGATCCATCCACTGCATCTATGTAGGCCTGCTTTTGTTTCACTTGAATAGATACTGCATAATTAAGGAATAAAAGTGTTTTCTTAAAAATATTTTGCTCTGGGGCAACCAAATCTCACTTTTTCCTCACCTGCAGAACAGTGCAATCCGAGTTTAAATTGCCAGTTACCAAGAAGGTGCTACAAATAAGAAAGTGTCAGTACTTTAAATATATATATGAATAAATAATATGCAATTAAGTAGCATGCTTTATGCCCAGCTCATATAAAACCAGACTGGAAGTGTAATAATGGACACGGACGTAGCTGGAGAGACCAGCAACGTGTTAAGGTTACAAGCACGTTCACTAACACGTGCACATACATACAGGGTCTCTTGCTTTGTACGGCAAGTGAAAGTAGCTGAGGTGAACATGACAAACGGACCAAAGGACATGCCAACTGCTTACTGATTAATCAAGGGCACAGTGCTGATAGCAGTTATGTGTATGAGCAACTTCCACTTTACTAGGTACTCCCAGTGGAGCCGACCACATGCCCTGTCATGTGAACGAGTGTGTTCTGGACTATGCTCCCAGAGTTCTGACACCCCGAAAACGTTATCGTTTTCTTCAAGCACCTGCTTGAAGGGTATGGTGATGGAATCAAGGAAAGGAACGGGACTAGGACAGGGAGAGGCAGCACCGAGCCTTGGTGCAGGTGATGCAGGCTGGTAGAAATCCCGACAGAACGCCCGCACAGAGTTGCCTCACGTCTGCTAATTCTAGTGATGAAAAATAAGACTCCAAAGTAATTGCTATGCCAAGGAATTAATCGCAGAGCCAGTGCGCTGCCAGGTGCGGGGACACGGCGGGCATACCAAGCAGGGGGAACGAGCGCGAGCCAAGCGGTCAGAGCCGGGCGGTGCGAACGTGCCGCGACCTCAGTACGGAATCCTGCGGGAGACTACAATGGGCGACGGGAATCGCAGCGCCACGTCCCGCTCACGCAGACGCCGGTGCGGGACGCCGGATCCCGCTTCCAGGCGCGCGCTGCTGCGGGAGAGCCGCACGCGCACAACCGCCGGGCGCTCGCGAGGGCACCGCCGCGCGCCCGCACCGGCAACCCGCGGGCCGTTAACGGCGGGAACGGAGCGGCACCGGCCGGGCGGGCACCGGGCGGGCACCGGGCGGGCACCGGGCGGGCACCGGGCGGGCACCGGGCGCCGCTCGCCCTCCCCGGCCCCCCCCGCGCCGACGGAGCCGTGCGGGACCCCCGCCGGGCCGGCGCCCCGCCCCCCTCCTGCCAATCACCGCCGCCCCGCCCCCGGGACCCGAGGTGCGGGGTTTGAAAGCGGGCCGGTCCACGCGGCGCGCAGACGGGGGGGGAGGGGGACGGGACAGGCAGCGGCGTGTCCGACGGTTGCGGGGCGGCCTCGCCCGACCGGCGGGAGCCGCCCCCGTTGTGTCGGCCGAGCCCTCTCCGCGCGGGGCGCCGGCCCCGGGAGCGGCCGGCGAGCGGTTGGTCCGGAGGGCCGCCCTCCCCGCTCCCCCCGCGGCCGGCGCAGTGGGAGGCGCCCGGGCGCGCGCGTCACCCATTGTTTACAAACCAACGCCAGCGGGCCGAGCTCCAGCCGCGACCGCAGCGCCGGAGCCGCGTGTGCTCGCGCGCGCGCGGGGCGGCGGGCGGGCGGCGGCCCCGGTCCCGCTGCGGCACGGCCGGGACCCGGCAGAGATGCCGTGCCGCCCGGGCGAGCGCTTCCTGCTGCTGGAGCGCCCGGTCGCCGTGGGACAGGCGGGCTCCAAGGACGTGGACGCGCTGGTGGCCAAGCTGGGCGAGGTGCTGCAGCTGAGCGCCCAGCGGGCGCCGCCGCCGCCCCGCGCCCCCAAGCACCTGGGGCCGGGCAGCGCCCGCGACCGCGCCGCCCCCTACTCGCCGCGGTGCTGCAGCGGCGGCGGGGCCGGGCTGCTGGCGCCGCGGGGTCCGGCCCCGCCGCAAGCCCACCCGCAGCACGCCGAGACCCCGCGGCCGGACCGGAGCGGCCACCAGCGGGTGACCAAGCAGCTGTGCGGCCGGGGCTGGCTGCGGAGCGCCGCCCGACGGAGGAAGCAGCCGCCGCCGGGGCCGGGCGACGGTCCGGCGGAGGAGGAGGACCCGCACCGGCTCCTGCAGCAGCTCATCCTCTCCGGCAACCTCATCAAGGAAGCCGTCCGGCGGCTGCAGCTGGCGGCGGCGGCGGCGGCAGCGGCGGCATCCGCGGCCTCCAGCGGCAGCGCCTCGGCGGGGAGCGGCGGCGCGGACGGCGAGGCGGCGGCGGCGGCGGTGCAGCCCCTGCAGTAGCCGGCGGGGCCGAGCGGCGGTGACCGGGGCTGAAGAGCGCGGCCGCTGGCGGCGGTGGGGCCCCGCCGGGCGGGCTGCGGCAGCGCGGTGCGGGCTCTGCCAGGATGTAAGTGCGTCCCGACGGCGGGGCCCCCCCGCCGGTGCCGGTGCAGCGAGGAGGGTGCGCGAGCCCCCCCGCCCCAAGGTCACCCGCGGTGCGGACCCCGCCGAGCCCCGCAGCTCGCCCACCGGCGGAGACTGTGCACGCCGCCGGCCCCGCGCTGTTGTTGTGCCCCCCCTCCCTCTTCTGCCTTCCCTGGGAGCTCCTCCTCCTCCTCCCCCCGTCGGGGCAGCCCGGTCGGGGCCGCGGACCCCCCCGCCGCCGGTCCCCGCTGCCGCGGAGCTGCTCCGTCTCCCAGGAGCCATTTGCAATAATCCTCGCTGACCCCGGCGGGAGGTGTTTCCTTTCCCCTCCCGGGCTGGTTTGTTTTTTTTTTGTTGGGGGTTTTTATTGTTATTTTAACGTTTATTGTTATTATTTCTCGTTGTGACTGTATGAAGCAGTTTTAAAAAAATGTGAATATCAAAGCTGGAAGGCAGCTGGACTTAACAAATGAGTGAGTGGAGCCTGAGGATGCATTGTTCGCATAAGGTAGCTGAAACAAGTTTTTTCTACCAAAAAGAAAAACCCTAAATCCACCCTTCCCCGACAAACGCAATGGCTCAAGTACAAGATGCAGCTGTTGATTTTAAATATATGCACTTCGTACCGGAGCGTTTGAAATGTGTTCCTGATTTGCAGGACTTACTGTCTTAATTAACCTGTCTGTATTGAATAAACGTGGTCTTGTTTATATTTTCGGGTCTGTGTCTCATTGCTAAGGTGAAGTGAAATCTTGTTCACGAGAACAAAACTGTGTGGATGATGCTCCAGGAGGCACGTTCCCCCTTTCAGTTGTAAGATCTCCATTTTGCAGGCAAAAAAAAAAAAATCCCCACAACAATCCGCATCGTCTGATGCAGTGGGACACCGTTTATTAATGCACAGAGATGCAACTGAGCCCCTTTGTTTGCCAGCAGTGTTCATTCGTAAGCCATGAGACGCCCCTTCGAGCAGGCGAGAATGTGGCTGCTGGAATTTATAACTCAAATCATTCTGAAACCAGAATTAGGGATCTTGTGTTGGGGCAGGAACGTAGCTTGTGTTGGTTACTTGTTTGGGTTGTCTTTTTTTTTTATTCTTCCTCTGAGGGGGGTGGAGGGGAATATCGAAGAGAAATAGGTCTAGGCAGCAATTAAAAATCTGTAAACCAGAATTTGATAATTTGGAGCTGGTCGTCGTTAAGTTCCGATACCTGTTTTGAATATCTTCCTTGGTAAAATCCTACCTTGGGTTTTTAGGAGTCGTTGAGCTTCAGGATCAGAACTGAACACATCAGACAGACTGGAGCATAACAATCTCCCAACCCCCACTCAATTTGAGGTAAAAGCTCCTTTGAAGAAGGTAGCAATCCCACATGAAAGAAAATGGAAGATGTTTGTCTTTGTCCAAGAGAGCAATTTGAACAGTGACGTTTACTTCTGTGATTAGTTCTTTCACAAATAACATTATTTCCACAAAATATTTTAGATTTCTTTCTCTGCCACAGCTACTAATAGAAACTGATGCTAAAGGTTTTTATGATCTCACTGAGTTCCTCATGCACTAGGACCAGTATGTGATGTTATTATTAGCTTTATCTTGATTAATTTATAAGTATAATGCAGGTTTTTTCCATATCAAAGCATGTAAAATGCAAAGGAAGTTCAATGCATTTTAGAATCTCCTTAATTGCTAGCATCCGAAGTCCTTTTTCGCAGAACTTGCACTGCTTTTGTGGCATTTTGCACAACTTGTAAAGGATTCAAATCTGCCATTAATACTTACCCTCTAACACCATAGCATAGTGGGTAGATTGTCCTTCGAATGAATTTTTATTTGAAATTTCCTTGTTTCTTTTTTAATCCAGGGGAAAAAGTTCAATAGAAGATACAAAGAAATCTTAGCTTCAGATTTAACCACTAGCCACAACTGAAAAATTGGTTATTTTATTTGCCCTTTAGATGCTCAGGGAGGTGGGTATTTGCTGTGCTGACGCTGAATTTGAACCCTAGGATGAATAGTTTAATTACTAAAAGATCTGAAGGAGGCAAGCTAAAAACTGAGCACTGATAGAGCCCAAGTTGTTACACAACTCTGGTTGAAAGTATACGTGTGGGGGTCAGCTGAAGTTCTGAAAGCTGGCAGGTTTGACTTGAACTTTTTTTCCACTGATAATTATGCATCGATTTTGCATCCCCCTTCCCCCCCTTTCCCCTCTCCAAATCCTGGCCTCTGTATACTAATGAGAACAGCTAACTTTACAAGTGTCCTTTGTAGTCACTGAAAGCCTCGAGACATTCCTTTTAAGGATTTTACTAGAATAACACTTTTCAATAAAGTGGCAGTTGAAGTGAGGCGTAGAAAAGATGCTAATAAATTTCACTGTGACTGGTTGGTTTTTAAGCTTCCTAAATTACTTCTAAAATAGCTTTTACTTTCTCCTTTGTGCAAGGCTGGGAGGTGTATATATGAAAAGGGTTATAGTAAGCTAAATGTTACGTAGAGTGTGTGATGATTTGGTAAAATGAATTTTGGCACTTGTTTCAGATAGTTTGCATAACTCACTGACGTGTCTTCATCACTTAAAATGTGAACATCCTAAGCTCATGCCAGCAGCCTTTCTCGTCACATCTTCCATAAGTTTTTATCTTCTTCAAAATAGAGCTCATGTCACTTCTTCATATGGGAATGGATTGAACGTGGCTTATTGTAGTTTTGGAAGCCACGTTTTACAAGATGTTGGACCAGTTGAAATGTTGCAAGAAAGTTTCCATTGATTCATTGCAAATTCTCTTTTTTTGCCTTGTGCCACACCATGCGGGCATACAAACAGAAAGGAACTGTGACGTAAAAGTCATCATCTACTTTGTCTCCTGAACAGGATAAAAAGTGTTGAATTTTGTAAGCTTTAAATATCCGTAATCCAGAGCTGGGGTTTTCTTATTACATGTGCTGGTCCTCAGATAGCAGTTGTTGGGATTTAGAGAAGAAATTTCTAAAAAAAAACCTGCCAGTGTGTTTGGCCTTCACAGTATTCCTAGGTTATTTTTATTTGTAATTGAAAATGTAGTTTACCTCAGCTTTAAATTTGGAATAAAATGATATTTTTGTGATGGGCATTTAGCTAGGTTTTAGGTTTTTTGGGTTTTTTTCCCATCTTTTGAAGAAAAAAAATTGTTCAAAACACAAGATTTTGTAGTGGATCACATGAGCTGAGGAACCAAAAGTAAGCCATTTAGATTTTTGTAACAAGTGACATTTCAATGCCTTGGGGAAGATACTTATTTTCATTATATCTATGGGGACTACATTTTGAGATCAAACTTGATTTTAAATAATTCTGTAAACAGATGCACTGAAGATTCACAGCCTCATCTTTTGATACACCTCTCTGTGATGTAGAACTAGCATGACACAAGGCTAGCATAACTTTTTCATTTGTGGTCTATGTTACTGCTTAACTCCTGGGTTTTCTCTATATAACTGGACAAGTCAGTTTTCCTGACTCTTTTTGATCAAAACTCAGCTTCACACCATAGTTATATCTTGCTCTTTGTATTCCCATGTTCCCTGAGCTCTTAAAAGTAACTCAGTTGAGGCAGAAGTCTAGCAGATAGAATGATTTTTGTGTGCTATTTCAATGTGTGTCCTGTCTCCCTTTTAGCTCATTAGTGTGTATTGTACCAGCACCTAGAACATATGTTGGTATGTTACTTGGCATAATAAACAAGGCAGGAAAGCAGGGACTCTGCTCTAACTCCTTAAAATCAAGTTTTAAAGAACTTGATTTTCTAGCAAATAGCAAGCATATCTCATATGATAAGGGAGAAGAAGGATGTGTGCTGGCTAATGCACAACTTAAGTTCCGGTCAGCCAAGGCCAGTCCCAGTGTTTGTGGTTATTCTATCTTCACCTCCATCCAAAAAACATTCCCCATTCATTCCTAGTCCCTGGCCGAATGATTTTCCTCTCCTCACCCTGCATTCCCTGCCTTACCCAGGCCATCATTTTCAGCTTGTGGTTATAGTCTTTTACTGTTATATATCTTTTGTTCATGTTGTACTGCTCTTCCCAAATATTAAATAGCTTTATTCTCTTCAGTTCCTTTTTGGTAGGTACGTTTGATGTCCTTTTTCACTTGACTTCAAATACTGTAGCTCAGTCACTTGTCAGCAGCCATGATCTAGCTAACTTCTTATAAACCTTGTAGTGTGTTAGTTGGAGGGCAAGTTAAAAGTGTCCTTCATCTTCAGTTTGTACAACATAAGGCAGAAATCAAAGTCAAAATCCTAGCTGCAACAAAATGAACAGATGAAGTTAACAGAAAAATTCCTTTCAAATTCTATTTCTATAGGGCTCTTTTTTTTTTTTTTGTTTTTTTGAGAAGTAGCTGGAAAACACCACCTAAAGTGCTACAGTGACTACAAAATGCCTTTGGGGAACACAAAAATGACACTGGCAAATTCATTTCCTGAGTCAATTAGTTTGGTTCGCTTTTTCTCTTCCAGAAATGATGCTCTAGCTATGTGACTAATCTCAGCCACCTTTGTCAAAGCTGCAGAACTGCCATTATGCAATTTCCTTGGCAAAAGGCATCTGCTGGAAAAGAAGGAATTGGTGCCCATAGAGAGAGGAAGGCTGTAGTGTGCCCAAGCCACGTTAGTAAACATTGTAAACTTCACAACAGAGGAAGCTACAGGAAATCAGGCACCATAAATTCAGAGGCGTGCAGCATTAGTCGTTCCTTTTGCAATATCCTGTATCTAAATTTTATTATTTTTGCTTCCCATTATATAATATGGTGGTGTCTGGTAGAGTAATACAGCCAGCTAAGGGTGCTCTTCATCACTGCAGGCACTAGGACATGGGCAATGAAAAGAAATTGTAAAAAACACCTTGTCTCTGTGTCCCCTGGTAATCCCCATCTTGTCAGGACTTCATTCATGAAATAGGTGCTAAAGAAAGGCTGTAAGCTCCTGAGTTATATGAAGAGGTTTAGTACATTCATTTCCAACCCCAAAACTATGTTTTATAGCAGCAACAATTGTAAAGCTGGCACTCTATAGGGCTTGTGTCATCAGCTCCCTCGCAGAAGGAGGTCTCTGTGTGATTTTACAGCCCAGAGAGGTTGTAGTCTTCCAGCTCAATGGGGTCACTTTCAGGAGCAGCACCGACTTAGAGAAATACATTTCCATTTGGTGGTATGGGATGAGACAGCATCAGGATGCAAATGTTTTAATTAGAGGAAATGGATCCTGGCTGACTTAAATATTTACTGCTCTAGGCATTTTACCATGAGAGTTTGGGGCTTATTCTACCTGCATCACAAAAATTGTCCTAGTTTCAAGGCTTAAATCTACAGAAGCATGGATTCTAGGTTAAAGTGCAAATTTGGGTTATTAGTGTTCTTAAATCCATCTTTTCATTTTTAAAAGAGTAGTAGTTTTCCACAGGAAGTCACGTGGTGCTGAAGCATGAATGAGTGTCTGTACATCCCCAGCTTCTCCTGAAAGGCTGAAAATGAGGGGGATACCTAATTCTCTCCTGTTGTTAGCAGGCAGCACTGGCAGCTGCTGTTCAGGCAATACCTAGCTGTCAGTCAGTGCACAGGTATGCCCCCCGATGTGATAGCTCATCTGTACATCATTTTGGAAGGTAAAAAAGCAGACATTTATATTTTCCATCTGGCTGGTCTGCTCTTCTTGTTAGCTTTCACCAGGCTGCTTTGACAACTGCTTTCCTCCAACACCTTGATGCAAACTTCTCCTTTAAGGCTGCTTTCAGCTCTGTCTTGAACCATGGCTGGATCCTGGGTCACAGGATGCAGAAATCTTATTCCCATAAAAAAGGAATAAGTGAGCCTGGCGTGTGTGAGACTGGTAGCATAATGACAATAAGGCATAAATTCTCACTGCTGCATCTGTATAGATCTGCTCTTCTCCTCCTTTTTCTTTTTTCCTTTTAAGAGAAGCCACAAGATGTCAAGGATCTCTGGAAGTCAAGTTGCCTACCTCAGCAGGGATTTGGAAGTGATCCACAGCCCCGTTTTTTCACGTTTCCCCCTTGTTTTCCTGGAGACCCTTTCATGGCACATTTGGTTTGTGCTGATCCTGTTCTCCAATCTGCAGTGAAACAGAGGTGCTTCAGGGCTAAAGAGCAAACGTGCTTATCCTGGCTGCTGTACATGTGCACACACAGGCATGAACCAGATGTGAGTCGCTGAAACAATACTTGTGCACAGGGTCAAATGTGCAGATGTGTTATTGACAGTAAGAATAAGAGATAGCCCTACACAAAGGACATGTGTTATTAATTAGATTTAAAATTAAATTTTCTCCGGAAAAAAATAGTATGTAGTAAATACGTGGAAGAATATAGTTGTGGTTTTCGTCTCATTGTAGAAGTTAAGACAAATGTATCTTCAGAGCACTATGTCCTTCAAAGCAATGTCTGTGCATTGCTTTGAGAGCTGCTCCTGAAGAGGTCTTATCTTAGTAAAAGCAGATCAGACTCTATCAGAACTACCAAAATATTGTAAGAAATAGATTTTCAAATGAGTTTTGGTTCACCTGCTTCTTCCTAAATGAAACAAAAATCCTCATTGTCACGTATCTGTTGATGCTGAATAACTCTTTGAAGGATGTCTTCATGCAGTAGTGACTTGAAGTTTGCAGCCAGCACGATACAGATCTGCCTTATCATTGCAGTGGCTTTAACTTATCTATTATTAAAAGTCTCCCTTATTTTGGCTTCAGTCTTTTTAAATATGGTTGCAATTTTTTTTTGCATTCACAAGAGTGGAGATTTTTCTCATATCTTCTAAAGTCTTCCTTCAGGGTGAGGAGGAAAAAAAGGAAGAAAAAAACATTTAATAGTTTCAGATTATATATGCTTGGCAAAATTATATCACAAACTGATCTTCACCTTTAAGTACAACAGAGACATTTAGAGGTTGAAATCGTGTTTTTCAGGAGGCACTACTTTTAAGTCCATAAACTTCAGAAAGTTTTTAATTGGAGAGGGGAAGTTAACTTGAATGATAAAATTAAATAGAAAGAGCAATGATTTTCCATGGGCAATTTCAGCTTTACAAGTAGTCCAATCCAATTTACTTGAGCTCCTGTGACTCAGCAGAGGAGATTAATAAATTGACTCCAAAGGTGATCTTTCATAAGTGATCATCATAGAATGGTTTGTGTTGCAAGGGGCCTTAAAGATCATCCCATTCCAACCCCCCTGCCATAGGGAGGGACACCTTGCTCAAAGCCCCATCCAACCTGGCCGTGAACACTTCCAGGGATAGGGCATCCACAGCTTCTCTGCGCAACCTGTGCCTGTGCTTTACCGCCCACCCCCACAGTAAAGAATTTCTCCCTAATATCTAATCTAAACCTGCCCTCTTTCAGTTTGAAGTCATTCCCCTTTGTCTTATCAGTACATGCAAGTATCAGTACATCAGTCAAAAGTCTCTCTCCAGCTTTCTTGTAGGCATGTCTCCCTGGAACCTTCTCTTCTCCAGGCTGAACAGCCCCAACTCTCTCAGCCTGTGTCCATAGGGGAGGTGCTCCAGGCCTTCTATCATCTTAATGGCCTTCCTCTGGAGTCGTTCCAATAGATCAATGTTCTTCTTACACTGCGGGGCCCAAAGCTGGACAAGCACTTCAGGTAGGGTCTCATGAGACCAGAGTAGAAGGGGAGAATCACTTCCAACATAATTAAATCTTTAAAACTCTAGGGACTGTTGTACTGGGTAAGACCTGAGCTCTAGGTAGCTCAATATCTTGGATGCCAGTCAACTGCCTCATATCAGCTGCTGCATGGTGGAAGAGCCCAGCAGTTCTTATCCTGATGTCTGGCACTTTGGCTCCCTCTTGGCTACAATCCCTTCCATAGTGCCAAGTTTTGGAGCTTTAGTCATGGGTTGCAGTTGATTTTCTTGGTAGCTGTGCATGATGGTATGGGTGTTCTCGTGCTTTCTGAGCCAGGAGAGCTGACCTGCTGTGCTCAGTTGGCCTTTGTATGCTCACATGCAAAACTGCCTTCTGCAGAGGGCAGGGGGAGAGTGACGAGCATAATCAGGGGAGCAAGGTTCCCTCTGTGAGAAGCAGAGAGCCTGGCCAGCCTGTCAGATGTGACTGCCTTGACTTCTGTCTGTAATGAAGGCTGATGGTCAAACAGCAGGAGTGGATGCTGCCTGTGAAAGCTGCCTCCAGAGAGGGGTGGGGGACTGGAAGTCAGGCTCTATGCAAAGAGGCTCCTCAGGAAACACTGGAGCTGACCAGGAAGAGAAACAGAAGATGAGCAAGAGAAAAAGCTCTGCACAGAGTTGAGATTTGAACCAGTACAAGGATGTGAACAACTCTGGGGAAACAGACGTTTCGGATGCTCTAGACCACAGAACCTACACTGAAACACCAAAGGGTGTGTAAGCGTCAATTGCCCTTACTAACTCCTGGAGTGGGAGGCTTCTGAAGCTTTGAGAGCAGATTATGGAGCCCCACAGTGAGAGGAAAGACTCAGAGAGACCCATCTAGAGAACTGTAGGTAAAAACAAACTTCCTGATGAGAAAAAAAAGAGTAGCATAGCCAAGAAAACTAAGACAAGCTTGAGTAGCTATTCCTGACTACGTACAAAAGGGTGCTGAAATGTGGGCACCGACCGTGGGCAGCACTGACCAGCTATTCCTTCTGTTCTTGTGCACTCTTGGGTCTTGCTGGGGTTTTGCCCTTCTCCTGTCACTCATTGACTCCAGGATTGTGGGTTTGCAGAACAGATGGCAGAACAGACAGAATTCTGGGGCTTCACCATATTTATTTCTGGATCAGTACTCCTCAACACACCAGCACGTGAGATCTGAATCTTCTGTCTAATGCTGCACATACAAGTCTTAGCCTCTGTGGGGAAATGGGAAAAGTACAGCACTGCTCAAGTCTGATTTCCACAGTCGTGGCCATGAAATAGAACCTGCGTGGTTATCAACTCCTTGGTTATTGCAAAGCTTGTGATTTTGAAAGCATTGGAGCTGTAGAAGTTACACCTTCCTCTTTAAGTTGCCTTTTTCTTTTTTTAGGTTAGTTAGTTGCTGCAGCTTTTTAACCCATGTCACAGTGAGTGAAATTAAGTACAAGAGGTACCTATTGCCTTGCTGTTCTTCTGACTGTGCATTCAGCAGTGACGACAGAACTTTTGTCAGTACCAAAGACTTCAGCACTTATGTTATCACTTGTATCTCACAGTTGAAATTCATGGCCCCGGGTGATCCTGGCATCAACAGCTTCCCTTGAATAACAGCTGTTACTCAGCTGTTAACACTGTCCCTGTTTTTGGTGATGTCTCTGAGGCACAGCAAAGCTGATTATATAATTTACCACATCCTTATGTCCTGCATATAAGGATAAACCTCTTCCTCATGAAGACAGCCAGACACTGGAACAGGTTGCCCGGAGGTCAGAGTCTCCATAGTTGGTGGGTTTTATCAGACTGGATAAAACTCTGAGCAACATGGTTGACCTCAGAGCTGTCCCTGCTTTGGACAGGTGGTTGGACTGGAGATCTCTTAAAAGATCCTTCTAACCTGAATTATCCTATGATCCCACAAAGTTGGCACATCCACCTGCAGCAAAATATTCCCTTCTAATGCAGTGCATGGAATTCACCCAGTGTTTCCCTAAATCTCAACTAGGAATAAGGAATCCAGGCTATGTGAATGAAGTCCTTAGCAAGCACATAATTTCAAGGCTCTTTCCTGCCATTCACCATGATTCACCTTAAGTACTACTGTGCTGGTTTAAAAGTTAACCAGCAGGGGAATTGAACTCAACTCAAAAGAGAGATTATAAATCAGAATAACAATT
>JAWMRA010000078.1:127569983-127620539 GCA_035584735.1 Pseudotriccus pelzelni | reverse complement strand
CCTGAGGAGTCAGGCTGCTCTGGGCAGAGGGTGTGAATGCTCTATTGATAACAGTTTCTGGGAAATGGCATGGAAGGTTATAGAATACACAGGTTTGGGTTACACCCACCCAGTGATGAATTGGTCCCAGCTGTTCTAACTAGGACAACTACTGTCATTTGGGGTCCTATGGTTGAAAAGACCATTCTCCCCAGTTTCTTCTTTGTCTAGATTCTGGTGTTTCTTGCTGAAATCTGTGGGATCTCAGAAGCAGTAACATCTTTTCCCCAGGCACCAATTATTCATCTACAGCAAAGGAGGAAATCTACGGCTCAGCTGATACTTCTCGGGCAAACACAGACACTTTCTTCTCCAGCACTGGAAAAGGCAGACAAAAAGGACACAAAGGATGGCAGGTGTCATCCTTGTGGTTCAGGCATTCTTACTTTCCCCCATGGCTCACATCTGGATCATCTGGATCATACCTTTGGACTCAAGAAGGAACAAACCAGTTTAATGTTCATGTGTGCCCAAGGGTAAGGGTTATTCCTAAGAGGCCAATAAAAAAGCCCTTTCTGGATTTAAAGGACCCCATCTGCTGTGCTTTTAGGATCATGTTCATAGTGGCAGCTCTTGCCTCAGTAAACCCAGTGCCTTGGGTCTTGACAAGAGTTGACAATGCCCTCTGTATCAGAAAGCAGTTTCCTGTGAACCAGTGACTCCTCAGAAAATGTTCTAGGCCAGTGCCTGTGTGGGTGTTCCAGATCACTGTGTCTGGACAACAAAAACCCTCCAATTCTGATTGTTCAAACTGAAAACTGAATGTGAGATCAAGTTTCTCTTTGCTACAGAATTAAATTCACATCCTTTGCTTCAGATACGCCATGAGCCTGAGACCACCTCTCAGACGTGTATGTGCCCTTTACACCTCTGCTCTCCACTGTATACCCTCCTATTCTTCTTTTGGCAAGGGTATTAGGAAATTCAGATGAGAGCCCACATGTATAATCTTAGGAGGGCAGTGCCGGCCCAGGCAGTTCAGCTGTCCAGATCTCCTGAATCCCTCACTTTAATCTTCATTAGTGTGGCCAAGTTGCTCAGTCTCTCTGAATGAGAGCATCTCTAGATGGAATACTGGTTGCCTGGCTTCCACAGACACAGCTTCTTCAGAGTCAAAGCAAGGTCCAAATTATATAGTATCAAACATTTAGAATAAAATAAAGCGAGTACGTGTGGAGTTTTCTATGGTGGCAGAACACTGTGGTATTTCTTAGCAGAGTTGGACATTTGTAACAGATGCACGTACACTCCCAGAGTAGAGTATATATGGCCAACACATCTCAAAGAGCCGGTTCTGAGGAACTCACCATTCTTTTCTAATTAAATATCAGAAATGGAAAATGATGGACAGTCAGGGCCCTTTACATAATTTACTCTGGGGTAGAAGACCATTCACAGAACCTGTTCTTTTTTTCAAATGTGTCATGGCTCAAGGGCTTTTCTTGATCCTTAGTTCTTCTCTCTCTTATCTGAAATGCTATTATCCCCCCCATAGCTCTCTGTGGGAGGTGTGACCAGCACCTCACATGGCAATGCAGGTGGGGAACACTGCTGCCTGCTATGAACCACCACAGTCCTCTCCCTTGTCTACATCCCTGCCTTTCAGAAACTAGAAGAGCTTGTTTGGTTTTTAAACAAAACTGCTGAACTGTCTCTTGTAATGCCCTGTTATTCTACCTGGCTGCAGTGTACTGCTTTTGATTTTTGCCTGGCTGGTTTGCTAGCAAATTCCATTTGCATGTATATGTACTGCACTGTCACACCAAGAGGCGAGCAGAGATACATCTGTCCGGCTACGTGTTTGGCAAAAACAAACCCATCCTTTTATCACCAAATGAGATGTCATTATAGCCACCCTTTGGTCTCCCCCTCAGCAAAATGGGGCTATAGAAAAGGCAGAAAAACTCAGTCAAAGTCAGCAGTGCAGGGACCTTAACCATTCTCAAGCTGGTGCACGCCGCTGCCGCTGTGGTGAGTCAGCACGGACGGGATGAGCTGGTCCTGGTTAGCAGGCACTCCACAGCTTGGCACCGTACCGGCTGCGTTATGTCATTGCTGGGGATGTATTAACACCTCGCCTAATCTGTCTGCTTTCTTGGGGGCTTATCCTTGCACCTCCCTCAAGTGTGAAGTAGAGGGAGAGTGCTTACAAACTCGGTCGTTGAGTGCGGAGACTCAGGATCTGTGCCAGCAGCTCCTGTCAGCTTTGAGCCTCCGTTTTCCTGTGTCGTGGGGCTCTGACAATGCAGATGAGTGCTTCCCATTAGATACTCACAGACACCAAAAATAAACACTCCATTACTGCAGCACATTAGCTGCTGGTAATGATAGGGCTCTGCTTACTAGTTCAGTTACATACTGGCGATCTGGCCATTTTATTTACCAGGTATTAATTGCAACTTCCACTTATCACACCCCCCCCAGCCTAAATCACTGCATTGTCTATTGCAACGGTCAGACATTTACTTATTCTTGCTTTTATTATTAGCATCAGAAAACTCAATTACAGGCGAGCAGGCATGCATACACAAACACACAGTAGTAGGTCTGTGCTGATGTTTTTAAAGATACACATCTGCTGATACTAAAAATAGGTCCTTGTCAGCAGCTTGGTAATTTTAGGCTCAATGAGAATTCATCCCCATGGTAACTGTACAGTTGTTGAATCATTTATTATTTGAGCTTCAAAATCACAACAGTGCTGGCAATTTTCATCCTCTGAACATTTTTAAGGACTTCTGCAGTGTTGCAATATTTCTTGCTCCACACCATCAATATTTATCAAGCAAACAGCTCTAAGTCAGCCCTTGAACTGACTACCTGCTTCTCCTTGGACATACTGGGGCTGGAATACTTGATAGCAGGATGGCAGTTTAAATAGGTTTCACTTTTGTGATAACAGCAGTCCTGCAATGTGGCTGTTTGGCCAGTGATGCTACACACTGAGCCCTGCAAACTTCTGATTGGCAAAATGAAACTTTAAGGTGTTGACCTAAGCCTCGGTCTTTGTCTTGAAAACAAGATATCTCAGGTCCCTCTGTTGCAAGAGGTTTTGTAGATAAGAGGCTGGTACTTTTTAGCCTCACAGATAGATGCCATTGACCCCAGGCCGGTGGGGGTACACACCGCCTGACTTCATGGAGATAAAAGCTGTTTGTACTTTCCCTTGCTTTCAGATAATGCTCATCAGCCATCTTATGCTAAACCCAAGAGAAGTGAGACCACTTGGCTGGCAAAACATAATGTGAAACTCAGGTCCCTTGAGCCCAGGGGTTGCTCAGACTCTGCTGTCATGGAATCTCCAGGGAGTGGGACCGGGGTAAGCTTTGCGGGGTGGGGCAGGGAGACTGTGAGCCCGATCAGGCTTGAAACAACAGAAATAACTCAGCATCAGAAAAACTTCCAACAGCACACAAATTGCATTGAAATGGGCTGCCTGAGACTGGTTTCAGAACAGACTAAATCACGGACACCAGCTCCCTCACCAGCTGCCCGCGCGACTTTTGTTGCACCATTGTGGCCATCGGATTTACTGGAGTGCGCAATACAGAGAGAGCTGTTACGTCTTAGGTAGAAGAGGTTCAGTCCCTTTTAGTCCGACAAATGGATCTGAAAGGCTGACCCAGAAACACAGACACTATTCCCAGGTGCCAGTGGTTGTAAAGTGATACACTTAACAGAGCTGAGTTGTTCTGGGTTAAGCATTATAGCTATTATACACTCTCACGACTGATGCTGTGTTTTTAGATCAAATGCGCTTTCATTGCATGAGCTTTTAAGAAGCTCTTGGACAAGGTAATCTACAAGGTAGATTAAATTGCCTTTCATCTTATTAGTTCAGTTGAGTTGAACACAACAAAATAAGGATGTGTAGGTGCCTTGTACAGCTGCTGTGCAGCTGCCTTCCACCTTAAGCAGCTTTCTGTAAATCTGTCAGTACCCAAAGCATGTTGTGCAACACCCATATGGAATTTGCCAGGTGATCCTGGTGTGCACTGCAGGGAAAGGCAGCGTCTGCCATCAAGGGAAGCCCAGTTTACCCTCCTGTGCAAGTGTATGATCACCACTTATGTCAGTTCGAGTCACCTACATGCCAAGAGGCAAAACAGTGGTTTTCCCATGGGCAGGAGCAGGAGAAAGTGGCCCATCCACAAACCAGCCCCCAGCACTGAAGTTCTCTCCTGGACAAGTGGCAGCTCTTCTTTATTCTTTATTCAAGCATCTGGTTGCTAAGTCTGCTCATTTAATTAAACCAGAAAGTTCCTTCCCTCCAGTTGGTTCAGCTGCTATACAGTTATCCCAGAGCACATACAGACAGATTTGGAAGACCCTGCCTTTTTTGTTTCTACCTACCAGCCTCTATCTTCTCAGTCTGGAAAGCACACTCTGTGGCCATGGTCTCAGCTGGTGGAGGCAATGCCAGGTCTCCCATGCCACAGACACACATTTCCATAGAAGAATTACTTGCCTGTACCATCCAAAAAGTTGGTCACAGCTCACAGGTTTTATAATGAGTTGGGAGGCAGAGAAAATCACCTGCACAATACACTAGAAGCAGAGATTATTTAAAGCCCCTTGTGGCCAAGAGCTTGGTTCCAAGCACTTTTTCCCAGTTGCCACACTGTGCTGCATGGGCAGCTCGGCTCTGCCCCACAGACTGCTGCCCACGGAGATGGGGTGGCTGTGCCAGAATGCCCCAGCTCCTCCCAACCACTATTTTGCCCACAAAGAGTGACGATCTGAGTAATGACCTCAAATACGCTGTTACTGCCCTGTGGTGTACAGCTAACCACAGCACCCAGTTTTGCATTGTCATTATTTATTTACCTTTACCTTCTCATACTTTTTTTGATCCTACCTGGGAGGGAGCAGGGGGGAACAACATCCACAGCGATGTTGTGTGATGCCCCAGCAGCACTGCTGACTGAGGGTCCCCATGGTCTGTGAGCTCCCCAGAGCGATTGTAACCCAGGGTCCCTGCACAGCCACCTCCCAAGATACCTGCACGCTCAGATGCCTGTACCAGGCACCGGCGAGGATGTTACTGAACCTGCAGAGCAGCTGCAATTGATGAACACACATGTAAAGGAAACCCAGCTTGCCTGAGGCTTGGAGATCAGGTTGGGTTTGAAACTTTGGGTACAGTCTCCTGGAACATGGACTGCTTTTTAACCTGAAGTCAGAGAGAAATAATGTAATTCCATCATACTATTTTTGCAGTTGCTGTCTGAAAAAGAATCACGTGTTGAAGCCCATCTATCAGCTCTTTCTTACTATTTTTCCCATCTGGTTATAACTATATTTTTCATTTGAGATATTGGTTAGTAAAAATAGTTCATCTACGATTTGTATTAGAGTAGTGACAAGAGTCTTTTTGCCAGAGATGGCTCATGAACAGTGGGGTGCTCTAGAAACATTATCACCTCATCACTTTGTGCCCACTTTGTGATAGATTATGACATTTATTCCATGTCATATCCTTTCCCACTCCACCTGCAAGCAGACTGTGTGGGCTGAAACTTTTTAATAAATGGGCTGCTTTGTTCTTCATTTGGCCTGTATCTTGCACCCCAAGTTACACACCAGTCTCTTAAGAAATGGCAGGTGAAGCGTTGTGCCTTTTCATGTGGCAAGTACATGCCAGATGCTGCTGCTGCTGAAAGCTGGGACTGCTGGGGAGCTCGCAACACGTACTCCTTCCTCTGTAACCTCACACTAGCCCTGATGTAAGGATAATAATGGAATCTAAGCAGAACCATGGGTGATCCTGGGCAGCCAGAGGAGCAGGCAGAGGGACACAGAGACAGCATGGACAGAGCCAGCAGCCTCTGGATTGCAGCAGCCCATGCAGCTGACCACTTGCATAGATGGACACAAGACATGGAGTTTGGTGTTAGAGATCTCAGAACAATCATTCACAAAATTCACAAATTCTGCTTCTGATGCTTCTTTATATGGTGACGGATAGATTCTCTCTGCAGACACCAATGTATAACAGCTCTCTATAAAGCAAACCAGGCTTGCTGATTAATGTAGGCCATCTTTCATTTTCTCTGCACTCATTTCTGTGCATTCTCATTTCATTCCTGTGCTATTATGGCGGGCTCTCACTGCTAAGTGCACTTAAATGTGACTGCAGCCAGGTGAGAGAGGACCCCCCTCCCTCCTCCCCATCAGGGATGTGGCTGCAGCAAAGCTGGCACAGCCTCAGCCCCTGCCCAACCCCCCCAGATTCCTGCAGTGATTCCCAGCAAGACCTCAGCACTGCTGCCCCAGGCTCCATGAGCACGAGCCCAGGACTGTTCTTTTATCACCAGTCAGGCTCACAAATCAGCACGGGATTAGTCACTGATTGCTGGGGTAGACAAGGCTTTGAGGTCCAAACCACTCCTGCATTTGATTTCTCCTCTGTGATGCAATGAGACTGGTTGGGACAAGATTCTGCCCCCCTTTCATGGGAAGCCTTGGTTGAGTGTGGGGCAATCCAGTGTATTAGTGCTATCATCAGGGTGAGAGCAGAGCACTGTGCCTCCAGCTGGCCTTCCCTAAGTTTTGCCTGGGATCCTGTGATGTTCTAGTGACAGCCCAGTATTGCTGGCGACACTACTTCAACTCCCTGCTCGTCTCTGACTCTTCACTGGGAATCCCTTGTGTGCAGCTACCGCTGTTGATCCAAATCCAGACTGTGTTCAATAATAGCAAACTCTTGCAGTAAAGATCTCCATTGTTCCTCTATGCCCATGGGTGCACTTCGACCCTCAGAACCGTGCCCAGGTCTCAGAGTGGTGTGTGGTTACACAGGGCTCCAAGGATAGCTGGTGAAGAGGAAGCGATTTTCAAATGGGGTTGCTGTTGTGCCATGACATCATGGCCCCAGGGTATGAATGAGGGCATTCTTTGTAGGCAAAAGTGGTATCTTTCATTAACTGAAGTGATAGAGCTGAAAAAAAGCCCAAAGTTTGGGTATGGTATTTCTGTGTTTCCGATATCTCATAGGCAGTCAGAGCCAGTCAGGGCATGATTCACTGAAGTTCATGAAGGCTCCTTGCTCAGTTATGGCCATTCAGTCAGTCCTCTTCCTCGAGCCCAGCCACACTGATGGGTGCAGCCATGTTTCTCACATCAGTAAATGAAGAAGTGGGGGGAAGTATGTAATAACTTTTCTCAGTGCACCCACAGTGCTTTTTCAGCTGTTTTCCAGCTCAGTTCTGTAGCCAGTGCTTTGGCCACATGTCCTTTCAGCAGGGCTTGCTGTGACTCTGCTGTTAAAGTCTCTCATTGCAGGAGCTCCCACAGTAGGACAGGATTACACATCCCCTGGGGAGATGCAGCTACTACACTGAGTAACTGCCACACAACATGCAAGAACCACAGGAGAACAGTTTTTATCACCACGCTCCATTTACACCATAAACCCAAGTTTTTCCCCCCTTTGTTTCCTTCAGTACAGCATGACCTTCCATCAGCTTCACAAACCAAGCAGGGCAGAGGTGGTGAAGGCATGTGAAAGCAAACTTATTTTGTTTACGCTTGCTCTGACTGCCCAGGCTTGTTTGTCAAGTAGTCCATCTTTGACCTGTGGTGTGTGAAAGGATCACTGGTCTCCCTTTCTAAGCAAGGATGCAGGGAAGAGCAGTTGTTTGCATCTCTGTTCAAGTGATTAACAATAAAACAACACCAACAAAAGAAGGAGTTTGTGCAGATCCATGAGCTGAATATGCCTGTCTGAGCATACACTGACCTAACCAGTTACTGTAAGGCAGTGGTGAGCCCAGCAAACACCCAGGCTCCTTACCTGAGCATGAAATGGAGGGGGCAGAGGCTGGATAGGAGCTGTTGGGGACAGGACTGTGCCAGCCCCTTGTCCTCTCTTCTAGGGCAGCACTGTGGCCCTCACACAGGCTGGGCAGTGCTTTGGGTCTTCTCACAGTACCTTTAGTCCCCTCCATCCTCTCCAGCCTGCCCTACTCCCCCTGTGAGGGGCACAACCCAGCTCTATGCCCTCACAGCTCCCAAAAGGTCAAAGAGGTAACCCCGGGAAAAGTAGAAAAGGAGAGAGATAAGTGGAAGCATGGAAAAAGAAAGGAAAGAAAAACTTTCACCATGTAACACAATAATTTTAAATACAGTCTTTATGAAAGTACAATATGTATTTTCACATCTTTTTCAGATTAATTCCAGTTATTACCATCATATTACATATTCTTTACACATCCAAACAAACACGCAATAGATTCACATCTCAAGTGCAATCAATACTCTTAATCTCAGAGAAAGTTACATTGTGGAATTGGAGTTTCATCTTTACTGATGGAGTTTCAGGCTTTCCTTCTTAAATAAATAAAATTGCCTCCAGCTGAGAACCCACCTAACTGAAGTAATTGAGATATTCAGGGATAGTTGGGAAATGCCACAGCTTTGCTAATTTTGCAAAAAGAAAACAGAATATACATGTTTCCCCCCTTTGTAGAAATCACCTAATTTCTAGTTTACCTGTTTTCTAAAATCTGTACCCATGATAATGAGAAAATAGTATTTTCCTCAGCTTTAGGTTAAATGAACTTTAATGTTGTAATCAATTAAAACAGTTATTGAAAAACAGAATAAAGGATTCAGTTCTGAAAATAGAGCTTAAGGACTCCCAAATACGAGAGAGCTCATTAAAAATAACACAATCCCCAACTCAGATTGTATACATTACAATGTACAGTTAACTTGGTAATATCTGAGGCTGGGGTCCTAAGAAGAAAGCAGTATCATCACAAACAAGGCTGGAGGGGACCTGAAGAGGAGATCTTGTCCATGTCTGCGTCTGACAGTGGGACCAGCACTACCAGTGCCATCTCTAAGGAGTGTTTGGCCAACCAGTCCCAAAAGATTACCAGGGTAGAGACTGACCAGCCTCCCCAGGCAGTTCAGATCAGTATTTAACTACCGTTGCTATAAGGAGGTTTGTTCTGATCCCTTATTCCACACCTGTAACTCCATCCCTTTTTTCCTGGTCCCATTCATAATGGGAAGAGTTTATTCCTTCTCTCTTCAGAGCCATATTTTTAATATACTGTTCTCATACCTCTCCTCAGTCTTCTTTTCACAAAATGAAGCAATCCCAATGCCTTCAGCAGGCCTCTGAGAGCAGTTTTCACAATCTCTGTTCACTCTGCATGTTTTGATCCACGTTTTGCAATATTCGCACCAATTTTTGGCTACAACTTTTTGCTAAAGTTTTACCAGCGTTGTATAGAACACTTGGAACACATCCCAAACTAAAGGCCCATGTGTGTAACCCAACATAAAGTATGCCTTTGTTTTTCAAAAGCATTTAATTATTGTTGCATTCAGTTTGTGATTAATTTTTGCAAACCTTTTCTGGCCTACTGCTTCCCATCCACTCGCTCCCTGTCTGTGTTTGCACAGTTAATATGTAAAGACTGTTCCACTGTCACTTCCCCAGTGGCTTACATAGGCTAATGCATAACTAATAATTTATAATCATGCTACAAAATGGAAGGCAAAAACATCTTCTCAGAAAGAAAAGTTAGAAATACCATTTAAAAATATTTTGCATCAATAAATCACGTTTGATGAACTCATGCTTACAGAACAGTGATTAAAAAAAAAAAAAAAGCTCTGTCAAACAGTTCAGAGTGTGATAGTTTGCCAGGAGAAAAGGTAAATCTAGATTACTGTGGCTGCAGTGACAGGGGGAGGGTGGCACAGCGGAAAGAGAAGTGAAAAATAATAACGGAAGAATGAGAGGGGGACTCTATCACTTGTCTAGAACAGTTTTCCTACTTTGCCACCCCACTATCCTTGTTTTGTTATTTTTTCTTCCTCTTTACTTCTCTTCAGAGATAGCAAGGCACTGTTGTGGATTTGGGCTCATGGGAACTAAACACAGGAAGACTCTAAGCACCACGTAACCAGAGTGCTTGGGTTCTACAATGTTTATTTTGAACATGCCAGAGAACCTATCCACTTTGCAACTTTTAGCCCTACAAATCTCTTTATTTCCTTCCCCCTTTCTTCAGTAGAAATGATGAGTGTAATTGCCATGGAAAGATGGAGTGATCTAACCCTCGGCCTGAAGCCCAGTCTCAAGGCAGGCAGGGAGACCAGAAGTTGCTAAAAGACATCAGTTACTTAAGTAAGAACACATTTGTCACCTGATTTCTCTGCTAAGAGTGACAGTTGTGGTGCTGGGCTACTTTAGTTCAGAGAGACCAAGCTCAAACTACCATCCCTGAATGACTCTCCTTTAAAGCAGACAAGGTGCTGGGTCTTACTAGAGATCACAACTCCTTCTCTTGCATAAAGGACTGTCAAACACCAAGCAGGGTGGGTAGAGCAGGAAGTGGAAAAATATAAGTAGTAGCACAGAGACATTAACTACATTTCTCATTTTCTGACTGAGCAGAGTGATCAAAGTTTGAAAATGCCTACTCCTGTAAGCCTTTTAAAATTTAAATACCTGAGTGCATATGAGAAAGCATACAAGATAAGAATCAGAGACAAAGCATTTAACATCCCACATATATATTTTTACAAAGTTACAGCATTTTTTCCTCAGATAATCCATTCTATATTCCTAATTATTTCTGCACTGTGTAAAATATGCCTGCATATAAAGTTTACAAAGGCTTCTTTTGCACAGATTAGACATATATACAAGCCAAAAAAAAAAGTGTTTTTTTTATTAAAATGTCAAGTGCACAATTAGAGGTTGTAAAATACTTTTTTAATTAAAAAATAACTGCGTGCAAAATTAGATAAAAAAAGACTTTTGCTATTTCAAAGAACATAAGAGATCAGAATTTTAGGTTCAGGCTAAACTATTTCTGTGTTAAGAGCAGCTGAATACTTTATCAAGGAGAAACCCTCAAGGACTTGTATGCTTTCAATACCTGTTCTCTCAATGAAGGGCTTAGTGGTCTGTGTGTGCATGCTAGAAAATTATGCATCAACCTGAAAACCGAGGTCCATCTGCTGATTTCCAGAGTTCTGGTTATTTTTTTCTCTTGAGTACAACTGGCTTGAGAAGTGGTAAAACTGGGAATGCAACAATAATCTCCATCTATGCTCACTGTGTTTGTTCAAAACATCAGAAAGGGTGGAGGAATCTGTATGAAAGAGTTATGCAGGTCACTGAACACCATGATAAAAATAAATATTAATTCTTTGATTTCCAAAATATCAAATATTTACTGAAGAATCAAAAGCTTTAATTTTTACTGTACACACAAAGGATTTCAGTGACACTGTCTATTAAGATAACAGTGCTTCACTAGGAGTATGCCGGAATTGATGCAATTATCACATTACCTTTTACCTCTCAAGTTTTACAGTCAACTCTAACATGGCAATGCCATTACTGTCCCTCAATGCCTGCTTTGTTCACTTCTGCCTTCCCATCTCTGGGCCAACACAGGTACTTGCACAGCTAAGCTGTAAACTGGTTGAAAACAGACTAAGAGGCAGCCCCCATGGGTTCTTCCAGTTAGATCAGCTTCCCAGCCTAGTCACTGCATGGCAACTCTCCCCACAGACAAACAGCTGTGGGGTGGGAAGCTATGTAGCATAGCTTAGGCCAGGATGCTAATGAGCACCTAATTACGGCCTCAGACTGTCAGTTATAGAGACGGGGTTCAGCTTGATCAACCCAGACAAAAGCCAGGTTGTTAGCCAACTACCTGAAATGGTCACTGCTGCAAAGCACATGCAAAAGCAGCACACTTCGAGCAGATGACAGTGAGGTGATGCTGCAGGTAAAAGTAGTTGCCCAAACATAGATTATACCCTAGTCTAAGTTACCTTTGTGTCAAAAGCAGAAAAATAAAACAGAGGACTGAGGGGAAGCTGAAGGATGGAACAGAGGAAAGAAAAGGACATCTTGTCACCTCTTTGACTACATATTTTTAAAAGACTAGAGATCACAGGAGCATTTCTCATAAACATATTTCTATACCTTCCTCTGAGACTACAGCACATGATCAAGCACCTGGTGCAGTCACCAATACACTGCTTTGCAGTTCAACTTGCATTTTTCTGCACAAATGCTTTCTGGGTGACTTCACCCTTTGACTGTTCCTATACAGAAGATCAAGTAAACCAAGCTTGAAAGGCTCAAGTGGCCTGATCCGAAAGCTCACAAAGGCAAGAGAGTAGCTGCTGTTATACAAACACAGTTTACTTCATTGCTGCAATTTTACATTAGCACAAGGCTTAGAAATCAGATTCTGTAGTTACCTAAGAAAGTAGCTCATTCTGCCTAACCAACACTGCACTGCATTGCTAGGAGAAGTAACATCATCTCTGCACTTTGTTCCACAGAGCAAACTGTCTCTGAGGATCTTTCTCTCAGTACTGGTATTAAAGCCTGAAGTAGCATGCATTTGAAGCCCTGGAAGCAGCAGCCCTTATGATGACTGGAGTAGTCAAAAATCTTTAAATGATGGCTTTAACAGCCAAGGCTTTATACACTGCAGCATGACATTCTGGAAATAGGAAGGACTAGCTGTGTTCCCAGGGCAGCAAATGAAGAGTTGTGTTGAATATGGTGGTTATCTGAAGCAAACACTATGATGACCCCAAAACCCATCTCCTGGGGTTCATTATCCTTACCTTCTCTAAGGAAGTCTAACTGCTGGGGCCTTTAAATGCAAATCCATTCTTTGGACACTGTCCTGGCCGGATCATTTGTGTGTACAAGTCCATCCTCTGCTGCATACTACAAACACAAGTTAAGATAGAAGCAATCAGAAGCCAAACTAGTGCAGAAGGGAGCCAGCAGCTGGCTATGCAACCTTAACCTTTCTTAAAGCCCTGGGCAGATATCAAAGTTCAGGCCACAATTAGACATTCATAATGCTCCCATCACCATGGCATCAAGAGCAATTCAACAACAGAAACCACGCTGGGGTAATCAGCCTCCTCTAACAGCATAACACATGGGTACACACAGTATTATGTTGAAGACCACTGCCTCCAGACTCTGGCAGTCACAACTGACTGGTCTCAAGAGTGTGTCCCTGGAGATCAGAGATGAACACACCTCCTGCACAGCCACACACATTCTTTAAGGGAAAAGTTAACAAGTTCACTACTTGGAAGATTTGCATAGACCACTTACCCCTGAAGTTGTCTTAATACTGAAGGATGCCACTAGCTACTCCTTCTTAGACAATTTTAAGATGGAAGTTAAAAAAATGAAACAAACTCATTCCCCAAAGAGCCCAGACTTCTTGCTTGAAGCCACCTTGATAATTTTGCTCTATCTCCTGAGCATGGCTTCAAGCACCTACCCATTTCCATCACCATTTTCATGCTATTCCTTAAACCTAGGATAACCTCTTCAAACTACAGTAGAAAGGTAGTTCCCACACTGTCTCCACTTCTGTTCTCCAAACTCAAGGCTACGAAAATATCATGAGAAAGTTTCTGCTGGGCACTTTCAGTCTTTGCTTTGCTTGCTTACATTTGTGTTTAAATCCTTAGCTAAAAGGATATGAAAACTAACTTCAGCCCAAAGGCTACTGCCCCAAGATGCCTTGTGAGGGAGTCCTCCCTCCCTCCCTCCCCACGAGACCTACAGTGTTAGCCTATATTCCATCTCTCTAAGTTAATCTTCTTGAGTGCCTCTGCACCCTCTAAGTCCAGTAGCTGCATTTGCTTCCAAGCATGTGTTCTCACCAGTTTTCAGTCTTGCCCTAAGTTCCCATTTATTTGCAAAGCCCTGGGTCATTTTCATGGAGCACATTATGGAATGTGATAGTTTAGTCACAGCAAATGACAAACAAATCCAGCAGACAAGCCATTCCTGGACCCAACATAAACGTGTTTGCGGCTTCTCTTCAAGCAAACCTTTTCCAGGGGTTTCACGAAGCAAGTGAAATTCAGTGAAGTTTAACACTGTTGCTTCTGCAGTGAACAACTATCCATGTCTAGGAGAGTTGCTTTTTCCATTTTCCATAGGAACTGCTTATAATGTTTGTTTATCTCTACAGTTTTATGTTCTTGGGTACCTTTGTGAATAATTTTCACTAAACAGCAGAGACAGTCTGATGCCAAGGTGAACACTTGTAATCATTTCCATCAGTTTTGAGCCTATTGTCAGAAAAACAGCTCTAGGAAGGTTTTATGCTGTAGAGTAGCATTTTCATACAAACTTATCACAACACATCTCACTAATGGTTTCCTGTGTGCCTTTTCCATGACATTAATAGCCACACTAATCCCTAAAAAAAAAAAAATACTACCATAGTCAATATACCTATGTACTACTCAGTTTCTTAAACACAAGATCACCTTATGACACTAATGAGGCTGAAAATAAGTCTTCCCCCTCCCACTACACCATCCAGCTTTGGAGCTTACTGCTATCACATGCTGTCTCCAACCCCCCTTTTTTTTTAAAGTACCTATAGAGTAAGGATATGAACCCATGGCAGGTATGCCCATCCACAGTTTGGATGTCAGATCCAAGTCAACAGTCTCTATTACCTGTCTGCCAAACACACCTGAGGAAGGAACTCTACAGAGCTGCCAGCAAGGCAGTATTTGCTTCCATTTACTTCTGTTTCATGGACTTTTTAGACACAGTATCTTTTGTGGTCAATGGCAACTGCGGGATATTAAAGGTTAGTGCCATGAAGGGACATGCTTTTCTTGCTTTAAAGCAATGTTAATGCCACAATAATATAATTTATTCAGGAGTAATAAAAATTCTTTTCTTATGCCCAAAATACTCAATTTGCAGATGACAGAAGCTTTGATCTTCTTTGTCAGGTCTTTCATAGCCTTGTTCAAATTGCCACAAAACTGTAGCTACTTAACTGTTCTGTTTTGAATTGGCAGTTCCAGAAATATATCCTCTTTTCGCTAAAATGTCATGCAATCCACATGAGTATCCATCTACTGCTAGGTGCTAGTATGTATTTGTAATATTTAATAAAAAAAAAAACCATTTTGCTCTTGGATTTAGTGAGCAAGATGCACCCCTCCAGCCTATTTGCACCTGCACACCTTTATAAAAAGAGTGTCATTAACATTGGTCCTTTTGGCCAGCCAGCTGAGGCAACCAGAAAGGATAATTTATGCATCTGAGGTAACAGAAAACCGTAAGAGA
The DNA here is from genome assembly GCA_035584735.1 of Pseudotriccus pelzelni. Taxonomy (NCBI): domain Eukaryota; kingdom Metazoa; phylum Chordata; class Aves; order Passeriformes; family Tyrannidae; genus Pseudotriccus; species Pseudotriccus pelzelni. The sequence continues at coordinate 127,605,376 of JAWMRA010000078.1, read as the reverse complement.
ACTTAAGATATAGAATAGTTTATGTTTTTCTAGGATTTTTATGAGAACAACCCCATTATTTCCAAAACTAACAGGAAGAGCAAGGAAAGAGACCTTTTGCCAGCTTTCTTTGCAGGGTTCTTATTAGTGGGGATAAAAAGCCCAGACCCCAAAGCAGATCATGGTGCAGCTTTCTGAAGGGAACTAATTTAGTAAGGCAATACAGAATTATCTTGTATCACCACTAAAAAAAACCACAAAAAAAAACAAACCAAAAACAAAACACCAACAAACCAAAAAAACAATCCCCCTCCCCCCAGCAAAAAAAACCAAACCCGCAACCAAACAAGGCACCAGGAAACAATGAGACAGACTCCTTGGGCAATCTTGTCTTCCTTTTGAAACACAGATACAGCCCTTGTCTTTGGAAGGTATCACTGTTAAACCGAAGTTCCTCTGCCTCCCTGGCCTTTGCTGGGAGACAGGCCACAAGAACTTGCAGTAGTGGCCATGACACCTTTATCTGGTGTCCCAGAGAACAGCTTTCCCACTGTCTCAGCCACCTGGCCCTGCTGCTGTGCCTCCATATGCTTTCCCCTCAGCTTTGGTGGGACAGCATTTGCTGGGGTAAGAGCACTTCCCTTTCAGGTTTCTCCCCCCTCTCCCCCTTTTTTTTTAATCATTCCTTCTACAGGGTCTTGCTCTTTTTCAAGGAACACGGAAACCTGTTTAAAACCAGCTATACAGGCTGCTGGCTCTGCACTGCAATGTTATAAGCACTTACTAATTCATAACTCCACCTTGGAGATAAAGGAAACAGCTTCAGCCACAGGTCAGGTTAAAGGTGCTATCTGTTCCAGTTCCCTGACAGAGTACATGGACTGCTCCCAGCCAGGTCTGTGTTAGTCCAGTTTGAGGGGAGACAACCTGCTAGAGGAACAGCAGCAAGTGACTTAGAGTGGTCTTGTTTCCAGACAGAAAAGCATGGAAAAGGTGATAAAGGAGACGGGTAGTAAAAAGGGTCCAGAGAGGGATACAAGACAAATATTCCAGCCCAACTTCCCTAATTAAACAAATCTCAGGAACAAATACTTGCACGTTTTACATCAGGTCAGACAAAATTTCTGCAGCTGTTCTTAGTTGCATATCACTATATAATGATGCAGTGCAAGGATTTAACTCTTTTTATACCCATCTAATTCTTGAAATCAAACATGATATGAAGCATTTCCCAATGCTCTTTTCCTTATAAATTGATCCTTCTTGGATCTAATCAGGCAGATTGGATTTTTTTTTTCCAATCAATTGGAGATTGTTGTATCCTCCAAAGAACTTCAAAATAAAACATAATTAAGTTTGAGAAATAAGTTTTGGATGCAAGAACAAGTTTTCACATCTTCTAAAGGTTGATGTTGTCATTCCAGCAGCATTTATACCCTTAAAGGGATCCTGAACATTCATCACTTATGTATGTGGAAACATTGAGGATCACTGTCTCTCCTGATTTCCCAACATTTTTCCATTATACATTTGCTTAACAGATACAAATATCCAGAAGGAAGCTGTGGTTTATATTACAAGTGGGTGTGAGTTGGGAGCAGTCAGCACACACAGCCAAGCAGGTTTTCTGATCTCTGCCAAGTATCCTGCAGGTCAATCAACAGAACCACAGACATACCCAGCACTGTTTGCACACAGGAACAAATATGTGCATAGACACCATCTAGAGGTTTCATTTCTCTCCCTGCAGATTTTCAGTTTCTGTTTTTCCTATGATTTTGTTTTCTCTAGTCCTGAAAAAGTGTTTTGTTTGTTAAGTATTAACTATTTTCTGCTTTGTGACAACAGATACTGAAGATAACCTTTTCTCAAGCTACTGATTGACAGCTTCTATTAATTTCAGGACTCTAAGACAGGTCCTGTGTTGCAGGTTAGTCTTACTGCACATACCTCACTGTAATATGCAGAGGAACGCTAGCAGGGAAAGAAAGCTTGTCAGACTCATTTGCTAGCATTTCAAGATGAAATTATCCCCCCCCCTCCCTTTGTGAGGTCTAAGAAGCTCAGCAGACCCTAAGCAGCTCTGTAGCACCCCAAAGTCAGATGCTCTGACTGAAGTCAGCAAAAGGACCAGAAAAAGCAGTGGGTGCACATCACCCGTTTTGACAGATCAGTCCAAAATCCAGTGAACAGCAGATTTTTTCAGAGACAGTAAGGGATCTTCAACTACTCCTTTGGCTGGCACAGTACACAGGTATAATGTGCACATGCACACAAGCTTACAGCATAATGCCTGTAATGTTTGTTGCTGAAAAGCAGCCCAAAAGCAGGAGGAAATGCACCTTCACTATAAAGCTTCTTCAGAAGTGGTTCATACAAAAGTTTGAGAGATGCAAAGCTAGTAAGTTTTTTAGTATAATTAACAAAGTTGAAAGTCTGAGCATGGTACTTTGTTCACAAAAACTAACAAGACATGCTATTAGCAAGAATATTTACATAACCAGAATAATTTTCCTTTTCCAAGACTGAAATGTTTATCCATTTAAAGAAAGGCCATGAAACTTGACAAATAGCAGGAGTATGAGCACTAAACCATCAGGTCATCTGTAAATAAAGTAGAAACATTTAGATCCCCATGGCTGCTGTTTAATCATGGACAAATATCACAGACTCTGTTCTCAGTAAGGAAGACTAAAAGCTTTCAGGTCTAAGGAGCCTTATTTTAAGACCAACCCAACTCTATCCCTGGAAACATCAAAAGCTCCTTCCGTACAGATGCCTTCCCCACATTTAACCAGATAACCTGCTAACCACTCCATGTGACTACAGCAATCAGCTTCCCAGCTGTGTAAGTCGATGGTAGCACGACAACAAGAAACAGTGGGAATGGAGCCAGAAACACTTTCTGCCACAGGAGACTGAAAAGGTCTGCCCTGGGTAGTGTTGGGACTTTTAACACACCCCATAGAAGGCTGTCTCTGAGCAAAGAGAAGCATCCAATACGTCTTTGTGCCCTGAATAACCTGAGATCACTGCAACGTTTAAGAGAGCCACCTGCATGGATGACACACATGCCTTGAGGCACAGCAGGCAGATCTCTCCCACCACTGAACTATGCTGTAAATAAGCAAAAGGAAAAACTACACTCACACTGGTCTCTGCAGCAAGCTTGAGCAATGTTGTAATACCAGTTAATCCCTCAGACTAATCCAAATGTTTTACCAGTTAGCAGAGGAAGAGTCAGAAGACAACAGTGAGAGCTGCTAGCTGAAAGTCAAGTCATTCAGTGTGTTACACAAACAAAAGGAAGAATCCATGGTGCCTTTTCGTATGGTGGGTTGAGTAAGTCTTGGACACTGCTACCAGCAGGAACATTTTTACAGGCTTACCAACTTTGAAGGAAGGTGGAGTTCATTTTGTTTTTTCATTTAAATAATTTTACTATCATGATATACAGATACCTATTGATCAGAGCATTACCTTTCTGCTGCTTTTCAGACACCATGGTAATTTTACTAATTAAAGCCTACAAATTAAGGGATAATGACAGCCTACAAAGGCATGCAACAATTAATCTTTGCTGTTAATGCACTGCTCCTCCAACAAAACACAGTAACAGTTCAAGGCATCCCTGCTGTTCTAATTCTTGGCAAGCTACATTCATTTACAAAAGTGAATTATTAAGTGTCCCACCCAAGAAAGCCTTCCAGTGACAAGTTTGCGCCATTAACTAAAGTGCTGAGGTTATTTTGACAAATTCATGATGGAAACCAGCTCAATATGAGCAAGGATAGGTAATGAAGAGTCCCAGATTCTGCCACTTGATGTAAATATGTAAACTCCATTTGCTGGACAGCAACTGAAAGCCACAAGTAAGCTTTTATGAGCCCATTCACTGCAGATGTGATCTCATGCAATCCAAGCTGACATACTTAGTACAATAAAAAGAGTGCAAAGAGTCTAAGAGCTGTGGTTCCGAGCATTGCTATGATGCTGTGAGTACAACTAAGCTGATGAAGGGGTTTTGTTTCTGGCTGCTGCTGTTCTCCATCTGTGACAAAGCTCCCAGGCTAAATACACATATGGTTGTTTCCTAACCCAGTTCTGTCAAGTGATGCTGGTTAGCCAGACAGAGATACACAAACAAAGCTGCTGGCAGCAGCTCTGACTAGTATTGCTCTGATCCAGCCTACTTGTTTCTACCTTTGCCAGTTTTAAACACCATGTAACTTACTTGGTCATTTCTCAGACCTATATTGAAGCACAAGGTAGAAAAAAGCCTCACTTGTTTTCCATGATGATCATTACAGAGAATCTGATCCATCATCACAGAGAACAAGTGAGAGTTTTTTCTAACCTTAGTTGTTTTACTTTGATACAGCCATACTTTAGTAGGCATGCATACATAAATATTAACGCTATGTGTATGTTGCACATGTATATACAAGTCGATTAGTGTATAATGAGAAAAACCACACCTAATCCATAGCAGGAAGAGATGGAAGCAGACAGATGAGAACACTAAGAGATTGCTCTGTATTTCCTTGTGCAGGAAGTATCATAACCATACCTTTATTGCATAAAAAGACTTTTCAATTCAAACCACTCCAACAAGGGGAGCCATATACACACCGGCACAACAGGGAGATAACCCAAACCTAGCCACTGTTAGACCAGCACAACTGAATACAGCTATAAACACACTGGAACAGGCCCACGCTCCAAAGCAGTGCCTGTATCTCAAGACAAGTACTACAAAGGTGTGAACAAACAAGTTCTCCTACACACCTCAGTTCAACAGCACAAGAGTTTACCATAGGACACAGAACAGAAGAACACTTTTCTAGTTATTTTCAGTTCAAGGACTTCCTGAGCCAGGTGTGGTTTCTGTGTATTCACTAACTCACAATTATTTTCCTGCCATGGAATTTATCCAGTTTGTTTGAACCCACATCAGTCTTCAGCTTCCACATCATATTTTGGCTTCTCTTCCACTGCACTATTTAAAATACTGTTAAAAAAGTACAAATTATTAATTTACTGCTAGATGTATGGATTGACAGATACTTCTGAGGTTTTAAAGGTAATGCTTGAAAGTGATAAAAATGGCATAAAACTCAATAAAAACAGTAAGACTCATCTTTGTTTTGAAACTCCATACCCTATAGCAGTAGCTTTCAAGTTTGTATAGGGTAAAAAGTTTGTTGAACATGTTAGCAATTGCCAAGCAGAGCAGTTATTCATTACTTTCAATGTACATACAGCACCTAGTACACCCATTTATTCAGGATTAGATAAAGAAAAACTCCTCCCTCCCATGAATCCTATTGTTCTTTCTTAAAAGCCTGGGACCAGACAGAGAATGAGACCACTGATTTGTTGTCAGAGCATGTTGCCAGATGTAATTACAAGCTGAAGAGAGATATCAAAGACTGACAGATCCCGAATAACTTGCTCTCCCTCCTTTTCATTAGGAATTCACTAAAGCTATTTGAATAGCTTAGAAGGCATCCATTTCTTTACACCATTGGGTTTCATCACCAAAAGCTATAAGAGCATTAAGACGAGAATAAGACTCATCAAGATGAGTCTGAGAGTTTCAGGATTTCTGATAGATACTGAAGACCAAAACAATGCCTGCCTCTACATTGATTGTGTGGAAAACAGAATTGGATTATTATAAAGCAACTTGACCTTGCAAAACACAAGTGGTAGAACTTATTGGCAGCAGGTCAAAGGCACTTTCCTTATTTCCATAAGTATTCACTAGTTAGATTTATGAACCACCAACTGATCATTAGCCACCAGCTCTGTATTGCTTTTCCATGTACATGCATTTAAATGCACCACTTAGTACAGAGGATACCCCATTCTTTTCTGCAGCACATACTTAGCATCTTTTGGAGTTAGACTTCAGAACCAGAAGACTACATTTTAGAGAGTTCCAATTGCTACTTCAAAGGGACCCAATTACTTATCGTATCCTTTACAAAGCAAAGAAACTTGTCTAAAAAGTAACAAAACTTCATTTTTTAAAGAAAAAAAATAGCCCAAAATGTCAGCAACAAAGGAGCTCTACATCTACTGGAGTATATATAATTTGTCTGTAGATCAAACATTTACTCTGGATAGAAAAGCAGTATTCAAACACTGAATATCACAACACAAAGAAGTCGACTCCAGAAATTTTTCCTTATTTTCTTTAAAATTGTGGTACTTGTAATTGGCACAGAAGCTACGTAAGAATGGTTCCTTAAGAACAGTGAACAACTATCAGTTAGACACAAACACAGAAAAGATATTTAGGGGCTTGGGGCTGCTCAGTCTAGAACCAATTTATATGCCCACAGCCCAAGCAGACAGCGACTGGACTCACATAGGACCCCATTCATTGAGATCTGTGTGGGGCCTGACACTAAGCTTGCAGTGGCCAGTCTTATTATTTTAAGAAGCAAAACGTGTCAAAGTTATAACAAACTATTATTATTATTACATTTTAATGACATATAGAACTGTTATTGAGAAACTTGGTTAACATTGCCAGTGCAAGTTTGGAATTTTATTTTTCTTAATCTTACATTAATGAGGCTGAGTTCGGTAACACATTATCATAACCATAAGACAGTTATTGAAGACATTATAGAAGTTAACTCATGAGTGAAGAAAACATTTTAATAGCAAAACCACAACAGGCAGCTCACAGACATATTGGTTTAGTGTAAAGTAATAAGAAACCTTTGTTATCTTACAGGTACAGGAGAGTCCATATTGCTTAACAACTACCTAAGTAGCTATTCAGACCCTTCTCCAGAGACAAAAAAACTTGGGTTCTTTAACAGCTTCCCTGACAGATACTGAATGGTTTATGGCTTATAGGGAACACAGCTCTTTCCAAGGCCCCATGACTGCGGAGGGCAAACGCTATCTGGAGTTTTTGTTCTGTTGAAAACAGTTAATATACCCAGAAGAACCAAAAGCTCTTTGTGAGAGGTGTTTGAGGTCAGGAAGAATATATGCCTCTATATGTTTTACATATGCATTCAATACAGACATGCTTCAATGCAGATATGCTTCAATGCAATACTTATTTATAGAAGTAAACAGTTTTCACCATGAAGGTCAAGAGTTACTTTGTTAAAAAAACAAAACCAGGCAGAATTTCAGAAGTTGTTCGGGCAGACCTCCATCTACCCATTCTAAAGAGGGGCCAAGGGCTTCTTTACAGACATGGGAAGGAACACTGCACACATCAGTTCCTACTGAGGGCATAACAATGCAAACTAACAAGCTTAAGAGGAATGTTAGGTAGAAGGGGAAAAATAAAATCAAAAATATCCCTTTTAAACGTGTGACCTATGTTAAAAAAAACAAAAAACAAACCAACAAAAACCAAACCAAAACCAAACTACCAAAAGCAGACAAACAAACCAACCCCCAAAAAAACTATGGCTACCTGAAATACTCTAAAACTTGGAAAATCTGTAGATATCCCTAACTTTTTTCCCTGAACAAGATACCGAACAAGTTGTTCTTGGTAACACAAGCCTTTAGCCGAGCAGACAATGTTCTTTTGTGAGCTTTGTGCATTTGCTGCAAAAAAAGACTTCTTTGTTCCTGCTTGGTTTCTCCTCTGCTTTACCTGGGGTAATATGCTGTGTAGTTCATGAAGAGCTGAGCCCCAGCAGGGTAGTAGGCTGTGGAGGGCTGGAGTGTTCGTGGGTTCAGGAGCACGGATGGCTGATACAGAGCAGCTTCTGTTGGCACAACTGCAGCGGGAGCTGGAAAGGAGTAGGAAGGGGGTGAAAGGCCTAAAGGGAACAAATGGAAAATAGATTAGGAACTCTTGAATTCCAGAGATAACAAAGACCATACACACACAACAACCCTGCAGTATGTCAAGAGCCTTCACAAGCTTCTCATTCCCTTACTCAGAGAATAAATCTGAGCCACCAACATGAGCTTGACCACAAATGTTGTGTTCACCTACCAGTCAAAAAGCAAAGCGAGAAATACACTAAAAGCCACCTGTTGCTCTGAAAATAGGGTATCTTTCTGAAGAGGCCAGTCTTTTTTGTTCACGCTCAGATTTTAATGAAATCTGCAATCAAGAAGTATGAGACTTCTCCACTGTAAGAAGGAAACTTCCACAATAAAGATCTGTCTAACATCCTCCAGGAGAGAGGATACTTTTTTTTAATATCCAGATATTCTTTATCCCTCAAACACCTGCCTTCAATTAATCAACAGCAGATTGAGCAAAGTCATGGCTTTGCAGCTTCAAGCGTTAATACCAAGTTTTAAAAAAACCCCAAAGGGCACGTTGGAGTATTCCAACAATATGTAAGGCCCTAAACAAATTCTCACTGATGAGAGCTCACCCTCCTCCTTTGCCGTTCTCTTCTTTTGCTTCCTTTTTCTCCTCCCCAGTGTCATAAAGGTGAACATATAAAAGCTTTAAATAAAGCAAGCCTTTATTTTTGCTATTCAGAGTTAAAATGACAGCAAATATTGTGAAATGGGGCAGTGACAGAGCCAAAAAGCCTTATCTGAGGAATACATCACAGACATTTGTAGCTGGAAATGGGAATACTGCCACCTGAAGTTTGGGACTCTGCCCAAGAACCTGTCCTAGGAGCTCAGAACATTCCAACCCCTGTCTGGAACAGCTGTCACACATGGGACTATATACTGCTGATCCCTGCTCAGGATACTTTCACTGGAAAAAAAAAATCTCTAAAGGATTAGCTGAAGGTCTACTCGTACTCACAAGAAGCCACTCCCAAGAAGTTTGCTGCCATATTGGCAGCTCTGACTAGGGTTTAGAGGACATTTCTTAAGAAGTCCACCAACAATAATACTTTTGCATAAAGAGGAAGAGAAAGCTGCTACTTGACTACCTTGCCATTTATGATTTTGGAAGCAAAGTGTTATTTTTCCCATAGGTTTAGATGTGGCAGATATACTTAGTAAGTTAGCCCTTAAGCTCTTAAAGTATTTCTCCCAAACATGTCTCAAAGTCCATGTTCATCCTAGTAGCTCTGAGAAGCAAAATTTAAAAGGCAATACAGTTTCTGCAATTTTCTGAGGCCAAGGCCAGTGTATTTTACTCCCAACACAGGGAACCTCAATTCTGTACAAACAACAAAAATGAAGAGTTTAGCCGGTAGTGGTTCAAAAGGCAGAACAGTTGTGATTAAGTCCCAAAGGGGAGTATTACCTATTCATAAGTTAAGTTTTGGAAGTAAAAGGGGAAGCACTTTTACTTGACATGTTCACCATGATGAAAAACATAAACGCAAACCAGTTTCAATGGGAAACAATTCTTTAAGGTCTCGTCAGGGCTTACAAATTACTTTCCAGAATTGTTCACCCCAACGATATTAAGTTTCACAGAGGGCAGGGAAAAACTGCCAATAGAAGAGCAAAAGTAGTTCTCCAGTCATAATAATTTACAACCAAAGGGAAAAATAATGATTGCAAGCTGCTGATGATTTAAGACAAAAAGACCTCATTTTAATACCCCCATCTGACAATCCTTTCCAGGAACCAGAATCAGAGTCAGAGAGCTCCAACACCTACCCGCACACAGTGTAGAGTATTGACAAGACCCAAGCAAAACTTACATGGTAACTTACATGGTGGTGGGGACAAGCCATTTCGATTTAAAGTGCCCCCCATTAATACAAAGTTCATCTCCTCAGCAGAACACTGAAAGACTTCAACATATCTGTCCTTCATAGTCTTCTTATGACACTTCTGTGCAGCCAGGAAAGCTCGATCTGCAGATTTCATCTGAATAAAAGCATCTCCTGACGGACGTCCCTACAAACAAGGCAGGAAAAAAAAAGTGTTTCCAGAGCTCCCAGGAAGGAGCAGCATAGCAATAATTTGTGCTGTTAAAAGCAGTCTCTTTAGTCATAAATATATTTATTTCCAAATTCAAGTACAGTCAGTCAATCCGAGCACCCCTCAGCATGTTTAAGTTCTCGCCAAGGTTTTTCCCACTTGTGATAACCTAATTGTATTTATTCACCTGTTTTGATTAAGCTACAGTATATAACTTAAGCCATGTTGCTCCTATGTTTAAAAAAAAGAAATTCCTATAGGAGAGACTGTAATTCAGGGGTACTTTGGTGCTCTGAAACCTCTTAATAATTTATTAAGACTGCAGAATTGCAAGATCTAATCCCCACTTATTACCTGTGACTTTTAAAGTCCAAGGATAAATACAGGCAAGTGCCAAATGAAATTTTTTTTAAAAAATCATTTAACATTTTATGAAGACCAATACGGGCTGGGATGTTTTACAAGGGTACTGACTATCCTAAGGCTTGGTATGAGCTTGTTGCAGAGAAAAAACCAAAATAGTACTTCATATATGTAGCTGTAAGTGAGTGGGATATACCACTGGGAGGAGTCATTTTAGCTACATGCAGCTGCTGACTTGAAGTAGCCAAAACCAGAGGTAGAAATCTCAAGCCAGCTGTAATGTAAGTTCTGGGCCAGTTCTTGTTTTGAAGGGAAGAAGAGCTCTATCACCATCTTTTGTACAGTCATTCATGATTAGAGGGTTAAACCAGAAATGGCAGGTGCATGGAGAAAGATAGAAATCTAGTTAGGCAAAAGCAGTATCTGGGGAAAAAAAAAATTGACAGCTTTGGGCAGGGCAAGAGTTGCAGACAGCCCTTGAGACTATATGCACACACCAATTTCTTCATCCAGGTTCTTTCATTACTGCTGGCAAGGACTGATAATACTGTAAATCATTACTTGTACTTTAACATCTGCATCATTTCTTAGCCTCTCCCAGCAGTGCACATTCATTATTGTTTTTCAGCCTTGGCTAGGTCAAGTCCTCACAGACACAAGAACCTCCTTAGATAGAGAGGTACTGAAAAAACTATATAGTCCCTTTTCCCTCCCCTTACTCATGAAACACATAAAAGCCCTACCCTGGGACAAGGAAGTATTTTGTGATTTTGGATGACACTGAGACTAAGCTGAAAGAATTTTAGAACCACAGTTTTAATATCAACATAATCAGTTTAATCAGTTAGCAGTTGAACCACTCAGAGCATCTCCACAAAGTTAAAGGGGCTGCCAACTCCTCCTCCTAAAGTCACCAGGATACAAAGATAAAGATCACGAGAATACACAATCCTTTGTCTAAAAAATTCTGGTAGAAACTTCTTCCAGAAAACAGTGGCATTTCACACTTCAGTGAACTGTTAGTTCTTGGTTCTTAGCTGTGACATTTTAAAGGGAGCAACAACACAGCACACAAAATCCCAAAGCTTCAGCCTCTGACTTAAGCCATAGGAAATACTGTCCCTAGAAGGTTGCAGTCCCATTTGTCCTCAAATACACCTGATGCACATTGTTCAGCAAGGCAGGGGCAAACTACTCCTTTGAGAACTAATATTGCCCACACTTCTGTTTGGGAGGCACTCCTTGCCCAGCACAAGAGGAATCACGCATGCTGTTGAGCAAGACCCTTCAGTTCAAGCCTCCTACAGTGCAGGATCACAGCTGCTGCTCCGAGAGCACCAACCCCTCCAAGACTGTGGCTTAGCTTTCAGCACATGGGTCTCAGTAACAGAGACCACCCTACAGCGAATGCAGCAGCTTACATAGCAAGGGTCAAATCATCTATTGCCAGTACACCTTTAGAGGAGAGCTGGAGGCCCATTAATACCAGTCACAAAGGTGTTTCCCTACTGATATCCTCAGAAGGACTGTGTTCACATATACAGGCATTTGGCAGATGTCTGGAAATATGTCGCCAACCGACCTGGTGGTTCAGTACCATGTGAACTCCATGGGTCCGAATATCTGTAGAAAACTCTCCCAAGAACTCCAGGATATCCTCTATAGTAGCAGCATAGGGAAGACCACGCAAACGTATGCAGTCTCTGATGTTAGTGGGAGGCACAAATTGTTGAGGTAATACTGGAAGAATAGGAGGTGTTGGAAGAGGAATGAGAGGTGTGGAAGAGTACCTGTTCAGCACCTGTGCGAACAAAAACAGAGGTTACAGGAAGCCTCCTTACTCATTCTTCAACTCAGAGGGACAGAACATAAGCCCGGTGCCCTTTGTTTTCACTCACTGATTTCACTGCAGCATTTTAAGAAACAAGTGAGCTAGATTTGGAGTTTAAACTACAACAGCAGTGCTTAGAATTCAGATGGTTTAAAATTAATCTTTTTTCTTGAAAAACAAATTTGTTTCCAAGAATTTACTTGAACTGTTAACGTAACTCTCAGAAGAGATCTCAGAACACAAAACCTGCATTTCTACAATATTCCTACAGTATTTTTATTGTGAAAGTATCCTAAGACATTCTACCATCTACAGAGTCATAGTGACACTTTCACCCAAAAACATCTCCTCTGCAAGACTTTAGAACAATCTGGGAACTAGAAGCATATTTCACTACCAAACACTTGATTTGGGATGCAACAGTCCATTGAAGTAACAGGTGGCGTTGCTGAATCACAGTATCTGTGACAGTCACGCTTTGAGATTTCCTATTAACAATTTTAGCAGTATTTTACCAGTAAAAACCCTGTCTGATGAAGAGTTCTCTGAATATTCAATTATTAGTCTTGAACTCTAGGCAAGATAAAGATTTATTTGCATTATACAGCTACCAGAAGGCTTTACTAAAAGAAACATGAGACTACTTGAGAAAAATACAGTGACAAGAGTGAGTATTGCAGCTCTGCCTTATCATTAGTGGCACCTTTTAAATATGACACTGAAATCTCTACGTATTTGGGATAACAGAGCTGCATCATTTCTTGGTTACAATGACATGGCTATAATTTGCATCATAGATGACACCTTTTAGAATCACATTTAGAAGTTAATGACCTCAACTGAAGTTCTACAAGTCTTTGGAGACTTAAACAATCCTCTCGGCCCTACTTCGCTTCCCTGACAGCACAACTGCTATTAACAGTGCACCAAACTCTGTTAACACCAGGCTCTTCATGTCTGGTTTCATGAAGTTGTGCCACCCTCTGCTAGGTAGCCTGTGCAGGTAGAAGATGGCAGAGATCTGCCCTTAGAGGCAATTTGTAAGACTCTTCAGATACATTGCTCTGAAGAGGACAACTATAATCAAGAGACTATGCTTTTCTGTGTCAGTGACTTTAGATTAAGATTTGTTGCTAACACTCCTTCTGAATAGACATTGGACTTCCTAAAATTCAGTATCTGTAGTGCAAAGCACTAGACTCACATCAACTTTCTGCAAGACTACTGGAAGCCAACACCCTAAGGGTTTGTATATATGATTGAGAACATCCATATACCACAGTCTTACATTTTTGAGGGAGCAGAGCCTCACAGAAATTCAGACAGTACTCATTCCAGCAAGAGTCAAGAGTGAGAGAAGATAAAAGAAGCTGTCAACTCATGGCCAAGTAGTATTTGCTTCCACTGCTGCCAGCACGAAAGTTTGGATTACAAGAAGCCAATGTTTGTAAAGTTTGCACCCACCTGCTGAACTTCTGCTGCAGTGCTCCTGAAGAGTTCAATGTACCTTTTTCCCAGCAAGTCCTTATGCTTTTTCAGTGCATTTTGTGCATATTCCTCACAAGCAAACAAGACAAAGGCATCCCCTGTCGGCCTACTGTCAGGGTATGTGACAAACAGGACTCCCTCCTTCCCTCCTGTTACAGGGCAGTGCTGGCCAAAGAAAGTCAGCACTTCTTCTGTTGTTACATTGAAAGGAAGACCTCGCATCCTGACGATCACTTGGTTTTCTTTCGACAAGAACTGGGCAACCTCGTTGGAAGTGCCTTTAACAAGAAAAAGTGCAGAAGTACTTAAGTCTAGGCAGCCATATAAAATCATGAGCAAATCTGGCATAGCTAAGTCCTCCCCACAGGTAGTTTTTGAGCAGGTAGAACAGTATATGCCTTGAAAGCCAGGAAAGATGTCCGTCTGATAAACTAGATATATTGTAAAAGACACCTCCCATTAAAGTGTAATAATGTTACTCCATCAACTTAGAGGATATTCCTCCTTATTTGAAAGTAAAATAAGTACTTGCAGTGTTCAAAGTCCAAGGAAAGCATAGTCTCTGAATCTCTAGTGTAACCAGTACCTACGCTACTGTGCACTTCACCTTTCTAAATTTGGAAAACCTTCAGCATGCACTAAAACCATTACATAAAGCAACCAAGTACCCAAATAATCGTCCTGGAAAGGAATGTTGGAAGGGCACGTTGAAAACAGCTCAGGAATTTCATCCTGTCCTGATAGAACTGTCAAAGTCTGCCAATTCTACTTTCAGTACTTTTATGAGAAGCCGACTGATGCTCAAAACGCTGTCCTATCCAAAGGTAGCTGGTAACCAACTTCATAGCTTAGTTCAGTCCTGTCACTTACAGCTCTCATGCTGTGAAGTTGGGTTGCACCAGACGTGCACCAACACCGGTGTGCAATGTCTTTACTCTGGCTAGTATAACTGTTACCAAGCCTGTCAGTAGCTATTTAGTTGACAGCTTAATAGCCTTTCCAACACTAACACATCAAACTTGGATATCCAGCTAGTCACTTACAATCCCCAGACCAAATCTCTGTCAGGGACCAACAAGGACCTTAAGGTAGTACTGTAGACATAACAGCTTATTGGATCTTAATTCAAATTCCATATGCTTTCAGACATAAAGGAGAGGAAAAGAGACCAAGGGAGAGTTTGTAGAGCAAATTTTGCTGTCTTTCAATTATCAGTAAATGCTCCAATAAGCATTTTCCTTAAATCCTCCTCATTACGTTTGAGGTAAAGATTTGATTTGAAGAAAGTTGGTTCCACAAATCTCTTGTATTTACAGTGTGTTATCTGTTTTATGTGCGAGTCACCACAGCAACAGCAGTCATATTGCTTTGAAAAACTACTTTAGTTTCATTTTTTCAGCAGTCAATAACATTTAGATCCCCACAATTTCGATGACCTTAAAAAATTAAGTATGTATAGATCACTTTGCCCAATCAAATCCTGCTTTGACAGGCTGCTTGAAAGTGGCAAGAATGTGAAAGAGAAAGGTGGACAGATAAATTATGGAACATCTTTGACTGCTGCTGGCAGAATACATAGTAATCAATACACCAGCCAGCTTGTTCAAAGACAGAAAGTGAAAGGCCACACTCAACAGGAGCAGTTTAAAGCCAAAAGTTAGTGATCCCTTTTTGTCCTCTAAAAATTACCTCCTGCAATTTTCAGGAAGTCTTCACCTGTTGCCTTGTATACCTAAAGGAAGAAAAGAACACATGACTGGCATGCAATTTGCATTCCTTTTGAGAAGAGGATTTCAAAGCCAGTGTCACGCACCTCAATGTATCGATTCCCCATGTGATGCTTGTGCCTTTGTAGTGCTAGATCTCTATGCTCTTCGCTGACAAACCTCACAAGAGCCTCCCCATTCCTCCTACCCTGGGCATTGAGGCAGAGTGCAGCACCTCCCCTGCAAGATTTAAATCAAAAGAGATGAAACTCCGTGACTTATTTGCTGAAGCACTACATTGTACAGGTCAATTCTTACTAACTTGGCAATATTTAGGCCTTTGAAGAATCTCGCTATGTCCTGGTCAGATGACTGCCACGGCAATCCTCTTGCTCGGATAACAGCATTGTCATCCACAAGTTCCATCTTGCTGCTGCAGGCACAGAAACGGGGAGAGACATTTGCCTGTAGTATCTGCCACGCACCACCCTCTCTTCTTGCCATTTGTGTTCCAGGGACAGGCTTCTGCCCCTGCTCCATGTCTGCTGGATGGCAGAGGCTCAAGTGCCACCACCATCCAAAGCCACACCACAAATGAAAGCTACTCCTGGGTAAAGTCTCTCCTAGGGAAAGTTTGCTTTGTTAAGTTGCCCTTTTCCCAGTTCCCCTTTTCCTGCTTCATCACATTTGCTCTTTCAGCTGTCATCTCTTTGATCATGTTGCCAATTTACTTCCCATTCCTGACATCGTTTATGCTTCTCCGTTATCTGAACAGGGTTGCTGGTATAAAAATCAAGCACTTGCTGTTCTAATCTACATAGGTGGAAATTGAAGTAGAGCAATTAAATGTAACTGAGATTAGTGCTTATTACTTGTACTGGACAGTGTGTAAGAGCCAGTCACCTGCCAAGGCCAAATCTGTTCTTGGCTGTACTCAGCACACAAGACTCCTGCCCCAAGAGTTGAGCTGTAACATTGCTTGTTCAGGCCATCACAGTGCTATTAGGGACTAATATAGCCAAGGGCTACATTGCCTGCTTAGCATGGGAATAGCTCAGCCACAGAAAGCCAGGTTTAATTGGTCATTACCGGAGTCTCCTTTGTTCTCTTACTTGTTAAAAGTGTTGATTACAACAAAATGCTCACAGCTACCCAAGGCTGCCTTTCTGGCTACAGCAAGAAGAGGTTTCTGCACAGAAGAGACAATGTGATTGATTAAGCAGATGAAGTGCTGTTCAGTAGCAGAGGACTCCCTCATACAAATGGCCTGTGGTATGCCTTTTTATAGAGGGGTCATGTTTCTCACTGATTTTAATTTCTCAGGTGGCCTTTCTGTAGCTGTCTGTCCCAAACTGTTCCACCTTGCCTCCTAATTCTGTACTTCTATCTCAAATAAGATGGGAATCTCCCACCTCACCCCAGAATTTTGTTAGTGAAAAGGAAAAAGCTTAGAACAGTGCTGAACATAACCCCTGAGATAATCTCTCTGGATACTTTCTGCCAATATTATTGCATTTTTTTCTTGCTTCTTTTGGCTCAGATGTGTCTGCATCATTACCATTATGACAGATCCTTAACCTGGAAGGGGGAAGTAAGTATTTGTGGGAGACAGGAATACAAATAAAGTCAGTTTAACACCAGCCTCTTGTGATATTACAGAGGGAGCACCAAGCAAACCACTGAGAAAAAAATCGGTATTTGTACATAGAAAGAACACAGTTACATTTAAAAAAGCCAAAGCAAACAATAAAGCAGTCAAAAGCAGATAGAGTTTTATGTTTAAAACATATTTGGGAATAAGATAATCATCACAGCTTAAGCAATAGACTGGTAGCACAGTATCTCTGGCCCAATGTCTTTACAAAAGTGTTTCTTCCCAATAAAAAAAAATTATGATGTGTATGCAGTAACTATGGAGTAAATTGCAGGAAGAGCACTAGCTTTAGTAACCAATAGGGTTACTTCTGGAACACTGTTAACATTCTTTGTTAATAGCACAGTACACTTAACACCCATAAGCACTTATTAGCAGAACCCAGAACTATCAGCAGCTAACAGGCAACACTGAGGCCTAACAAGAAAACTGGCTTGCATCCGATCATAGAATACGTGTTCCTTTCCCCACTTAAAGGATCTAATTGATTCCCACAGCAGTGGCAAGACAAATAGAAATAATGGTAACAGCTATTTGAAAATTAGAAATACAGAGAAGCACAGCTTACCTAAACAGTAACTTTAAAACAGGACGCGGTGGGGGTTGAAACATGTGCAGCAAGAAGAGGCAGAAAGTACTTACCAAGGTCCACTTTCAAATTTGTAGTTCACTCTTTCTGGATCCGAAAATCGGTGATCTATGAAATACAGCACAAGTTATTTCCTGTTTCATCAGCCCACAGGATAGTCAGGAAAACCAAAGAAGGAACAGAGAAAATTCGTTCATCACAATCACTTACTGTATGGTTCAGATATTAGTGTTAAAATAATATTCCCCATATCTTCAACTTGAGAGGCTCCATAGGGAAATGCTGGACTGTTCTTGTCAAGATTTAAATCTTTGTGCTGGAGTTAAGTCAATCATCACCAAACAGATTTCTAATTGGCTTGCTGCTGGAGTAACACACGTCCATGCTATCTTGGTTGGAAAGTCACTTCTCAGGGGAAGATTTAATCCATTTTCCTGCTGGGATATGTTAGCTGCTCTGCCTTGTTCTCTAACTAGTGCCACCTGCGGGAGTGTGAGGTCACTTCAGGAAGTGTCTGCAGACATAAGACCCCATAATAAGGACATTTAATAAATCCATGAATTATGTATGACAGATTTACTTCTGCATGTAGAAGAGTCTGGAGTCCTGTCCTCTTTAATTAACATAATCTTTAATCTCCAGGGAAAGATTTGGAGAAGCAAATAATCAAGTAAAGTCTCCAGAAATAGGAGGATATACCACACACTTACTGAACAAATAAATCCTAAAGCAGAATAAGTATCTTACCACTTGAATAAAATCCAAAAGTGGCACTTCATTTAAACCTTGCCTATAAGAAGTTACAGCCTAAGTTTTGTGCCGTTACACAGAAGTATTTTGATAATCTGGTAAGAGTCCATTACTCTTGTGTTTTCCCAAGATGCAAGACAGTCCCACAGCCCATATCTTCTTCAATCCGAAGGATTTTGGAAATGACTGCAATAGAGAGCAGGAAGCGCCCTGTCCTGGAAAGACAGGCCATAGAAAGATCAAATAAAAACCACACGTTCACAATGGGAGTCTGATTTAAGTTGCATACACCATCTTTTTTCACACAACTTTAAGCAGTTTACTACAGTATCTCTCCCTCTTTCCATCATATTTGCCCCTCTCCAGCACCAGGTTACAGGACTAAGATTACTTGCAACTCAATTCATGAAGCAAATTTTTAAAAAGGTCTTTTCTCACTAACATCTTCTTTGAAGATTGTAGGGTAAAAAAGCAATCAAAAACAGAATAAGAAATATAAAGAAGTCTGGGAATAGGACTTGCATTTTTTTAATTGCTTTATCACTTTGCATCTGGACCTTAGAGCAAAGGTGAAAGAGTTTCTCAAACCAGACTCATGCTGGCATGGCAGTACAGTAATGCAAGACATTGAAAACTTGCCCACATTCCCCCTAAACTATATTAGACACATTTCAAGTGCTCAAGAGCCTGCACTTTGGTACTCAAAAGTTGCTTTATAGTCCAAGACAGCAGGTTTCCTTTTGAAAAAAAAAAAAAAAAACAAAAAACCACAAACCAAAAACTTTCTCCACCTAGAGCCGAGCAAAGTTTGAGTTGGCAGATGCCTACATGAAATGCAGGGAACAGAACAGTTCCGTTTAGAAACAAACTCCTCACAGAAGCTTTGTCATATCAGCTGGTGAGGCAGCACAAATTTCTGTGTGAAATACAGTCTTACCTATTATAGGATGACTGCAAGTCAGTTGTACAAAACAGATTTTTTCTAAATTGTCTTGTTGTGAGATGAAAAATAATTTCAACTGAATTAATGATTCCTCTTCTGCAGCAACAAAAGGAAAGCTGCTGTGCTTGAGGCTAACCTGATCTTGAGGCTTTGTTGATTTTACATGTGCACTGGAGTATGGAAGGTGAGAAGATGATGTTTAGTCTTAGGACATTTGAAGTGCATTACCATAGTTTAAAAAAAAACTTAAACCAGTGATTCTTCCCCTCCAACTGCTTGACTACAAACAGTGTGCTATTCATTGCCTTTACCCCCCTCCTGGTACCTTGTTTGGGGTAAAGTACTGAGAAAATTAAGTAGTTGTCTTAAAAACCAAGCTAAAAAAACTGAACAACCTCAAAAACACAGTTTAAGAGATTACCACTATTTATGACAACAAAAAATTTCTTCGTTGTAGTATCTCTTCCCAAACCTTAAACTTGAGCTCACCTCCTCCCCCTGTCTCTGGGAAAGGGCGGTTGAAAAGAAAAGTAACTCATAGAGTCCCTTGCAGAGAGCGCACCTAAGCAGTACCACGCAGGTGTTTCTGAGCACCTTGTGTATCAGAGCAGAGGATTGCTTCTCCTCCTTTTCCCAACATCCTTCCCCCTGCAGCAAACAGCTCCACACTGGGCTTATGCAGAGTCTCTACTGTTCACCCAGGGAACCACAAGCTACTGCAGATGCAGGTACTGGAACCCTGGTCTTGCCTGACACATTTTTATGGAAACTTTGGAAATGTCTTTCCTCTGTCAAAAATCAAGAGAAATTGGGCAGCAGTTTCAATAGCTATTCCAGCAGGGGACATGCACACACATGTGCACACACATACGCTTGGCTGTTAGACTGTGTTGTCAGAACTGAAAAGACATTTCAGTGTTTCCTTTGTGCAGAGCCAAAGATCCCTACAAGCAGTCAGCTGCCAGAGAGGGAATGCAGCAGTGTGAAAGGCCTGGGAATTTGAAGAGAGGCTATCACACAAGGAAAACAAACAACTCCCCCATTCCATGTTCATTTCCTTCAGTGAAAATGTTTTCTGAAGACGCTGATCCGCAGGAGATGTAGTTCCTAAGAACACCCTAGTGCCAACGGAAGTTGGTACCAGATGTCAGACACAGAGTCTGTTGTGCCAAACTCTAGATTAATATAAACACAGTGGGAGGGGAAGAAGAAAGTCATAAACATTACCAAGAGTAAGAAATTGCTCACACCTTCACCTCTGATTAGTTAAAAGAAAGGCTTTTAGCTGAGACTGGAGAAGAGAATGGATAGTTTTCTGCACGTAAGTCACTATTATTAACATGCTCCTAAGTGAAAACCCATATTCTAATGAACAAGACTGACTACACAGAGGTGGACTCCTGTGGACAGAAGCACTAGAAGTTCTCAACACTTAGGAAAAAACTGTTAATTGAATAGTTCCTATAAAACCCATCTCCAGTTCTGTGAAGGGATAGGAAACCACACACGCTTGTATACATTTGTATTTAAAGGATGCCTTTCCTGGGCAATTGATGAGGCAATTGCTGTGGATAATCCACATTGAAAGAAGTACTACAAACCAGACCTGGCTGTTTAAAGCTACCATATGCAGTAGCATACACATGTATATTCCTAACAAAGTAGCAAGCAAATGATACTCCCAAATAACAAGGCAGGATGGGAAACAATGAACTGCTTAATCTTGCTGTGTAGCTATGGCACCACCTCCTGTAACACTCAGCAAGTTAAAGGGGCCAGGAGGGAAGGCATATTCTGCATCAGGGTGGCTTCTATAACGTGGGAGAAGTTTCTAGATAACTTCCTCAGATTCGTCACCACAGCTTCTCCTACTGCCAAGTGCCCTCCAACACTTCTTCCTTCCCACCGTCTCTTCCATTTTTCCGTCTCTTAACTCCTTTCTTACTGAACAACTAACTTAACATGACATGAAACAGCATTGCAATTGTGCTTTGCACTGATCCTTTCCCCTTTGTTCTGTTTCTTATTTAAGTCTCTTTAGACAGAAGATTGTACTTTTTTAAATAATACTTTACATAAAGGTAATCTGATAATACCCAGTTCCTGAGTACTATCACAGGAAAAACAAATAGCAATATCCAAGATTCTAAGGCGATGCCCAGTTAGGAGCTTTTCATTGCCAGAGTTTGGCACTATTGGTTTTAACTTTGCTGCACATTATAGTTTGCAAGACACCCAGGTCAAAAAACCCAAAC
This sequence comes from Pseudotriccus pelzelni, assembly GCA_035584735.1. Taxonomy (NCBI): domain Eukaryota; kingdom Metazoa; phylum Chordata; class Aves; order Passeriformes; family Tyrannidae; genus Pseudotriccus; species Pseudotriccus pelzelni. The sequence goes on along the minus strand of JAWMRA010000078.1, from coordinate 127,583,972 downwards.
CAATAAACCCTCAACAAACCAAGTTTCAGTACTACAGTACCCAGCACATTAAACAGGTTGTTCTGAAGTGCACCTGTGTTCCTACTCAGAACATTGTCAGATACTCCTAGTAAGGAGTTATCCTCACAAATCCAGTTCACAAGTGGAGCAAACCAAGCACCGGAGGAAGCAAGAGCTATTTGTCATTTAATGGCTCCTGCACACCCAATCTCGAGGCAAAGGATGAGTCTTCTGCAGATCTAATAGGAATAGTCATGCAAGCTTTGTTCACTCCACCCTGAAGGCACTCACAGGGTGAAAACTGGCTCGGCAAGCTTTGCAAATCAAGAAGTGCAGCAAGTATGGGAGGTACAGAGGGTGCAAGAACAACCCTGCTCCTTTTGTATGCTTACACATGAAAAAAAATATTTCAACAGATCCAAGTTCCTTTCTCTGCTGGGACATGATCACTTCTCAAGTTTTGTTACTTGAAATTTCTCATAGTTGTTCTGCTGTCATTACACTTACACAATTCCAACTAAGTTCTGCCAGAAGACTGTCTCTTAGATTAAGAACTGTTTTGAGACCATGAGTTAAACAGCAGTAGCACTCAGACTGAGCAGTTACAACTAGTTTCAGTTCTTCCTTGGTCCCTCAAATTTCATGGCATTTTAAACATTGCTTTACCTTGAATTAAAAGAAATCAGTGGTTATTTGTACATGAAATGTATAATTTCTTGGGGGAAGGAAGAGGGAAGATATTAAAGCTTTTATCTGAGCTTTTGGAATGCTGCTATTGCTGTACACAAATGTAAGTAATCTGCTGAAAGAATAAGTCCCCAAAGTAAGAATAACCCAGTCAATTATTCAGTTTATTATCTCTATGTTCTTTTTCAAGATTGTGCTTGCCTTGTCTGCAAAAAATACATAGCTAATCCCCTACTACCCAGTCTATTATATACTGAAATATATATCTAGAATGACTGTGCAAGAGGAATTTACCTCCCCGACTGTTGAGAGCAATAGAGTACCTCCTCCCTGTGCCTGCAGTTTTTTGTTTAATCAAATGTTACATGTAAAAATAAAAGCTTTTGAAGACTAATAATTTAAGTAATTGTAGATTAATACCCAGCTTTCCCTTAACTATTCCATATCATACAAGTTTCCTCTTACTGACCACAACCATTTTACACAGAGATAAATGGAGATATAAGTACATGAAGGGATGTGCCCAAAAATCATTCTATTCCTGTTCCTACCAGTTTGCAAATGAACATCTCTTAAATCCCTAGACAGTACCCCACCCCATACCAAAAGCTTCTATCTTCAACAAATACTAAAAAAGCAGCACAGTACAGTTTATGTGGCAGAAGTCATGAAAGATTCCCCTCATGCAGCCTTTTTAGCAACGGGGCTGAATATCAGCACTTTCTACAAGAACAACAAGAGCTCAGTCAGATTCTGTGCACTGATATGCAGCTTCATTTCAACCTAATGCATTTGTTTCTGTGTCCCACACAGCATATCCACACATGAAGGAAAAGAAACCCAAACAACTCTGCACACAACTGTTTGAACTAGTCTTTAGACTTAGCACCTGCTTCAACAACCTTTTTATCCCAAACATTATGTACATGTCCAGACTCTCCAAGAGCAATTAACTTATACAGCTTCATTTGGTACATTTCAACAGGTGAGGAAAAAAAAATTATATTTGTCAATAAAATGAAAACAAAAATTATTTTACCCTCCTTGGTCCCTTCATCCTCTGCCCCCAACACTCTCAAACAATAAGGCAGAGACAGTCTATTTTAGCCATGATGCATAACCATGGCAACTTCACAAATAAGAACATTAGCAGTTATGAAACAAGACAAACCACAAATATTAATGTAAGACCAGAATGAAGTTAGGTTTATATCCCTTAGGAAGTATATCATATCCAGAATTCAGTCTTGTGCTGAGTGCCTTTGGATAGACTGACCAAGCCCCTAGGAACTTGGAGAAAATACTGTGGACACCTGCCAAAACCATCTCAGATGGCACTGACTTTTTAGGGGCTTCCTGACAATCAGGTAACACAGGGTGGTCTACTTCCCTCTCCCAGCAGCCAGAGAATACACAGTCCTTCACCATGCTTCAGCTGACCAGTGACACTCCAGACAGCCGCAGTCACACAACTCCTTCCAATGTGGCAAGACATACCCCAGACATTCACATGAAAAGAAAAAGGCAACTCTCCAAAACAGCTGAAATAGCTCATTGTCTTTAACTTCTTTAGCTCACGTCAAAGCATTTCCTAAACAATATATTAAATTTTTGACCATAACTAAGAAACCTCCAACATTCAGTTTCTATGGAACACAGCATTTATTTCACTTTTCTACATGAAGAGTCAGACTCCCTCTAAGTGTACTGCATTGCTTCAGAGTAGGGGGAGAAGTAGTTTCTGCCTCTTCACTAGCAGAGATTAATCTTAATTTGCAGACGGCAAAGCAGAGCAGGCAGCCTCCAGTATTCCACCTTATGGTTAAACACACACAAAAAAGTATCCATAAATACATATGTATTTTATGCCCCTTGACACAGGTACAAAACACAGGCAATACTAGTCCTGCAGCGAAAGGACAAAATTCAGAAGCCACAGACATCAGCTCTTAATGGCAACCACTCAATGGACACAGTAAGCTAATCGAAGTTATTAATAGCAATAGCCAAAACAACCACTAATAATAGAGAAGAACCTCAAATTCATTTACTGCTCCTTCCTAGGTAGCTTTTTGTGATCAATACTTCAACAGCTCAGTAGATAAGTCAAGTGTTTCTGTGTCCAAGAGTATGTTCGAGATGAGGACTGAAGTTTTTAGCAAGAGGGGAGACTTCATTGCCAGAGAAGTAAGGAAGAAGGCACTGCCTAATCATTCACAGCCTCAGCTCTCCTGATTGTACATGGCATACAAACAAAAGCATGCTAAGACTAGTAAAGAGCCAGACAGAAGTAGGTTACAGACCACTTCAGACTATTCAGAAAGTAATTTTAGACATCCCTGTCACTGAAAATGGAAATATATTACTGACAGCATCTTAGTGCCAGCTGAGCCTCACCTTGTGAGGTGCAGCATGTGCACCTCCCAGCAGAGCTAATACCACACATGCCAGCAGCATCCCTGCCTTAGATTCACTCCTGCATTGGAGATTCACTACAAGTTCACATCAAGAATAACCATTCCCTCTCCTGAAAATTAAGATAGTCCCCCAACATTCAGTCTTGCCTAGAAATCAGATAAAAATCTAACTGATGCAATGAACCACCTCAAACTTTAATATTATGATTCATAACAGCAATTGGAACAGATGTGCCAGTTACTCTAAACTGTGAAGTTTAAAGAGAGAAAACTATGAAGATGATAAACAAAACATAGAAGTCAAGAAGAAATACAGGTTTTTCCTCCATGGAAGCATGCATCTTCATGTTTTTATCTTTGTGAGAAAGCTCAGTACAGCTCCGAGTCACTCATTAAAGTTATATCACCCCTAAGCATATGTTGCAAGCATTACTCACATACCTCTGTCCTAAAATTCAGCCAAAACTGTAACAGCAGCAGAAACCATCACTGTTAAAAGGATACATTCTGTCATGGCCGCAACATCGAGTTTGCTAACTTCAGGTGAGCCAGGGCAACATTTCTTGAACTCTTTCCGCAAGTCAAAAAAGGAGTAGAAGCATTCAGGCAGTAAGATATTCTGTAACAGGAACAAAGTAACTGCTGTCAGGGCAAGTTTAATCTACTTTGTCTTTAGATACCAAACTTTCTAACAATATCCATATAATAGGTAGGAAACACAAGCATCCTTTGCTACAGAGAAACTCACATAACTCTCCTTAGCCAGGTAAGTATGTTTTTATAAACTTTTTTTGCTTAAGCAGCTTTCTCTCTATATAATTTAAAAAGAAATGTGCTTTTGCGCTGCCAGAGAAGCATGTGATTATTACTAGAGCCTCAAATCCAATATATATGTACAAGAGCAAATGCCTGCTATTGGAACTTATCATCAGTTCTTGATTCCAATTTTAACTGTAAAAAGCCAGAGGGCACTCAGTTCAGCTTACAGAAGCAAGCACAGTTTGCAAGACTAGCAGATGATATTTCAGTTTATAGACAAGGCTGAGTCTTCATAGAGTAGTCATACTTCAAATATTTATTCCCAGCAAAAAAGATGAGCATTTGACATGGTGCAGAGGTTGGCAGTCTATGCATGGTAACTGCTTTAATTGCAGTGTATATGAAGCCAGAATCAAGTTATGTAGCCCACTGGAAGTCCATAAAACCCTTTTCACCTCACCACTACATCTACCACACACTTAATTTTTTTGGGGGGTGTGAAAGAAGGGACATGGAGAAGTCTTGGGGGAAGTTGTTGAAAACAACACAAAACCTTACTCCTTGAGTTAGCTCTTCACCCCAGAGGTTCCCCACAGACAGAATACTTCATACTCCTTTTGGCTGTTTGTTGCCTGCAAGGCTCTCTAGACTAAAAGTAAGGGCTTTCTGAGATATAACTACTAGTTAGCATCTCAGCATTATAACAGAATAACAGGCTATGTGAAAGCTTACTTAGGGAGCCCAAAGAAAGAAGTTTAGGCTCTAAAACAAGTTCTGCTTTGAGAGTGTTAGAGCTTATCTTAGCATATAGACATGGCATTAGGCAAACAACACTCTTAAGACAAACTTATGAAAATGCAAGTGTGCTTGCCAAGATTTTCTGCTTTAGTTTTAGGATGACTCTTTCTTCCATGATGTAAAATGAAAATGTCGCTTGGAACAGCTGATGCTAATTCATTCTCTGAATACCATGAGTTGCTAGCTGGGTTCAGAATGGCATCTTAATCAAGAGCCTAGTGATTTCTGTCTATTTGGATTTTAGTGATCCCACAGTCCAATCTCTAAATCAGGGTATTCACAAAAGAACTATTTAAGAGTGTCATATGCATCTGGATTACTTTACAAGCACCACAGAACAAATTTTAGATGAATAATTCTTAACAAAACAGCAACAGAAGATTTTGATGAAGATTTTATTCCTCTGACCCTGTGATGATATAGAAAAAAAGATGCCTATCCCAACATCAATCAACTTAAATAATTGTAGGAGTTGTTCCTTCTTTTATCCCCATAATTTAAATAGATGATGAGACTTATTAACCAAGAAGAAAGTCTCTTAAAAACCTGTTTCCACATTTTCTCACATTATACATCATAGAAGTTACAGGACTCTCCCTATACCATGAATCATGCTGTTTCTCTTCTAAGCATTCAAAGCTATAGACACTTACAGCATGAACAAGTATTGCAACGAAACTCATTATCAGTTTTGTAATAACACAGACTTGCAGCAGTGCCCCTTCAAAGATGAAGCAGCACATTGATGGGCACCAAAGTCAGTTGCAAAAAGAGGAGCAGAACAGCTCAGTTACGGAGCAATGCATGTTCATGCCACAAAATTAGGTGTTATTAATATTGAAGCAGTTATTTTAGAACTACAGAGACTCACCATGTTGCTGCAACCCTATCACTAATGAAAAGCAGGTAGGCCCTTGTAACACTTAGGGATTTGGCAACTCTGAAGTTACAGAAGACTCCAGACTATGGAACTAATCATCACTCATAGCCTGCCTCAAACTACTGTTCAGCTCCTTACAAATACAAACACCACCCTCAGAGCGTCAGCTGAATACACAAAGATTGAAAGTTGCCAAAACTAAACATGAATGTAAAATTTCAAAAGACAGTTTTTGATTCAGGTGGTTAACTATTTAGCAACATTTCCAAATCCCCCCTGTTAATTCTCTGTAGCTCCTATAGCTGTAGAAGCTACAAGTACTGTCAGTGCTCCTCTCTCAAACACTTAAGAGTATCTTCCTTTTGATTTAATTTAAAAAGGCATCTCAAGGCTGCATAAGCATAGGGCACTGTCTATGCCTTCCACATGAACGGGTTCTTTAGCCTGGTAAGCACATTAACGTATGAGTGATGTTTGTGTGATGTTTGAGCTATGGTTGTGTGGAGATAACTTCTCTTTTTCTATGAGGGTATCAGTTTTGCAAGAAATTATAGAAAGCACATTAGGATTCAAATTTAAGCTACTACTACATACCTTTTTGGAAGCTTCAGGGTGCAGAACCTGCCTAATGTGCAACTGTCCATCAGTACAGAAACAGAAGGAAGTACCTACACCAATGTTCAGCTCATTGCTCACAGACTGATTAAACTGTAGGCAGGAACAAGAAAAGACATACATGTTAAAGAGATCTGAATAGTCGCACTAAGCAGTGTCATCAGCTGGTAACATGTTATTCCTGGGCAGCAGGAACATGGAGCTAGAATTCCTTTTTGCATAAGCCTACAACTTCACTTCCATATATTTGTTTCTTACTATCTTAGCGCATACTAACTTTCATAATGATCTTCATTGGAAACCACTCCTTTTCCCCTTTCAAAGGAAATATACTACACAGACAGTTCACATCGCAGAAAAAAAACACCTTTTTGAGAAACATTTGCAAAAGCACTGCAATGAGACATAAAGCTGGTCACAGAGAGCTGAGGCAGTCCTGGGACAGAAGAGCTTTTCAGACAGGGTAGTCAAGCACATTGGAAAGGAGACAGCATTTCAGCCCTACCCTCAATAGAAATCACGCACACCTCCATGTTAATCTAGGGGCTTTAGTACTATCACCTTTCCAGGACTGATGAGCACAACCTCTGACAGGGCCTGCCACCACCTAGCCTTTTCAGGGGACACCTAAACTTGGCTTCTTCCAGCAGTGATTGGGGCTCACCCTCAGGTGAGACTGTCTCAGGGTCCAGCAAAGCAGAAGAGCAGGGCAGGGGAATATCTGACCCTGACCTTCCTCACTTGGGGGTCAGTTCCTCACAAGCTGAATGAGCAAAAAGCAAGGAAGAAAGGCCCACAAAGCCCTCCACATATAGGCTGCCTGGCCCACACAGATCAGTGTATTCCTGTGCCAGGTTCCACTGTCCTGACAGTGGGGTAGAAAGCATAAGTGGACGATAACACTGCCTCTACCTCACGGGGGAGCTCCCAAGGGAGATCAGCACCCAGCAGCCAGTTATGGGGTGTCACCTGTCTCAGTGCCTGCTCCAGCGGTGGAGCCAGTGCCAGGCTCTCCACATCCACCTGGGTGATCTCCTGGCACTCAGCCGTCAGCTCTGGGTGGTCAGGCCGGACCAGCACGTCATGCAGGTGCCCCAGCTCCAGAGAAAGCAGAGGAGGGGTGAGTCAGCTCCCCGGGCTGGGGGTCCTCACCTGCAGCACCAGCCCCTGCCCTCCACCAGAGCCTGCTCCAGCCTGGAGCACCCATTGCCAGCCCAGCGCTGAGACCACCCTACCCGCACCCAGCACGGCAAGGGCCAAGGGGAGCAACAGGTCGGGGTGCTCCCCCCTCGGGTGAAAATACCTCCTTACTCCTCAGGTCGACCACTTTCCACAGGAGCTGGAGCAGCTCTCGCTCGTCTGAGCCCAGCCTTGCCCCGTTGGTGCCCGCCGTGGTCACAAAGAGGATCACCAGATAGTCGGGAGATGCCGTCATGGTGCCACAGGGTCAGCGGAAAGGATAAAAAGGAGAGAAAGAAAGAAGAGAGAGAAAGAAAAAGGAGGAAAGGAAGGAGGGGAAAGGGACGAAAAGAGAGCGGAAACTTTCCCTGCCCGAGGCGATTCCAAGCGAGACCCAAGCGGCAGAGCCCCCACCTGCAGCCTCGCTCCCCGAGGACCTGGCGCGGGGGAGGCGCACGGCTCCCCCCCTTTCCCACCCCCTTTTTCCCGAGGCGGGCGGCGGCCGCTCCCACGCCGGCTGCACCCTTGGGAAGCGAGCAATGGCTGCGAGCTTTTCAGCGCGGGGCCGCGGCACCACCTGCCCACCCCCGGCCCACGTGGTGCAGGTAACACACACCTGGCGCCGCCGCCCATTGGCCCCGCCGGGCGGGGACGTGGCAGCGCGGCGGGGGCGGCAGCGGGAACGGGGGGCCGGGATTGCGGGCGGGACGTCCAGCGCGGTGCCGGGATTGCGGGCGGCTTGTGGGGGCGCGGCGGCGGCGGAGCCGGCCCGAGGAGCCCCATCGTGCACCGACGGCGTCCCGGACCCTGCCGGGCTCCTCCTCCCGCCGTCGGGGAGCGCTGCCCGGGAAGGTCCGGCTCCTCACCGGCGGGGCGGCTGGGCGGCGCAGCCCGCTCCTGCCGGGACATGTCGCGGAGGGCAGGTCGGTCCTGCCTCCGCCAGCAGCCCCATTCCCCGGACGACAGGGGAGGGGAGATGGCCACTCCGCCCGCAGCCGCTCCGGCAGGTCTCCCCTCTCGGTCGGGGGTCGCAGGGACCGGGTGCGGTGCCAAGGAGCACTGTCGCGGCGTGCCGGCCGGCTGTCCCCGGGAGCAGCTCTGAGGGAGCCGAGGGGATCAGGGCGGTGCAGCCTCTTCCTCTGTCGTCCTCAAGGCAGCGACATCGCAACGTCTGTGCATCTCGGGCACGGCGGATTGAGTGGTGTGTTAAGAGCTGGCTGGTGAGGCTGTTGCAGCCCTCCCTCCGTGAGCTGGTGATTTTGGCCCTTGTAACAACCTCACTTCTGCTGATCGCTGTTCTACGGTGAAATCTCTATTTTAAATGCATAATGCCCCAAACCAGATTTTTTCATGACAAATCACTGAAGACACCGTAAACGAGTAACACTAACTTTCCTCAGGGAATTTTAAGATCCCGGTTATTTTTTTCCGATGTCATTGTGATGCTGCTTTTTGAAATTTTTACTGAGATCATAGAATCTCAGAATATACTGAGTTAGAAGGGACCCATTAAGATCATCGAGTCCAGCTCCTGGCCCTACTCAGGAAAACTCAAGAATCACACCATGTGCAGAGAGCATTGTCCAAATTCTTCTTGAACTCAGGCAGGCTTGGTGCTGGGACCACTTCCCTGGGGAATCTGTTCCAGTGCTCAGCCATCCTCTGGGTGAAAAACCTCTTCCTGATATCCAGCCTAAACCTCCCTTGACTGAGCTTCATGCTATTTCCTTGAGTTCTGTTACTGGTCATGAGAGTGAAGAGATCAGTATCTACCCCTCTACTTCCACTTGTGAGGATGCTGAAGACAACAATAAGGTCTCCCTTCAGTCTCTTCTCCAGGCTGAACAAACCAAGTGATCTCAGCCATTCGCTGTATGGCTTCTCCTCAAGGCCCTTCACCACTCTTGTGGCCCTACTTTGGATGTCTTTTTTATATTGTGTTGCCCCAAACTACACACAATATTCAAGGTGAGGCCACACCAGTGCAGAGCAGAGTGGGACAATCCCCTCCCTCACCTGGCTGGGGATGCTTTGCCTGATGCCCCCCTGCTACCAGGGCACTGCTAACTCACATTCAACCTGCCATTGACCGTGGCACTGCTCTCCAGCCTCCTGTTCCCCAGTCTGTACACACAACCAGGGTTGCCCCATCCCACGTGCAGAACCCTAACCCTTGTTAAACTTCATATGGTTGGTGATTGCCCATCTCTGTAATTTGTTGAGGTTTCTTTGCAGAACTTCCCTGCCCTTGAGGGAATTGACAGGTCCTCCCAATTTGGTGTGTCGGCAAACTTACGTAGTATTCCTTTGAGTCCTTTATCCAAGTCATTTATGCAGGTGTTGAAGAGAACTGGGCTGAGGATGAAGCCCTGTGGTGCCCCACTGGTGACTGGACAAAAGCCCCATTCACTATAACTCTGTGTGCCCGACCTGTGAGCCAGTTGCTCACCCACGGTGTAACACGGTTATCCAGCTGTGTGCTGGACATTTTGATGATGGTGTGCATTACGTGTTTCTTCATTGCCATTCCTTGTGTTGGTGCAGGTTCACAGCTTGCACCACCTTTTATTAATGCATATGCATTTGCTTGGTAGGAAGGGAGCAGGCGTTTCACCACTGCTGGGGATCCTGCCAGCCACTGACTCCTCCACATAGTGCCCAGCACCCGCATCCTGCCCTGCTGCAGTTTGGTGCAGCCTGGTTCTCCTTGCTGGGACTATGACCGAATTCCTTCTTGAAAGTCCATGTGCTTCAACAGACAGCATGACACAATGGGGTAATTTTCACTCTCTCTGGTACAAGACTTCAAAAATGGCATGCACTGTTAGCATAGACTGCAATTTGAGTGTTAAAATACCAAATTAATCCCTCCAGGTTTTTAAAGTGTAGCTGAAATTGGCCGTGTGAATCTGGCATCAGGAAACACCTGAGCTAATTGTGCCCCATTTGTTGGAGGGTTAGAGCACCTGGGTTTCTTTGTGCATTTTACTTCTGATGTTCTGATGCATCAAGTAAAATATATGTGAAGGAGAAGACCGGGGTATGTGTCCTCAGCAGTGGCTGCAGCTGATCTCTACTCAGCATCTGAGGACTGGGATTGGTCCTCACACAGGGAGTTTGCTTTGTGACCTCTGCCTAGCCTGGAGAAGAGGGACTTCTTTGTGCAGTTTCTTTGTGCAGGGTATACAATTTCTTTATGCAGTTTCCATTTCAGGTCTTAGTTCAGTGCAACCTCTTAAAAAAAATCTTTATAGTTTAGTACAAAAGACCAGAAGTAATTTTTTTAAATGATTCTACATTGGAGCATGCCAGACAGAGAGTCCCCGCTCCTTGTCTGAAACTTTATCATTCGTTCTAGGAAGTTTCCTTCCTGATGCCTGCCTGGCTTTTGAGATGCAGCTCTTGTCGTTGTGAGAACGATTTTTGGATGGGCACCTGTTTCTTTACTTGTGATTTGTTGTGTTCTGCTTACATATATCTTTTTTTCTTCCCTTTTATACCTGATTGTCTTATCCTATCTTGTCTCTTTCCATCTAGGAGCATAAGACTCCCCAGCTTATCACTAGGGCAGGCTGCATTATGTATTCACCCCTTTCAAAGGTATTCAATATGTATTTCACCTCTTTCAAAGGTGAAATTGTACCCTGAAAGTATTTTTAATTCCCATATGTCCGTTGTGTTCTCACCTAACTCTTGCTTTATTTATTTATTTATTTAGGCAGCTACTCACCACTAATTGTTACTGTAGTGCTATTACCTTTTATTTTTCTCTTCCTTGGATAACACATTTCCTAAAACACCAGTTCCCATTCCACCCTCTTTCTTGCATGCTTGCAGCACCTGGTCTGACAACATGCACCAGTTGGTTAGGTTCCTGTGTTGTGTTGCCCAGGCTTCTGGCATTTGTGTACTCCCATTCCAGTTGCTTCTCCCTGGCTGTTCCTTGTCCCAGGACTGGTTAAGCATAGTCTTTGCATGAAGCGTCACCCTCCAGATGACATCAGTGTTGATACCTACAGGAAGCTACTAAGGTGTTTTGGGGCACGACGACCTCTCAAGGCTCCTCCCAGCAGCTTGTTGCTGTACTTCTCTCCTCTGGTATGCCTTCTGTTTCCCGTCTGCTGTCCATCTGACCAATCCCTTTGCTAACTCCAATGCAACTGTTTCTCTGTCCTTTTTGTATTAGTTCTGGTGGTTTCTCACCACACATTCTTTAGTTCCACTTTCCGTTTCAGGACACTTTTGAAACTACTCACACCTTCCTTCTTGCCAAGGAGCTGGTCCTAACATGCCCTCCTGAGCACTGCAAGAGACCCACAGGCCTGCTTACTTATTTCCCATATTTTCCTAAAGCTTCCCTCTCTCACCCATTGATCCCCTTCCAGTTTATTTGGACAAACCTGTGACTTTGTATATTTAACTATGTCCAGTTTTTTCTGCTGGCTTTGCATCTCCCACCATCCTCTACAGGAAGGTCTTCAGCGAAATGCCACCTGCAGCTCTTTTATGCTTTCCTGCGCAGACCTTTGGTCTGTGCCAAGTGTCCCACCTGTATCACTTTTCCCCATTAGTGCCCTAGTTTTCTTTCAGAATATAAACTTTTTACAACTGAAACTGGGGAATCATCTGTGTCACGTTTTTTGAATGTGCTAATGTTTACCACCAACTGTGGGGTTTTTAAAATGTCTCTAAGATAACTGCTGCTCCTAATAAAATTCTGTTTTCTCTACTTTCAGTAGTGGAGAAAATACCCCCAAAATACCCAAATTGTTTCCTGGTACTGTGCAACTGGGCGTGACATTCAAACACTGCTGCTCTACCTTGCAGCAAGGAAATACCATTGACCTGTAAGCCCAGCCATTTGCTGAAATCAATGACACTGCATTCACAGCCATCTGAATTTAATCCTGCAAAGCTGATTCTTCTCACATCCAGAGCTGCAGCTGCTACCAGCAGTCAGGGAGTCACTGCAGATAAAAACACAGGGCTGGAATTCCCCTGCCAGTTACTGAAACAGCTCCTGCTAGCTGACCTGGTTGCAATGCTGTTCCAGGCTGTCCCAGGAGAGAAGTCATCTGACTGGGACTGCGCTCCTTCAGCGCAATGGCACACATGATGATGATGTTTGGAGTAGATCTACAAAGCTAGTCTCCCACAGAAGTCTCCAGACAGCCCATAAACATAATCAAAACAAGCTGTGCCAAGTGTCACGAGGCATTGTGCTAAAAAAAAAATCTCTATTTGTATTTTAGTGTTTTCAACATTAAAAAAATATATGTATATTTTACTTCAGGAGTTTAGATCTGATTGTTAATCAGAGTAAGAGAGGGTCCCAACTTGGGGCAAGAATTTGTAGTCAAATCTGCCAGCATGCCCAAGGAAGCCCCTTGATTCTCAAATTCTGAAATACTTCTGTGAAGGCATTTGCAGTATTTCAACTACATCTGTTGAAATGGTATGAGGCGGTACTATGTTTGCAGTGTACTGAGAAGAAGTTTTAGTTGATGAGTCTCCCTGCACTGCCACAAAACATTTCTTCAGGTGTGCCAGTAGAACTGGTTGTGGAATTGCATGTTGTGGCCGAGCTCCACAACACGTGCTGTGGGGAGAGGAACTTCCTGAACTAGTTTCACCACTACAGATGGTTATATTGAACCACAGCCTTTTTTAAATTGATGCAACATTTTCATGTTGAGTCCGACCCAGAGGACTGCTGCTCCCTGTGTAAGTTCAAGTTTGGAGTGTTGAGAAAGCACCAAACTCACCTCCTGAAACGAAAAAAGGGACTTGCGAATTCCTGATACACATACAAACCAGCACATTTCATTAAGCAGCTGTTTCAGAAACAAGATGCAGGTAACAAGGCACAATTATCTCTGTTAACGGGCAAAATTATCACTGTTAAGGGAAGCGCAGGTGTGCGGCTGAAGCTTTGGTCCAGAGATGGAACACGTCCTCTTGTAGCTTCCTCCAAAGGCACATGGCACAGCTCTGCTGTCATGAGAGCTCCTACTTGTGCAACCACACACCGCTTGCGTAAGGTTAATTCCACATGGTTCTCCTGGCCACGGGCTGGCTTTGGCTTCGTGGCGTCCCCAGCGCCTGTACAACCTGGTTGCTGTTGCACAAGGGCAGCGGGTGCTCCGGAGGTACCTCAGGGGCTGCGGAGAGGTTGAGAGGAGCCGTCCCACACGAGCTTGAGAGAAGCGACAACTCCTGACACCTGGAAAGGGTTCGTTTTAAACATCGCAAAGGCAAAGGAAATTTCTTAGGCAGGGCTGAAATTAGCCGGCCCCGAGCTTGTGAAACCGAGCGCAAGCGAAGGCTCGGCGCGGGCTGCGGTGACGCCCAGGGGGGACGCGGCTCTGGGGAGAGCGGGGGCACCGCCCCGCTCACAACCCCGACTGCCGCCCGAGATTTAGCAGGTCACGGGTTGGACTCGACCATCTCAGAGGTCTTTTCCAGCCTCATTCATTCTGCGACTCGCTGAGTTGCTCAGCAGCCCCGGCCGCCCACCCCGGGCTCTGCCTCCCCTCACGGCGCTGAGGGCGGGGCGACCCACGCCCGCCCCCCCGCCGCCCCCCCCCCGGCCCCCCCCCCCCCCCCCCCCCCCCCCCCCCCCCCCCCCCCCCCCCCCCCCCCCCCCCCCCCCCC
>JAWMRA010000078.1:127555651-127569883 GCA_035584735.1 Pseudotriccus pelzelni | reverse complement strand
AATTGTTATTCTGATTTATAATCTCTCTTTTGAGTTGAGGTCATTCCCCCTGCTGGTTAACTTTTAAACCAGCACAAATGCCAACATAAAAATCAGGTACACTCCCCTCAGAAAACACCGGTCATGATAAAAGACATAGTCACAGGACAGTGGTTTGTTGGAGATGGCCACAATGAGGACGAAGCTTACCTACTGTGGAAAAAAGAATTCCTGGAAGAGAACACTGATTCTACATTAGTTTAAAAGACTATATTACAGAGACTTTAGGCTAAAACCTATGGATAGATTGATGCCCTTGTTCAAAGCCATGTTTCCCCATGTTGCTATGGGCTTTTCCCCTTGGACTGTTTGTCACTTTCCCATTGGGCAGTTTACAGTGATGTATATGCTCTGCCGAATCACCTTCCTCCCCAGTTACCTCACTGTTGTAAACCATCCTCCATATTCCATATTCATGTTAACCCCTCCTTCCAGACCCTGGTTTTACATAACCACTCCCAATTTCTAGAATCCTTCCCAGACTACCCTTTAAAAAGCCCTCGAACCCTGCAGGTCTCATGTGTTCTTTCCCAAACCGCGGCAGTGGTTGGGACCGGCGGATCTCATGACATGGGGGAGAGGGTATGCTTGTATATCTACGGGTACTAAATTGAGATGGATTCCTTCCAGGTGTGTAAGGCCATATCTCAGGCCTCTTCCACAGCAAAAGCAAGCACCAGAGGTGACAAATGAAGAAACTGAAGACAGAGAAATACATAACTAATGACTGACATCAAACCTAACCCATGTGGCTGAAATATAGAGGTAAAATGAAGACTACAGGTATGCATGAGTGAGGAGAGATTGAGGCGGCCACCTAAGAATGACTGAGAGAGAGATTGTGGGAACGTATGAATATATGTGAGCCAAAAAGCACCTTTTATCATATGCCTGCAACAAGTATACTCACACTACAAACACTACCTCTGCCACATCACCCTAATAGGGGACAGCTGAGAACACGATATTCCTCCCCTAAACCCTTTTTCTTGAAGTAAAAGTGAGTTTTCCCCACTTATATATAGGCCCTCAGATGAATAAAGTTACTGTTTAATAAAGTTTTTGTTTTTACCCAGTTTCACTAAAACCCTTAAGAAAATAAAGTTTAAGATTTTTACCAAGTTACCCCCAAGACCCCTAAAAGAACGTCTTAAGTAAATACGTGCTGCAATCTGCAAGTCCAGAAAGGTAATACAGTTAATAAAGTTACTGTGATAAATGAGAAATGTTATGTTAAAAAATAGTTAACTAAAGGGTTTCAAAATTGGACTGCTCTGTATCTTCTTGTAGTAAAAAGGGGGGAGATGTAGCGTTTTGGGTTTCAGGAGGAGTGCCCGCAGAGAATTCTGGGAAATGGTTGGACCCTGCTGCTGGAGGGAAGTAGAGAACAAAACCTTTTTAATTTTTCTCTTTGCTTTTGTGCGCACAAGCTTTTACTTTTTTGCTTTAGTAAACTGCCTTATCCCAAACCATAAGTCGTTTTCCATCTTATTCTCTCTTTTTTCGTCTGGGAAAGAGAGTGACAGAGTGAGTGGATGGACACTTGGTGTACAGCCAAGGTCAACCCACTACGCTCTGTCATCCTCTGATGCCAGTGCCAGGCTCTGGCACACCCTGCAGGCTCTTGAGCACTAATACAGATGTCTGAAGTCCAAGTGATTGAGCAAATATTCATCTGTTGCGGATATTAATGTTCAAGTAGCCTTAAATCTGCCAAAAGAAAATTAAGGATATTCTAGGTATTTACACATGCTTTAAAGATACTGAGTACCAAATGGATTGGTCTTATGTGTAAAGGACCCTGTAGAAACAGCTGATACTTTCACATATAAAAGCTTCGAATTTTTAAATAACATATAGATCCCCACCCACAAACTCCAAGTTACTCACACATCTATTTAAAAGGTTCTAGGTTGTTCTGTTACCTTGGGCTTTGGTATTAGTCTCTTAAGTGCGTATGAACCTGGGAAATTAAAGAAGCTCTAAAGCAACAGTCAACCTCACCTGAAGCTGTTACATAGCAGAATTACAATTTAAAGTGCTTGTTTCCACCTTTGAAATATGATCTTCTACACATTATAAACAAAAAAATTATTAATTTCTATTACTGACTTACTAATTCTACTATTCACTTTTCCCAAAATTAAGTACATCCCAAATGCCATTACTGATGAATCACATTTGCTTTCTCATGCTTTAAACATAGATACTCCAAGATTGTTTCCTTCCTGGTCCATTATAGTCTGTACCTTCAATTCTAAAAGGCTCTAGTAAATAATACATTGAAGAGATAATAAATCAAGTCTCCTTCCCCCTTTTTATAAAAACATTAGCTAAAAATACATTAGCCAATATTTTTCTGAGGGAACACTAGGAATTAAAACTAGTGTTCCCTCAGAAAAATATTCTCCCCTTTGTTTTTATGCCCCCAAAGGAAACACAGTTGTAATTTAAACTTCAAAAGAAAACAAGTGAATCAGAAATGATATAAAGTTTACCAATCATTCAAAGAAAGTGGTGAAGTCTGCCAGAAGTCAATATTAGAAGAAAATATGTTTTGAGCTTACTACTGTTCAGATAACTGTAACTTCTCTCGGCTTTCTTTTTACACTCTCTAGTCGTGTCAAAGGACGGAAATTCATTGACTTCTTGCTTCCCTCTGTAGTAGTTAATCGGCAGTCCTTCTGCAGCCCCTTTAGCAGCTCCATTAACTCCCGTTTTTCCAGCTCTGCCTGCTCCAGCTCCTGACGGTGCTGTCTCTCCGCAGCCATCAGAGAGCGTACATCTGACATCAGTCGTGATATCTGACTCTGAAATGCAAATGCAAGTTTACTGCAAGAAACAAACCCATATCTAATGACAGTGGGATGAAGTTGAACTGGCCATGCATATAGAACAATGGATTATAAAGAATAAGCAACACTGAAATAATTTTTTGACAGTGGAGTAAATGTAAACAATTTGAGACAATTCAGCATTTCTCTTCTGAAACTGTCTCATTTTAAAGGTTCCAATAGTTTTTCAAAAAGTTGCTTGTAAAGTATGATAAGAAAACAGCAAATGTACCCAGTTCCTGCTTATATTTTCTATTTCAAGACCCCAGCTAAAATAAAGTTTTGGTTATGTTCAGATACATTCTTCATGGATTTAACATCAAATCCAGTAGACACTAAATTGTAAACTATAAAGCACATCCATTGCTTTGGGCTTTAAAAATTATTATTCTGTGACAAAACAACAACTGGTGAAAAGATAAGGCAGCCTCGCTTTTTACTTGATGACTTCCATGGTGGAACTTTCCAACCTTCTGACCACAGCTAGAACACAGTGTGAACAACACTGTCGGCAGCAAGTGCTCTGTGTCAGCTCTGGATTAGGCCACTCTGGATAGCAGCAAGAAAAGGAGCTGGATATTTAACTACATCCAATTTGTGATCTCTGCCCTGAGCTAACAGGCACTGAAAATCCACAATGTTACATATGGGCAGAACACTGCAGTCCTTGCAGGGGGTGTCCAGGTGAGCTCCAACTGATCTTGAAGCAAACAAAACATGGGAATACAGCACTCAGCCTGCTTCTCCACAGACCTGATTAACCTGGCAAAGCTTTGCCAGTTTTGCTGCCCACACTTAATGGCATTCTCCTCTGTATGAGACTATGTTTACAAAATAACAGACTGCTACCAGTCAAAAAGCTAGACTGTTAAGAGAGAAAAAGAAAAAGAAAGGAAAATTATCATATTTACCTTTAGTTCTTCAATTTCATTTTGCAGAATACTCTCTTTTTGGACCATATGCCTTCTCTGTGAATCTAACCTTGACTCCATCTCATGTTTTGCCTCCTCCACTCTGCAGATCATTTCTGCCCTAAAAAGTTTATTTCTCCTTGTTAAGTCTTGTAAGTATGGAAAAGAATGATTTTCACATTCCAGAAAGCCTTCTTGCAACTAAATGGCCCGATATAATTCCCTTCAAACTCTACAAGGAACACGTGTAGAGGCATGATTTATTAATTTTAGAAAAAACAGCATAAAGAAGTGCATCTTGCCCAGGGGCACTAAAATGCCCCCAAACACCCTATAGAGGGTCAACTGTATCATATTCCTGAAGCAACTTTATGAGCTCAAAACCATGTATTTATGACTTTAAGTGATTTTCTGCCATTTGCCTA
This sequence comes from Pseudotriccus pelzelni, assembly GCA_035584735.1. Taxonomy (NCBI): domain Eukaryota; kingdom Metazoa; phylum Chordata; class Aves; order Passeriformes; family Tyrannidae; genus Pseudotriccus; species Pseudotriccus pelzelni. Next base: position 127,565,674 of record JAWMRA010000078.1, on the reverse strand, counting down.
CAGTATGTGCTGGCTTAGTATTGCTAAACACGGGCAGTCAAGATAAAAAGTCTGAATTCCTGTAAAAAGTCTGAATCCTACGGCATTGCTAAACACGTGAAGAAGTGAGACTGTGTAGATGTGTCACTTTGGGACACAGTTTTGCAATGGGCTTGGCAGTGCTGGGTTAATGGTTGGACTTGATGGTCTTGAGCGTCTTTTTGAGCCTTAATGATTCCGTGGTTCTGTGACTCTTGTCACTTTCACAGTGAACACTAAATGACAGTATGGACTAAACCGTATCTAATCACTCACCAAACCTAATCACTCAAAGAGCTTCACATCCAAAAACTAGCTGGTACTACATTAACCTTCTGAGTTCAGAAATAGGTAGCAGAATCCCTTGTGTCTCCATGCATTTAAACCATATTTTAGCCTGATTTCACAGCAATGTTCAAGAGCACAACACTTAAGAGAGCTGAAAGATAGAAATGGGAGGGAGCATGAGGAAAAAAAATAAAATAAAAAAAGAGTCCAACTGGAATATAATGGAAAGGCAAAGCTACAGAAACATACATGAGAGGAAGAGGAATATGTTGGTAAGAAGAGTCATATTCACTGACTGTTATTTATCTATCAGAACTGTAACAAAAAAAGACAATTAGATCTTCAGCAATTTAATCTACCTGTACCTGCCAAAATAGTTACAGATTTTTACTTTCTGCGTCTGTAAAAACAAACTTAATATAATTATTAAATAATGTGACTCTGGGTCTGTAACAGGCCAACGGAAAAACTAAATCGCCAACTTAAGTCCGGTTTTCTTAGGTTTTTAGTCATTTTATATAGTAACCTCACAGTTTCGTTCAACTGCAAGCAATACTATTTTATGATTTATAGTAACTTAGACAAAACAAAAAAAAACCCAGAAAACGAATCAAACCAGCAAGAATTTGAAGTCTGTGCTGACACATAATAAAACTCTGGCCCATTAGTATCAAGTAATTAATAGACCATTTAACACCCATAAGGGTCCAGTACTAGTATTTGAAGTGCTTTAGGTAGTGACTTTAAGCCCAGACTAACATAAACACCAAAGAAGCAGAAGATTTGTACCGAAGCAGTTCCAGCTCTGTTCTTAGCTCTGCTACACAGTTGTGCTGCGTGTCTTCTGCACTGAGAATGGTGTAACCACAGCCATTGGGGCACTCCCGGCTCCGGTACTCACACACGGCCAGGTGACCATCCAAGTTACGCCGCTCAATCTGCACGGTACAGCCTGAACAGGGACGAGGAAGGTAAGCCAGTCAGTTAGAACTAACAGAAGCATCTTGATGAATTCCAAACAAAAAACACTCAAGAAAGGAAGCTGAAAAAAGTGATTTCTTTAGAGTGTGAAATATGACAGTTATACACACATAGCTCATAATACAACACTGTTAAAAATCTTAAGATATTTATCCATTAACTGAAAATGGAGGTTGGAAGGAGGTATTTTCTTTAAAGTCTTCTACTGCTGGTCTGGCATTATTAAAGAAACTTCAGTAATGATAATGCTGATGCCAATCTAAGACACTGGCAGCTTGCATGTGTTTCCATCACAGATTGCAGAGACTGAAATTGATGAAAAATGCATATTTGTAAAAAAATATTAGGTTCTCAAATCTAGGGAAAAAAGCCCAAAGATATGTAGTAAGACAGATGTGGGTGAGATGGAATCTAACCTTGTTTTCCTCACAGTTTGTTGGTCTTGCCTATAATGTACTAGGCCACATAAATAAGAAAGAACATTTACATATGAACATTCAATACCTCGTACAAGAATTGAAACATTTCCACAGAAATTCTAGGATACAAACTTTGCAATTCCAGAGTGATTAAAAGTAATGTAAAGAATCAAAAATTAACACTATCTAAATTATTGTTACATTTAACACTCTCAACTTGAAGTTTGTAGTCTTAATCTTTGAGGACCTGTGAGCTGAACACACAACTGCATTTAATTTGAAGAGAAAATCAACATAAGGGAACTGAAACAGAGTAATGAAACTTTCCAACAAACCTTATCAGAAAATGACAAAAGAGCCCTCTAGAAGAGCTTTACTAATGAATATAATGATTTTTAATTGAGGCACTCAAAATACACTCCAGTGTATTCTTGGGAGAGAGTTCAAGCGATGTAAGAGCTCTCACACTCTGAACACCAGACATCAGGTGTGGTAACTCTCTAGACACTGTTTCTGTAGAGACCAGAACAGGTGAATCTGAAGCATCTGCAGGAGTCACTTACTGCTGAGAGAAATTATAACTTCCAGTAGAGCAATTTTAGCACCTTAATCATCTCATAATTAATTACAGTGGCAGATTCAACTATGCCCATAGCATTATTAATTAGAAACTAACTTTATGTAGAAACATACAACATTTTGAATGAGATCAACTGGGAAATTTTAGCAGTATGTTCCTTTTTAAAGGTGTAAACTTGTTTTAAATAAACACCTCGGCATGAACACAATTTTAACCAGAATTTAGCTTAGAACAATTCTGATTACCAAGACACATTTTTGTTAAAACCACGAGACAGAGTGAGCACCAGGCAACCAGCTGTTATATAAATAAATTGTGACCCATGGGTGTTCTGCAGGTGCTACTGCCTTCATTCAAACATCAGAACATGCAGTCAGAATTGCATAACAAATGCATCACTACATTTCATACATCTGAAGTCCACCATAATCATCCATTTGGATTAGTTCTTGGATAAGAAATGGTTTTAATCATCATGGCTGCCATAAATCAGTACGATGTGTTGTTCAAAAACACTGCTGTCAAGAGCAGATCATGCCAAAGCTTTGAATTTCCGTTTGAAAACAATGGCCTTACTGCAGTTCTGTTGACCGGAAGATGACAAATATATTTTCTAAACATAAAGGATTTAACTTCTTTGAATGTTACTCACCAGCATTGGAGCAAGGAATCTGACTGTACTCACACTCCCTTTCATGCCTGTCAATAGACTCCAGAGAACAAACCATTTCACAGCCACACTCTCTGTTTCTGCAATGCAGCTGAAGACGGTTTAAATCATTTTTCATGTATCTACGTGCAAAGAAAAAGAATTTTTAAGATTCTAATCTCCATTACGAAAAATTGTGAGGAACCAGCTTAATTTTTTAAAAAGAATTCAAGTGACCATATTGGAAAAAAGAACAGCTTGAAAGAAACAATATTAATGGATAATTCAGTCTCCCAAACTAAATGTGCAAAGGAAATATTTATTTTTGAATAATTTATAACTGTGACCTTTCACTGATTCAGCAGATATTACCAATAACAAACACCAGGGCTACTCATTCATCATTTAAGTGTTGTATTTCTGAATGTGCTAAACTAAACAGACTACAGTGACTACAGACAGAATAGAATAACCTAAAAATTAAACTCTAGTGTTCAGTCTACACTGCAGTTAACTTCCACACAGTAAAATCTCTTTAATAACAAAACTATGTTGTGAGTACTAATGAAGTAAATTTAAAACCAGCAGCTGAAGACTTTAAACACAACATAACTCTTAATCTGAGCAAGATTAGACAATGCAGGTGTTAAACAGCAAGCAGCATCTACTGATGAAACTCTGTTGTGCTGGCAATAGCGGGAATTAAGAGTTTAAACCAGAATAGTTTGTTTGGAAAGGACCAGTAACAATCATCTAGTCCAACTGCCTGACCAGTTACGGAAAGCACTTGTGAAAACAGCCTGCTTTACATGGCAGGGTGGCTCACAACAGGCATTCTTTTGCCTAAAGATTTATTTTTTTTTAAGAATTTGAAGGTCTGATCTCCAGGAATTATTCATTACAAACCCCAGTCCAATATGCAGATAAGACCAAAAAAAAAAAATATACAGTGTAGTGACTGTTGTCCAGAGTTGCTTTGCTTGCTTTCTCTAAAATAAAGTATGGGATGTTTTGATGCTGTAGAAGGCATTTAGAATAATGTCCAGAGATATATCTAGAAATGACATTCAAGATATAAAAAGGTGGAGAACAAACTAAGTATTCTTCCAATTTTGAAATTCAAACACCCTAAAAGTTAGTTATAATAAAAAGGAAAGGCTAATGCTTTCATTTAAGTGATCAGTTTCTGCCACAGACATACTGGATAAAGACAGCCAAAGTGAGTAAATGAAAAGAGATGAGGCTGTGCAAGCAAAATTGAAATTACATTAATTTAGGATTTATCAATATACAGCAAGATTGTGGAATACCTGTAGAGAGGCCGTAGCAAAGACACATCAATCACTTGTCTGTCTTCAGGGCAGTTACTGTGATGAACAAGCCAGCCATGGATGCAGGCAGTGCAGAAAGCGTGTTCGCAGGGAGCCTGCAATGGATCCTCTAACACGTCTCGGCAGATGGAGCACAACAGCCCTTCGTTAACGTAGCCCACAAAACGCTCAATGTCATAACCCATGCTCTCCACACACTTTCAACCTATTGGAAAAAACCCCTACATAGAATTAAAGCCATCTTTGTGCTCAATCTGTATGGTTAGATCCACAAAAAGGCCTGAAAGCAACTCTAGGAACGTGGGGACCTTAACGTGAATAAAGAACTTCACAGGTGTGAATGCAAACACACACTTTGGAGACCTTAGGATTCCAGTGAGAATCTGAGGATTGTACTGCTGGATATCTATTGGTGGAGGAGCTCCGGGTACACACTTGCACACAGACAAATCAATATGATTTACGCAGTGGTCCAGTTTTATTTACATTACCCGGTCTTTTATACACTTTCACTACCCCTCGGCGTGTGATCACTTTAGTATTATTGGTTACAGATAAGAAACCATGAATTAAACATGCATTACTAACATGCTTTCTATTGGATTAACACAGGTAACCATGATCTATGAGAACACTAATTTTTCCTAAAGCTCCTCCTTAATTCTGGCACAAGATACTCTTTGTTTTTAGCTACGGAGCTTGTTATCAGCAAAGCTTCTGTATTTTCCCACAGACTGCAAGAAAGTTCTGGCTATGTCAGAGCCAGACCTAACTGAGGTCTACAAATTGTCGTATGGATTACTCACACCACACTTTGCATTTCTAGACTTCCCACAAATGTCAGAATTCCAATTTTATATCAATATTCTCTAAATTCCGAAAGCAGAGACTTTAGCAGACAGTTGAGCTGCACTTGTTCTGAACTCTGCTATTGAACATAACTGTAGCAGCCACTATGAAACATACACTTTCTGTTTACATGAACTCTACTTGAAGCAGAAACATCATTGAAGCTCAAATGCAAATGTCTGCTTTCCATTTTAATGCCTTTTATGTAATGCCTTACAAGCTTACAAAACTGTGCCCTTACAGACAATAGCTGTGGCATTTTCAATGAGCAGATCATGTATTTATGAAGTGCACATCTCTTAAAATGTGAATTTCATACTGCAAAAAACCCCTAAGATTCTCTGGTCAGACTTCCATTCCAGAAGGAACAGCATGAAATCTCCACATGCCTAAAGAAATACTTGGTATTCAGGAAGTAAAAGAAGCCAAAACTGCAGCTAACCCTGAAATCATGAGGAAGTACCGTCTTCTCCTACATGGTCTATTGTATAAAATGGAGTAGCCTTTAAATGGATTTGAAAGCTTTTTGATGAAGAATTAATGGGCAATCTGCCTTCATCAAAATCCTATAATGAAAAGCCTAGTGGAACTCAGTAAGACTCCACAGAACTCATTTAAAAGAATATGTTTTAGGTTCCACATTGCTCTTTAACATACAAAATTACTTTTGTAACCCCACTGAGACTTGTAAAAGAGGTTTTCATTAGCTACGAGGTTTTCTAAATAAAACAGAAACAGAAGATATCCTACCTTTGTAGATTTTACTACATATATATGTAGTTTGTATATATATTTTTGAAGTATACTTCAGGAACAGTTTTCTGATCAGTAAGGCATGTAATCCCTCCTTCAGTTTCTCTTCACTGTTTTATTATGCCTACGAGAAAAATTAGAAAGAGTAAGGTTCAGTAGTGTTTCCTAAGTTACTGAGTCCTATGTCTAACCAGCCAGCTACTGAGTAGCTGCTATCCTAACAGCCCATTAAAACCAAGTTTTCCAAAGCAAGCCACTCAAAACCTACAACACAAGAGATCTGACTAGACTGCGAGGAAAAAAAAATCATCAGTCTCTCTTTGAATTATTACTGATGCAGATACTTAGCACATAACTGCACGCCCTGCTGCCATGCAATTTTGAAGCCAGTTTTGTTTGTAAGACAACAGAATTCAATATCATCGAAAAGCAGCAACTGAAATCTGGTAAAATTACATTCTTCAAAAAGATGGAAGTTTCTAATCTAATCTGGTTTTAACTGGGCATGACATGCAGTTAATTTTTAGAACAGAACTATTATAGTCAAGTTGACAAGTATCATTGCTCTGACGTGTAGCATAACTTGCTACATAAGCTTGCTCACTTAAAACAAAAAAAGTACAGCAAAACATAAAGGATGCCATTACTTAAATCTCTTTAGTTGATATATAGCAACTGCAAGGATCTCTAAGGACTAATGGCAAATTTTGCTCTGAAGAGAAAAAAGAACTCCACAATTCCTCTTTGTGAAGACAACATAAAACTAGAATTCAGAAGCTTTTAGATAGCTGAGTACTGAAGCGTATCTTCACTGACTATGAAACATGCTTGTGTTAAAAGGGCATTTGCTAAGACTAAAGTTAATAAAAGCTGTAATAACATCACACATAACACAAGCAGTCACACACATCACCCGAACACAAAACGCATCCTCTGCTGCATGGTGTCTGTATTGTGCTGTGTTTCTACTGACATGTTTATGGCACAGCCAGCACCAAGGCTTGCAGAGATGCTTGAGCCAGCTTTAGATGAGCTGGGACACCTATAAGCCATGTGATCTACTGAGTGTTGCTAGAAAAGCAGGGAGTGCAATGCACATACACCCCGATCATGTCCCTGGCACATTTTACAGGCTGTGTTTAACTCTGTGCTTCTGTGGCTACACTGTCACCAACAACACAGGCAAGCTAAATTTACAGATATCTGGGCTATGCTGTTCCATCCTCCACAGCATAGACATTCTATGCCTTAAAAGAATCTTTCTTAGTTTATCATCTTAGAAGATGATAAACAATTATTTTTACACTGTTGTTCCTTGCATGTTTTACAGGTTTCCTGCAGACAGAAAACTCAGGATTTTGCCAGTTCAGTGCAAACAAAATGTCATCTTTGCACAAAGCTGTGATTGTAAGGAAAGCAAGGACCACAAGGGAAAGTTTAAAAGCAGAGAACAATGCCAATTACTGGTAAGGAGAATGTGAAATCAAACATCAGTTTCTAATACTGATGAAAATATTGAACCATATAGTACATTTATGCTGGAGGGCTGTTAAACAGCATACATAGATTCAGTACTTTGAACTATGAGCCTATATTTTGATTTGGTTTGGTGAATCCCAGAGGATTCTGCTTTTAGAAAACTTTTAAGGATGCATAAAAGAAGTCAACAAAACTGTAAGTATTTTTGCTGTCCTGGAGTCTCTGTTCACTGGAACTGTGGATGCCCTAAGGTACATTTTGCACACATATTGCTGATCCCTGAGGACCAAGTCTTCAAGAGACTCTTTGGCATATTTTGGCAGGTTTGAAGTCTAACAGAACACAGGAAAGAATATTTTTATCAAAAGGAAAAAAAAAACCACTTTATTTGTGCCTGACAGAAAAGTGAAGTGCAACAAATACATATATATGCACATAAATAAATATATGTATATGTATAAAGCCCCCAAAAAAACTGTAGTTTAAATGAAGAGTGGATGGGAACTCTGAGTCAAAAAAACACAATGAAGGAGGTTCTAAAGATAATGTCCCAGCTGTTACTGGGATCCCAGCCAGATCTCTTCCAATAGAATTTTCCTGACCTGAAGAACCAGAGAAGTTTTATCTTCTTGCCAACTTCAAGAGATAAACTTTAGTCAAGAGAAAGGCAGAGAGAGCATCAGATGAATGCCACTCTAGGAGTACAGATGACTTTAATCAGTAATTCTACTACAAAATGAGCTAATTTACAACCTCTGCTCATTCCCACATACTTCTCTTTCCTCCACTTGGCCTCAAAACTTTTCATATTACAATTCACTGATTGTCACTCTCCTTTTTTTTTTTTCACCTAGAAACTATTTTGTTGACAGTTGTTAATTGTTTAGCTTAAATAACTAACTTTTAAATAGAATGAGCCACTTAATATAGTTACAACACTGTGTGATTTAGTATGCTGCTTACTTATGTTTACTTGCTTATTATGAGTAAGTCTGAGCTGCTGGAAGCCTGAGGCCACAAGCTGTGGACCTTCATCCAGATATGCTTTTGGCTGGAACAGAGTTAATTTTCTTAGTACTTTTCCTAGTAGCCAGTACAGTGCTGTGTTTTCTCTTCAGAATGAGAAGAATGTTGCTAACACGCTGATGTTTTAGTTGTTGCTAAGTAATGTTTATCCTAAGTCTAGGGCTTTCCCATGCTCTGCCGGAGAGCAGGTGCACAAGTAGCACAAACCAGAAGATAAGGAGCTCACAGCCATCAGCAGAAGCTGCAACTCCACACAATAAAAACAGCTAATGGCTTGCCTGCATGCAGAGGGAGAGAAAATCCACCAAAGTGTTAGAAGACTTCAGACCACAAAGCACCAAGACTAGCAAGGCACATGAAGAACACATGGGGGAGGATGAATAAATTGTAAAGGGTATAATTGCACAGGGAGAAAAAACCCCAAACCATTACATGGTATTTGCTTTCCATTGTTTCACATATATTTTATTCCCCTCCATCACTTTTGACAAGCGAAAATCTCCTCTAGACTTCACAGGTATAAACTTCTCAGCAATTGTCATCCTACGTTGTTTGCCAATTAAACACCTGAAACCAGCCTTGAGCTATAGAGCTACTCCCTCTGACTGGTGCCCTGTGGAGTCTTCTGAACTTAACTTGTTTAACCTGGAGAAAACGAGGTTCAGACCTTTTAACTCTACAACTCACAAAAGGTTATACCCAGGTGGGGGTTGGCCTCTTCTCCAAGTAAGAAGTAAGAGAACATAAGCTTAAGAGGGAAGCTTAGGTGGCACATTAGGGAGAATTTTGTCACAGAAAGGGTGATTAAACATTTAAACAGACTGCCCAGGGAGGTGGTGGCGTCATCATCCCTGGAGGTATTTAAGGAAAGACTGGATGTGGCACTAAGTGCCATGGTCTAGTTGACAAGGTGGCGTTTGGTCAGAGGTTGGATTCGGTGATCCCAGAGGTCTTTTCCAACCTGATTGTTTCTGTGACTCTGTGAGTACCTCTGAGGCTGCGTAGGGCCAGGTTCTGCCACACAGAGGCAGGAGCAGGGTCAGAAGAGCTTAGCTCTCCTTGGGGTCACAGGTGGGGGAACTTTGCACAAGAAGAAGCGGGAAGGCCTTTAGGTCCGGCCTGGAAAGGCACTTCAGGGAAGGGCAACGATCCTGGTCGTGGAGCACAAAATTGGGCGGTAACACCGGGAGCAGCAACCTGACACTCTGCAACAGCATCTCCGTGGCCTCAAGAGCACCTACAGACACACGCACAGCTGCACACAGACACACGCACAGGCATGCAGCTGCACAGACACAGTTACCGTTCCCTTCCCCACACGACGGCGACCCCGCCGCCAGCCCGGCACAGAGGCTGGCGGTCGAACGGTCCCTGACAAACGCTGCGCGCAGCGCCCCTCGCCCCATTCCCCACTCCGGCCGCGCTGCCCGCCGCCCCTGCCGCTCGGCCAGCTCCGCCCGGGCCCCCCGGCTCCGCTCCGCCGTCCCCTCACTCACTCACTCACCCACCCGCTCACCCTCTGCCGCCCCCTCACCCACCCGCTCACCCTCTGCCAACCCCTCACTCACTCACCCACCCGCTCACCCTCTGCCAACCCCTCACTCACCCGCCCCCTCACTCACCCTAACCCCCTCACTCACCCACCCACCC
>JAWMRA010000078.1:127537973-127555570 GCA_035584735.1 Pseudotriccus pelzelni | reverse complement strand
CACCCACCCGTCACCCTCCGCCAACCCCTCACTCACCCTCCGCCGCCCGCCGCCGTCGCGCAGCCCAGGTTCCCTTTACGGCCGCTCTCGCTTGGCGGCGGCGCGGCACGCGCCCGCCTCGCCATGCTGTGTGGCACACGCGCACTCAGCACCTCCCGAGGGCGGGAAGGGCCTTCCCGGGGCCCCGCCCACCGCCCCACCCCGCGCGGCGTCGCGCACGCGCGCCCGGCGGGAAGCGCCGCCGCGCCCGGGCGGGCGGGGGTGGCTGCGCAGGGCGCATGCGCAGCGGGGCTGGTGGGGCTGCCGGGAGCCCGCGGCGGGACAATTGATCGGCGCTGAGGCGGCGGGACCCGCGGGGCGACCGCAGGTACGGAGGGACTGGGGGCACGGACGGGGGGCTCGGTGGAAACGACTTTAAAGGTCATCCAGTTCCAACCCCCTGCCCTGGGTAGGGACACCTCTCGCTAGACCAGAGTGCTCAGAGCCCCATCCAACCTGGCCTTGAACAGTTCCACGGATGGGGCATCCACTGCTTCTCTGGGCAACCTGTGCCTCACCACCCTCATAGTAAAGAATTTTTCCCTATTACCTAATCTAAACTTATCCTCTTGAAGCGGTTCCCCCTTGTCCTGCCACTACATGCCCTTGTGAAAAGTCCTTACAGTTACCTGTCGCATGAAGTGATTTTTCACTGATACCGATGTTCAAGGCGATGCACTCGCTGCCTTCAGTTTAAGTGACTAGGAGCTGATCCTGTGTCACACCTTTGTAGTTGCCCATAACCTCTGTTTGCCTCTCCATCTATGCCGGGAGTGCCTTTTCAAACGCTCAGGAGAGCAGCCTGTTAAGTGTGGGCCGAGGTGGTTCATGTAGGTGCTTTTCGCAGGGCTCTCTGCACACCGAGCTGGGTTTTGGAAAAAACCCAGTGCCGAAATGTTCTTCTTATGTGTGTTTTGTTATAATGCAGCTATTAATGTACCAAAAGTACTACCAAATGCAGTGCTTGCCAAACCAGATGCACTCCCAAGACAGTCTGGGCTGTGCTTTCACGGTGCATTGGCTTTGGTCAGGCCAGGTGGCTAATAAAAAAAGGCAGGAGTTGTGCTTCTTGTATTGCTTGCAGCTGTTTCTCTGCAGCTGTTCCCCTGCAGCCAGACCTAAGGGTAAGGCAAGTACGGGATGGTTTGGTGTATAGGTGGTGTCTCCGAGGAAAGGGCATAATTGCAAGTTAATTGATGTAATTGTAAGGTGGAGCTGTTCCTTGCCCTTGCTGCATCCACTCTGATCTCATCTACAAACAAGATTTGGCATCAGTCATTTGTTGCAGATCCATGATGGTCTATTTTAATTATTATCTTTTGTATTTTTTTTTAATTATATTTTATAAAAGCTTATATTTTGAAGACAGAGAGGAAGATGTGTTTCTGGAAATGTGTTCCATTTTAAAAACACCAACCCCCTAAAGGTTTTGTAGCTGCAAGTGGGTAATACTGGAAATATTCTTACAGATTCTAAAATTGAACGTGAGTGAAGTTACTGATTTACCAAGGGTAGTGTCTTTAAATTTCTTACTAATTTGCAAATTTCCTAATGAGTCTGATTTTGTGGTTTAAGACCAACAGACAGCACAATGCCCAAACGAATTTGGAAACCAAAACACTTCAATCACAGATACGTGCAATTTATGAACTGCACAGCTCCCCTGTTCCACTCAAGACGTGACAAGCTCTGGAAGTGCATGGGCAGGGTTAGTGTAGCAGCTCAGCCATCCTATGGACAGTTCTCATGCAGAGTCATGGGCTGTGACTGTGTATTGTTGGGTTGGGTAGAGAACTCGATCAGATTCACATGGCACCTGAAGCTGGCTGTGCTCAGTGCTGGCACTTGCAGTCTGCTTCTCTGGAAGGTTCTTGATTCCTTTCCAGTGTTCACAGTGACTATCAGCTGTTCACACTACACATACTCCTGTTATAATAACCAAGCTACTCCCTTACTGCATCGGGTTAACTAAAATTCATATGCTAACACTGTTGTCAAGTAGGCCTAACTTAAGTGAACTGCTGCTTACACAGTCAGGGGCTTCTTTCCTTGCATTTTTAATAACAGTCGCAGTGGAAGTGACAACAGTTCAGGCCATTTTGCCATTAAGGTTTACATATAGTAACAGCATCGTAGATATCCTAATTGTTCAGATATGCAGGAGAGAGCTTTGCTTAAGTATCTGTATGTTTGCAAAGTGTTTTGACCATACTCTGTTATTACTTTTACGCAAAACTTGGAAAGAACGGTGGTTGTGCTCCAGGAAGCCACTGGAGTGCAGAGTAGCGCCAAAAAAAGTGCAGAAACACACTGGCTGTTGCAGCAGGATGCAAACATGCCTTCGAGATAGTAGAGAAGTTTGTATCTGCAATCTGTACTATGCTTTGTTTTTAACCTAGTAGTTGGAGGGATCAATTAAAAGACACAGTCCATGAAAATTACCACCAAAATACGTTCCATAAGTTGCTGTACCATGCTTGGTTTCTTCATTTCTGTGTTATTTTATTGAAATTTTCTTCTCTTGTTTTGTTTCTGTCTACTACTTTGAAGCATTAAGATTATAACTTGTTATTCTAGTGGTTGCAAGTAAACTTTGTCATATTAGCATTGGCGTATTGGTTTTGCCCTAAGGTTGTTCAGGGGAATAACGTTCTTATCCTTTGAGGGAAAATCTACTATAGATTTCTTCTGTTGTTCAAGTGGACACAACATGGAGCTCCACTCTAATTTTGAGCTTATTTCCTGCTGAATTCTAATCTCATTATAGTGGATGAGACATACCTTCAACATTCATTGTTCATTGTACACTAATAATGGGCTTTTCAAAGTTACGTTTTAAGTGTTTAGAATAGTTAGTTTTGCTTCATATTTTCTTTCTTTTTACAAACTTATGTTAGTTTGTTAAGCAGCCCAACGTTGTTTATGTCCAGAGTATTTCTTGCAATTGGGAACTGCACTATTGGCTTTTTAAAAGAAAAAGGAGGTGTTCAACCACAGAATTTGCTATAGTTGATCCTTCTTAGTACTTAATGCATTGTAACAATACTACTTTTTCTTAAGTTGTATTATGCTTGTGAATTAAGATTATTATTTGAAAATATGTTATATCTTTTATGTTGTTTTAAAATAGTGCTTATGTTGTTATCTTTGGATGTATTTTTGGTTTTAGAGCTATTCTGACTACAGTTGTCTTTATCTGCTTCCTTCCTTCCTGTCCACCTGCCAGAGCAGTACAACTAAATATGAGGCGATCTGCAGCTCCAAGTCAAGTCCTAGGAAACGCAGCCAAAAAGCCCAAGTTTACACCGCCAGGAAAATGTGTTGCAGTTTGTCCCAAGAATGAAACTAAGGAGATGGACCAAGAAATGAAATTAAAGGAGGTAAAAGGAATAGTGCACTCACGAAAAAGTACATTTGTTTTTACGATATTATGACGAAAAGATAGCATCTGAGCTCACCACAAACAACCTCTGCTTAAATAATCTGTTCAGAACAGATTTTGATAGCTTTGCTTTCAGTACCTTTATCTTGCTTCTCTAACTCTGTGAAGTGGATACAGAAAAATGTTTTTCAAATAAATAAATATAATCAGTGTAGCTGAGGTAAGGACTGTATTTTTGTGTGGGCTTCGCTGGATTTTTTGGTAAAAATAGTTAAAAACCCGAGATACGTGTAATAAAGTGTCAGTACATTGACTTGCAGTTTTGCCACAAGGAACTTTCCCTGAAACCTTTAACAATAACCCCAAAAAATTAACAATTTTTATTTATTTATCTACATAAGACTTTTTTTTAAATTCAATTCATAAACGGTTGGCACAAGTGGTGTTTGATATTGTGTGCGTATGCTTTTTGTTGTGAACACTGGGATGCATATAGTTGTGTAGGGATGTATGTGTTTATGTAGACGGTTTGATAATGACAATTGGTATTCTTGAGATCCCTTGCTATTTTCTCTATTTCTCTTCGCCTGCATGAAGAAAATGCTATTGTGAACTCATTTCTCTTTTGCAGAGAGATCAGAAAGAAGGAAGTGCTTCATTGCTTTCTAAAATATATGTCCAGAATCAAAATGAAAATTTTACACAGTCTGTGGAGTCAACTGGAAAAGTAAAGACGAAAGCAACTTTCAGCATTGATAAGTGTGGCAAGGTGGAAATGAAATCACTAAATGTGGCCAAAGCTGGTAAGATGATGTTTCTTATTTACTGTATCATTAGAGAATTTTAAAGCTTATGAATGACACACTGCTTACCAAACTTCCATGGAATACGATTATAAGAGTTGTGCAATGGTGGCATTATTTAGTGTTCTGCTGGTTAGAGAGTAAAAGAAACAGCATTAAATGACCTTTTTAATAAAAAGGGGGAGGGGAAGTGTTTTAGAAGCCAGTTGATAGTGTCATCAGTTGATTTGTGTCTTACAGAAAAGCACTGTAGTCAGCTCACTGTAATCCACAGTTATAGCAATGCAAGAGCTGTGATGCCCTAAAGTAGCGGGAAAGTGGTGTACATTTGGAGACCTCGCTGGCCTTGTGCAGAGAATGCTAACCCTTCTGAATGGATTCGGGTTTTTTCCAGAGTTCACGAGGGTTTCTCTTCTTCAGTGTCTCCAGTGGGCATTCAAGACTCAAGCCAACTCTACCAGCGGAGCAGAACTGGCTTTGCTCATTTGTGTGTGTGTGTACTCTAGTCGATTGTGCTCTGGTAATGAATGTTACTCTGAAAAGCTGGGTAGTAAGCACTGCAAAGACGCTGAAGTGTCTGAACTGTAGCAAAGGCACTTTAATGGACCTGAATGACTGTGTGGGGTTGAGTGTCTACATTTCCCAGTCTTGGTGTGCCCTGACCACAGAAAACAGCACAGTTCTGTGTTGTGTGAATACGACCTCAGAGTCGAGTGCGTCTTGAAAGCCTCGCACTTGAACTGGGTTATTAACATTGATGGATGAAAATCGCTCCTTCTGGAGTCAGCTCAGGCATTTCAACACCTATCTTACAGTTATTTCACTGTTGTTTCTTTATAATTAATGACATTGATAATGATGTTTTAAGGTTCATCTAATTGATACTCTGTGTAACGGGTAGAGTTTTAAAAGAGCATTTCATGGCCACTTATCACCTTGAGTTGTTGGAAATATAATTCAGAAGGCTTTAACACAGTCTTATTTTATTTGTGATAAAAGCAGCTAAATCTTGAAGCCTGATTGAAGCAAAGCTGCTATTGTTCTGTACTCCAAGGTCCAGCCAATAGTTAGGCTAATTCCCAATAGGGAATTATTCTCAGTAGGCACCCATACATCCAATATACATATACACACAGCTGGTAACACAGGCCAGCGTAGACAGAGAACACAGCACTCAGTGAGGCAAGCACAAGCAGTGCCAATGGACACATCCTGTTCCCCTCTCTGGCTGATCTGGGTGAAAGCCTGTTCATGGAAAATAAATGAACATACAGATCTCTATCTATAAAGACACATGGACACAGAGAATGCAGATCCCTCCAGTAACTGATGTTATGCACTCAGTCTGTTCAGTAACTGGGTCCTTGATTTGCTGGACACCCCAGCTGCGGGCACATGAGCCACAAAGGCCCACGGCTCCCAGTCCAGGTGCTGGTACACAGACCTGCACTCGCACAGGTTAGAGCACACTATAAGATCCCTCAAGTACTTGGCCTCAGCCACTTGGTCTAATTAGTGGTGGGCTCCTGGATCCATTTGTCTCCCAGCTGCTTGTGCATCCCAGGGACGCACAAGTAAAAATGTGTCTGTCTGGCAGTGAGACTTACCAGTAGCCAACCCCCAGGTGTCCTGGTCTCCAGTAACTTGCTCAGATTTCTTGGTCCCTTCAGTAACCAATTGTCAAACCCTCTTGTCTCTCCAATATTTGGCCCAGACTCATCGCTGCTCCAATATTTGGCTCCCAAGCCTCTTATCCTACTGCCAGCTAATCCATGTTGGTGTTAGTGAACACATGCTGATATATGGATCTAGGCAGTGTATATGGTCTCTGGCCTCTCTGCTGACACTTCACATACCTGGGCCTCATGACCTGTGTGTGGTTCAGCTTCAGCTGCTGGCATGTCCACTTCCATACACGCTTATCCACACAGAACAGAGTCCTTTCACCTGGGAAAATATTTAGAAATGTAGTTCAGTACGAAGGTGGGATTGGCTCTGGCAATAGGATGCAGTGCGTTGCTGAAGAAGCTTACTGACCGTCGTCTGTTTAAAGGTGGCTGCCTTTTTCCTCTTATTGTTATGTGCTTGGTCCTACCTTCATCTCTCCCTCTTGCTTGTCCTCGTGGTTTGCTTCCCCCCCTGCCCCCAGTCAGAAATATCATTATAAGCCTTGTGCAATCTCTAGATGCCCTTTCTTGCAGAAGTTTCAGGCCCCAGTAGGCAGCAACCCCCTCCATTCTGTAAGGTGCTTTGGAGAGGCTTTCCCATTGACTCTTCCTGCTGGGTTTCACCTCCAGAAAATGGGGGTGTGATAGCCCTGAGAGGGTGCTGCCACTGGCATGTTATGTGACCCACAGTAGTGTATGCACTCTGTTTGTCAGAGCTAATATGGAGAAATTCAGCCTCCTTGTATGTCTTTGTCTTACGTCTGGGACTTCCAGTTCTTCTCATGAAGTTTACACTTGCAGAAGATTTTCAGTGTGTATGAGACAAGTAGTTTGAGGGATCATGCATCCCTACACGTACATCTGCAAAAAATTCCATCTGCTGGTTCTGACTAGCAGTGCACTTGAAAGACAAACTGTAGATTTATTTCCAAAATAATCTGGGAAATCAGCAGTCTTTCCAGCAAAAAATGTTGTGAAATGGGAAAAGATACTAAATGCCTTTTCAGTATCATGAATTCCGGGTGCAGCCAGGTATGGGTCCTCTGTGACGACTTTTGAAAAATAACCAAAAAGCTGTGGAGTGAGACTGGGTGAGCTGCTTCTGTTGATGTGCTGCTGCCTTTCTACGTAACTGAACAAGCCATTTTGTGTCAAAGCCTTTCTATGCCTGCAGAATGGGGCTAACCCTGCAAGGTTTCATAAAGCTATGATTAAATGTGGTATAAAAGAAGGATATGTAATGTCAATGTTAGTTACGGTCTTCAGGCCCACTGGTAGTGAGAAAACAATCCTGTCTCCGTTAAATCCTAAATAATTTCTTAATAACATAGATTTTCCAAGACGGTTTCTGCCCTTTATGTCACTTTTGTCTGCTATTCATTACACTAATGTAGCAATTACATAGATTGTGTAAACCATACCCTCCTTTGTAGTGTGAAATGAAATTGTTTTGTCAAAGCTGGTTTTGGTATGAAATTCAGAAGTAATGGAAACCATTTGTGAAAGCCAGAGTCAGTTTGGGGTTCTTATTATTATTAATACTGTAATGGAATTATTTCTGACTGCCAGTCTCTGCAGCCAAAGAATACTTTCCTGTTAAAGAGGCATTAAAATAGTTTTAAGATGGAAAAAGTGTGTGTGTGTATGTATTATTTTGATTTGTTGTCTCAGTATCATTTAATGCAGATGATAAACAGTTTGTAAGTTTTATATCATGCTCAAAGACACTATGTTTGGGTTTCCAGTGCAGCAGTGGAATGTGTAAATAAATACCCTAGTTTCCACTGAATTTCTTGTGGAACACCTGTGGACCACTGGACAACTGCACAACTGTTCGCAGAGCTAATCTTTCTGAAACCCAGCCCTGAAAATGCTGCACATTCTTTCGAAAAAGCTTGTTATCTGACACATGGTGTCCATTTCTTGGAGTAGACAAGTTAGGATTTGATTAGATAGCAGCAATCTAAAAATTATAGCATAACTGGCTTAAAACCCACTTGTTTTTCTAGGATTCTTTTCAAAAAAACTTCTCCCTAATAAAAGTAAAGTGTAAGGGACTTAGAAATTCTACAAGATGAGCTATTTCTAAAGATGTTTAATAGTTTGTAGCAACTGTAAGTGAAACCTATCTACGTGTTGTAATTTGAAGACTGTTTGAACTGTAAGATACTGAACATGCTGTTCATTGGGCAGTTTACTATTTGTGATTATAAGTTCTGAATATGGGAAAATTATGTATCTTCGTAGGAAAATGAACTTTACTACTTTTTAGGAAAATGAACTTTACTACTTTGTAGGAAAATGAGCTTTTTGAATTGGTGTTTGCTTGTAATTAAAGAGGCAAAGAGCAAAGCAATCTCCTTGGTACCGTTGTTTTGTATTCAGAATACAGTACTTGTTGACACTGACAATGGATCTGGGTGGGGGGAGGTAATTTATTTGACATTGTCATTAGTGTTTTTTCTCACATGCCTCCAGAGAATTCTATCAGCTAAATCTTCATGCTCTTTAAAAGTGAAAATTACTTTAACATTCCTAAACTATTTAACAGTAAGTGAAAATAAAATCATAAATGTGTTTGGAAGGATATTATTGCTCCCCTTAAGTGCTTGGTTTCTACTTGTCCTCATTACATTCTGAGAATCTATAAGCAATAACAAGAAAATACAAATAATTTGAAGTGGAAGAAACAATGGACAGGCAGATCCCTGAACTACACTTAGTATCTCAGTGTTGCTAGTGAGCAGGATTGGCCAGAACTCAGGTTTTTACTCATGTTTTCTTCTTCAGCTTAATGTTTTTTATATATATAACTTTATTTATATAAAACATACACAATGAATTTAATTGATGCCTATTATCTGAGTTTACAGCTTGTTTTCTGTTGGTATTCTTAATTTAGGAGAATGTTGCTCTGTTTTACTTTTTGGGCTTACTACACCATGCGAGGAAATGAACAGTTCTTTCACCTGCACACTTGGATGCAACATTCCAGTTGGACTGAGATTTCATTGTTTGAACCCGATGTAGGTGAACAGAAAAACTGGATATTTTATTCTGTTACAATTCACCTCCTGTTTGGTTTTTGGTTCAGGAGTACCTTGTCTTTCATCCATCTCTAACATCTGTTCATGTGTGTTCCAGGAGGAACTTTGTCAGAAGTCATGCTCAGATATTATCTTTGACCTAACAATGAGGACAGACTGTAAATTTTTCACAAGGTTAATGTGTTCATCCTGTGTCTCTCAATAGAATGCTTTCTATGCTGATGATATTAATTGTATTTATTACTTGCATATAGTTTTGAATATATTTTCTCTATCTTCTCTGCAGTGTTCATGTTTACTGAGTACACTGGTGTGTAAGATTTGGACTCTTTGCACACTTAAGTTTCCTTTTTCATAATGGGAATCTTTGTTGGCTCCTTCAGCTTCCTAGAACATTGCTACCAGTTTGTCTGATACCTCCTATCACTTGATATGAATAAAAATCCTCTTCACCAATTAATTTGAGTATTATAAGAGACAATACACTGTTCATTTATGACAGTAGCAATCAATTACCTATCACTTTTAATCAGAGGATTGAGAGGATTAAATAATGTTATTTTCAGGGTTTGTCATACTGTCCAATTTCAGTGTAAGTGCTTACTTTAGGTTTCCAGATAACACAAAACCATTCAGGCCTGGCATCTCATAATCAAGCATATTATTGCTAGATTCCATGGATGTCTCCAAAAGTAGAAGTATTAATTCAGTTTCTGTTGTTGCACTTCACAGATGAACTGGAAAAGATATTCTAGTGAGGAGTATTTTTACCATCTGTCTATTTTAGTGGTGGAGCTGCACGTGTAGCTGCAGCTCACTGTGCCCTTGAAATGTTTTTATAAACAGCTGGTAAGGCAGTTAAGTCTTGGGTAAAAGATACTGCATAAACATCTGTAGCTCTTTATAATTACCAAGTACACCTTAGTACAGCTAAGTTGTAACTGGATGCCTGAATGCAAGGAATTTATTACTGCATTGTTTGCAAGTTAGATTTTACAAGTTTGTAAATTTGTTATAATTTCTTAATTAGAATATTACCAAAGTACTTTGCTAGCTCTTTATGTTGCATAATGAACTCCTTCCCCCTGCATTGTTCTAGACAGAACAGTTCGTAGTAGTGAATAGACACATTAATAGACAAGCTGATTCTCAATTCAGAATAGTTTCTGATTCTCAAGTCAGAATAGTTTCACTGCAATTTAGTGTCATCTGCACCTGTTTGATCAGGTCACCTTAGGAAATGGGGATTGGTAATAAAACTGGATTGATGTACAGGTATCATAAGAGAAATTGTCTATATCTCTGGTGGGAAATTGTTTCCACAAGCGTTCATTTGTTGCATCAGCCACAGTGGGTGTACACGCACAGTGTCAGTGGCCCAGTACCACACTGCCCAGCAGTCAGTGTGTTGCAGGGAGACTTGTCACAGAGACTTCTGTGCCCTAGATGGCTTGTGTTTTTGCTTTGGGACTCTTCGGCATCTCCTCGGGACACCACCTTTTACTTGGTGCTCTTCCTTGGGATGTGAGATGATGCCTTCTACTCTGCTGCTGTTTAAGACCTTCCCTGGCATTTCCCCAGGTGACAGTAAACACTTGAAATTCCCTGGGCTGTTGTCATGTCCCTAACCGTTGTTACTCATCCTGAATTTGGGGTGCCCACCAGCTGAGTGGTGAGATACATGATGCTAATAGAATTAGCAGCCAAGAGTGAGATGGGAAGAAGGAACTTAGAGCAGCTTCACCACCAAAAGCATCATCTCATACAGTGTTCAGCAAGTGCAAAGCTGCTTTCCTGGACAGGGCAGCCATCGGCCATGCTGCTGTAAAACAAATCCAGACTTGCGTAATTCTAGTGGGATATGTCCACAGTTAGTACAATCTAATTTATAATTTCATGTGATCCTATCTTGCTGTCATGTGAATAACTAGGCTTTATGTAATTATAAATGATATAACCAGGATATTTACACATTCGAGAAAAGAGCAGTGAATTGACAGAGAAATGTACTTTTCATTTGTCCGAGTTAACTGTGCTCTGTATTTGAACTTAAGAAGATAATGAAAGAGAGGGGAAGAAAACCAGAAATCAGAATGGTCAGAAAATAAAGAGAAAGGGTTCTATTAGATGTATGATATTCAACATTTTCCAAAGAAGTTGGAGGGGTTAAAATGAAAGTTTCCCAGTCATAACTTGTCTGTTGACTGGAACTGGGGCTGCTTCTTTACAATGAAAAAATATAAATTGTCAGGTTCCTTACTTCTGAGTAGCAATATATCCACCATCAAAGAAAGCTGTGCTCCATGTATAGATGATAATCTCATGTATTTTTCTTTAAATTCAAAGTTACTGGAAATTAAAATTTTTAAAC
This sequence comes from Pseudotriccus pelzelni, assembly GCA_035584735.1. NCBI lineage: Eukaryota > Metazoa > Chordata > Aves > Passeriformes > Tyrannidae > Pseudotriccus > Pseudotriccus pelzelni. The sequence continues at coordinate 127,544,261 of JAWMRA010000078.1, read as the reverse complement.
AAGAAAAAAAGACAAATATTCTTTCTTGTGCAGAAACAGAGACCATATTTTGAAACTACACATAGAAAGCAAACTCGCCTTTCCAAGGGCTGGTAGGGGATGTGGTGGGAAATGAACTTACTATCCCAATATATTTATTACAATTTAGCTCCCTGAAGTTGCATGCAAACACACAGCATACAGTCTGCCATATATATGAAAAGAAATTATCTACTTATTCATTAAATTATTAAAAATTAGGAAGCTGGAAAATACTCTGTATAGGCAGTATTTTAGAGGATTCAGGTTTATCAGTAATAATTCTATTTGTTCCCTCATTCATTCTGAGAGAAGGTATACACACAGTTTCTTCTTACTTTTTTAATTGATTATCAAAATTTATTATCAAGCTGTTTGACTGTAAGATAGGCAAAAGAGAAATACATGGCTGTTTGCGTTTTCTCGTATGTTTTTCTTTTACATTCTTCCACACTTTGCAAAGTCCTAGTTTGGAGTGTGTGTGTGTTCCCAGCTCTTCTGTCTCTAACAGATACAAAGGTGGACTCAAGGGAAGACAGAGAGAATGCAGCTATCAGGTGGAGGGACAAGAAATGCCTTACTGAAGGGAACTGGGAGGTTTTTTTGAGCTATCATGAGTATTACTGCAGTCTAGGCCTGGATGCCTTCAAAGACAGTTGTCAAATCTTTCTGGGGCTGTGCTCATTGTTTGGATCCCCTCTGTTGCCATGCCAGCATAACTGGAGTTCAGTTCCAGCTTTTGGCTTTGGGCCTTAAGTTTTCCCCTGCAACAGAAGCTTTGTCACAATATGACTTTCCTGAAGTCACCAAGATAATGATCAGATGGTTATCTTGCTGTCCTCAAAATATCCACTGAGCAAAATTAGAAGAACGGATAAAGCTGCTCCTCTGTCTAATGCAGGGGGAAGTATTTTGAGGTTAGTATTTAAAAGCATAATCTCCAAAATTTTCATGTCTCTATGAAAAAATGTAAGAATTGCAGGAACTTGACTTCTCTTATATAATTTCTTTTTCTAGGGATATCTTGCTAGTGGGGATTTGAGAATTTAAGCAAAATATCCTGAGAAAATCATACTTTCAAATCTTCCTGTATTTCTCAGCTGCTTCTCATCAGTCATCAAAAAGCTTGTTGGAAGAGAGGATCAGAGAAGATAAAAGCATGTATTTGGAATGGACACACTTCTTAATTTGTAAAGAATGGTGCTCTTAGCTTTTCTATTTTTAAGGATATGACTTAGAAAGTGAAGAGCAAATTCATGGTGCTGTGTAGTCACATAGTATTATAATTTAGAGTCTTTAGCTTTAAGCCAAACTTAGTTTGAAGGATGGTTACAGATCTGAATGTGTGGGCCTTGGAATGTCAGACTGAGATGAAGATAAATTCTTTAAAATTTGGCATGGGAGGCATTTTAATTGTCTAATGGATATATTTATTCCTCATTTCAGAGGGCTAAATGTTGAGAGAGTGCCTTACATCAGCAGAGGGAACGGAAGTGTAGTTAGGTTTTATGCCTGGAATTTTAGCTGATAAGAGCCCTGGAGCAGGGTATAAGCAATTCAGGCTAATTTCAAGAGAGTTCTGTAAAGGTAATAACTGCATTGTTAATGTCTGTGTTTTCTGTGCTTGTCATGACATATAGGCACCCTTGTTCTTGCAGCAGTCAAAAGAACTGTTAGAGGTTAGAAGTTAATACAGGCTAGATGGTGATCATAAAAATAGATGCTAGAAAAAAAGAGGTAGAGCTTCCCTTTGTTTGCCTACCCTGAATGCAGGACAGAGGTTTAGAATAATTGTACAGGAGAAAGGAAAGGAGTGGTCTGAGAGGTCCAGGTACACCAAGGATAAGAACAAGGAAGTACAAAAGTGATGGTAAAAGTGTTGATGAAGATGAGAGAAAAAAAAATCAAGTAACATGAGAAAGCCATTTGAAATACAACTTAAATAATCTGAAAATATTTCTAAAAGATCTGGTGCAAATATATTTAAGCACTCTTAACTTCCAGGTGAGGTCATCATGCAATTTTCCGTTCACAAAACTTTGTCATCTTCAACCCTCTCCTTAATCAATAATACCTGCAGCCCTTAGCTTTAAAGATTGCCCATGAGACAACTGTCCCTATGAGAAATGTCTGGAGTGGAAAGCTTTCTCATCCACCCTTTCCTGCAGCAGGCTCTTAAAGACAGGCAGATTGAATGTCTTGCTGTCGTGTCAGTAGAAAGGACTATATGATGACCTAATGGAAGTTTTGCAGCCCTTTCTACCTACAGACACTTTCAAATCATCTTATGCAGCTGCCAAATTCATTTGCAGGAGTGAGCAACTGTCTTGATACTTGCCAAATGTTTCCATTGCCAGTATAGCCCAGTATATTCAGTGACGGGTAACATACCCCATCTTATCTGCTGAATCTTCTTACAGTTTATCATGAGTACAGGGGTACCAGGGTTTCATTTTAGTTTTGATTCAAAACTTGCAATTGTCCTCTTGTTCTCTAAGACTTTCAGGCTCCTTGGTGATTGAAAATGCTAACCCCAGGTCTCTGCAAGACTGGTTTACTAGCGTATTACTAAATAAGAACAGAAGTCCTTCAGACTTATCCTGGGGCTACCACTTTGTGGGCAGAGCACATTCGCAGGGCTTAGCAATCTGTTGATTTAGTATTTTTTGCACTGGAAGGTCCCAGCCTGAATCACTTTAGCTGGGGTCATTCCCTTCAACATTCATGTTTGCTGTCTGATCCAAACTGCATCTTTCAAGACAGCTTCTTTCTTAGGGCATCCTTAATTCTCTCAGATGTCGTTCCGCTTTTGAATCATGTACTTTATAGTGATTCTGTTTTTATGTCTGTCATGGACAGATTCTTCCTCAGTTCTGTGTGACAAAGGATCCTCCCTCTCCCTCTAAGATGCTCCCCTGATTTACAACATTCTCCTTTTCAGGGTGTTCTGTCTCATAATGTGCCTAAATTTACATGGGTCACTTGATGCAGTTATTGGCCATGTTTTAAACCTATCAGTTGTAAAATTTGTTCCCACTGAGCTTTTTCAGCAATTCATAGTAATTTGGCTACTTTAATCCCTGATTGTGTTTATAGCTGTGATTAACTGATCTCAATAGCTCTCCAGATTGGACTGTTTGTATCTTTTTTTGCTAGTAATTCTAGATGTTTTCACAGCAAAACCTCTGAATTTATCTGTTACCTAGTAGTTCTAAGTATTATTTCCCAACTGTTGAATTTCTGCAAACTTAGCAAGGGGCTGTTGCTTGGATTTTGAAAAATCATGCTGATTTTTCTTTCCCTGAAAAAATCTTCTGATCGCAGCTAAATCCCGAATGCAAAACTCTTCTATTTTCAGAATTCTGAGATTAGTGAATTCCACCTTAAAAATATGAAGGATAAATGAGCTGTACCTTGTGCGTAGGATTAAAATGGGAAGTATAGAAGACAGTGAAGTGATGTGAGGGGTGCCTGTATGTTTATTTTCTTCAGCAGTGACCAGAATTTCCTCATGGCTACTTGTGGTTTGTTGTCCCCTTGGTTGTGTTAATACAAGTCTTTAAGAATATGGTTTGCAATTCACCCTACAGTCATCCAGATAAGAGGCTGGAAAAGCTTTCTTTTTGTGAATTATTTGTCCTGTGGCATACTGGATCAGGGAAGTACTAACCCAGCTCAGAAAAACTGATTAATGTGAGGACAGATCAGTTCCCTGATCTGAGTTGCTCAGAAGATTTGTGAGTGCTCATACCAGCACAGTGAAGGGGCAGGGACATGACACAGGTGGGGGGAGGCAGAAATTACTGTTTTGGCAATGTCCCACATTTATGATGACTTAAACCAATTATTAAATTATTATGCTTGCAAAATAAATAAATAAATAAATAGATTATTCTGTAGCTGGATCATCTTGCTGAACTGGCTGTGCCCTGTGTTGTGTAAGTGCAAGTCTTGGTGGAAGGTGTGGGATGAAGGGTGGATTGTAGAAACTTTTTTTTTGGTAGTTGTCTTGGAGCTACACTTATTGTTTCAGCTCAAAGTCTATACGTTTCATTAATATTCAGGCTTTCCACCTTCTGTGATTTCTCATCCAAGTACTGATATGACCTTAGGCTGATGAGCAGAGCTATTTTCAAAAGGAAAAAAGAAAAAGCAGGAAAAAGTCTTGGTCGGCAGCCAGCTTCATTTTTTACAAGGGTTATTTTACACTCATGCAGAACGATATGTAATTCAGACATTCCATCAGGCACTTGCTCAAGAGAAAACTTTATAGCAGTATTTTGCTGTAATTACATGAGTGTGGAAACTCGGTGTCTCTAACAACACTAAGAGTAAAGTGATAGAGTGATACAAGTTTAGATGGGTCTAATATAAGGAGTTGCTGCATCTGGTAGCCTATTATAGGGGAGACTGCTGCAGCTCCTCGTGGCCAGGACTGTAAGGATGTATCCCTAAGAGGCACACGTGCACACTGTATGTGTATATACAGCCAGACATCAAAAAGTGCAGCACTTGCACGAACACAAGCAGCTTCAATGGCCTCATCCTTTCCCTTCATTGGCTGACTGTGATGAAAACTGTTTACGAGGAATACTTAGGTACATGACATGGGTCCAGCAGCAAGCGGCCTTAAATTCTTATTCTGCTCAGCTACTGGCCCCTGGATCCCCTCGACTCCCAGTTGTCTTACAAACATGCACCGGGTCTCTCTGGCAGCTGGTCTGGGTTTATGACCTTGCCAGTGGCCAGTGCCCAGGTGTCCTGGTGTCCCTCCAGCAGCCAAATCTCAGACCCTCTGGTCTCTGCAGTATCTAGCCCAGACTCACGGTCGCTCCAATTCTTGGCTCCCAAACCTACTGCCTGGCTGGTCTGGCTTGGTGTTTGCCAGAGGTCACACTCACACAGGTATCCAGGCAGCGTGCCTGGGCTCCAGCCTCTCTGCTTGCCAGTGCCTTCGGCACCTGGCCAGCTGTGACCCGTGGTACAACTCCAGCTGCTGCCATATACACTTCCATACGTAGTTACGCAGAATGAAGATTTCCCTCACACAGGAAAATAGTTTACTGCAAATGTAGTGTAACAAGAAGCTAGTACAATCTGCAATGATCAGGCGCAGGGCATGGCTGAACAACCATACTGAGCAGACACCTGTTTACATGCACCTGGTCCCTCTTATGCCTTTTTCTCCTCCCCCCCCCCCCGCCCCCATATCTTGTGGTTGTTTTGTCCCAGGTCAGTTCCATGGTTTACTCTACCCTTGTCTTGCCTTAATTTTTTTCTATAAATATCCTGCACTGTCTTCTGCAATCCCAAAATACTATTCCTGGCATCTCACAATGAGTCCCAACCCAGTGGGCAGTAAGCCCCTCCTTCAGTCTGCAAGGTGGCCTACAGAGAACCTCTCCTCGGAACTTGTCCCTCTGGGTTGCACCCTCAGCCCTGGGAGCAGCCAAACTGAGCGCTTGGTTTCTTTCATTTGGGTTATGTGGGTTTCTCTGCCTGACACTTTTCACCTGTGCTCCTTGCGTCTGCAGGGAGGAGCCTTTAACCGCACAACCTAACAGTGACTTCTTTTTGTCACTAAAAAGCAAGAGACTGGGTGGGCACTGCACAACTGCTTCAACAGCGCATGGTACAGCGTAGGCTTGACCCTCTGACTATTTAATTCTGATACTGCCAGAGCCTAAACTACCTGAAGCACATCCAGGTTTTTGTTGGTTTTTTTTGGTTGTGTTGTTTTGTTTTGTTTTTTTTTTTTTGCTTACAGAAGAACAACGAAGTGCATAAATTAGGGGGAAAAAAAGGATAACCACCAGCTTTCTACTCTTAATATTAGTAAAGTGCAAAGTGAGAGGAAATAGAGAAGGATTAGGTGTTTAAAAGTGATGGTTTTCATATAGTGCTTCTAACCACAAGAGTATTTTGTTTCTCAAATTTGAGTATAATAGGCTTCAGACTATAAAATGCTTTATTTAATCTTGGCTTGAAAGCAATTCCAGCAAAGTGGACTGGTCCCAATTTCGTTGGGTGGTACAGGAAAGCCAAGTCTCAGAAAGGGTTCCAGAAGTGCTTGTTATTCTAAATGCTAATTGATTTTCAGCAGTTAAAAGTCTCCTTTTGTTTAACATGAATTTCTTGTTTTGAATGCGGTTTGTGTCTGCTTTGGGTTTTTTCCCCTTAGAGCAAACAAGTTTATACCTAGATCTTTATAGCCTTAGGATATTTCAAGCTATATACTTCTGTCTGGGGGGGGGGGGGGGGGGGGGGGGG
>JAWMRA010000078.1:127376841-127537873 GCA_035584735.1 Pseudotriccus pelzelni | reverse complement strand
CCCCCCCCCCCCCCCGCCCCGCTTCCAGGCTCCCTTGTTTTCAAGGCTGAACACGTTAAGTTTAGGAAGCTGTTGCCACTATCTCAGATGGTGTTGGTTTCCACCCTCCGGACTCTTTCAGTGGAGTACGTAATTTTTCAAACTTAGTTTTTGGGTTTTGCGTTTGAGAGCACCTCTCCTTCCATCTGCAGGTTCTTCTCTTTCTCCCATCTGTTGATTTAGTTTAGACCACACAAATGTAAAGCCTTGCATGCGTTTTTATGTGAGGCCTTGGCTTAAGGTGATACGTCGTTGAGCAGACATTAGGAATGCAGGCACGTCTTGCTAACAAAAATCAGATCTTTTATCCTGAAAGAACGCCTGGATGTGTTATGATAGAAGCCGTTTGTTTGCTGGTGGATCTCGGGAAGCCCCGGTACGCCGAGGCGGTAACGCGCCCGGTGCATCGGCCCCGGCTCGGCCGCAGCGCTTGTGCCGCCCGCAGCCCGCGCCCCGGGGGCGATGCCGGGAGCCGCCTCAGGGCCGGCGCGGTGCCGCTCGGGGCCCGCTCGCTCTGCGGCGTTCGTGCCGGAGCCCGGCCGGGGAGCGCAGCGGGCTCTTTAAGAAGCCCCCGTGTCGGCGGCTGTCGGCGGCTGCCAAGTGCGGGAGAAGCCGAGCTTTGCGGCGAAGCCCGAGCGTAGCCAGCCGGCTGGGGGAGATGCCGCCCCGCGGTGACTGACAGCAGGACCGGCTCTATGCAAATGGCGCCGGGGGCTCCGCCGGGGCTCTCGCCACACGCCGCCGCCTCTCGCCTCCCGCGCCCCGTAACGCGCCGAGCCTCGCACAAAGCAATTGTTGCTTTTCTGGGGGACGTCGTTTTACACGTAAAATCATCTCCAGCACGGTTTCAGTTTGAGATACGTGTGAGGGAGCTGGGGAGATGTGTCAGAGCTTGTTACTCAAGCTAAATTAGGTAATTTTTAGCTGGGTAACGTGCTAATCTTTAAACCTTTATGTTTCTAAATCCTGCGTATGTCTGGTCTCTTCATACAAAAGTGTATTTTGCTTGTTTCTTCTCGCCTTCTTCAGTCTGAAGCCTTATGTAGGTCAGGCTTGGCTTAAGCAGATTTCCTGAACCTGCGTCAGCTTAAGCTGAAGGAATTTTAATAAACCCTCCCTTGTAGGCGTGGGCCTAAATGAGACTAGCCTAGTTAAGCCTGATCTTTTTCTGTTTGTGAAAAAGAGCTGAGCAGAGCTAGGGACTGCATGGTGGCTCCAGGAACGGCTTCCTTAATTCAAAGGTAACAATGGTTGGGAAGGCCAGATCTTCTAATTTTACCTTATCTGAAAAGCTCGATTTGCTAAAACTCGTGAAGCCGTACGTTAAAATTCTCGAGGAACATACCAATAAGCATTCTGTAATAGTGGAAAAAAACAAATGCTGGGATATCATAGCTGATAACTACAATGCCATCGGAGTAGATCGCCCTCCTCGTACTGCACAGGGCCTGCGCACGCTGTACAAGAGGCTCAAAGAATATGCCAAACAGGAGCTATTGCAGCAAAAGGAGACTCACTCAGATTGTCAAAGCAGCATTTCCGAGCCAACCAAGAAAGTTGTGGAGATGATTCCACAGATTTCCAATGTGTGTTTAAGAGACAGGAGCGGTGTTCAAAGGTGAGACAATTCTTTTTATTTTGTTACTGAATGAAAATTATGGCGCCTCCTATCTACTGTGTAATGCTTTTGCTTGTGCTCAGGCTCCTAGAGGAAGTGTTTATCAGAGAAAATTCCCAAATGGGGAACAATGACAAAAATAATACTGCTTTTGTTTTATGGGAAGCTTTATGGTGACTTAGCACTGCATTCTTTTCTTTTTCTTTTTTTTTTTTTTTTGTTCAGCTCTCTTTCAAAGCTTGTTTCAGAGTCTTTGTCATACTCTGGAAAGTGAGGGTTAAGAGAGAATCAAAGGGAAACAGTAGCTCCAACCTCTACCCCTCCCCTACCTTTTAATAGGCAGATTATTCAAACACTGGCAAAGTGATGGCTATTCTCCTCCATTTAAGGTAATACTGCAGTCATTTTGCAACATATGGAACTGTTAGCAGTTTATATAGGATATTTAATAAAGTTAGTTCACAGAGCTATGAAACCTCTCTCACACATCTTTTTTCTTTCATTTACTCTGGTGTTTGCATGTTACGTTTTAGCTGATTCCAACCTTTAAAAAAAAAAAAACAAACCAAGACTCCACACTGCAGTGCCTTTGTGAGTGGAGATGTTTTTTTAAATTATACTTTTCTTGCACTGACGGTGGTTCCCTGAAGCTGGAGCAAAGCTAGTTGAAGTCTTAACTCCAAGCACTTCTGTGTCTTACATGAGTTAGTTTAAATACAGAGAGAAACTAAGAGGTACAGCACTAGAAGGTTTCTTTTTTCCTTTCCTTTTTTTTTTTTTTTTTTGGTAGGTTTTTTTTTTTTTACTGCTCAGTAAAGTGAGACACACTGTCTAGATTTGAGCCAGACATAATACAGGCAGGCAGCGTTCAAGCTTTCTCCCACAGCTGGCTAATGCCCCTCATATCTGACTTGCAACACTCTGCTGGTTCTGTATTGGTCCTTGAGGGATCAAAAAATGCCTGGGTCAGGTTTTGCTTCCTGCAGATACAAAAACTAAGCTGGTGGGGCGGGGTGGGCAGTCAAATAACTCCCCAGCAACCTTGAGAAAGCTCTGATTTTTCTTATTTTCCCAAGCAGATTAATGGGAAGCAAACTTTCCGTATTTTAATCAGATGTACTGACAGTGGGTGCAGCAGCGTAACGCTCTAAGAAAAGCTGGCATGCGCACACTCGCTGAATTGGACTCATGGTGCCACTGGTTGAACTGAATGGTAACAATTGTCTAAATCCCAACATGCCAGATGCTCTAAAAATATGCTGTTGTGGGTCCTTTGCGTAAAGAAGTCTAAAGCAACTGGGCTGTGCTGCTGCTCCTGGTGAATGCCCCTGGAGGAACCATTCCAAAGAATTCTCTGGAACAAAACGAGGCTTTTAATTGCGCTAATAAAGGTTGCAGTGTCTTGACTACCAACTTTTGTAAGGAGGGGAGAGAAAAAATAGTGTGAGAACTTTGGTTTGTGGATCGGCTTATAAAAAGCACTAACGCTTTTAGTGAATGATTAAGAGCTAATGATCTCCCTAGTTTGTCTCCTATAATTCAAACATTTTTTGCAGTTCTTTATGGGTCTGGGAACATTGACTTGATTACTGCTTACCCAAAATGGTTCGTCTTAGGAACAACCACTACACTGTGTGCTGAAAGAAAAGAATATAATTTAAGAGATTATTTTTTTCCTGCCCAAATAGATCATTGTTTGATACTTCTAATTTTAACTCTGAGTTGCATTCTACCCTAATTTTATAAACCCTCTATTGGGTTTTAACTCACCGGGATGTGGTTTAGGTTTTGTAGGAGGGAAATACAACTTAAAATGAGTCCAAATTCTTAATCGCACCTTTAAGCAATTTCTAGCTCACTGTGATTAAACAAAACCTGGTGAATCATGGGTGCCTGCAGGGTTATAAACACCATGCCCCAATTGTGGTAACTGTTGTTTGTCTTCCTTTCAGTCAAGTTGTCAGAAACAACATTAGTAACCACCATACAGGCAGCTCTTTTGTTTCTCAATTCCTTCTTTTTCTCTTTGCTGCCTAATTGTTTTCCTCTTAAGAGGCTGACTAAGGGGAAAAAAAAAAAAAGCCTCATCAGAGTTACCTGAAGGTTTGGTAGTGTTTTAGTTCTGTGTGGATTACACTTTGAGAGATGGGTTTTTTTCACTGCTTGGAGGTTCTAGTCTATGTTAGGCTAAATCTTACCTTTCTTTCTTCTATTTAACCTCTCTCACTTTCTCTTTCTGCTCGCTCTCCGTTTCCTTTTGTCAGAATGACCTGCTTCTCCTGCTGGTTGTTTCCTATTTTCTCAGGCTAGAAGCTGGCCAGGAGCCAGCAAATAAGAAGGAGGGAAGCTGTATTAGAAGCTGCAGTTAGGAAGAGGGAGGAAACCCGAAATTACAGTCAGCATTGGGGAAAAAAAGTGAAAATTTGTGTTCAGAATAATGCTTCCAATGCTCAATGAGAGGAGCAAAAGGAATGTGAAAAAAGAGGTATGTAGGAAAAGGTGAAGCTTTGTGGCATGAGGAAGAGGCAGTAAGGGGATATAATTGATACTCCATAGGCAGCTCAGGTAACAGTCAATAGAATTAAGATTATCTTGGCGTTTTCTTTGGGGGATTAAGGAAAGGTCAGTTTTCAATGCCTGCTTCAGATAGACTGTTTTCAGAGGTTTTTTAAAGAATCTTTAGTTAAAATAGTTTGTGTGGTTGACAGGTTTAATTTTTTGAAAATACGTTGCTCTGACTGATGAGATTTTTTACAACTGATTGTTGAGAAGTTCTCATGCTTTTATTCTAGCATGAATTCTAGCGTTGAATCTAATATTTTCATGTTAATGGATGGCAGGCTAGTCAGGGTTCTTTAGAAATTGCAACCATGACTGCTTATTTCTTTTAAACCAAGAGTTTTGAAGGCCATGGGATATCCAGAAGTTACGATCATGCCACCTTTTTATTAAGGAGGCATTTACTTGAGAATAGGAAGTACAAATTACATTTCTTCTTGCTTCTGGGAATTTGAACCCAATCTATTACTAACCAGGACAGTGTTTTAATAATCAAATAGTGTGTGGCTTGTAGGGCTTTCAAGACATTTAAAAAGTGTAAAAAAAGACCACTTTCCACCCTCCCAAATTAACAGAGACCAACTTGGGTCCTTGTGCTGGGGAGGAGCCATGAATATTCTATTAATCATGGATCCACTCACTGCCTTTAACTGCTAGGGGCAGCCTAGTTTTCAAAGGGTTTGAAAAGTTTGGGAAGTGTCTCAAATCTGCAACTACCAGTTATAGACCCTGTTTTAGACACCCATGGCCATGAGGGTTGCACTGGGTTCGCTGTCAATACCAAATTAAGATATTCCTGTTCACATGTTACCCTGTACTGCCTTCCCAGTCATGCTGCAAGTATTTATACTTTGCAGATCTGTACTGTAACAGATCAAGAAGCTGATCTGGCTTAAAAAAGCATTACCTGAATAAAGGAGTGATGTGCAGATGTGTAGGGTTTCAAGCACAACCGATGGTAGAGAAGTGTCAGGAACAGCTTGAACTATTATTATTATCATCAAAGCCAATGCAATGTCAAATCATGATTTGAGATGCTGCTGACTCAGGGGTTTACACAAAGACAGATGAGTAAAGTGGGCGTTGTTCTTTTGAAAGGAAATGCACAGAACCATAGGCTTTCTTAATGGAAACACTTGAGTTTCTTGAAGCTACAGAAGAATACTAAGATTGTCAATTCAGAGAGAAGGAGCAAGAATTAGCTTGATTCCCAGACTGACTGGCAAAGTCATCAATTGGGCTCTGGTTTCTTTTCCCATGGCTCTTTGTGTAGGTCTATTTAGTGATTACTGTACCTTTTAGAAAACCCAAATAGTTGGGTGCATGGGTCAGAAAGAGGGAGCACACTAGAATGGGAGATTAATAAATTTGTGAGATGAAAATATTTCTCTTCACTCAATCTCAATTAATCTCCTTGTAAAATCATATTATATAACTTTCCTGTGTTACTTTCATGACTTGCTGCTTGTTTTTTTTTTACACTTTCATTTGTCACTACTAGCCTTCCTTGCTTCTCCAGTGCCAGAAGGGCCTCCCAAGGGGAGTTCTTTAGTGACTGTACTGCCTTTATAGCAACAGATTCTGAATGTGACATGGCTTTAACTGTGTGGTGAAAGAAAGAGGGATATAGGTGGTGTTCAGGCAATGAAGTAGAGAGGGTCCCAGGCATAGATAGCAGAGTACTATTCAAATGAAGTTTTGGTTACTTGCAGCTATGCCTTTCCAAATAGTTTTTAATGGATTATTTAAATATGATTTTGTGTGTTCTAGTGCTAGTATCGATAAAGAAACAGTTGCTGGTACCAGTTCACCACAGGCAGTGTTGGATCACCATCCTGCGACAGTCATGATGGACTTGCAGTCGGAAGAGGATGTCAAACCTCCTCCTTCTTTGATTATAGACTCACAGCAAAATGAGAGCTTAGAACAAGAGGAAGAACACCAGCTGGTGCGTATTATGGAAAGGTCTCCTTCAACATCAGTATCTTCAGTTGATATGAGAGTGATGATGTCTCCATCCCCTGTACCAAGAAGAGAAGAGGTTTTTAGGCTTGAGGTTGGAGAACGCTTTAGACCAATGTGTGGTTATGACCCACAGATGCTACAAATGCTGAAAGAAGAGCATCAGATAATATTAGAAAACCAAAGAAAAATTGGTCTTTATGTCCAAGAAAAAAGGGATGGTTTGAAAAGAAAGCAGCAACTGGAGGAAGAACTGTTGCGAACAAAAATCAAAGTAGAGAAGCTGAAGGCAATACGACTACGGCATGATCTGCCAGAATACAGCAATATCTAAATATTTTATTACTTCTGTCATATTCTTTGATATACTTAATAATAAATGCAGAATTGTTCCTTATGTTAATATGGATGCATCAAAATCTGGGCTTGAGACATGAAAGTATATTTTCCATGTTTTTGTTTATGTACCTTAGAAAAATACCTCGTATGCATTTGAATGCACCAACTCTTCTGGTCTAAAATAGTCAAATCATTTACATTTAAGTGTTTAGATTGATAAAGATCCAAACTTTAAAAATAATTCCACTTACCTCTATTGGAGTAGTGATGAGCTAATGAAATTTAGTCAGCTCTTGTTAAAATTTTGTTCATATGCATTATTTTTCAAATAATCACCTTTACTATCTTAATGAAGTTACAGGTTAATAAATACATATAAGAAGGAGAAATAAGAGGTTATGTTTAAATGTCTTATTCTTTTCAAGTTGGTAAATCTTACGACAGTGGTGAGATTTTGCTGACATATCAGCTTGGAAAACAAAATTACTGGATTGTTATATTTTTTTAATGTTCCGTAGACAGTTGAATAAATGTACATATTTTTAAAACTTAATACTTTTTAATTGTTTCCAGTGGAGGAGTGTTTCCATAGGATGTTATAAAAATAGAGACAGTGAATGCAACACTTGGTTTTTAAAACTGCATGCATGTGTAATTTGTGTGTACAGTTGCCATGATCGTATATTCAGTTATAGTAATTATACTGGTGATCAACCACATAAATGTCTGATTTCCTCTTTTGCATGCATAATTACTACAGTGCATGTGCAACCAAGACAGTTGCAGGTGCCTTTGATCAGTGTCACTAGGACTGTAAGCTACTAAAAAGAAATCATTTCTGTATGTAAGTAACTTGAAATCAACAGAGGATTCTGTGTTATTCTGGGTACTTTTTATAGATGCAGTTGTTCTGATATTTCGATTAGTTTCAAATAAAAAGCCCCAAATAAAAATAAAATTGATTCTTCTGTCTGTCCTAGTAGCAGCTGTTTCCTCTGTAGCTGTGATCAATGTTCATAACTGGAAGAAAAATATCTGGAAAACATCAGTCCCAGATGGTTCATTTCTTCATAATTCTAAGTCCTGCCTTTTATGAATGGATCCATAACTGCCTTAGACCTCTGGCTCCTTATTCCCCATAACAATCCTTTCCCCTTCCTCTAACCTTTAGTGCAAGAAAAGGAAATGAAGCACAGAGTCAAGGAAAAAGGGAAAACAAAGGAGATGTAATTCCTCCTCTGCCTCGCATCTCAGAGGGCTCCAACAACAGAGTGAACTAAAGCAATAGGAAGGAGACTGTTTCTTCTTTCCTCCTCTCACGAGTGTTTTCCCAAATTTGCTTCCTTCTCCACACCCACAGAACCTCAGCATGCAAGCATGAGGCACTGATCTGCATCAGCACATTCTGAATGAGGTAAGCTCCTCGTGTGTCTTCTGAGTGAACCAGGTCGCCTTTGTAGCCACAGGGAGAGGTGCTTATTGAAAACTCTGAAGACTGGGAGCATGTGAGTTTGAGGGGCTAGTGGAGTTTCAAGAACTGTGGTTAAATTTTGTGATAGTAGACAAGGGGATTGATCTTGACTGTTAGAGCCCAGGATAACTTTAACAGGTTATGGGTAGGAAAAGTTGAGGAAGCCAGTCTTTTGTTTACAAACTGAGGAAAAATACAGAACAGTGAAAACAGATGTTGGCAATATGGAGTTCCCCAATACTTTTTCAGTTGTTTTCTAGAGAAGAGAGCACTGTAAGTGTCTTGGGAATTTTTGTGTGCACTGAAAATTATGGTGCCTGGATAAGTGGCTGTTGTTTCTGTACAGTTCTTGGCTTTCTGCTGTATTTTTTAGTTCAACGACATCGATCTGTTTTTGTGTATCTGGAAACATTTCAATGAGACATTCACTTCCCTGAGTTCACAAGAATCAAAATGCTGCCTTTAATAAATAAATAAGGATTTTATTTGTTCCACTTCTCAGAAACGGGAAACAAAACTGAATTACCTGCCCTCGTCTTGTAATTTGGAAATGTCTGATCTTATCCTTTTAATTGAAAATCAGAATTCTGTTTTCCAGTGGCAAGGAATTACTTTCTATTTCTTGTCTCTGTTCTTAGATATTATGCAAATGAAGAAGTTTTTAATAGTTCAGAAAATAATTCCCATACAGCTCATTGTCTTGCAGTGGTTTTGAATGACCACCAAAATGCTCCAGAGACTAAAGAATATTTTCTGTTGAGGCTAGATGAAGAGGTGACCTCCAGGCTTTCTATTGGCATGGTATTTTTATTTCGAGGACTAGAACCCGAGGAACTTCCAGTCTTGGAAAGCTTACAGTCTTTTCTGAACTGGCAGGCAAAGTAGTTGCAAAAATAGGACTCTGGGTAGAGCAAAGTCTCTCTTGTGTTCTTGCTGTTGGAAGGGGAAGAATGCAAATGAGTAAAGAAATAAAGTACACCAGCCTGCTCAGAACTGTGCTCTTATGGTCAGTGTTCTTCCATGTTTGGTTATTCTGGCTTTGTCTCATTTGTTAGTGGAAAGCCTTTCATTCATATCTGCAGGCAGCATCTCTAGTTTAGAGATCTCTCATGCTTCTTTGCTTTGTTCTCAGTTTTGTTTCTTTTGGTTTTTGGGGAGCTTGAGGAAGGGGGGGACATCTGTTGAGTTCCCTTGAATCTTGCTCATTTCTTTACTAGTGAGGTGGTGGTTATTTCCTTTCAGTATAGAGGTGTTTGCTCCTTGAGTGACATTGTATTGCTCTCTCAGAGCAGTGTGTTGCTGACTATATATTATACCCTCTATACTGGTGGATCTGCGTTTCTTTCTCACTCCACACCTACTTTACAGTATCAAGTTATCTGTCTGAGTCAGACTTCTCACTTCTCTGTGCCTGTTCCTGGTTTTTTTTCCATGTGTTCCTAATGTCAGGTACATGCACCACAGCTGTGGCTGGTCCTTCTGGACCATGAAATGCTATGAATTTTTACTGTTGCATCAAATGATACTGTGTCAGTGTGTGTCAAAGGTAGGAAGCCCGCCCCTCCTTCACGCTCATTCTTATCCTCTTACTCCCTTCGCTACATCTGGCAGTGCCTTTCCCTGTCTGCATGTTTATAATGTACATAGTACAAGCAGAGTAATTTTAGGCAAGGACAATTTTCTACCATATGTTCATGTCCTTCTACTAAGATAACTGAAATAAACTGGCTCTGGAAGTAATTTAATTCCCAACATCTAACGGATTTATGTTTAGGATTCAAATAAAAGCTGTAACCATGATAACATTGTGATAATTGTGATAGCATCTTGTGTAATTTCATCTATCTGAGTAATTGTCTAATGATCAGTCTATAATTTCATCGGCTGCTCCCTAATTATCTTGCTTTTTTCTGTCTCTCCCTGCTTCCCCCCTGTAAGCTTTTGACTCCTGTGGAATCATCTCAGTGGATGTGCTTGCCTTAGATCAGAATTCTTATCAGGTCAAACTGGTAGGAGAGAACACTCCAAGACCAGGAGAGATTACTCATAGCTAAAGCCCTGTTTTCTAACATTTTCCACCTCAGTAGCTTAAATTCCTTTCTTTCATATAGATATATATTTCTATACATTTTCAGACTTAGGATTTTTTTCCCCTGTACAATGAAAATGCATAGACTAGAGCCTGCATACTGTCTTCTTTGGGAAAACTTGTGTCCACTTGATTTTCAATAGGCAAAGCCATGAAGTTGCTTATAAACAAATGAGAGTTATTTCTGAGTGGGAGGAACAAATAAGGAATTGTGATGCCCCTGGCTAAGCTGTCTCTTTTAAAATTTCCTGTATCTTATTTTAAACTGCTTTAGAATGGTTCAGTGTGGATTTTAACTTCAGTAATGTAATAAAAAGGCGACTCAAGAAGATGGTAAAGTGTTGTTTTCCTAAGATGTTGATTACTTTTTCATTTTGCACATGAAATAAATAGACTTTAAAAAGATTGTTTTTAAAATGCGTTAAATGTAGCTTCTCAGTGTGTGTCCCTATCTAGTTGTGCTACTATTCTCCAGGTCTTAAATAATTTGAGAAATGTCGCTGTCTGTATCTTAGATTAAAAAAACAAAACAAAACAAAGGTGCTGTTTACAGTAGTTAAAATAATGTCTGTTAGCTGTCTGTTTAACACATGGTTTAAATTTCAGTCATTCTCTGTGTTTTCTCTCTGATAAAAACAAAGTTCTTACCTTGGTGTTGACCAATTTGCTTGTGTGTAGTGATGGTTGGGGCATCCAGTTTGTCTGGGCAAAATTTTCTCTGCAATAAAGGTACAATTTCCTGAAGTTCCGTTGAATGCTAGCCAGCAAAATGTGAACTCTTCCTTGTAAAAGCTACAGTTGTTCAGTGGAAAAGTAGTTGAAAACCTCAGTTCCAATGTGTGTGTGCAGGAAGGTGGATGAGGGTCAGAGAAACCCAAGGAAAGCTCGGCTATCTGTAGGCATTGGCATTCCCCACCGTCCCGCCTTGCTTCCATGCTGTGGGATTTCACACTATTTTATCCTAGTGATTACACAGAATTATTTGTTGTTGTTTCCAAATATCTCTGAGTGAACATAGCACCTTGTTTGGCTCCGTATTACTCACAGAAGAAGAACGTAATATAATTATCACTGAATACTTAGTCAGCAGTTACTCCACATAATACATGATTTTTATTTGCTCTTCAGCAAAACTGCAGACTTGGAAAATGCTACTCAGTTTTTTGTATTTTACATGCGCAATTAAATTAATTTTTTAAAAGAAATAATTGTTTCCTGGCCATTTCCTGTTGGCTCTTGATTTTCATCTGTAATTAGGATAATTGCAATAATTAGCATAATTAAGCATACGTATAGTGAGAAAATAATTCCACTGGATTATATTACCCCTCTAAAATCAGATGATGTCTGGACTCAGTTTGGTTAAGGCTCAGTCATTTTCACCAAATCAATTTTCTGAGTTGGAAGGGACCCACAAGGATCATCAAGTCCAGCGCGTAAGCGAGTGGCCCATATGGGGATCAAACCCACGTCGCTGGTGTTATTAGCACCACGCTCTAACCAACTGAGCTAATCTCAGGGGGTTTTTATGTACTGTAGCCTGTGCGTTGCCTTTTGCTTACTTTGTATGTTATTGTGTAAAAGATCCTTGTCTCTATTGCTAATGCTTTCTTAAAATACATCAGTTTTCAAAGTCTGGAACTTTCTGCATGCTTGAAATAAGTAAATCGGTTTATAAATTACCGATTTTTTTGTTGTTGTTGTTTTACCTTTAGTTTAACAGTGAAGCAATAGGACAAAATGTTTATCTAGTTTGGGGATGGGGAGAAGGGATATGGGACTGCCTGTGGTTAGTGACAACAACAACATTCGTGTCCTGCAATTGCATGAGATAAAACTTGCTGTAGTGTCAAGTTGTATTTGTTATTAATCAGTGACGATGTTATGTGAAAGAAAGTAATTTATAACTCGGCAGCAGTTTGCAGGTAAATTTTATGTAGCCCACTTGTCGATACTATTAAGAATATAATTTTGTGAAGTCAGAGCTTTTATGTGAGGCATGTACTGGAAGTGCAGAATTGAAGTCGGTGTGTATACAGTGCTATTGACACATTCTCTGTTGTGGTATGGCATTTGCTCAAGGCTGCATTGTAAGGTCCCCACCCCCAAAAAAATTGACTTGTAAGTTCTGCAGGTTTCACCCAGGTGATGTTTGCCTCATTTTCTGTTTTAAGGAAGCTTTGACAGTAGGCTGTACATTGTGATGGACTTCCACATGACATTAGTAGCATCAACTATCAGTCTGGCCAAACTGCTTTACACTGTTACCTCCTCTTGGGCTATAATGCGCGTGTTCTGTGTATGCATTTGTGCTTGTTTATGCCTGGAGAATACTCTGTTTAGGATATACTGAGTTTTGATCATCTTTCCTTTGTAGTCTTCCAGTTTCCTTGTGCTTGTGAAAAAGTACTCAAAACATGGCATCAAGCTGGTCTTTGGCCATTCCTATAAAACCTCATTCAAGTTTGTCTAATTTGTAAGTCATTGGCAAACACATAATTTGGTCATTTTCAGTACAAGTTGTTACACTTTGGATGTAGTCCATAATAACTGAATTCTTAGGGGAGCCTGTCCAGCCTGAGCACATTGAGCTGTTGAGAGTGGATCAAGGACTTCTCAGCTGTTAATGCCTTGAATGAGAGCAAGAAAGTGTGTCCCTCATTTTGCCACTAAAAAAACAGCCTCAGTAAAGGAACTACTTTGCTTAGATCCAGAGACAATGACAGCAAGGATCCCAAGCACAGCTGTCCTTATTTTGGGGCAGTAAGTTTTTAGGAGCTGTTGAACTGCCCAGCTGGATACGTAATGACCCAGCTCTTTTGGAAAAAAACCAGCAACAGCCTGGAAAATACAGTTTGTAGCTCTGGGATTCAGAGTCCTGCACGGTATGTGTGCAGAAAAGGGGTGAATTAGGCTCATATAGGGAATTTAGCCATTGCTGTTTGTTATAATTATTTCTGCTAGATAAAATCTATTCCTTTCAGAATAGTTTTTGTTATATAACTGTATATGCTAATTTGCTGTAGTTGAGTTTTGAAAACACATGATTCCTAAGTGAACTCCTGAGATGGTGCAAAAGACGTTTTTCAGCAGTCCAGAAGTGAAATATATTTTAAGAGTTTCAGATACTTTAATTCTGAAGATCTAGTAGGCATCTGTGAAGATTGTTTTCAGATTAAATATAGTAGAGGTAAATTTAATGTTTTTCTAAATCTCATCCTTCTCTGATGAGCGTGCACATGTACGTATGTTTGTAGGCACATACATACCCAATGAGCTACATGTATGGTGGGTTGATAAGGAGCTCCACATGCTGCAGAGGCTTTACAGTGACAGCAAGGGTCAAAGAAGTCCCTTGGGAACAGCAAGTGGAGCTCGTCTGCCAATGGAAAGCTGCCACATCTCCGTGTCTTCTACTGTTTCCTTATATAAGTGGTCAGCTCGGCACCAAAAATAGGCAGAGTTGACACAAAGTAGGCTCTGTTAAAGGTATTATGAATTTAAAGATCCCTGTATGGAATCATCTTATTAGTTTGCATTGGAATTTCTATGCAATTTAAGTTGTATTCAGTTTTCTTACATCCAGAGCCAGCAAAGGCAGCACAGTGAGCACTGCTTACCTCCATGAGGATGAATTTCTTCTCTTCCTTCCTCTCTCACCTTCCCTGTTCCAGATTCAGTTTCCTAGTAAGAATTACAACTAGAGATCTAGGTTTTTGTGTTTGGGTCATAAATATTACTTGGACTACTGAATGGATTACACTTATGTAAATCAAAGTTATGTAACTTGATTTGGAAAGATTACTCTTTCCCTTTCCAAATATTTCATCAGCCACTCTGCAAGTAATCATTGCTGCATAACACATGAAAATTCTAAAAAATATGACTCATCCCTTGTGTGCCTCTTCCCAGGGTAATGCCATAAATTTTAAACAGTCCTGTTTAAATAATTTAGGATAAGAATATATTGTGTTTCATGCTTGTGACAGTGGGAACAAGTTTTATTGATTATTTGTAGTTTAAGGACTCTTTATTATAATACAGGGACATCAAAGACGGCCATTAATAAGCACAAACAGTACATTAAAAGTGTTTTTCCTTCCAATATTTGCTAAAACAGATGTTAATACAAAGGATACATAATCTTAATAAATCCCTTTCTGCCTGCTTGCGTTTTGTTACAGATCTAAACGTCTTTGCATTTTAGGAACAGAGATTTTGTGCAGTACAGAAATAGTTTTATTTATTATAAAAAATGGTAGAAGTAATAGCAAATGCTTAAGCGAATGCCAAACCATGTATTTTCAAAGTACCACATGTGGGATTAGCCGTGTACCTTCCATTAACATTTAAACACAAAAAGATGCACACTTATATCTCTGCAAGCTGCTCAAAAATGACTGCTTTTTGAGAAGGTTGCAATTAGCCTGTGATTGTGTAATAGTCGATTAACTGTTTCTTAGTGATTTGTGCTTTTTTGGTAATTTAAATATTTGGAATTTTTTCATATCTCATTTAGACTATAATTTATTGCAACAACATTCAATATTAACAGAACCCAAGAATAAATTTTACTTTCAGATATCAGATTTGCATTTATTTTTTGAAGTAAAAAAACTTCACAAATGAATCAAAACAACTTTCAATGTGGATGGCAACATTAAGAAGTGTAGTAAACAATTGATTTGGATGTCATTTGACTGGTTCCAATGTTTTAGCGACCTGATCTGGCTCACTGCACCAAATGATGCCTGCAGCGTTTCAGAATTCTCAATGATGCTGCTTTTTCCTTGATAATAGGAGTTTCACATCTATTTCTGTGGACTTGACAGAAGCTTTCAGCTTAGTTCATTAAATTTTTACAGTGAAAGCTGGAGTCAGTTGGATTTTTAGACAGTTGAGAGGTTTAGGAAGAGTATTTTTCTACCATGGAGCTCTAATTTTGAAAGTATGTGTTCTCCATCCTCCCTCCTCTGCAGCTGATACTCTTAAGAGGTGTTTCATTAAATGGTGATGATAGGATTATTCCTACTCGTTCCAATTAAGCACATGTGCCATGTCTGTTATTGTATATAGAAGGTTCCTATCTGAAAATGAAATAAAGTTTACAAACTCGAGTACCCAAAAACTTGCCAATAGCAGAACCTGAACCCAGTTTTCACATTGTGTCAGCGATAGTCATTAAGTACACGATTAAGGATTGTATTTCTGTACTCTTCCTTGCCAGTTTCAGTCACAGAATGGACTGTGTCCACTCAGTGAGTCACTAGTCAGTTTTTTTTTTTTCTACCTCTTTGTTCAGTTATAGACCTACCCCTTGTTCTCAGCACACTATTCAAACTGTTTTGAATTAATTAGCTAATTTTTTTTCCTCTGGTGCTCGTCATGATACTATGTGAGTGCCTCCCAGATGTAATTATGTTTCACAACAATCCTTGTGTGATAAGAAGTTGGTATAATCTCCACTTTTTAGGAGACAAAGTGAGAGTTGAGGCACAGAGAGAATAAAACCCAAAAGCCCCATTTTTATGAAAGGTGCAGACTGAATCATCGAGCACGGCATTGTCTCGGTGCTTTGCTATACCGTACAGTTAATCTTTCCCAACCACAATTTCCAGTTACACCCGTGAGTGTTCACTGTTAATACAAATGAGACTGAATCACAAGTCAGGTGCTCAGACAAATATTTATTGCTGAAATTGGGGTGAAATAACTTCCATTGCACCACAGAGGAACTCCAGAAGACACGCAAGTATAGTCCTGTTCTCCAAGGCATCATTCAGCCTATTTAACCGCAAGACTGTGCTGTCAGTCCTTGCATTCTCGGCCTCCTTCATCCCATACCTTTTGCAGTTTACAACAAAGCAGTTCAGGGATGGTGCAGGCAGCACCAGCTTTTTTTCCTGCCACCTTTCCTGTGTTTCCAGCAGTTCAGTTCTCTGCACTGAACAAGCAAGAGGTCCCATGACAATGTAGTGCAGCATGTTTTCTGTAAAGGCTTTATCATTAATGCATATGCACATCAGAGCAGATCAGGTCACTGGAACACTGTTATTTTTGACATCTTCAAACTCTGCTTGACTTTACAACCTTAAAACTATTTACTTAATGGAAGGTGGCTTATGGGGGTGGTGAGTGGGTGGGTGACGTAGTTTTGTACCACTGGGTCGTAGATGTTAATCTTTTGGCTTTTAGAGCAAATTAACATTTCTAAACAGATTATTTCATATCATTTGTTGTTTTCATCTATGTAAGACAGACAAGGTTGAAAATCTTATCTTTCCACTTTGGGGTTATGAAGCGAATTACTATACTAAGAGGTCACTGACTTCAGTGTAGACCGTTAACATCATGACATGCAGTGTTTTGCCCAGTGAGTTTTGCACGTTTGCTCACAGCAAGGAAACTGAAAGACTGAAAATTTTTCAGGTTGAAGAGCAGAATGTACCCAAGGGACTTCAGGGAAAGTGATATGATGATTCAAGCTTTGGGTCCTGCTTTGCCTTCATGGACTCGTCCACTAGAAATTGTTTGATTCTGGGTCTTCTACTAGTCCTAAAGTCAGAATTGATTTGGGTTTGTCTTGCAGGGCGTGATCTGTCAAAGGCAGCCAGTTCAGGAGCTTAAGTGCCTCCATCTCTTGTGTTGCTCCCATTGCAGCCCTATCCACCTGTAGAGCTGCTACTAAACTTGACTCTGTAAAATTACATAGAACAGTGTAACAATTGTAGTAGTTTTAAGTTCACTGCCTTTAACACTACTTTGGTAGTCTTAAAAATTGAATTAAAGAAAAAATTGAAGGAAGGGGGAAGAGAAGTTGACCCTGTTTACCATGAGGCTATGTTGCTCTGAGTGCTCTTCATGTCTTTGTTTAGTCAGTGCCCTTCTGTACTTGATGGCTTGCCATTTTTTATGTTGCACTGCCATGTTGCCCTTATTTCTTCTGTTGTCATTTTCTGCTTCTATTTTCCCTGTCATCGCCTAATCTGTTCCTGTTCTCATTTCTTCGTCCCAAGTCACCCCCTTGTTTACCTCGATGGCTTTCAGCCACATGTTTTTTCTAGTGAACCTTGAATTTTGAGGGTCAGAGACGAGAGGCAATAAGTTTCTCTTGCACCAGCTCCTGCTCAGAAAATCCTGATTCCCTCTCTGCTCCTTATACTGTTCCCCAGTCCCAGTCTGTCCCAGTAGTTCTCCCCATCCGTCCTCCTAACGTAATCTGTTGTCTTCCCACTCTTTTCACTCCCTGTCTGGTTTCTTGCCTTTCCCTGCATGCTTTGCTTCCAGCTCAGACTTACAGTCTTGTACTCAGTTGTCAATTCTCTACTGGTTTAACATAAGACTTCCTTCCCAGCAATCGTCTTTGTTTTCAGGCTTTGTCTCCCAAATTACTTTTCCTTGTAGATGTCCTTGTCCCCTCTGCCATCTTTCCCTGTTTAGTGTCAGGAGAAGGGATGATGTGTCTAAAGGAGAGGGCCAAGGAAAAATTCCCTGCTGGCACGCATGGAAGAAACCCGGCTTTGGTCTGAGCAGTGAGAGCTGTGACTACAGAGAAGTCTATTCTCGGCCTCAGTTAGAGCATGTCCAGTGTGTAATCCTCAGGTAATTAAGGAATTTGCAAACTGCATTTATTTCCAAGAGCTTTTAGCTTTTAAGGGTTGGAAACAGTTTTACCTCAGCAAAAAAAAAAAAAAAAAAAAAAAGGTGTTATCTTCTTCCCAGATTTTTAGATTCTTCTCCAAAGTATCGAGTTAGTAGACTTTCTACAAGGAATAAAAGTTTATTGTGGCTACGACTGCATTAATCTGTTATTTTTGTTCTCATAAACAGTGATTTTTCTTTCATTGCCAGTTTTTGTGGACATTGTGCATGTGTGTGAATATGTGTGCTTGAACTGAGATAGCTAGCATGGAAGATGTACTATGGACTGATAGTTGTCAGCTACGTAAAATAAAATCTACTAGTGGAAATCCCCTTAGGATTGCATGTTCAGCAATTTAGAGGCTAGTTTGATTGGCATTTCAGATTATAAAGAGACATAGACACAGAAGTTTAAAAATATTTAAATTCTTTGATCATTTGTGTTTTTGTTTAAAAATCATTCTGAATGTAAAACAATAATGTGTTTTCCAAAGAAAATATTCCTGCTTGAAATATCAGTCTGTAGGTGAGTTTGCTAACAATGCCGATATGTTAATACATTAATTAATTACCTAAACATTTTGTGTTTGAAAGGGGGACAAACCACTGGGTTGTAATCAAGTGACTCTGAGATGTAATCCTAGCTGTCGTCGATTCCTGTGGGTTTAGGGCAAGTCAGCTTGACTCTTACTGGTTGCACTTCTAACAGTCTCACAGAAGTGCTGTGAGAAGAGTTGTTACATATTTTTCCATCTTAGAGGCACACTAATATACATTTACATGCTACCTTAGTATTAAGTTTTATCATTAGACTGAAGTTGCTTTGCAAATGGAGGATGATGCTATCTGTCTTCTTTTTTTTCTTTAAATATTCCTGGGATATCTTAGGAGTGTTTAACATATAGATATTTCATATGCAACTAGACATTTAACTACTATGTAAACATCTGTTCTCAAAATGTTATGAGTTAATTTAATGAAGAAACTTTTTGATTACTTCCTCTGCTCAGAAGAAAGAGCTGGTGCTGGCTCTACGGAGCGAGATCCATGGCACATGTTTAGAGTGACTGTGGAGGCTGCAGCAGAGCACTGCCATCAACTTTGGGCTGGCATTCAAAGCCCAAATCTCCTTTTACAGTGGTCCAGTTTTTTTGCTCTGGCTCCTTCTATTTCCTGATTACTCCTTAGCACTATAGAACGCATCTTGAATCAAAGCTGTCTTCTTTAAGCTGTAATTTTTGCATTGTGACACTCCTTTTTACTGAGAAGATTCAGAGCAGTTGAGGGAAAATTTCCCATTGTTCCATACATGCTTACAATGGGAAAATTCAACTATGGAGCTGTTGGGTAACTTGACAGTCCCATGGTTTCAAAATCACCCCAACCTTGCAGTAGCTGCTAGAGAAGAATGGGCAGACTCCCAGACTCCTTGTTCCATACCTCATGTACCCCTTCCCTGTGTTGACTGTAGTTGCTGATGGGATTCACTGAGCTGGCTTGCCTGCAGTTAGTGGAGGAGAAGCAGAGGGGTAGAGGGAAGGAGAGGCGAGCTCTTAGGCTTTGGCAGCGGCCTGCAGCTAGATGGGGTTAAACTATCCATTAAACCACACCTCAGGCCAAGGTGTTGAGTGCCTGGCTCACTGGACCGTGTCCCTCGCTCCTTGTGGTAACATGTGTGTACTTACAGTGCTGCAAAAGCTGCAGCGTACAGTCCCCTGAAAATGCACTGCTGAGTTACTTCTGTAGTCTTTCATAATGCAGCTACTTTCTTGCTGCATTGGGAGTAACCTAATGCACTTAAATGATGCATTTTCTCTAAATCCTGCTCGTCAGAAACTGGTTAAACTAGTTTGCCATTGGAATGCTCCCCATCCCCTCTCCTGGATCCTGTCCCAATTTCTGTAAATCATCACCTTCCTGAGGCTGCTGAAACTTTTCCTTGTATCAGTTAGGCTATGGTTTATATCTTGAAACTTAAGCCTTTGCTTTCTCAAGCAGAGAGAGAAAGCTTTATTTGTGGAGGTTTTTCAAAGCTCTGTAAGCCATGTCTTTAAAGTTCCCAAGCCCTTCGTTCTGGGAGGAGCGACTTTGCCGCTTGCTGTGGTTTCTTTGTGGTTAAGCAAACCACACTGCCAGGTCAGGCGGTTTGCTTGTCAGGAGAGAGATGAGTGGGCATGATTCTGTGATGTTTCTCGTACCATGGTGCATGAACAGTTCCTGTTACTTATTATTTTCACTCCAAACTGATTAACAGCAGAGCTCAGAATGTACAACTGAAGTTTGTCTTCCAGGGTCTCGGCAAATCCAGCTCTATTTCAGATACTGTCTAAGGTCAGTGAACAGCAAGGGGTTTCTGCTGAAACCGCTGCTGTCCATATCCCTGTATCAAACACTGAACTTCGTGCCTGTGAGCAACATACAGTCCCGTTTCAATTCCTGAAAAGCTCATGACTGTATTTATCAAATTTGAATATTCTGCTATTGCACTGGAATAAGTCTTTGAACTTAAATAGGTATGATGCTGATACAAACAAACTGATAAGATAAAAAGAAGGTTGAATGAAAGCACCTAGTTAGCATTGCTGGTGAACAGGTTTAGGTTTTCTACATGAGGAAATTATACAGAAGATAATTTTGAGAGGATATAATTATTTTTACATAAAAATGTTTAATTAAAAACCCTTACACTTTTATCTGAAACTAAAGTGTAGTTATAGGTAACAGGAAAATAATTTATGTAGAATAGAAACAAATTGTTATTGAATATTTCTATAAACAGAAGTTATGATAATTCAGAACACAAATTGAGGGAAGAAATCTGAACATTGCAGAGACTTTTTTTTTTTTTTTCATTTTTCCCATAGGACCATGGTAGTATTGCATGAAATATTGGTGCTGATTTGCTTCTCACTGGGGACAGGTTGCTTTGGAAATCCTTTTCAGCAAAAGTCACTAATACAAAAGGCTAGCAGTTTCCAGTTCTTTTTATAAATTATTGGTTTTCTAATTATTTTAAATAAAGCAGTGATAAGAAGGGTTTGAAGACGTCTTATTGCCTTGAAAGTTAATCTGCCAGTGGCTCAGATAACACCACGCCGGACTCCCTGAGTAAAAGAGCAATGACCATAAAACAGATCTCAGGGGTCACCAAACTCATGCGAAAGGTCAGTGGAGGAGACAAAGAGGTTTGTTTGTGAATGGCCATCCTTCGAGAGAGAAGAGGAAAATTCTGCAATGAAGTCTCCAGTTTTTGCAGTAACAGTTTAAAATCTTAATACGACGGAAGGAGTTGCTGGTGAAGCCAAGAGAATCAGTTGGGGAAAAAAAATACCTTGTATTTATCTGTCCAATCAGTTTGCAATTAGAAGCTCAATA
This sequence comes from Pseudotriccus pelzelni, assembly GCA_035584735.1. Lineage (NCBI taxonomy): Eukaryota > Metazoa > Chordata > Aves > Passeriformes > Tyrannidae > Pseudotriccus > Pseudotriccus pelzelni. The sequence goes on along the minus strand of JAWMRA010000078.1, from coordinate 127,516,780 downwards.
TAGAGCAAAATTAGTATTTTGTATTTTTAGCAAGGTACAGGTTCCCCTCTTCCCTTCTCTCTCTCTCTCACTTCTCTAAACCTTATCACTTGTGATTACTGAAGATCCAAGAGAGCCTTTGTACATTTTTACAGAACTGCAAGGATTTATTATTGTTCTTTGGCTCATTTAACAGGGTTCATCTACAAATAATCCCCAACATTACAAGAAGGGCTTCTCTGTTCCATTTTCTCATCCTTCTGTGGCATACCAGTGTTCAGTAGTTGCTCTGTTACTCTTTGGAGATGGGGTCATCTGCCACATGAAACTCTACAGATGTTGGCTAAGGCCCTAAAGAAACATCCACATATGGAAAATCCTATCTGCTTTAAGCACTGTATTAGCATAGGTTCTATACAGACAATACAACTTCGAGAGCGCTTTGGGAAGAAAATTGTATTCAATAAATATAGCATTTCTCATTTAGATAATACCTTTTTAGTAAATGCTCATCTGAAAAAATGCATGTGTTTTAGGCATGTAACTTATGGGTATTTTGCAGTTTTAAGAATATGTAGACAATGCAGAAGTGGTAAATCTGCTTCCCTATTGGACCATTATTGTGAGCAAAAGTTTCCTCTTGCTGCTTCTCCTTTAAATGCCAGCGCACTTGGAAGTTTTGGAAAGGTTAGTCTGTGGCATAAGCACTTTCCTGTAAGAGATTTGTATAGTGTTGAATCGCAGATGGAATCAAAGGAGCAAACCGATTTAAGCTTTTAACCAGAATGCAAGGGTATTTTAGTGAAAATTAGCCTGAGTCTCTCTTTGAAGCTGTGCATGTGCTGAAAAGGAATGTTACAAATATTCCTTTAGGTAATGCTGGGGACTTATTTACCATTACATATCTCAGATTGCTAACTCTTGAAAGCATGTGTTTATTCTTAATTGATATTATAATCAACTGCTCTCTGTTCTATTATGATTTCTTAACCTTATTAACCTAAATATTTCCTATTAATATTTACATCCGTGACTCTTACAATTAGGTAGCTGCTGACAAATCTAAATCAATCTAAGCCCAGTAACAACATTTGGATTGAACTCAAGAGATGATCTGTTTCAAGATTTGCAGTTACTTATTTTTCAAGGGTGCAAGGAAAGGAGTTGAAATAATATTTTGCATTACTACAGTTGTGGTTATTCTGCCACTTAGTATGGATGACTTTATCTCCAGATCTGGTTACTGGCTGCCTGTGTTCCCTTTCCTGAGCTCTGTATTCCTGTCCTTGCTTCCAGAACCTTGCCCAACACCATCTCACTGGGACTCTGCTTTCATTTTCTGCTATGGTCATTTCCCTTTTGCTTTTTTTCCCAGCCTTTCCACTCATATATGTGTCAAATCGGGAGCTCACTTATTAATGCACCAAGTAACCTGCCTTCCCTGGAAGTGCATACTTTCTGAAACAATGTAATGTTTGGGTTCTTTTCAGGTTGAGTCCTGATGTACTGCTCTCTCTCAGTCCGAATGTACCATAAGCGGCTCAGGACGGGAAATGCACCGCTTTGTTTACATAAGATGGCATGTATTTGTACATGTAACTGATTTTTTTGAAATGCAAATGACTGTATGCTTTGTCAAGATAACCTGAGATACTCTTTGTTATTTTATTTCCCTTTTAGATGGGCTCAGTTTGCCAACATCACGGACTGCAAAGGAAGAAGCAGCTCAGGAAGCACCTGACTGCCTTGCGAAATATTTCAGTGTTGTGTGGTGTAAGGCATCAAAGAAAAAGCATAAAAAGTGGGAAGGAGATGCTATTCTTATTACAAAAGGAAAGTCAGTAATATTGAAAGATATGGAAGGCAAAGACATTGGAAGAGGTACTGTAGATTTGCATACTTGTGTAAGGGAGCAACTGACATAAAATCACTTGGTGCTTTGAGTAACAGAGACACAGCTCTTCACATAATTTAGTTCTCCATAACAATGTTGACCATGGGAATGAAAAAACAGTAGTGGTTTTTTTTTGTTTTGGTTTGGTTTTTTTGTGTGGTTTTGTTTGGTTGGTTTTTGGTTTTTTTTTTTGTTTGTTTGTTTTATTTTGGTTTTGGTTTTTTGGTTTGGTTTTTTGGAGGGGGGCGGGGGTTGGAAAGACTGCAAGAAAGCTTTATATTTCTTACATATAGGGCAGATGCATGGGGGAGGCTGGAGCAGGCTGAACAACATTATTCACAGAAATACCAAATGCTAGTCGAAGGAGAGGATCTGGAAATCGACAGCTGTACTAATTCAGCAGAAATGCCAAATGAGGGATGAGTAGTTGATTTTAGTTGCTCACATAATGCGGAAGTGAAGGTGTTAAAATTAGGGGAAAATATACTCTTAAGTTCCTTGTAGATATTCCAGTCAGCAGTCAGGCAACGGGAAATTTCAGAGGTTGGATCTCTACTTTTCAACCAAACGGCTAAAAATATTATCTTTGTTGGAAAGGCAGGCAAACAGCAACATTTTCCAACCCAGCCAAAGTCAACTGTGTAGCAATTTTTAGTCTTGTAGTTTTAGCAGCAGCTGCTGCTGTAAGACATAGTTTGGGTTGATATCAGAGTTAAAAATAAGACTTGCAAACCATAGGCTGCAGTCAACTTGAAGCAGTAATTTTTTACTGAAAGCAAAGCAAGAATTAACTTTGCTAACGGAGCCAAAGATATTCTGTAAGGGAGTAGGATTGAACAGTGTTGCTACAAAACATAATTTGATAAATTTGAGGTCTGAGATGGCTTCTCTGCTCTTTTGTTACAATCATGACATTGTCAGCCAGGCAGTTTTGATTTGCAAATCAGTCTGTAACTTGGAAGTTAATTTGGATTTATTTATAGCAAAGCAATATATGTACAGACTTGCTTGTTTTTGAAAAAGGCAGAGAGAAAGAGAGTAATGCCTGGAATGCATCAGCCACCACCCTGTTGTTCTTGTGTTTTTTTTCAAGTCCTGTCTTCTTGAATTAGCAGCAAACACAATGGAAAAATGAACATTCTAATTTTTGCTCGTAAAAGTCTTCTTTCCATGTTTGCTGGTGTCAGATAACACGATACCAATGTCATTGGTGCTAACTTGCGCATTCACAGTTGCTTTCAATGCTTATTGATTCTAAGAAAATCATAAATTGATCAATTTAAGCAGTGTGAGTTTTAAATCTGTGCAATTACTTAGCCCACTGAGTAAAAAGACAAGGTCCAGTAGTGGTGCTTACTTCCAAAATTGTATTTAAAACTCAGAAGTCTATAGTAAATGTGTATGAGCATTCAGGACTGTTATTTTTAAATGGGAAGAAAAAGTCAAAGGAAGAATTTTTGTCTTTTCCATAGGCTTACCAGGCCTGGATCTAAGATGGTTCAAAGGAACCTAAAACCAGCACAGGCTATTTCTTGCTTTTGAGACAGCAGAGCATCTTGCTGTTTTCTGCAAATGTCCTAATTCCTTAATAGTGCATTGCAAAGAATTTAGGAGGTGCTCTCTTGTAAATTGCTGTATGTTACAGAAACAGTTATTTCTGGCAACTGCATCAACAGTTGAGCTGTGTGGGTTTGCTTTTTGCCTTTCCTGTTTCCAAGTACCCTTAAAGCCCATCTTGTCTTAGAATTAGACTCTTCAGACCCAAATCTGCATAGGGATACACCTGTATTCAGTATGTTCACCCTGAAGCTATGTAAAGGTAATAACAGAAAGCCAAAATGCAGCGCAAAGGAGAGGTCATAAATGCCCTCCCCGGGCACCTTGTTTAGGAAAGTTCATGCATTCTCTTGTGTTCAAGCTCTTTCCTGAAAGCAAGTGCTCTTCTTTCGAGAACCAAAAAAGGTTCGCTGTGTGCTTTTTGAATCCATTTAGAGGAGAGGAAGAAAAGTAACTCCCTTTTCCTTTTGGCCAGACTATTTTTCAGCACTTGCTTAGACTGTGAAACAACTCAGTAATTTTTTTCTCTTAAAAGAATTCAAATCCAGGCCTTCACCTTCCAACCTTTCACATTCCTAGAAGTGGGAGACCTGAGCTTTGCAAACAGCTTCCAGCAGTCTTTATATGTAGTGTTTGTTGGATAAAATATGTGTAAAACCTTGGGAGGCCTTGCCTCTTTCTTCACAGCTGAGTGATTTAACTGCTGGGCTACACAGTCATGCCCTTTCTTTTTTTTTATTTTATTTTGGCCCGACTTAGGATCCAAACCTGTTTATCCAAACTCGCATAAATTCAACAGTTGAGGTAAAGAATTCTGAAGAAATTAACTCTCTGAGTTGAGAAAATACATTATATATGTCCTCTGTTTCTTATGTGAGAGCTTAAACCACTAGAGTGTTTGAAAGAAGGAACCCCCATTCTTTCCTACAGTGTTATATTAAAAGAAAGGAGCAGCTCTAGTTGTATTTTTTAGTGAGACTGATAGTATATGTAGCTGCTCTGAGAATTCCCATCTGCTCGAGTCCACAGACTTTTGAGCTGACTGATAAATCCTAACAATAATCAGAGCATGTTTTGGAGCATGCATAGAAGTAAAGATTTCAGATGCATCTGAATCTTTAACTGTAAAAAACCCTAACAAAATTAGTTTAGAATTGTTTTAAAAGTAGAATTTTCTGTTTAGATCAATAGCAGGAGGTGCTAGGGAAGTTCATGTTGGGGTACAAAAGAAAGGAAAAAGGGCATAGAATAGTCATTAAGGGAAGCTGTTAGATTTTATGATATAGTGCTAGTTTTACAAATTCTCTTAAATGATTATCTGATGTTCAGTAGACTTGATTGTGGATGAGGATGACTTGAGCGTTGGCTCACATATTCTGCTACCTAATTCTTATTATTAGCACTCATGTCAATTTCTATTAAGGAGAGAAAGGCTTTATGTGTAACAATCAAATGTTTCAGAATCAAATACCTTTTCACAATTTTGGTTTTCCTTCCTGCAGATGTGTTAAGGAGGTAGTATTTGCTGTGTTGTCCTAATTCATAAATTTTTATATTCTTTTAGGTACTGGATATAAAGCTAAAGAGCTAGACAGTCTTGATGAAGGTCAAACACTGATGGTTGGAGGAAAAGAAATTGAAGTGATGAGTGTAATTTCAGCAGATGACTTCAGCAGTGGCAGGTGTTTTCAGGCTGGAATAGGGACTCATGACACAGTCTCAACTGCATTATCTCAAACTGATATGAAACCATTCTGTAAACCATTCAAAAATGTCTGTCAACCCAGTAGTAAAGACAACATGCTCAAAGATTCTCAAAGCTACAAACCTCGCCACGATCCAAATGCTTCAAGTAAGATGCAGATTTTTAAGTTTCTTTAAACATGCTCTGGCTCTCAAAAAATGTTGAACGTGTAACCAAAATTTTCATGTTCTCTGATGTATTACTGAAATATTTCTGACATATAGTACTAGCATCTAACCATGTTAAGATTTTAGCATGTGTGTTTCTAACAAGGGAAATACTCTACACTGTGCAAAGTTTCTCATAGTTGTTACAGATGTCTGTGGAAACACATTAGAGTGATTTCTGAGAGTTCTGCCAAGGAAAATGAGTTATTGATCAGAGAAACAATCTGACACATGCTAGGAGTTCTAGATGATTTCCAGCTTCCCAATGGGGTCAGTTAAGCACTGCTATAATGTGGCAGCACAGTAATTGCCGTGGAGGATCAGTAATAGAGAAGTTGAACCAGATTCAGAGAATTGCTTCTGACGCTGCCTGGTCCTTCACAGCCAGCGAGTGTAACTACACCACTCAAACTCAACCCAATATGTTTTGGAATAAAAGTTTTGGTTTATGGTTCTGGAAGTGTCGTGTGCTGAAGACATATTGTGTAGAAACAGGCTGGTTAAGCAGTTATGTAAGAGGGACCCTATAAATATTTGATAGCTTCAGGAAGTGGTGGTGGTTATCTGAACAGAAATACTCTTTTGTCTGTCAGTAATAAAGCATTTGGGAGCTATATTCTGCTGGTGGCTCTGTCTTTCAGATGGAAGAGCCACTGAGTTTTAAAAATGTTACTAAGCAGAGCAATGCATATTAAAAAAAAAATCCACCACATTTTCTCAACATTCTTACTATAATACCTCTGTCCTGCTTCTTGCCTTGGATGTTGATAATATTGAACTTTTTGAAGTCGCTTCCTGGCTGCTATGTAAATAAACAATGAACTCTTAATCAAGTGCTAATAAGTGATATAATTGGCTGTTTTGTACAGGAGCCTTATTAACACTAGCTTCTGGTCTGAATTTAACTTGATTATGTTTTATCTAAGAATGTTCCTTCCTGTGGTTGCAAGATGATGCTGCATTAGGATTCTAACTAAAAATCTGGGAAAAAAAGCCAATATATTCAACACACAAATTAACTTCTTTGCTGTTTCTGCACTAGTCTGTTAAAATGTTGCATTTTATTCTGGCTGTCTGCTGTGACTTCTCTTATGATGAATTTGAATACCTCCCAACAGATTTCGAGAGTCCTCAACACATCAGTCGGTTGGACTCTCAGTCATTAGATTTGGTTACACAGGGGAATCACATTATTTAATGCCTGATTGCATAACCCCTTGCAGAAGTTACTGAGATACTTCACAAGACAGGAACAGTCTTTCATGTTGAAGTCTATGACTGTAGTTGATTAAAATGCAGCTTTTTCAAAATGGAGAGTCATTTATCCCTGTTCTCAGCAGAACAAAGCACAGTGACAAAGATGTAAAGCTGTGCCTTCCACATACGATTTCTAAGCTTTTAGTCCATTGCTCACCCAAGCCTTGTTTATTCCCCATTTTCATCCAATTTTTTGTCAGAAAAGTTATCTTTTGTCACCACTGGCTCTTAAATATATACACTTGCTGTTTGATGTAATCCATCAGAACTCAGCCCCTTGTCAGTCAGAAACAAAATCTCCCTGACTGATACAAGCCTTCAACCAACCTATTCACATGAATAAATTATCAATATAGATCTACTCTAGTGACATAAGACTACAAGCAGCTATAAATTGCTTTCTCATTCTGTCCTCTGACGATACAACTTTTCAGTGAAGGTGTCTAGCATCAGTAGAAGCAACCCAATATTGACATTGTCTAGCAGAATTAGAATGCTAGTTTGTAAAAAAATTATGGCAAGCAAAACCGCTATTCAGATGTAGCCCACTACTTCATGCTCTCTTTGTATGTCTTCAAACTTGTCAACCTTTTATTCATGCATTGTGGCAGCCTTTGTCAGCTCATGCTCAATCCTTGTCTATTTTTCTGTAACAAATCAGTGCCTTTTACCTCTGTTTCTCAGGCAGAGCAGTCTTTTCTGGGCAACTACAAGAATATCCCCTTGAAATGTAGTATCTAAACTTTATGCAGGTCATTGTTTATGTTCTTTTTCTTAAACTTTCAATTCAGAAGTCTTTTGGAACTTCTTCTGGTTTAAACCTACGCATTCAAAGTCATCATGTAACATTTATTAGGTAGGCAGTTTCATCCATCATTTAAAAAAACCCTCGAATGTCTCAGTTTATCACCTTTACCTTTGAGAAAAATGCAAACTATTTGACAAACCTTTGTAAAAGGATTTTTTATTTAGAAAATAATCTAGGTACTTAGTAAATGCATTTTCTGTCTGAGAATGGTCAATATATTAAACAGTATCTTTAACAGTCATTAATCTGCAGCAGAGTTATAGAAGTAATACCCTTTGCTAACAGACTAAAACGAATGTTTTTATTCAATACTCACATATGCTTTGAACTTCAGATTCTCTAGTTATGCCACGACCAAATGCAAGTCATCAGTGGACGTTCAATAAGGCTGGTTTACCGGTGGTGGATGTAGTTGTAGATCCTTACATTGCAAATAATCTCCGACCACATCAGAAAGAAGGAATTATATTTCTATATGAATGTGTAATGGGAATGAGGTAAGATGATAATTATCCTTTTGGCTTTCAGTACCTTTAATATTTTCATGCCCATGTGTGAAATTTGACAATTTGAATAGGAAGATTTTTTTATTAATTAATATTAGTAATTTTTTCCCAGTAAAGGCTGCAGAAATTTTTCCTGATCTGAACAGTTCATCATGCTTGCCCTGATTTTGCCAGGTGTGATGAAAAGCTAGTGCACAAAATGGCCTGTCTGGAAATACCAAGTCTTATACACACAGATACAGTCAAACCCATGCTGAAGAACACTGCTTTCTGGGATTTATAAATCGTAGAATTCATCATTATTCATGGAATTTGTAATTCAGACATTTAGAATAAACAAGCTGTTTTGCCAACCTGTTGAAAAATACAGGACTGTTTTCAAAAGTGTTTTCTCAAGTCATAGATTCCTTAAGTTTTAAAAATATTGAATAATAATTTTAATTCTAAAAGTAGACTAAAACTCTAGTTTTGGAGGACTAACACAATAATGTAGAAAAGGATTTTCACTCTAAGGTCTTCTGGTATAACTGAATGAAAACCTACAGGAGAGCATAGTAAGTATAAATAGGTTCTTTACACTTCAGAAAACAACCACAGAAGCGAATCCCTGAATCAGTTGTACATAATTATAGATATGTCTTTTAAAATATTACCACTGCCTCATTATGTCTTACAGGGTTAGTGGCAGATTTGGAGCTATTCTTGCTGATGAAATGGGCTTAGGAAAAACACTGCAATGCATTGCACTTGTCTGGACTCTTCTGCGTCAAGGGCCCTATGGATGCAAATCTATACTAAAGAGAGCACTAATTGTCACCCCTGGGAGCCTGGTAAAAAACTGGAAGAAAGAATTTCAGAAGTGGTTGGGAAGTGAAAGGATCAAAGTCTTTACAGTTGATCAGGTAATATTTATTTCCAAAAGGGGATTAGGTCGTATTTGGCTCAGAATATAGGAATTGGGATTCTTCCCCCACCTTTTTTTAACTACAGACCAAACCTAGTTTGGTTAATATTTATTTTTAATACTTTATTTCTTCCTCAGATAATTGTCCATATGGGCATTTAGCTGTCAGTAACCAGGTCATAACTCCAGCTCACCTGCCTGTGTAGCATGTCTGTCTTATCTTTCCTGGGGTTTCTCCTGTGAAGATGTAAAAGGTGACACGTTCCTCCTTGTGTCTCCTCAGTTTAAGGACTTTTCTGTTGTCTATCAAAGTGCCCACCTTCCCTGCCTGACATACCAGAGCATCTACTTTGTACTCTTGTTTCTGTGGTAGTTGCTTTCGTTCTGTACTGAAAACTTCTGATTTTTTTCAGCTATGTGTTTTGGTTACTTCAGAAGGTTATTCCCTTTACTGTCACTGTCAAGAATTAGATTTCTGTAGGGATGGTTTAAGGTCTCATGAGTTACCAAGCCTAGAGTCTCAGTGTTAGGTAATGTGAATATCTCTCATCTCTAGAAGAATGCAGACAAGTACAAATCTCATTAAGAAACAGGATGATGCTGATCCCTCTCCCCTTCTATAGTGAAGCTGTTGCTGCTGGTGTTAACATTGCACAGTTCCAAGGAAATGGAGAGCAAGCATCTGCATTGGTGCTTGCAACAGAGATAAAGATACTTATATTCTGAAATTTTTTTTTTAATCTAATAGTTCCATAGTAGTAGCTTGAAGAAACAAATAGTACTTCATTCTAAAGGTCACCCAATTCTTATATCAACCACATTTGCCTTTAGTTTCTTATATTATCCTTATTGGCTGTATGGAAAAGTGAATATTTCAGATGAAATGGAAGTTTTCAACCTGTTTTTTAACTTGGTAGAGTGTGGAAAATTTTGTAACAATAATTATTTCTTTAAATTCCGCTCATTATTGTCGAACTCTTGAAGTGGCTGATCTTCCACTGAAGACATTCTACATGTAATAGGTGCACTTGGCATCATTTGTTTTTCTTAGTAGCTTGTTTCAAGATGTGAAAATGAAACAAACTGACTTGTTAGGAACTGTAATGTAATATAGGTTAGGATGAGAAATATGGACGTTTCTAAAAGAAGCAGATACAAGGCAATATATAATATGGCAGCATTTTTACTTGAAAAGGTACTTAGAGATAATTGAATGTTTTCTTGCATTTTTTTCTGAATAGTGTTGGGAGGAGAAAGCCTGAATTTGATGATAGTTACTGTGGCTCAAAATGACAGTAGCTTGCATTTTCTTTAAATCTAAATAACTTTACTATTCTTACACATCTTGTTGGACCCATCTGATTGAGGACGCTCGGCAGCTTTTAAGATTTTGTTCCCAAGTAGCAAGAATACATTGTCATGCAAAAGGAAGACACAATATAACTTGCCTGGGATGTAATGAGGTATTTTGAAATAATTTACTGTCTGTCTTCTCTGGAAAAACAGCAATTACCATACTGTTACTTCTCCAGTATAACTCAAAAGGAGGAACTTGTCTCCAATGTTTTTTTTATCTTCTTGCCTTTGAGGGATATATTTAAAGAGCTGGCAGCTGTTTTAAAATGTTGTCCTCACTTTCACGCTGAAACACCACAACCTGATCCGAACCCCTCAGTAACAGACTTTTCAAAACACCAGACCATTATCTGCTTTCAAAATGTGATTACAGTTTAATTCTGTTAAAATGCAGATGTCATGTAGAGGACAACTCTTTTAAAATGAAAGCATCCCCACAGAAGTTGATTTTAGGTCTTATTAATCCATGTTATCACCATTTGAGATGTGTTTGAGAGAATTATTCCTTTATGTGTTTGCAGAGTGTAACTTCTACTGGGGTTGTTCTGATTTGTTTTTTAAGTCAAAAAATCTTGAGAAATAATTCATTGTAGATTTGCATTGTTTATTGGTTCAGCAGTTTTGAATTTACACTTCACCAGCTACATTGGATTTAAACTAGTGCAAAGAAAGGTCTATTCAAAAAGGAAGTCTGGGACATTATGGAATTCTAATACTGATTGACAGTTGCTCCATATGTGGCTCCAGGCAATTCGCTTAAACCTGTCAAGTCACTTTGGTTAATTGTGAAAATGGAGGCTATAATACAGACATATCTTGCAGCCAGTTAAGAGAATGAATTAATTACTTGAAATTATCTTGTAAATTTATTTTAATTTTTAGTCCATCATCCACTGCTGGTTTTATATACAGGCAGAAATATATTATATTTGTCTGCAGGAGGCTCACAATATGGCCAGGACTTTCCTGCTTTTTTTTTTAAGGGGTTCAAACAGTCCAGAAAGAGTTGATGATTTACTAGGGGAGAGATGTCAGAGGCTGTTCACTAGTGCCTCAGCACTCTCCCTGCAGTCTCAGCTCACCGCCTGAAAGTGTAGGAAAACAATATGCTTTCTGAACTCTGGGCATCTTCTGATGCTTTGCCATTGCAAGAGAAATTCAGAGAGGCATTGCCTCTGTCTTCAAGACTGCAGTGTGGACCTGAATACTGGGTGGGGACAACACTGGGTGTTGTCTACAGGGCTTCTCTGTGTCTCTGTTCCTGTGTTGGGAAATTTTCTGCTCCTTTTTAAAAAAAGTCAGTAAAAATATGGCCAGAAAACAGTCAGTTAACTACAGTCCTGGAAACAATAGGAATGCTCAAATCCAGTCACAAACACCTGGGGAAATAGGTACATGCCCTTGTTACCTGCTCCTCAGTATTCCTTGCTTCCTTCAACATGTGCTGGGCTTCTTTGTGAGCAGCATGTGGGGGATTGATCCACCTCAAGGTACTTTGTGAGATTAATGCGCCAGATTCGTCCCATAGATTCATCTGGTTCACCTGCTAGGAGGCTCTCAAGGTTGTGATAATTAAGTGGTGCTGCTTTTACAGTGTATTACACCATCTGGCTCCAGACTTCGTTGTCTGTGTTTGGTAACTGATCTTGCTTGGAAATAAAAATATCTTCTGAGGTTCTAGCTTGATTTGCTGTCATGATTAAAGAGGTTCTTCGGCTTGTCAGCTGTACCCATAGCCTGCTTAGTTAGTGAACACCGTTAGGAAGCAGGAAGAAGCGTGCAGGAAATTGGCATCTGGAGCCAAGCTGAAAGGTAAGGGACATGCCCAGAGTAGATTTTTCCATTTTTATACATAATTGCAAGACAAGTAAACAACTCTAGTACATTCCCAAGTCTGCACAGAAATGTAACTATTTCTAGGAAGCCTTTTTTGGTAGAAGCTCCCTGTCCCATTACAATGAGGTTTTATTCAGTGTGTGTATTTCCTTCAATGAACATGAAAATTCTTTGTGTCTATTGAAGGAAAAGGTCTTGAGTGGTACATTAAAGAGGAGATGCTCACAGACATTTTGTGACTAGTAGTACCAGGTTTAGAAATCTACCAGTAGACAGATATTTTCTGAGGCTGGTTAGGGACTCTGTTTCCTGAGTCCAGGGTGCCCTTACCTGTTGGCCAACCCATCAATGTTAAGGGCTAGTAACAAAGTAAATGATAGAGTAATTATAGAATACCAGGTTGGAAGGGACCTCAAGGATCATCTCTGAGACTGGCTTCGTTGGTTAGAGCATGGTGCTGATAACACCAAGGATGTGGGTTTGATCCCTGTAAGGGCCATTCACTTAAGAGTTGGACTTGATGATCCTTGTTGGTCCCTTCCAACTCAAAATATTCTGTGATTCTCTAATCTGATCCAACCTTTCTCAGCAAAAACATGGTCTAGATAAGATGGCCCCGCACCCTGTCCAGCCAAATCTCCGAAGTGCCCAGTGTTGGGGAACTCACCACTTCCTTTGAGAGATTATTCCAATGGCTGATTGTTCTCATGAAAAAATTTCCTCTTGTGTCTGATTGGAGTCTCCCCAGGAATAACTTGTATCCATTACCCCTTGTCTTTTTCTGTGTGACTCCTGGTAAAAAGGGAGTCTCCATTTTCTCTACATCCAGCCTTTATATACTGGATCATGGTGATAAGGTCTCCTGTAAGCTTTCTTTTCTCAAGACTGAACAAACCCAGTTCTCTCAGACTTTCCTCCACTGACAGGCTTCCCAGGCAGATGCAGCAGCTTGCAGTTAAGCCAAGGAGGTCTCTTGCTCCATCTCCTTAAAGGGGATGAACTGTTTTCATGCTTCCAGGAGAACGTTCTTGAAAAACTCAACAGCACTTGTGAATTCCTTTACCCTCCATGGAAGCTTCCCACAGAATCCCCCCCCAGCTGAGCTCTGAGCAATCTGAACTTTGCTCTTCTATAATCTGATACCTAAAACATATTCAATAGGTTTAAATAATATTTATATAATATAATATTCAATAATATTCAATGCAAAACTACAAGGGGAATTTTGATAGAATGCAGTAACTTCCTACAGGACCACATTACTGCACCTTGCAGGCTGAAGTCCCAAAGTGAATGTACAAGGAGCTACCTGTGTCTCTTTATTGTCTTGGCTTTAATTATTCATCTGAAGCTTACCCAAATGCCAGCACTGGGAAGCTGTTGCAGGAAGTCTGTGCTTTTCACCTTCACGGTAATGTGTCTCAGAAGATTTGAAGGCCTGAAAGAATAATAAATTTTCTTTTAATGAGGTGGTAAAACTCTAAATTGCTGTATCAGGTCCCATATCTCCTTTGCAAATTAGAAAAGAATAAATAATCCGGACTTGTGAAGGAGATAGTGAATGTGTCACGCTAGAAGAAATTTCTCTGGATACTGGATGTTTAAGGAATATGATGAGTGATCTCCAAAGATTTATGCTGTATGCTGTGTTTTTCTTTACACAGGACCACAAAGTAGAAGAATTCACTGGTTCTCCACTTTATTCAGTTATGATAATCAGTTATGAGATGCTACTGCGATCTTTGGATCAAGTTCAGGCTGTAGAATTTAACCTCCTAATCTGTGATGAAGGACATCGTCTGAAAAATAGCACTATTAAGACAACTGCAGCCCTCACCAGTCTGTCTTGTGAGAGGAGAATTATCCTTACTGGTTGGTATCTATAGTTACTTCTAATATTTTGCTGTGCTAATAGTGTTAGGTTGGATAAAGGAAAAAGGTATTTAAGTATGGCTGGAGATCAATATGAATTTTGACAATGGGTATTAAATGCAATAAACCCAGGTTATTTCTAAAGTTTTTTAAATAAAATCAAAATTATGTGTGTCCAGGGCAAGCAAGGAGCCTGGGAACTTCTAAAAGGAAAATGGGACTCTGTTTGCATACGCTTATTGTTTTCCTTTGCAGTTATTTAATAAAATCGATTTAGAACTTGACTTTTTAAATTCCCTTGCCAGAAAATTATATGCAGAGTCCGTTTAGTTAGGAGGACAGTATTTGTTATTCATGGTAAAGTCTTAGATCAATTCTGGACTCTGAGTAATTCCTATTGGAAAAAAACCTCTGTTTTCAAGATGCATTGTCAACATTAAATTCAATGGTTGTACTTTCATCGGTTTCAAGAAAAAATTATTGAATACAGAATTTTATTTTTTTTCCTTTCAAGGTACTCCAATCCAAAATGACTTGCAAGAATTTTATGCATTAATAGAGTTTGTTAATCCGGGAATACTTGGTTCTTTATCCACATATAGAAAGATATATGAGGAACCAATTGTCAGATCTAGAGAACCTTCAGCAACAAAGGTACTTTGTTGAAAAAATGCAGAAGAAAACTCATAGACAGCAAACTGAAATTTGCTTTCTATGGAATAAAGTGAAGCTCAGGACTACTAATAGTAGCAGAAGCTTTTCACCTTCCTATTTGAAGTAAATTCACTTGCTCTTCAAAGGAAGCAGAAGGAGTACATGCCTGTTGAGATCACTCATTTCAGCTGCCTATTAATTTGCAGGCAACAATTGTTCTTCCAACAGTTGCATTCCCCAAAATGCTGTGTGCATTGCCACATGACAATATTTCATTAATGCTTAGTTTCTCCACAACCCTGCAAAATCTGCATGATATTACCGCACCTTGAGAAATTCTAGAATATAATTCAAGCCTTGGATGTCATCTGGGACATTATATTCCTTTTTCTAAGACTTCACAAACCTGATGTAGAACTAAGCTAATGCAGTGATACTAATTGGAGAAGAATTGGCCATTACAGTCCCATGTCAGAAAGTGGTATCATACTTTTAAGACTTTATTTAAATACCTAATTAAAATAATGTAGAACATTATTCTGATGAAATGCAGATCATAATTAATTTTGTGGTTTGTCCTTTTAGGAGGAAAAGGAATTAGGAGAAAAAAGAGCAGCAGAACTCACACGCCTCACTGGACTCTTTATTCTAAGGCGAACACAGGAGGTTATTAACAAATTTCTGCCCCCCAAAAAGGAGAGCATAATCTTCTGCCGACCAACAGCACTGCAGCTCGAATTGTATCGAAAACTGCTTAGTTCTCGAGTTATTACATCCTGTTTACAAGGCAGGCTAGAAAACAGTCCTCACCTAATATGTATAGGAGCTTTGAAAAAGCTTTGCAATCATCCATGTCTGCTGCTTAAAGCTATAAAGGTATCTATTTGCATGGGGGTGGGTGTCTGCAATTAGCCATTTCAGCAGAAAAAGGTCACTAAGACTATGTTATGGTCAATGTGCATGTTGGTTAAGGTCATTTCCATACTCTCACATCCAACCTGCTTTGGGAAATCCGTTTTCACAAACAAATGTTAGGAAATCTGAATGTACTCAGGGAAGGTATCTCGTCAGTTTCCTATTGCCTTATGGTATTTTTTCCCCTTGTATTTTGCTTTTTAATCTTGTCTTTGGATATTTACAAAAAATACACGTAAATGTGAATTTTAGGAAGAACACTGTTAACTAGAGATTACTGTATGTACTTTGTCTACTGGTTCCTCTGAATCCTGCCTGTCCACATGATAATTTCACGTTCTCAAGCTCAGTGACACTGAGAGGTGCAGGCTTGAGATTGGATGTCTCCATTTCCACTTCTGGGATCCTATCATGCTGTATACCTTGTTATTTCTCTAGAAATGTTCTCATTCCTGTAGGTAAATAATATGATAACTAGACCTTGGTAATAGTAACTTCTATGGCCACTATTTGAATTTCAAGTAAGGTGTGTGGAAATGTAAATCTTTCCTAAATGACATATACTTCATGACCTTATAGGAATGTCCACAGCACAAACCTCCCTGTAATTTTCAGCCCTGCCAAATAAAGTTCATAGCCTTTACTTCATAGTATAAGCTTTAGAAATATTTCATATGCAAAAAGCATAAGCCTTCAGAAAATACAGGGATGGAAAGGACTGTATGTGCAAGTCATTTATTGCCATTGTGGTTTGACATTTAGTCTGGCTTTTTCCTCCCTGTGAAACATTGATTTTCTAAATATAGCAAGATATTACCTGTATTTCTTGTATTTTATTGGTTTTGCTTGCTAGCTTTTCTTCATTTCCAGTTGTATAACTGAATCTTAATGACAGCATTTTCCTAAACAGAGTGAATGAGTAGGAAATCAATGGAAAATATTATGGGATTTAGAAAGAATAAACAGTGTATTGATTTGTTCCTCACTCCCAAGGTTTAGATATGGCTTTTTTCTCTGGATATATATTTGTGTGTTTGTTTAAATAAAGAAGTTGTATACATTTTTCAGTTTTAAGTATTTTGACTTTCTACTCAGCTGCAAACAGTGTCTTAGATTAGAGGGTGGAAACCAAAATTAACTCATGGTATTTTAAAACTTTGCTTTCAGTCCAGTGTTGAGAGGTTGTCGTGCTCACGTGATACACCACTTTGTGGCAGCTTTTGATGCCTCCTTTTGTTGTCATAATAAAAATGTAGCATGTTTTAAAAAAAATATGTTAGAGGGGGTATGGAACTTTAATCCTTTTATTTTCAATAGGAAAAAAGCTGTGATCCTGTGTCTGAGGAACACGATGAGTCCAGCCTCTATGAAGGTGTAATAGATGTCTTCCCACAAGATTATACTCCGGATACTTTCTCTGAAACTGATTCAGGAAAATTGCAGGTGCTGGTGAAGTTGTTAGCTGCAATCTGTGAGATCAATTCCTCTGAAAGGCAAGTGTGAAAGAAAGCTAGAAGGGAGGGTAATGGGAGTGACCTTCTGGATATTGATTTGCTTTTCAAATACGTGGGGGCATAACATTCAGAATAAAGGCATTGCAGGTATTTGCAGAGGTGCCGAATGTATTTATGTATTGTAGTCCTGGCTCTTTCTTAACTAGGACCTGCAGCTGACATAATTTCCAAAGATGTTCTTCATATTTTTCCAGGTAGAAATACTTCTATTTTTCACACCAAATTCCAGCAAGTAAGATGATTTGCTACAGCACTTGTTGTATATTAGCTTTGCTTACAGAAGAGTTTCCAGTGCTTTGTATCTCTTTGAGGAGATGTATCAATCTATTACATTGCACTAAAATATTTCCATTATTAGATTATAGGTTATTTTAGTCATACATAACTGCTCAGTGCTTGCTGCCTTTTCTGTTCAGGGCAACCAGTCTGAACAGATGAACTTGCACAGCAACTGCTTATTTCCCCTGTGGTATGCCACTGGCATGTAGGAAAACCTCTGTTTATCATGGGGTAATAGGATGCACATGATTAATTTCTGTGCAATTGCTGATTTGTGGAAATCTCACATGACCTGGCATCACAGGGTAATTTTTTATGGACTCAGGCCTTAAAGCCCAGCTGTACCTAAAGTATTTAGCTTTTATTTCAGTTGATGCTTAAATAGGGCGTGTTGTAATTCCCTAGTGGGAAGTAACAGGGCATCTCTTGACAGTGATGTAATGCAATATAAGGATATTCTCTTTTTACAAATCAGAAAGATGAGCCTGTTGTTGGAGTTGATATACCTAGAATCCATTGAGACTAGCGACAGCTAAATATCTAAAGCACTAGCCTTATTTCTTGTAGGTCAAAAAAGCCAGGGGTATCAGTAAAAAGCACATCTCTCTATAGCAGCACTGTAGGAGATGCTGAGTTACAGCTGTTGTTGAGGCATTATTTTACACCTTTAAGTTTTGTTGATTTAATTCAGTGCTGTTCATGTTACTTTTTGTTTTGTTTCTCTGCTCTCATGGATACTAAATAGTTTTTGCAATGTCCGGACTCAATTCTGGTCCTCTTCTGAAGTTTATATCCTGTTTTTGAGGGAAAACAAAGGTATGAATGTGGTGTTGATTGAGAAAAAAGTAATAAATCTTGCAAAGTCTTTATAAACAAGTCTTGGATGTAGTTCAGCTGTAAAATGTTATAATAAAAATATTCTAAAACATTTAAATCTTAATATTTTTGTTTTTTCATGAAATTATTTGTGAAATGTCATGGGTTTGCCTAGGGGACAATTTTACCACACCCCCCCCAAATTGCTTTGAGGCAAGAGAAAGTTTATGCAGACAAAGAGATCTGATTGGGGAGAAAATAATATTTTGCAAACCCATGACAACTAGTTCTTCAGGACTTGTTTTTAATCAAAATTACTTTTAAAATTAATGAAATTTGTTACACCTAGTTTAGATTACAAAAGACCTCCAAACAAGATCTGGCAGAAAATACCCTAACTGTCCCTATTATTTTATTTATAGCTTAAATTCAGAAGATGTTTGTCTACTTAGTAGAATCATCCTCAATATCTGGGAGGATAGAAATTTTAGATTTGCAGATCTCTGAAACTTATTTAGGCAAAATTTCAGAGAAAATACACCAACCTTGTTTGGGTCATTACTGTAAGGGATTGGATTTATTTTGTTTTTCAAAAAAATAACAACAGGCTACCACAAACTGTATTGTTTATGTTGTCTTTCACTAGCCTTCATCCCAGTTCTTTTCAGTCATAAAATGTCAAAAAGAATCTCAACTTTCCTACTCAACTTTCAGTCTGTTGCTTGTTAGAATTTTCTGAGGTTTTCTATAGGAGTTCATAGTAGCTTTTTGAGTAAGTGTAGTCATATATATATTATTTATTAGCTCCTCCAACATCCTCTGCAAATGCTGCCTTAACAACAGCTGTTTTGTAAAAACAGAGATTTTTTTTTAAAAAATCTCTCTTTGTGGTTGGTTCTGAATCTCTGCAATCTGTGCATTGTGCCAAATTCTGTTGCAAAGGGAAACATTAGTTATTTAACATTTGAACATTTGACAGTAGGTATAAGGCGTCCAGATCTAGTATGTGATTCTAATTAATAGGAAATGTTTTATTTCTTAGGAAATAAAAGTAACCTCAGGTTAATGTGTAATTTTTGCTTGACTTTTAATTTTATTTTCTTAGATGTCTTCAGTAATTTGTTATTGGACTTGAATTTTAGCATGATGTAAGATAACTTTGTTTTACTGTTTGGCAGAGTCGTACTGGTATCCAATTACACTCAGACATTAAACATACTACAAGAAACATGCAAACGCTATGGATACTCTTATACTAGACTTGATGGAAATACTCCTGTCTCCCAAAGACAACAAATTGTTGATAGTTTTAATAGTAAATTCAGTCCAGCTTTTGTCTTTTTGCTGAGCTCCAAAGCTGGTGGAGTAGGACTGAATCTGGTTGGAGCATCTCATTTGATCCTGTATGATATCGACTGGAATCCAGCTACGGATATTCAGGTCTGATAACAACTGTGTATGTGTCATTTGGGGTGGGCATCAAATGAACTCTTGATTGATTTTGAATTGCCTGTCTTTACATGCCTTATTGCTTCCCAGTTATCACATTGTGCCTGGACAAGTACAATACTTGGGGAAGGCTCTTTCTGAGAAGAAAAGATGAAATATTTCTCTGGCATATCCTATATATTGGGATCATTAGAAGCCTCTTGCAGTAAAAAATAAAAAGATTAAATTCTGATTTCTTTGGAGGAGTGAATCACATATCCTCTTTGTCTCCTGACGTCTTTTTAACTGGAGAGTTGCTGTGTTTCGAAAAAGAAAAAGAAAACAGGATTAGATTGCATAGGAAATGTTGCTGTTGATTTACAATCCTGAGAAAAAGGGAGAGATTCTGATCAGAATTACAAGAATGAGAAAATCACATGGTTATGATGCCAAAAGAAAGAAAACAAAACCAATGCTGTGCTATTCTTGTAAAGGCACTGTTCGCCTCAAGAGATTATTTAGTTGGCATAAGAGTCTTCAATTAAAATAGTTCTAAACAATAACAATTAAAAAAATCTTTTTATGAACTCGGTAAGAAACTTTTTACTGTGGAGCAATGCTGTGTGCTTAATACCTGAAATAAGCTCTGCTTCTTGGCCCTGCTCCTCTTCCAAGGGTGAATTAGTACCCTCATGTGGTCACTTGTCTTCTTGCTTGAAACAGTCTGCTAGATCAGACAAAATTGCTACAGGTTGCCAGAGACTACAAACCATGTTGTGGGTACTTCTACCCAGTATGTAGGTGTAACCCATAAAATTTTGAAGAGAAATCACAGAGCAGTACTCAGTTCTGCATTCTGTTTGTTGAAGAAATAAAGGGGATACAAACTACCATTTTTATATTTTTTAAAGAAATGGAAAAGTCACTTTTAAAGACATATTGTGGCAAAAAAAAACATTTTGGAGATGTAGGAAAACAAGAAGTATTCCTGAAATATTAAATGGTTTTTAGTGCTTGGAAAACAGATATGAAGAGGAGACTTCTGGCAGGAAAGAGTTGAAACCCCCACTTTCCTACTATAGTGTACAGAGAGAAAGAGGAGCATATATGGCAGAAAGTAAATTAGATTTTCAAAACTGTTTATACTTAATACCA
The DNA here is from genome assembly GCA_035584735.1 of Pseudotriccus pelzelni. Lineage (NCBI taxonomy): Eukaryota > Metazoa > Chordata > Aves > Passeriformes > Tyrannidae > Pseudotriccus > Pseudotriccus pelzelni. Next base: position 127,496,139 of record JAWMRA010000078.1, on the reverse strand, counting down.
GAAAACTCAAAAAACCAGTCAGTTATTGAGGAATGCTTTATTTGGACAACATCTTTTTGAACAAGCGAGTGGAACTGGTAATTCAATCAGTGGAGGCTACCAATTTTAATGAAAATATCATTGTGGAGTAAGCTGTTAATGCCCTTCATCTTTTTGCTTCTACAGGCAATGGCTAGAGTGTGGAGAGATGGTCAGAAACATACTGTACATATCTACAGGCTGCTAACCACAGGTCAGAAATGGTGCTCAAACTTGCCCTTGAGTGAGACAGCTGTGGAAATTTTGTCCATAAAAGAAATGGAGGAAGTGTTTTTGGAAATCATTCGATCTTTAAAAACATAGTTTTTGTTCTGAATTCAGTTAAAATGGAGACAACACATTGGTTCATTTGCCTTTGCTTTGCTCTTGCTTAAATAACTGAAAATAGTGGTTTAGCATTTTCTGTGTATATTGTTATCAAGAAATGGATTTGACTTCTTTGCAAATACTGGTCAAAGATTATCCCAATGTATGTATTTTTCGTCTTCCTTTTCAATATAGGCTCAATAGAAGAAAAGATTTATCAAAGACAGATTAGCAAACAAGACCTTTCCGGGGCAGTTGTAGACCTTTCCAAGACATCTGAACACATCCATTTTTCCGTTGAGGAGCTTAAAAATCTCTTTACTCTTCATGAAGATTCCAGCTGTGTAACTCATGATTTGCTTGAGTGCAACTGTATGGGAAAGACTGACCATCAAAGTGAGTTTGTTTTTCTTTATCTCTGGCCGTTGCTGAGAAATCCATTCTGAATATACAGGCTATCTCTGGAGAAAACCTCGATGCTCAGTAAAATAGGATTTAAATAGTGAAGTTCATTATGGGGTCTTTCAGACTGGCTGATTTATCTAATCCATAGGAGCCCTTGACAAAACTAAGAGGAGAAGAGATTAATTCCTTGCAGTAACAACCAGTTCATTTATCATGCCTCTTAATTAGCTATGTCCAGCTCAACTAATGATTCCATACAACCAAATGACACAATCTCGTGTTCTGTTTCTAAATATTCAAGGATGTTAATGAGTAGCTGGTAAGGGCTAGTTAAAAAGCAGGTTGCCTGAGGGCAGCTATACCAGATGAAGATCTGCACCAGCTCACTGTATATAAGCCTTCGTTTCTGAGCTATTAACTAAAGCTGATGCAGAATGATTAAAATAGTTATTTGAGAAATGCTGGAAGACTCCCTGGCAGTTGTAAAGCCAGGTTACAAATATTTGCCTCTATTCTTTCTGTAGGAACCTGTCTCCCGTTCTTTTGGCATATCAAAATTGGTTTCATACCTTGCTGTATACAAGGTATATAGGTTCAAGTTAGGAGAAGGATTAAAAAAAAAATAAATTGTCGTAAGGTTTGTTTGCATCTTATCCATTTTAATTTTTATAGCTCATCTATTTTCTTGAAGGAAAGAGTGTCTATTGCTCTGGTACATTTGCTTTGGGCATGAAATATCCGTGTATGCTTCTTACAGGTGTGATAGTGAGGTACTAATACTGGTATCTTCTAAATGCAATCATTTTGAAATACCTCAATAAAAAGGACTCAAGAAATGGGTACAAGAGCATGTGTTCTCAATAGACAAGGGCAAGAAATAAAGTAATGTGGACCCAGTATGAAACTATTTTGCTTGATGGTTTGCATGTTCTCAGGTGATAGGCTAGACTTCTGTTTCTTTCTCATCTCATTCTACCCAGAGTGGGCAGGACTTGGCTAGTGAAAGCACAGGGCTTCTGTAGCCATAAGAATTTGATTTTCTCCTTTGTTTTTGCTCCACATGCTGATTAAATCATCTTTGTATCTTTTTTTAATGATTGAAAAATTAGACCTTCTGTTTTTGCATGAGTAAGTGATGTTCTAAAATATACCAGCCTCCACTTAGGTACTATTACAGGATCTGTGTGGGAAAGGCACCCTTCATGTTAAATGTTAGCCAGATTTTCTCAGTGGCGTGCAGTGAGGCAGGTATGGCTCCTGGACTGCAGAAATCCTGAGAAATTTTGTGTTGAACACCGGTGCATGTAATTTTATTTGGAATTTTGCAACTGCCTTAACACTCTTGACTTCCTATGCTTTGAACACATCTTGGTTCCATCAATTCAACCACAGCACTGCTCTCTTGGATTCTGTAACTGGGACTTCCTCAAAGGTAATTATATCCTGATCCCAGTGAGCAGAAACTTTTGGCAGGAAATCAAGGCGAAGGGTGAAGGGAATTCTTAGACTTTAAGTGGTGGTAATGATAGAGTGAGGGGAAGGTTAATTTTCTAAAGAGAAGAGGACAAGCTGGCTCATCGTTTCCCTAGTGAAATTGTTTGGAGTCATGGTCTTCAGTTTGATCACCCCAGAATGCAGCTACCACTGGTTGGTCTCTGCCTTTCCTAAGAACAGAAAACTGTCAAATTAGTGCATCAGGGAACATCTGTGCACAGAAAAGCCAAGAACTCTCACTGATTTGTCTCATCCATTTCTAGCAAATATGATTCAAAAAATAAACTAAAGAGGGGCCAAACAATATAATACAGACTTCACAAAATACGAGCTTTTCAGAATGATCTCCATTAGATATACACCAGTAAAACTGGATATTTTTGACCAGACTCCTGTGGTCCATTCACACCAGGGGCATCTTTAGGAAACTACAGGGGCCTTGAAAGGAGAAAATTACCTGTGCATGGATCATGCAGATGTGTTTCTTGCTATTCTGCTGGTCTTCAGATCAGCTACAAAACTGTAAGCCTGTTGTTTTACCTCATCATATTATAATTTAGGGAGTTACGAAGGCAGAATCTCTAAATGCATCTATTCTAAATTTTCTTCTGGCCAGTAAGAGAATATATTTCAAGTCTACTTCAAATATGCATTATATGTCAGTCAAAAGGAAAGTCTTGTGTGTATGAGTCTTTGTGGACTCTTCAAAACGTTAAAAAACTCAGGAATACTCTGAGTCATGCTATTCACATCACTGATCTTTCCTAAGGAGCACATAACGCTGCTGTGAAAATACTTGATGACAGGTTTTAAACCAGTAACAGCAGTGATGCAGTTTTTTCCCATCCAAAATAATTTGTTCATTTTCCTGTGCATCAGATGAATCATAAAGCCATCAATCCATGACATGCCCTTCAATGACCTGGTACTGTTTGGGGCTTTAGAATCCTTTGTTGAAAGTTAATTCATTTCTTTGCGATTCACAGCAATTTCTTTTCCTTACTGTGATATATAGTATTGTGTATATTGAACAACTTGGCATAATCTGGATGTACAGAGTGTACAGATCTAGTGTGCTGAGTCAATGAAACAGCTACATAAGCTATTCTTAGCTGGCTGGAATGATTCCTCTGGGAGGAAACTGAAGCTAGTGAGAATTTTGCTGAAACATACATCTAGATTCAGGTTTGCTTAAAGGAATGGGAGCAGCCCAAACGTCACAGAATTAAGGAAGATAGAGGAAAGGAAATTGCCGGAAAAGATATTTCCTGTCCCATCCATGTGTAAAAGGATTTGTCTTTATGCTAGCATATGGTGATTTTGATAAACTCAGTCACTGAGGAAGAAATAGCCTTCCCCCTCTTACTGTGAATAAATATGTTTGGGTTTCATTGACATAGAAGGATTATATATGCTGTTCTATTTTCTCTCATTTGTTATCACCAACTGGCTTACTGATTCAGACTGAAATTTTCTGTCTTATTTTTCTCTGATTAGTCTGCTGCATCATTTTTTTCAGATACTTCCTCAGAAAAGCCTTCTGTATCTAGAAGTTGCCAGCTTGGACAAAACCATGGGAAGCCTAATTCAAAGAAACCACTCTCTATGTCACAGCTGATGCAGTGGAAACATTTCTCTGGGCAACATCAGACTTTTGCTGATCCTTTCTTAGAAAGGATAAAGGAGAATGTTTCTTTCATTTTCCAGAATGTAACCAATTCAACTTCCCCACCTAATAAAACTTAAGTGCCTTTCCCTACCATTTGCATCCTCCTGGTCACAGGCCAAGTAAACATCTGATGTGCACTTACCTTTTGTTCTTTTTGCCTAGTTCTGTTTTGTCTGTTTCTGATGAAGTTTCTGAGTAAATGTGATTCCTAGTGTTTATACAAAGTTACAGTTACTACTAAGTTAATCATTCCTGCTATAATTATAATACAGATTTTTAAAGCTAACTTTGCTTTCCAGTCTTCTATTCCTTTAATAACAAAATTAGTATGCTTGTTTTTATGCACATTACTACTGTAAGTCTACTTTGGTTTATAGTTTCCATTTGATCATAATGATTTACTGCTTGTAAAGCTGGCAACTCTTCAGCCAAATTTTGCAAGATTAGGCAATGCTATATGCAGGTATATGCTGTTAACATGATTCTGTTTGGATTTCTGTTATGGCAGTGAAAACTTACATATCTGTATAAATGCAGCTTTATAACAAGGTAGATGTTCTTACCCTCGAGTTTACAACTTGATGAAATTCAGAGCAATAGTCACTAAAGTCCAAAAATCTGAGGTCACAGATTGATACTGTGTCAAAATATTCTAAAATTCTCCTATTGCTTTTACTTGGGAAAATAAACTTTATTTCTCAGATGTACAGAGTACAAGCTTATCTGCTTTTACTGAACTCTTTTTAAGAACGCTTTCTGCCAAACACTGGAATACTGAGCATATTTGCATGGTATATTTTTTAGTGACTATATCTTCCTTCTTCTTTGGAAACATAAACATTCAAAATCAGTTTGTAGCTTTTAAGTGAAGTACTTTGAAAGGCCCACAGGAGCAGAGGATTGGGTAATTTTCAGAAATACTGCAAACTTAGAGAATTTGAAACATCTTGAGCAAAGGCTCCATTGTGGTAATTCTGCACTGTGTCATATGATGTACAGCCTGTTGATATTTGGTATATGTGACAACAGAGGTCAAAAGCCCAACTAATTTTCAGAAAACAGTTTAAATTGGTTTATTCTCTGTGTTATAACAGTTAGTGCTCCCTTTTTCCCTAGGCTGTCACTGAGTTCAGAGTCCATCCTAACCCATAATCAGACATTCTCCTTGCATTTTGATGCAGATCGGGAACTGAAAGACATGTGCACTGACCTCTATTTACTATCCAAATTTATTTCAGAGGGTTTTTTGAGGTCTCTTTGACTCTAAATGCCGAATGACAGGAAATACTGAAGACCAAAGTGATAGAATGATTGAGGAACTGCTCAATTCTGAGCATCTTTTTGGCATGCGAATTGTGTTCTTGTTAGCAATTGGAATTATGCTAATAGGTAGAGTTTAATTCTTTAACATTTTAGGCTGACTGTTAAAGAGTGTTCTTCCCCCTGTGCATGGGGAGTGTGGCAGCTTATCTGGGTGCTGTGCTGCTGTGGTGCCCGTTCGCTGTTAGACAAAGTTCCCACAGCTTATTATACTTACCAAGGACAAGGTTTGTTTACAGCTTTGTAACTCAAGGTGATTCTAGTGAATCTGTATAATGACGATTATTGTAATTAATAATTTTTTGAGACTGGTCATACTTAGATCTGTGCTGCCCATAAGTCTCTGTAAGTTCACTCCTGTCACTGTCTGTAGGAAGCAGGCCAGCCTTCTCTGTTCTCTGCTGATGCTGATCTTGTATGTGGTTTCTTGCCACCTGCATGAACAAGTGTATGGTTCCATGGAACCAGTTTGTGGGACCATGGTTATCTCCACTGAACACACATGAGCCCGCTGTGGTTTGGAGCCAACCAGCTGGCAGTGCTGTTGAGGAAAGCTGGGCATAGAAGAGAAGTTTGCTCCGGGATCCACACCAGTCTGTGTTTCATCTTCTCTGATGAACACAACCCCTCAGGAGTATCTCAGCGGGCCTTCTGACCTCACCTGTGGAGTCTTGTCTCAGACAATTGTGCTTGCTGCCACTTCATGCACTACCCCACACAATGCAGCTGGAGCTGCATGCTGGCTGAACACAGGTCTGACAGAGAAGCACTGCTGTTTGTTGGCCTCCAGAGTAGTTTCTTTTTGGCAGTTTTTAAATAAATAAATTAAAAGCTGGTGGTGGACCGCCATGGAGCTTTCAGAAGGCTAGAGGAAAGAGCCCCTGGACACATCCTGCTGTATTTGTGAAGGTGATCCAGTCTCAGATTGTTGTTCTGGGAAATGGGCTATCACACTAAGTATTGTGGCTTCAAGGTTAAGAGGGCCAAAGCAGCCTATACAAACACATGCAATCCCAGTTACTGCTTCAGCGTGATTCCCTGTCTGTGCCCTGCTGTGCCAGGCTGCCCCAGATCTCTGGCAGTGGCAGCTGCATGGTGATTCCCAGTGCAAAGCTCCTTCAGCATCCACCCAGCCAGCAAAATGTGTCCTCCTTATTAACCTTTCATGACTTCAGGGCATAGTGGAAGTGTGCGTGTGCTTCTTGGTTGGTTGGGTAAGACAGTATTACCCAAATAACAGGTTGCACATGGCATTACCTGTGATGCATACTGAAAATCTGATTGTGAAATTTGGTGTATCCTGGAAAATTATGCTTCTCACTGGAAAAACAGGTTGTTGAAAATATAGTAAGCATGAAGACAGACTCTAATTTATTGTGCCATCTGCGATTCTCCCACAGCCTTCAAAAGGAGACCTGCTCAAGTAATCATAGTATAATAATCAGTGTTTTCATACAGACTGCAGCAAGTGGACATGTGAATTTCTTAACCCACAGGTAAGAAACTTCTCCTAGGAAAAGTCCCTGTGATGAATTTACCCTGATTTGACCGTTGACTGGTAAGGTATATTGGGAATTTCAAGTCTCCAACAATGTCACGTTGCCCCTTCTCTTAACAATTGTGAAACCCTAGAGGATGGGGACGTGGGTGGTGCTGAAAAGCAGGTATCAGGAGGACGTGATACTTGGTCTAACAGATGGTCTTATCTGTAGCTTTGGGATTCACTGCCAGCAATGGCAACTGTAGAGCACCATGTAGTTTACGTTGCATAGTTGCATCAGTCAGAACTAGTCTCCTAGATCCAAGACGTGCACTGCTGAAAGGGGAAGGCAAGGGCTGTTGAAGGGCCATGGTCTAGTGCAGTGCTTGAAATATGAGATGTTGATTGATATACTTGGTTGCATTTTTCAGTTTTTGAAGGATACAAGTGCTCATCCACCAAGTGATTACCAGGAAGTTAATCACCAGGCAAGTCTGCCCAACAATAGGTCTCAAGAGGTGCTTCTTCAGTGCAGTATGAGGAGCAACAGATACTACAGGTGTAAGCACAATGATAAGGAGCTTATTTTTTCAGCAAATGCTAGTCAAAGGTGGCCAGTATTTGACATTTGTAGTGCTACAGGATCAGCATGGAGCTATGTCTGGGGCAGCAAGTGGTGAGTGCAGTGCCAGCTAAACGTCCTGGTGCCTTTATAGGTGTGAGGTGTTTGGGGTTATCAAGTCAGGGTGTGCTCCATCTGAGCTGAGACTGTTGTTGGGCACTCCCTGGAATGACAGCGATTTGAGCTGGTTTGCACCAGTGGGCCCAGAGAGGAGTGCTTACCCTGTCAGAAGAAGAGATCACAAAGATGTGTTCTTAGGGAATGGTCTGCTAACCTTAGAGCGGCTGCTGCAGGTCTCTGAATCACAGTGGGCATGGAGGCCTATCAGCCAGTCCTCAGATTCAGCAATCAATACTGTGTGTGTTCCTTGCCAGTTCTTAGATGGGAGGAGGGGATTTTGGAGAAATTGAATTACTTCTGGTACAGGGCATGCTGCCAAAGAGACAAGTGTACTGCATGTTCCTGCCTGAGACCAACCCTGATTTTAAAAAGCAGAAGGAGTGGTGTTTTATTTATTTCTGTATACTGCAGCAAGTTTTTTTTTTTTTTTAACTGGTTTCATATGACTGTTTTTGTTGATTCAGCTTTTAACCATCTTGGCTCAAGTTTTTTTGTCATTGAGATAGTGACCGTTTATCTCTTTTCAGTTGTAGAATAGCAAGCTGAATTGTAACTCCATTCCCTTATTATCAGACAAGAAACTGTATAACAAGCTTTGGGTGTCATACAAGTTTGTATGGCAACTGCCACAGATATATCTTGCAGTCTGACAAGAGGCTGACATCAAGTCCGGATAAGGGTCTGCCTTTTTCAGGGATCATAAAGTTCTTTCACTCATCATCTGGTGCAGAGAGGTGCCAAGTGGTGACTGAATGATTCTGTAATGGAATAAACTCATGGGAATTTCTTAAAATGCCAAATATGGAACAAGCTTTGACAACTGCCTGGAGGTACCACTAGGAATTTGGAAAGACAGACTCCAGCCCTTGCAGGCAAGTAACACACAGAAGGAAAGTAGTTCTTTCATGTGCTTTCCATTGAATAAAAAGTTGACGTAAACCATGATTTTTTATGTGTGGCTTAATTAAATGATGTGTTTGTGGCTAGAAGATCTGGGAAGGCTATAAAGAACAATGAGAAAAAACACTTTATAGAGTAACTGAAGAATAAGCTGAATTGAAATCTGTTTTTAACAAGACCTTGTGTGCTATTACTTAGTACAAATGCAAGACTGTTTTGTAGGCATAGGTACTTCACAGGACTTAGAACATACAGTGCCACGTTCCTCTCTCGAGAGGTGACACGTGTTTGCACCAGTCAGGACTAGATAAATAATCCTCAGCACTGCAACCAACTTAGGAGTATTGTGCCAGAAACCTCCCTTGTGTACATTGGTTGCTGCTACCTTTCACCAGACTTTTCATCAACACGTCGAAATTCAGGCCAATTTTAAGGAAATATGTCTGTCTAAAAGCCTCTATGGCTGTTGTTGCTTACAGCCTTTTTTCCTCTTCTCTTTCAGCCTTGATGTCAGCCTGAGTTCTCCCTGTACTCCTTTGTTTGCTTAGTTTGATTTACACCCACTTGACAACATATGCTCTTCATTCTCCTCTAATTAATTTCCTTCCAAATAGACAAAATGTCAGTCACTGTGACAAAAGCCTGGGCCCCTACAAGGTAGGTTTTTGGGTGTTTTCTGTCAATTAGCCAAAAATCTTCTCCTTCTCTTCATGGTGACTGCCTTGGCCCAGGTTTTAGTTTTCTAGAGCGTGAGTTATGTCACGTAACAGTGAGTTCCCTCTTGACCCTTGACTTTTCAGGGTTGCTTTTGAGGGATAGGGTTTGCTCAACAATAGAAGTGCAGCCTGAAACTTCCTCCCTCCTGAAACAGCCTCCCTCTTTCATGGGGTTTTCATCCTGTCCTGTAGCTGGTTTGGAAACATGTGGCTCCACAGCCTCATTGAGCCAACCGAGTTCTGTGCAGGAGTCAAGGCTTATTTGAAACCTTGAGGACCTGGGATCTAAATAAGATTGCCAGATCAGTGAGTTAAGTAGGTGAACCTTAGAGTGTTGCTCATGGCAATGCTGTATTTGATATATGTTCTGCAAATGTAGAAGGGGTTAACAGCACTTCTGGCTATACAGCACTTTTCTCCTTCCGTTGCTACTTTGAAACTTTTCCTGTTTGGACTAAATTTTTCCCCCATCAGTTTTGTGCTGCCAGGCTGATTTACATTTGTGTTGCGTCAAAAGCTTCAGCCAAAATGGCTGATCTGTTCCTGAGATTGTGGGTAGGAGAAAACAGGTTTTTTTGTCCTTATTCCAAAACTGGAAACCCTTCTGCTGAAATGCCTTCTTGCCTTCATATTTTGGATTAGGACTTAGAATAGAGGTGGGAAGAGATAGGAGGAAAAGGCATTACTTTTCACTGTTCCCTTTAGATTCTGCACCAGTTTATAAATATTTGCAAAAAACAGGCTGTAGGAATATGTATTGTAAAGACTTTTCTTTTGAGCAGCTAAATATCTCCTGATTTATTCCACACCAGGACTGGAAAAACTGCAAAGTTTTACCAGTTTGAGCAAGCTGCATTCAGAGCTTTTACCTGGGACCAGGACCTGAATACCCCACATCCCACAGGGTGACTAAACATAGTCTGACCGGAGTTGCTTCAAGAGATTATTTCTGTAATTCTTGCTTCCAGTTGCTCTCTGCTGGGCAGGGCACAGTGCAGGAGCTGATAGCAAGGAGCTGTCTCATCTGTGTCCCAAATCAGCCTACCAACATCTCATCCACCTCCAGAAGGAAAAAGAACCAGGTCACAGCAGTAAACTAGAGCCAAGGTGGTATGGGATAAGGAAACTGGTGAGATCAGGATTGTCACAGAGAGAGAAAAGGAAGCGAGGAGGACTTAGGGGAGCAAGGAGCTGGTAGGAGAGAGGACCAAGACTGGGCAAACAAAGGCTAAGGTTATGTCCTCCAGTGTGAGTCTCTCCCATGGGAGACAGACCTCCACAAACCTTTCCAATGTGAGTCCTTCCCACGGGCTGCAGGTCTTCACAAACTGCTCCAGAGTGGGTCCCTTCCATGGGGTGCAGTATTTCAGGAACAAACTGCTCCACTGTGGGTCCCCTGCAGGTCACAAGTCCTTCCAGCAAAACTGCTCCAGCATGGGCTCCGCTCCTCATGGGTCCACAGGTCCTCCTGGGAGCCAGCTCCAGCTGAGTCTTTCCATGGGGTCACAGCCTCCTTTGGGCATGCACTTGCTCTGCCCTCCATGATCTGCAGGTGGATCTCTGCTCCCCTGTGGATCTCCCTAGGCTGCAGGGGCACAGCTGCCTCGCCTGGTCTTCACCAGGGTCTGCAGGGGAATCTGCTCTGGCACCTGGAGCACCTCCTTCCCTCCTGCTCTGCTGCTGTTCCTCCCACATGCTCTCACTCCTCTCCTTCAATTGCTGTTCCACATTTCCTGCTCCTTTCTCTCCGCTCCGCTTAAACATGTTATCCCAGAGACACCACTACCGTTGCTAACAGGCTCGGCCTTGGCCAGCAATGGGTCTTGAAGCTGGCTCGCATTTGCTCTATCAGACATGGGAAAAGCTTCCAGCCCCTTCTCACAGAAGCCACCCCTGTAGCCCCCCTGCTACCAAAATCTTGCCACTTTAACTCAATACACCTGCGGAGTCATTGGCAAAGTGATTGTTTCCTCTCAGCTCATCTCTGTAAGCTTTCAGAGTCATTGAATTCTTTGCTATTGATTTGTGAATCACTGGAAATTTGAAAGTATAGTCCAGATGAAAAGGTTTGCATGTTCATTGCAGCATGACCTCTTAGAGGGCACAGATATGTTTTGCAAGCTGCAGGTGTTCAGGATTAGTGTTGCCTTGTGGATATTTAACAGCCTTGTACATGTGCATCACAGTGAAATCTTGTGTGAACACATATTCTCTTTCCTTGCTTCAACCAGCTAAGAAGATGGACAGCAGTCTGGGAATCAGCTGTGTTGCAGCTGATGTGAATCCAATTTGTGTTTTCTACATATATAGAAATCTGTTATCGTTTATCTTAACAGTGCATTCCAAATTAGCAACTATCTCTGACTTTTAGTTGCTGTCTAGTTAGGCACTTATGTGCCACCTCATAAATGCAGTTAATAACTTTTCATCTGATAGCTGTGAAGATAAATTAATCAAATTTTGTGCAACACTTGGTTGTATATGGGGGAGGTAAAAATCTGACCTGTGGTTTAGAGAGAAGGTGCATCTGAACTCTTATCAGAGGTGCATAACAAAAGGGTAAGAGGAGACAATTATTGACTTTAGCATTTAAAAATTGACTGGGTATAAACAATATAAAATAATAATAATTTAAGAAAACACGAACCAAACCAAAACCAAAACAACAAACCTATCAAAAAAAAACAAAAAACCAAACCCCAGAAATCTCCACAACCAACCAACCAAAAAAACCCAAACAAAAAAACCCAAAGAAAACCAAAAAAGCACAGCAAAAGAGATTAACTCTGAAAGAGACCTCTCAGGAGGCTGTGGAAGCTCCCTCATTAGTGGTTTTCAAAACTGGACTGAACAAAATCCCGAGTAACCTGATCTAATGTTGAAGTTGGCCCTGTTCTCAGTAGATGGTTGAACAAGATGACCTCCAAAGACTCCTTCCAGTATAATTTCCAAAGACCTCCCGGACTGTATTAGGAATATGGAGAAAGTACAGATCTGCAGGGTCTGTGACTGACTGTCACTGATTATTGTCAAGAGCTCCTTGGGGTCTAAAACCTGTGACAGATGTAGAACAAAAGAACCTGCTCAGGAACAGTGAGATTTTAAAATTTCATATGACTAAAGAATTCAGGAATCCTACTTTGTGGAGAAAAACTCAATACTACCAGTATGAAATCAGCAGCCTGGAAAGAGTTGTGAGGTCTTACACTATGTGTTGGCAGCTTCCAGAAACCAGTGTTTCCCAAGGAGCCTGTGGCATGCAAATGAACAGTGGAAGGTTGCCTAAATCCAAGAGCCACTTGAAACTGTAGTGCCAGCTCTCCTGAGGATGCTTTTAGCAACAGCTCTATTCTTTGCCTAGCCACTGACAAAGTACGTTTTTTTGCATAGCTGTGCAATAAAGTAAAGCATAACTCAAAAGCAGTAGTAGTCAGTGTATTTCCTCCCAGAGATGTTGCAAGCATTAGTGGTCTGAAAAGCTCTTTAAGAAACTGCTAAAGTGTCTCAAGTACTGAAATGTCAACTTTGATTTGAAAGCTAAACACAGTCCAGAAATTACCTTGCTGAAGCTTTTCTTCCTAAAAGCTATGATGGTCTCAAAATCCAATTGACAAAATATTAGAAGGGAAGAATGTACTGGACACAGAAATATTGCTGAACTTGACACTTTCATGGAAAACTTGTTTGGAAAATAATTTCTGTTTGCACCCTACTTCAGCATGCAAGCAACCTCTGGAAAGAAGCTTCCAAGGAAAACCCTTGCCATCAGCAGTAAGCTTAAGCATACACTGTCAAGAGGACATAAATTTCTTCCGGGGCACGGCTTATTTAGTTCTGCACTTGGATGTGCCAGTAAAGTGGTCTATAGGCAATTAATTTCCTCTCCTCCCCCTAGGAGAGTCGCAGAGGTATCACAGAGGTGAAGAGAGCACAGGTATATCAGGAGAGAAATAGGACCAAAGATTTTGCCCACCTTTCAAAACTGGTTTCTGTTTAACTGGCTAGGCTATAAAAACCAACCCCCTGGCTACAAAGGTCTGTCAGAAGCCAAGTTTGCTCCACCAAGCTCATCCTGCCTCCTGCAAGGCAGCAGCCTTGCAAGCAAGGAGGGGACACTGACTGCCTTCAGTACAACACCCTGCCTCACAGCACTGGCAGTTTCTCCCCTCATCTCACCTATGTCAAGCCCTATGCCCCTCAGCCTGTACAAGCTCATGTAAGTGGTGCCTGGTCATATAAATGCAAGCAAAACACTTGTTAAAAAGCAATTAGGATTGCTTGATGCAGCACTTTTTTCTAGCCTTTTCTAGCCACAGCAGTAGTCTGACTGAAAAGCACTATTACTGCTAGGGAAGAGAAGTATAAGGGTGTGAGTGTCTAAATCCAGCTGGGAATTTGCCTGGGGGGTTGCAAGTGGGGAATTTCGGTGACTTCAGGCCACCTCCTTCTTTAGCTCTGGTTTCCAGTTTCCCTCTTGCAGTTCCAGTCTTTGCAGGTATCACGTTCCTGGGGCAGGCACGGCTTGTTTTGAGCTATGTGTTCCTGCAGGCCTGATGCAGCTGCCTGGCCGGTTGCCCAGGTGTGCTGGGCTGGGAGGGTTTTGGGTAGCAGAGAGCGGAGGCATCACATGGCAGAGAGGGACTGTGTGCTGCTCCCTGGCTGCAGCTTTGCACTGCAGCCCCATTCCTGAACCCGAAACTGTATGAGGGGACTCAGGCACTGGAACAGTCTGGCCAGGAAAGTGGTGGAGTGGCACATGAGGACATGACTAGTGGTGGACTTCACAGTGCCAGATTAATACTTCTAAAAGTGCTCGGAGGTCTTTCCAACCTAAACAATTCTATGATTCTATAACTGTGGACCTGCTGGTCTTCCTGCTGTGCCACTCATGTCAGAGATGCCCCTGCTCTTACATGGAGCATTTTAGAGCCTTAGACATACCCACAGCAAGCATTGCCAATAAGGTGTGATAGTCTTATCATCCAGCAGCTTTGCTGTGTTTGATTTTAATTTTGTTTTAGAGCCAGCGATTTGTTTTAGAGCCAGCAAAGGCAAAGTCGAGGTTTCCTGGAAGGGTGACCTGAGGGTGGCAGCAGCTGCTCACGGTCCGTCGGTCCGAGTGCCGGTGCGAGGAGGCTGCAGAGCCCTTGGAGCGCTGGGTTATCGCCAGCCCGAGGGACCTCGCAAAGGTAAAGGTGACAGAAGATGATTGTCATGCATTGGGAGCGCCTGTGACCAGGAAGGTGACTTTGCTACAAAAGAGACCTTATGTGAACCTGATTACTGCTTCCAGACATCAGTAAGGCACGGTCACTCTGTTTCTGCAATTAAATCAGTGAGGTACCATTGATCTGGTGACCGGCTCTGTCATGAATTATGATGGGATGATACCTCCCGGTGAGGACAGGTTGGTAACTGATGTGAAAGACCACAGTTTGTAAATTAAAGCTGCAGCTGGCACCTGACAGCCCCAGGAATGTGGGTTCCAGCAGCAGAGGGATTTGGGTGCCTAAGTACTGCCTTAGTGCTGCTATAGGCACTGAAAGACTCCTGAAACCACTCTGCAGCTGCAGGCTGAGCTGTGACACATCCGAGCACACTAAATGCCCGCTGGAACCAATGAACTTCCTGAGGGTAATCTCAGGTTGGTGTTTAGTTGCCAAAGACTTGTCACTATGATTAAAATGCCCTTCTGATTTCTCGTGATGCTGTAGACATTTGTGGACCCCACATGAGGTACCTAGCTCTCTCCAGGCATTACAGAGTGTGCCTGTGCATTTGACTCAGAACTATGATTTCTGAACATGGGGAGAACACTGAAGATCTCGGTGCCATAATGCTGAGTTTCAGAGCACCTGTCTCTGCACATCTATCTGATTCTGGCATCCTTCTCCAAGGCTTACTTATGAGCCAAGAGGGAAAACTAGAAATGACTGCATAGAACTTCTCTGTTCTTTTCATTTCCAGGACCAGCAGATTTCAGTAGGATCTTATAAGTAATTTAAGACAGCCTGAGCACTTCCTAAATTACAACGTCTTGTAATTGTTTCAAGAGGTTGTTCCATCACTAGCCATTATAGCCTTCAAACCTGCCCTCAGTGTTAGCTAAGACCGTGGAAGGTCCCAACTCTATCCATTACCAAATTTGGCCACTTCGCATCATTCTATCAAGATTCAGGATCTTGGGGGTTTGTTTGGGATGGTCAGAATCCCATGGGACATAATTCTTACTGTATTACAACTAGGCAATAAAATCTTGAGACCACACACAAAATTTCTTTCAGGCCGCACTTCCCCTGAAATCCGTGGGTGAGAACTGAGCAGAAGAGGAGCAACGGTTCAAGTTTGGCTCTTTGGTTTTTTTCTAAATCATGGACATGCTCAGAATCAGTTCCAGCAAGCCTGGCATTCTCTTACTGCTTTTCCCTGTTATCTGTGAGCCGTTGCACCTTAGGAGTTCTCAGCTGCATATAGAAGAACAGTTTAAGATATGAAGGGTTGACCTGCTAAAGAAGGTATCTAAAACTACTGTGTCTTGCTCATTTTGCCTCTTCAGATATGACCACTTCTACTCCACCTCCAGGTGCTCACCATGTGATTAGTATACATCCCACTAAGACATATCTTCTACAGCATCCAAGCCAAACCTGACTAGATTGATTCCAGTGTGATGACATCAGAAGTGCATTTGTAAGAATCAAGGTAGTGCCATCTGAGAAAGGTCACAGGGAAGAGTCTGGTAAAATGTGGGGAAACATTTGCTAATAATCATCTATCAAAGTGGGTGCTGCTTGCATTTCATTTGTCAGTGTGCCAGGCAGATAACTTCTGGGGACCAGAAATCCCTTGTAGAGGTTGTTCATTATTAGCCCAAGCTATGTGCTGCTCTACTTTGCCCAAACACATGAGAACTTGCTGAGCTGCCTGGAGATCGGACTGATGAGAGCTTGTGTTTGAATGA
Source organism: Pseudotriccus pelzelni (assembly GCA_035584735.1). Lineage (NCBI taxonomy): Eukaryota > Metazoa > Chordata > Aves > Passeriformes > Tyrannidae > Pseudotriccus > Pseudotriccus pelzelni. The sequence continues at coordinate 127,480,107 of JAWMRA010000078.1, read as the reverse complement.
GTACAGCTTTTAGACAGTCTGCAGAGTGGGTTTAATGAAAAGTTAAGATTAAGTATCCAATGTCCTGTCCCTGACTGCTACCAGCAGCTGTCAGCAGCAGGTCCTGTTTTGGGGTGGCTGAGGGTATGCTGGGCTGGTTATGCTGCCAGACAGGACAGAGCTGGGTCTGGAGCTAGTACAGGCTTCTGCTGAGCTCTGCAGAACATCTGCTGTGGGAACTCTTTTTCTCTCCTTTCTCCTTTCTTACAGAGAAATAGGTCGGGAAGCAAAAAAACAGGAGCTGGGAAGGAGGATGAGAAGTTACAGTGAGCAGATGTTCCTCTTAGACTGGAAATGAGTTGCTGGGAATAATGCACTCTCAGTGCTGAGCTCCTTTGACATTCCCTCTCTGCCTGTGGGAGCAACTTTCCTATTTGTGGTCATGACCAGCAAGGAGCTGCAGACACGTCAGGGCATGGAGACCCACACCAGCCCCGGTCAGGACAGAGTGGAAAGACAATGGCTTCCTTTCAAACAGACAATATTCAAAATAATTTCATCCCCCTCCTCCAGCTCCCCACATGATTTGGGAAGCCAGGAACCATATGGACCTTTTTCCTCAGGGAGTCTGATTGAGAAAACTCAGTACATGATTTGCAGCGAACAACAGTTGTGCTGGTAAGACGTTCTGATCTTGCTGCTTGCACTGCCTTGGAGTGAAGGCAGCAGTCCCCTGTCCTCCAGCCCTGCTCCTGAGGACTGTCCCAGTGCACCGGGGCTGTGGCTGTGGACTGGGAGGCTGTGTGGGGATGCTGCCAATGCAACCCCAGCCCAGGTGTGGTGGCTTGTTTGCTGCTGCTGCCACCCCACTGAGTCCCCATGAGAACCCAAATCAGTGTCTTCTCACTACTACCTCGAGTTTTCCACCTCATGCTGCTATGAGTGGTCAGGCTTGAGGAAGAACAACTTTCAGCAATCTTTTGGCTGGCCATCATTAATAAAGGGTCTCTCTGTCATCTTTAGGAGGGGAGCCGCACATTTGTGGTGCTAGAAATGTGTGTGAGAGCAGGCCTGCACAGAGGATGGTGGTGTGGCTGCTGACATGATGTGCTGCTCAGAGGAGGCAAGTCTGATGAGGAATCATCCCAGCATCCTGAGTGGGTAGTGCAGTGCTGGGAGGAGCACCAGCATTTCCCAGATCACTTTGGCATGCCTGTCATTATCAGAGAATAGTTCAGTGACAATAAAATGCATTGTACTATGTTTAAATGAAGAACTAAAAAAACAGATTTCTAGAATTAAAAAATTATTTGCAAGTGTTAGGACAGAAACATATGTTTATAATCACTGGTAACGTTGATGAGGACTCCTGAGACCACTATACTCCCCCATTGTACACTCTAGGCTCACAGAATTAACCTGCAGCTGTTAAAGTTGTCCCAGTCCATCAAGTCCACCTTCATGCTCCCATATGTGATGCGAGGTAGGGGCCATAATCCTGAATGGTCTCTCTTTGTGTATATTGTTATTTCCTGGAGATCCACTGGTTATAAACATTCCTTGGGCTTCCTGGTAGCGTAGCGTGTTGAAAATTAATTAATTACTATATAAATTTCTGATCCTCCTGTTAATTAATTTCAGCAAAGAGCATGCACATTGACCTCCCATAGGTGGGGAAGCACAGCAGGTGGGTGCACGTTTCAAAGTAAAGCAATTAGTGGAGGTAAATAAATGACATTGCTGGTGGAGTCTCCTGGTTTTTTATCAAGTGTAAACACTGGAAGCAGATACTTTTCTCCCCATTCTTCAGGATGGCTGAGATGTCTCTCTCTGCTAACTTTGTGTAGCAAAGATTTTCTAGTGAAAGATCTATCTTAAAAAACACAGAGGTACAGATATTCTGAAGTAGCACCTTAAAAACCTGTTAATGCCTAGTCAGGCAGGGGGATTTAATGTAATATTGCAGAAAGTGGTTTTGAGGGTGGGATGTCACATTGCATTCACTAGTACAGCTGACAAGCTCCAGTGCTATTGGAATATGGGGTCTGGGAACTACTCTTACACAGACAGTGTATGTCAGAGTGACAAAAACTCAAGAAAGTTGTGAATGGCCCTGCATCCTGGATGGGCATTCTGTGGTTGTTTATCAGCACTTAACGCTGCACAAACTCAGTGACACAAGTTCAGTGTTTTAGGTGCCTTCCAGAAAGTCATCATTTGTGCTCTGGAATTCCTTGGCATTTGCTGAAGTGGACACGTTTGGAGGTAAGGTTTGACTGACTGGCTTCATCAGACTTTTGGGAAAATGGAAGAATTGCTAATTAACTGTGTATTTTAGCATCAGATCTTCTTTTCCTGCCTGCTGTGACTCTCTATTGGTCATGCTGTTTGTCCAGCCACCGATGGCATCTCAGAGAGAACACTGAAGTAGGTAATGCTTCCTTTAAAGCCTTCTGAGCTCATGAGAGTGAGATAGTGCATTCCCATGTGGTTAAGTTATACACTCACAAGCCCCGGCTAGAAGTGTTAGCAAAACAGCCTTGGGTTGCTAGGAGGTGCTGCGTGGGGATTAATTAATCAGGAGGGTTGCGCCTTCTGCTTGCCATCATTGCTGATATAGAGGAGAGGTTTTCAAAGCTGAAAGCTGTGATGGACTTTTGCTGGGCTGAGAGATTTGCATATAGAAACACACATTAAGACACTTGCGGCAAACGTTAGTCACTGCAAAATACTGCACAGAAAAAAATCTCAACTGAGAGGCCCATGAGAGGCTCTGCCTCCTCTGAGCTGCTCCTCTGTGCATGTTGTGTGCAGTAGCCACGCAGAAACAGCTGAGACTCTGCTAGTGCAGATTTTCATATTACGCTAAACAGGGAAAAGAGGGTGATAATTAGCTCAAAGATTTTTATTCTGGTTTTGAAGCAACATCCTAAACTTTCTTAATGCACAAGTAAGAGAGTTGTCTTGCCCCTTGCAAACACAGGCTATGCTACCATAGGTTGCAGCTCCTTTACTGTAGCCTGTTGAGCTGCCCAGATGATAATTTTCTGATATATTTCCATCTATATGGAGTAAGTCAATAGACAGGGAAGGAGATTGGATAACAGTAAATCAGCAGGCAAAGCAGAAAAACCATGAAGAGACTGGTGAAACCTAACAGAGCTTGGAGCAATCTCTTAAACTAGACAGTGATGAGTGCCCAAAGCTCCAAACTGTAGTAAGACACAAGGCAGTCTTGACTACATGCCAACACTGCGGGTTGAATCCACACAGCTTTTAAATGTTTTTAGACATCAAATTCATTGGACTCACAAGCTTTCTGCTGGTTGTCTCCAAGTATTCGCTCTCTGCGAGGTACTATCCCAACAAAAATACTTAGTTTCCCACCAGCTGAAGTCAGGTATTTCCTCAGCTCTTTGAAAAGAGTGTACGAGGAAGGCAGGCATGGTGTTCAGATTCCAGAAGCCCTTCACTGATGACCCTGCATAACGACCTTTAAGACAACTGGCCCCAGGGTCCCATATTCAATATGCCCAGAACAAGAGATAGGTGCTCTAATTCTGCATCCCACGGGGCTAATGCTCCTCAGAACTGATCCCTCTTAAGTCTTCTTGAGACTGGGATTCAGAGTTCCCCACAAGTATTGTCTGGTGCATGAACAGGTCAGTGTGTGCAATCGCAGCAGCATGTTACACACTTGTTGAGCATGTCAGGAAAGGAGAAGGCTGGATCCAAAAATGAGCAGGTGAGCCCTTCCAGTGCAGCGTAGGGGAAGCTAACCTTACAGAACAACCCACAAAATCACACCTAATGCCTGTGTGCCCCCTGTTCTATTACCTTTGTCTCTCTTTCAGCCATGAAGAGGGACCTGCATAGAAGGTAAGCCAACCTTTTGGTTAATAGTCAGTTCCTTACACTGTTTGTTCACAGGGGAACTCCTTGCTCTGAAGGAATTCAGCGCTGCAGCTTCTTCTTCTCAGGACCATGCCTGAACCCCTGGTTTGTAGAAGAATTGCAGGTGCCAGGGAGCAGCTTCTTGCCAAAGCTAACACAGTGGGCTGATAATATTAATGGAAACACTCTAATATGTAAAAGCAGGAATGTAGTCTAATGGTTAAAAGCTTCAATGTGGAAGGGTGGGCTTGAGCTTCCTCTCTGGGCTCTGTGTTGGTTCCTCAGAGTTCCATTGCAGCAGCAGCCCAGGGAGTGTATGGCTCTGAGTCCCTTCCAGGGGAAGAGAAGAATATGTACTGCTTTCCCATTTCCTGCATGAGTTCTGTGTCCACAAGGCTTCTATGGGAAACCTGTTGGAATTCATTTCAGGATGGAAATTACTACTGTTTGGGCTGGAATTTTTGTTTGATTGTTTTTTGCTAAATGGCCAGTGCTGAATCCTCTAGACATGTGCTGGGAATCCCAAAGGTACCAGACTGTCAAGACAGTGAGCAGTTTGTGATTTTCAGACAAAGAGGTATGATAATCTTGGCCACAGAAGTGGCACTCAAGGGCATGCACAGTGAGGAATTTTAAGCACCTGAGAACATTGTTAGGGCAAAATCCTTTATGCCTATAACCCCTCAGGTGTACTGTTGTTCTAGTGGGGTTTGGTAGCTTGTTTTGCTAGTGCTAGTCACCTAAATTCCCACTTGTATTGCACTTAAAGAACTCATGCACACATTTTCGTTCCCTTGCACCAGTGTTGGACATGAGGACTGATACAGTCATTTCCTTTGCTGTACTCACAGTAATGTATAGCTCATAAGTACTAAATGTGATCAGTCACTTCTCTCTCCTGTACACTGCACAATTCCTTGCTAGCCTCAGTGTAGAACACTCCCTGCCTGAAGTGGAGAGGGGGAAGGCTGAGCAGGTTTTGTTTTGTTTCCTCCAGGGAGTTTGAGCCCAGGCACTGCAGCATCGTTGTTTCAGCTGCTGCTCTCACTGCCCCGCAGCACTGGAGTAGCACAGCATTGGTAAGCTGCTTTGCAGCATGCAGTGACACTGTCTGCTATTTGTAATGAACAGGATTACTGAAATACTGCAGGACAGCAGTGAACAGACCTGCTGTGCAGGCAGTGGAGCTGTGGTAAATCAGGCTGTGGAGTTAACACACGCAATTCCAGAAAAAGGAGGTTATGCTGCTGCCGGAATAACACATTGCCCCATCGGTGCTGACACTTCTCTCTGAGCTCTGTAGCTTCTAGCAAAAGATTTGCATAAAAGAGTCGTTACTGTACAAGCCTCTATTTCATACCTGTGGTTACCTACACCTACAGAGCTCATCGTCTCGTGCCTACCTGTGTTAATAGATGAAGTGACCAACAACTGGCATGCCAGCATTGTGGCACAGCTCAGGGCTTGTGGAGCCCTTATCAGTACATCTGATGAGGTTAATTAGTCGTGGTTAACAGTGGCTTTTAGTGCAGCTGCTTACAAACTGGCTTTTACTTTGTACCTTTTAGGTGAGTGATGGTGGCCCTCATTCTGCAAGTTATTTAGGTTCATGCTACTGAAATCTGTGGGGGCACAATGTCTAAATTTCATTTTCCAGAATGTGGGACCTGTGGGACTGTTCTACTTGCTGCAATTCAAATGCATAGAAGGAACCTTATAAATATTTCATGGCCTCAGGGACAAACTGTGATGTGGCTGCAAAAGTAGACACACGTACATCTCTAGAAGAAAACCACATTGCGGCAGTAATGAAGAAACCCTGCTCCTAACCTGTCAGTACTTACAGCTGACAGATGCAGAAAGACAAGGTATAGTTTATTTTTCAGTAATATGCTTTGCATCAATATAGGTTTTCAGTTTTCAATATGTTTTTTAAATTAAGCAGAAATTACATGCCTATCTGCCCTCATATTTTCCTTGTTAGCATTAATCAAGCACACTTGACTTGCTTACAGATGAATTTGATTAGGATCATGTATACTCTTAGGAACCAAAGATAATGAATCATGACTTGAGTGTACATGCTGTTACAGCCAACAGTGCTGCTTGGTGTCTGCTGCAGCAGTGAACTAATAGGAAGCTCCTAGAACTGGGTTCCAAATCCTTGGCAACAGGAGGTGGTAAATGGCACACATGAAATAAAGCAAGACCACACAAAATGGAAGGCTAGAAGTGCACAGCTATTTAAATGACTATATAATTGGTTGAAATTCTTTATTTTCTGACATAGAAAGAGCTATAATGGAAACTTGACTTTTGTCTACATACATACACAAATATTTTTGCATATGTTCCAGCCTCTGGCCCACAATGTGTAACTTTTAGGTCTGTGAGTTCACTTACACTTCTCATTTTATAGTGCCAGCATATTCTTCTGTTCTTTTACTACTCAGGAAAAAACTCTGTATGCAAATAATTTTTTACACATTCACCTCTGCACATGTAAATTCATGCAAAGCCCATGTGCTCAAGCACTAGTTCAGAAGCCAGCAGGGGATAAAGCCTTCACTGCCTTTAAAAATGTTTGTTGATAAAAAGACAAACACAGAAGAGAAGAGTGTTTCTGTTTTGACAGTATTAATATTCCACATAATTTATTCTGACCTTTTTTTTTTTTTTTACAGTTAGTTTTGTTGTGCTGTAATTCTTATTCTCACTCACCTTACCAGTGAGGTTCATGAGGACTGTCTGTGTGATAGAAGGATACAAGACTGTATGTAATATCTCTTATCCCTATTATCATGACAGCTGCCTGGGCCTTTGACAGATCTGCAATCTACTGAATCGTTTACCTAAGTGCCAGAAAATACCTGTAAGAGGAGAAGTAGACATAGGAAAAGGGAATCATACATAAAGAAACATCTGCATTGAGATAATTTGTCATTTTTGGAAAGGCTCTGAAGAACGATATGTATATTTAGTATAGTGTCATGCTCATGACACTGTGGATCTTTTATTCAACCGGCAGGCCTTATCTGGAATATTTCAAGCTTTTGTCATGTCTGTAGCATCCCTGCTGTGTGCTCTGGCTGCAGGGCCCTCCCTGACCCTCCCCAGTTCTTGCTGCTGCCCTCACTGCTATGCCATGCCTAGCAATGCTTAGTTTGCAGCAGGTGCCTTTTTCATTAGCTGGTTGCTTTTTTTTGTTCTGTCATCTCCCCTGTTTGCCAGGGAAGCTCCTGGGGCTCTCTGTGCTGTCACTGCTTTCCAGTATTTGTTGCTGTTGCTGCAGACCTGGCTGCAGGGTGACTTCACCCCAAGCCCCTTTGTTACAACAACTTCTTCTGCCTTCAGATCCTCCAAGGCATGTTTTTAGGAACAAAAACTGCCTATATCAATATATGCCACATCCAGAGAAGCTAACTGTGCTGCTAACGAGCAGAGGATACCTGGGCAGCAAGTGCTGGTAAAAGGTTTCCACACTAATTCAGATCCCTGACAGAGTCTTAGTTACCTTGAATTCTTTTTGTGATAACAGCACCAGAAAAATTACCATGGCATTGCACAACTTCTTGCAAGACAAAGTGCACAGCTAGGGAGTCACCTTAGGAGGGAACTGAAGAGACAGCATCCTAACTGAATGTGGCCGTGGGCTGATGGTACAACTTCCTCACTCCCACTGCTTGCTGGTTTATGGAACACCAGATTGGCCTCGAGGTTAGCTCACTGGCAAATATCGAGCTATTAGGGGAATACACAAAGAAAGGAAAATTTGAAAAGCAGAAACATATTTCATACAAGGTTTTAATGGACTTTTTCAAGGGTAGATGTGCTGAAATGTTTCCACTGGAAACTTTATATAAAATTATTAATGTAAAGAGGTTCTGCAATCCTGGCAACTCTCTGCCCTCTCCTAAGAGCTATCATAGCTCATAACAGCTCTGTTTTGTGTACTGGGAGCATCAGCAGCTGGGATTTATAATTTGTTAGTCTTAGGGTTTCTATAGCTCATTTTAGAAACTCCACTGGTAATGACAGCTCTTGCCCTTTTAACCTTCAGGACAGCTTGGAATTCATCTTTGAGGACCAGAAATCACTCAAGCATCAAATTTATAACAAGAAGAAAATAAATAAACATTTAGTACAGTATCAGACCCAATCTTGGCATTCTTTAAATTCCTTCAAAGAACAGCCTGAGGGACAGAGTGTCATTGCCGCTCTGGGCTCTCTTTCACCACTGCTCTGCGATTGAGCGATGCTCTTCCTAAAACCTTCCCCTAGGTTTTTGACTCTTCCTTGCCTTTCTAAAGACTTTACCCAAGAGTTTTCAGATGCCTCTTGGACTAATGACTACCTTTTAACCTCAGGGCTCTCTAATGAAATCCCACCCTTTTCTTGCAAGGTTGGACTCCTGCATGCAGGTGTGACCGTCCTTGGCTGCCTACTGCAGCGCCTGAGCTATGGTGTCCTGCTTTGGTGGCCACATGGTGGAAAGCAGCTTTCTCCAAAGAGGGGGAAACTGGTGAGATTGGGGATCTGCACGTTTGAGAACAACAACATCTCCCAGAGCTTCTGATAAGGTGGATTATGGGACACTTATTTTGATTACACCGTTACTGCAGTGTGAAGGTCTGCTGAACAGAGGGTTTTCCTGGGGGCTATTTGCTTTCTCAGAAAGTTGGGAGGATTATATTTTCTCTTCTTCCTTGGCTCACAAGAACTATATCCTTGAAAAGCCTGACATAAATTGAAGCCATACATAGAAACCAGAGGGACCAGCACTCCCTGTGTGTCAGAGAAGTTCTTAGAATAAACAGGGTGAAAGAGAATAAACCTGTGAGCTACAGCCAGTGACAGCAAACAAGGTGGCCTTTCCTTCCTCGCATTCCTCTGAGCATTGTGTTTGCTCTGCCTCCTGATGGTTGGGTCTGCACTCTTGAGCAGTGCAGCATCCTGAGGTCCTCGTGCCCCAGATGTTTTAGACCAAGGAACCATTGTGGCTCATATGTATCTCTGTGTGGAATCTCCTTCCAGATGAGAGAGGATGCGTGTTCATGCCTAGTCCTCAGGACGTTTCCAGCATGCCTGCCCTGCTTCTGGGACAGCAGTGAGGTGCCACTGCCAGCAGGGACCCACTGACACCGTGATCCCCCTTTGCCAAGTTCTTATGCAGCCCTTTGCCCTACTGGTGCCCGTTTAAGAAGCAAATGAATCTGCCACAGGAATCTCTTGTATTGGGATTACATGTGCTATTAATAAAAATCGCCTTCAACTTCTAAATCAAGGCACTTAAAACCCACAATGAATGCATTCTGCAGTAATGAAAAAACCCACCAATTTTTTTTGTTGAAATTTAAATAGGCTCATGAACTTTTGTATCATGCGTGCTATTTTAAAACTGTAAATCTATTCCACTTTTTCCATTGTGGTTGTTTTTATGTTTCATTGTCTTCTTACATAGGAAAGTCTTTGGTCTTTTAATATAAAAGATTTTATGTTTCCAGGCACAGGTTTTTGCACCCAGCTCAATATGTTTTGTAAGAAACTAGTTTTCTAGCACTACTTTTTCTATGATATGAGAATAAAAAAAAATAGGAATTGAAGAAAGTACCAGGGCATCAGGAAATTATTCTTAACTTGAAGTTATTACTAACTTCTGGAAATTTAGATTGAGGTGTTCTGAACATGTTTTAAAAATGAAAAAATTAAAAGGAGAAAACTCAAATACAGACAAGTTAGTTCTTTGATTTATGAGAAAACCAAGCAGAACTCAGGCTAACAAAGTCCAGATGTTGTGTCATTATGAACATGGCCTGAAACTGGATGATAAATTCTGTAGGTAAGGTAAAGGTGCTCTGAAAAACCCAAAGCTGTTTAGAGTTCTGTTAAAAAAGGCACTCAACTCTGCTCTCCCTAAAAAAATGTCTTAGCCATAGCGATGAAGGAGAATTTATCTACAGTTGTCACTTTTCCATACTTTTTCGTCTGCTGTCCCCTGTGCTTAGAAGATTTCTATAGACCACAGAGGTATTTCATTCTCTGTTAAAGTCTACATAAAAGTAATTGCAAGTATTTGATGCCTGTTGTGATGCTGATTTGCTCTGGCCACTGCGTTTCCTGTTGAACAGTGTGCTCTCTTTGTTTCCTTCTGTTTCATGTGCCTCTAGTTTAATAATGAGGCTGGCAGTTGTCTGGGACAAGGACTATATTTTTGATATATGTTTGTATAGTGCTTGGCTCGATATGGCTTGGTCTCTAACTGTGTATGTCAAATAATGATGATTTTGTTTCCAATTCTTCCAATCCTTAGTTTTATAACTGTTTCAGAACTTCTCTTTAAATAGTTAGAAGCAAATTATTATTTAAGCAATATTTTCCACATCAGTTATGATTTCTTTTAATAATTTAAGTGCTTTTTCCAATACTACTCACAAGCAGTGTGCTATTCCTGTGTCATTTTGCTGATTTAAAGACAAAGACCTAATGATACAGAGATCTGCTCCAAATGTCTGAACAAAACTGCACAGTGCAACCGCTGAAAACCAAGTGTCGCTGCTCTGGAGGGAGTGCTTGGTTAATGAGAGGCAGCACAAGGAGTTCAACAGGTGCCTTCTAAAACCTGGTGTATGCCCTCAGTGTCAGCAATGATTTACTCCTCAGTGTTATTCCCTTGGAGTACTTACCTGTCTCATAATACTTAAGGGATGCCCTTTTCTTAGGACAGGAAATGACATAAGTGTCAGAGGTGTCAGACCACTGTCACTGACAAACATCCCTGACCAGTGAAAGCCACAGTTCCTCGGTTCATCACTGTGTGTGGGCTCTGTTGTTATTGTCAAGTTAATCTCTTTCTATTTCTGAAGTGGAAATCAGGATCTACTTCTGTGTTAAGCCGTTCTCTAATCCTTGTACCCAGCTAAACATAACCATAATCTATTTATATATTGGGCTATCCCCAATTAAGCCAAAAAATAGTATAACCTAGTTCAGCCATTGGGTAACACCAAGTATTAGCAGTGGTTATTTATATCTTTAAGATGTTTCAGACTTGCTGCATTAAATAAAAGCTTGGACTGAGCTTTTAATGTTTGCTGTCACTTACAGCCACATGGGCTTGAATATGCAGCCATGTGATGATAACCTCAAATATTCTGGGCTGGGCTGGCTCATCTGCAACCTCCTGCAACCCCATCTGGGATGGCAACTGAAGTCCCTGGCTTGTCTGAGCCCTACAGGAGAGAGTTCCTGTGGCAGCTGTGAGTGTTCTCATGAAGTTTTGAACTTGGCAGCTCCTTCCCTCCACTGCAGCTGGCGAGGTGACAGCAAGCAGGAGGGTCTGTTCAACCTGCTCAGGAATTTCTCCATGTATGTTGGTGTTTGATAAATGCGTTTTCCCCGAAATGTATATGGGACAGTTTGTGTATTTAAACAGGTGTGTTTTGGGAACTCGCTGCTCCACTTGCAGGGAAGTATACACTCCATGAGTGCATCATGGAAAGACAATAACTAAAGTAGTGACGCAGACGTTAAATAAACAAAAAAGTTACTACCAGGTGATTTGTGCAGCTCTAATGTAATTAGTAGTTAATATTAGAGACAGCATGTTGCATTTGCCTCTGCAAGGCTCTATATCTTACTTTTGGTTTATTATGTCCTTTGCATTGCTACAGGATGCACAGAGCTTGTGTGGCTGCCAGTCTTCAGACATTGCTATGATTGTTACTGTCACTGGGTTTCTTTTGTTTTTTTAGAAGAAGATGAATATATGTGATTGCTACTTCCATTACTTCTAGACCGAGCTAGGGCCACCACCAGGCAGCTCAGTTTCTCTCAGTATTGGGTGCTGATCTGGTGAAGGTGGAGAAGTATCTTCAGCAGGGGACTGTGATACATGCAGCTGCCACTGAGAAACTGCTGGTATGGTCTGGAGGTGAAATTAGAGTTGTAAGGCAAACAGCACAGTGTTGCCAAGTACGTTCAAGATGCAAAGCAACCCATAACATAGTTCACTTTCCACTTGTTGTCTGTTACATATCTGACTTTTCCCTTACACAACTTTTTTATTGCACTTTTCTAAAATTCAAGAACTTTTCCCCTCACCGTGCAAAATATTTTCTAGTGTTCTTCAGAAATGGAAAATAAAATTATCAAAAAACGAGCTGTTTGAAAGCCAGGTATGTCCTTCACAGAAAGTTACATTTTGTGTCTGATACCTCCAGAATCTGACATCTTCCTGGGTGAGGGAGAAGTAATCTCATCTTGTCTCAGCTCTCTTCTCATCACTGATAAAATGTTGTTAATGCAGGCTGTCCTCATCTCCACATTCTCATCTTTCTCCCAGTTCCACAGACTTTGGGCCTGAAGTTGATGAAATGTGCATCTTCCTTTTTCTGTTGAATTTGAACAAGCCCACACATGACTTTGTGTATTTGCTCCACAGCTCTCGATGTGAACAGAGCAGCCGATGCTCACTTCAGGGGAGCTGCAAGGGTTTTGGAGTCAGCCTGTGTGAGGGCACATACAGGGAAACTTCTGGTTTATCAGAAAACTGAAGAAATACCTCCCCTGCCTGTATGCTGGGTGAAAATCCATTATAAGGATCATTATGCTACTGATGGTTGAGGAGTCCTTTGGAAAGCCAAAGTGGGGGAGCTCTTGGGTCTCTCCTTGTCATTTTGGGCTGCAGAGGCTTCGCTTCTTAGTACGTGACTGTAAGCAATAAGAGACTGAGACACCTGGGATGTTGCCAATGTAAAAAGGGTGAGTGACACTCCACAAATTATATAACATCTTCAAATAAAGGACAGTGCTTGAACCTGCATGATCTCAAGTAGGCTATTCTCACAGTAGGAGATATCTTTCTGACTCTCTGTCTCTTGACCTCTCTTCCTCTCATCAGTTTTTCTTTTTTTTATTCAGCTAGAAAGTTCGCAAGTTAACAAGTTATATGCAACACATAAGGACAATACTTAATCAGAAATTAATCCAAAGGTGGTGTTCAGGGCCTCCTGTGATGTGAGTGAAGACAGCAGGGAGAATTCAAGGAAATGAAGGCAGTAGCTGTGTTCAGTTCTCCATGAGAAGTGTGAGAAGCATTGAGGCACAGGTGTTCTACAGTATTGTTGAACTGTGCAGATATATGGGACAGGGAGTGTTCATTCCCTGTGGAACATGTGGACTTTTGTTTTGCCTTTGTGTAATTTGGACACATTTTTAAATATCAGCTATGCTTGAAATTGACTTATTTTAAGGGTGACTTCTGATGTATACCACTGTAAGAGAAGAAAGAGGCATTTCATAAGAGCAGATATTTGAAGATGTTCAGGTAAGCCATCAGACATAGTTTTTCCATGTGATCCTCTAATGAAAGAATGTTTTGTCTATTTTAGCTTCATCTTTTCCTTAAACTGTGAGTGAGGGAGAGCGCGGAAGGCAATTCAGTACCAAAACCAACCTTAGCTGCTCTGCTGTGCCTGCCATTTCCCTCCCCTGACTCACTCAGCCGAAGTTGCTCTTGTGCATACCCTGCTAACAAGGCAAAGAGCTACTGGAAGCAGTGTTATACTGGCCAGCAGTGGTGATGTAATTGCCAACAGCTGCCTTGGGTCAGAAGTCAACCAGAAGTGGGCTTGTAACTAGGAGATCCAAATATTTTCTCTGCCTTTTGCAATGGGACGTGTCCGTATTGTTCCCTCTTGTTTCTCTCTTTGTTCACCATGATATGTTTTATCGTCTCAGTTCATGTTTGTGGTACACTGGGTCTTACTTTGCGATGTAATAGAATTGTTTGAAATCCGTCAGACCAAGGTTGCAGAGAAGGCACAGTGCGGCGGGAGGGACAGCAGGGCCAGCTCGCTCGCTCGGCGCCGGTGGCTGAATTGTGAGCTACATAGAACTGAGATTTGTAGAGCATCAACAATCAGATCTATGTTTATGAGTCATGCTCATATACATTCCTTGAGCTTGTGACTTTGAATTAACTATTTTTCTTTTAGCTTCTAAATTTGCCAGCCTGGCCTTTGATTAAACTTCCAGTGACACGCAGGATTTGTGAAAAACGGGGCTTTAGCTACTTCCTGGAGGCTCAAGGAATCAAAGCTTTTTGCTACCAGTTTCTCTACTTTTGTGCTTTGTGGGAACAGTGCATGTCAGGTATCCAGCTTCAGAGCAGCTCACCTGAGAAATGTTCTTGAGCAAGTAACATTTTCTTTTATAGTCGTCTACATCTTTTAGTCAGTAGCATGCTCAGTGTAGTTGGCTTGATGAGAACAAGTCCTCCCTTATTCATGGGAAATTTTAGTAGCTTTTAGGTAGAAAATAATCAGAAAGCATTAAATAATATGTTAATTACCATGAAGGAGGAAAAACGTGTGACAGAGTCCTTGCAGAGCCCACTGCTTCTGAAAAGGATGATATTGTCCCACACATTATCACTGAGATGTACAGTTTGCAGATACATGATTTGCACTGGTGCACAATGCAGTGAAATTATTGAAGGTTCTGCTTGCCATCAAAATGGTTGATTTGTTATTTATGTCTTTTTTTTCTTCTATGCCCAGCTCCTGTGTTTACTGCCTGCTTTCAAAATGAATAAATTTTATTAAAACAATAGAGAAAAAGCAAAAGACAAACCAGTGGTGGTTGTAGGACGTCACACAGCCATTTCAGCATTGTCATACATTGTGTGCATGTGTGTGTCCCAGCTAGAGAGCTCAAGAAGATCCTGCTGTAGCTGTGCCATCCCTCTCTGGCTCCTATGGAATGTAAGAGTGACAAGGAACTGGCTTTGTGGAGTAAGATAGAAACTGACAACATCGTAACTGCTGCTATTTTATTGAGTATGTTCCCTCGAAAACACGCTGGCTGTGATATTCCTTTCTCAGTAGGCTGGCTGGATGGAGCAGGACATATGTCTGTGGTGATGCAGTGACAGCACACTGGCTTGCAGAAGCAGGGCACCAAACTCCACAAAGCCACGATAGCCTATGTATAAGGCTGTGCAGAAACAGCAGTTGGTGCTCCATCAGGGTGGATGGCATGGAAGAAATTTGTCTTCAAAAGTGTCCCAGCAGCTACTGTGAAAAGACCCCTCTTGCCATCCATGTACTCATGGCTCATGTACTGATATCTCCAGTTTCGTAACCAAGTCGCTTGTGCATTTATTATGCATCTCCTGTACTACAGCAGGAAAGTTCTATTCAGCACTGCATATGCAATCATTACGTCTTAAATCTTGCCATCTGAAAAAGCACTTGTAAAAATCAGCCTTTAGGCTGTTAGTGATGTCTTCATTTCACTTGACTGCCAGTATAGTTTTCAGACAGTGCAGTTTAAGGCCAGTGTTAGTGCAGAGAGACTCATGTCCCCATCTCTCTGCTGTTTGTGGGGAGAGAGAACTCTCCATGATTTATGTAACCTGTGCAGGATGAGTCAGCCTGAAGCTACTTGATTAACCCTCTCTGCTTCCCTGCGGGAACAAAGGCAAGTAGTTTAAATGAGGTGAAGTGAATCCTACCTGCCGGGCCCGGTGTTCAGTTGTCCTGTTGTTCTGTCATGAACACAGTACAACAGAGATGAAGAATTAGATAAATAAAAAACACGTCTTCACTTATATGTTCATTATCACATCTTACATTTTGGATAAATGGAAGGTACATGCTGAATGACATGGGAGTAAAGCCTTGTAAATGAAAGAGGTGCTGTTGTTCAGTTAGACATTAAATATGCCTGACTGTGTAGAGCATCTTGCTCAAAGGCATTTCGTATGGCTCCAATCCGCTTACAGTCTGACACTGGAGAGTGTGTATTTTGCTGATAAACATGAGCCCAGGAGCCAGAAAATCCAAACAAGTCAGTGAATCACTGAGCAATGGCATGAAGCATCACTTTACTAGGTGCTAGTGTGGTGAGTGGGCAGCCCAGCACTGAACCAGGGACACTGGATGGGTGATACTGTAAACGGGGAAAGATGAGAGCTCCCTCTAAGAACACCATATTTAGCTGTGGTTTTGTTACTTCTAGTTGACTGCACAGTAAAGAGAGAGCTGGGGAGGGATATGATGCCCAGACACCATAGCCCACATGTGACCTGAGCTTTTGGAAGAAGAGCTGGTTTAGCCACTGTCACGTGCTGTGCATTTTAGCACGTCACCTTTCTACTGGTGCAAATGTGAATAACAGCCCTGATGTGACCTTGACTAAAACCAGCCCAACCAAACTCAGCTCTGCTTCACCCATGTGCCATTACCTTTCCTCAAGGAGTGAGCCAAGTTGATGTTGGGTCCTGAAGACACCCACAGCCTTGCCCACTCTCCCAGGGCTCCCCTACCTTGCCCAAGACCCCATGTCAGCCCCTGCCCCAGCAATGGGACTCACTCACCCAGGCAACGGGCCCAAAACACTTTTTAATGATGTGAAACAGAAGGTGTTTTGCAAACTGAGGTGGGTTGCAGAGCTCAGTGGTGCTCTCTTTCTATCTCAGGGAGGCTTGCTGTGTAGAATGCAATCAAATAAATAAATAAACAAACAATTAAATGCAATCAAGACCTCAAAGTGAAGATCTGGCCACCACATGGAATATTTTTAAAGAATTTTGCTTCTATTGGTTGGTTTTTGAAGGCTTCCTTTATACTTTTGTCTGAATATGCCTGAATATTGATAATTATTGTTGGCTGCACTCAGTGTAAGTCTTGGGCACCACAGTGGAGAAGAAATGGCATTTGGAGCAACAGACCTTTTCCTGGCTCTTCCTTCAACAGTTCTGAAGACCAGAGACCCATTGTTCTACTGAAGTTTCTAACCTATGGTTTGCTGATGCAGCAGTTGCCTGTTGTTAAATTACCACCATCACTTAGTGCTATTAAATCAAGTTATTGAATTCTATGAATCCTGCAATTGCAAAGGAGTCCATGGCTCCTGAACCTGATTGCACTGAGGGCTGTGACATGCTACAAAGATGTCAACTGCAAAAAGTCATCTGGGCTGGTGCCGTTTGTGTGAAGGTTTTTTTAGCTCAGTATTTGAAGAACGTTTAGATCTAGCTCACATCCTACTATTATTAGTATATTGCAATTTTTTATTTGCATTGAAAAGCACATTTATTTATGTCATACATGACTTAATCCTGTTCCCCGGACAATTATCGGCAGAATTCATTAACGTCATTGAGAGCAGGAGCGGGAAACAGTCAGTCCTTTTGCTAAGTAACTCGTACTGAAATAATCCACTTTTGCTGTTTGCTCTTTATCATTGCTCTTTTTTCTCCCCCCAAAGCTGACAGTTGTTTTAATTTCTTTTCAATTAACTAGGCTGAAAAGTAACTTGTATTTTATGATGAACTGAACCACATTGCTTCCTCTGGCTGCTCATTTCTCACTCCCTGCTGAGTCTTCAGCTGTGCTGGCTTAATGAGCTAATGGGGAAAATACCTTTTGGACACCCATTATAGACAACAAAGCTCTGCAGTGCACAGATATAGAACACACCTTCCCTTTGGTTCATCAGAATCCAGATTATCTGCAAGTAATACACTAATAAGGAGTTCTCCAATGAGTCAGCTGATTAAAGGCAATCCTATTCCCCGAGAGCTCTAATGGTGGCTTTTACAGCTATCCAGTGCACAAGGACTACAGATCACTGCTTCTTCCCTATTTCTGTGCTCCCTCAAAAAAGCTTCTGCTTTTAGTGCTCAGTCAAAGAACTGTAAGTGCTGCTGTGATGTGGGAGGAAAAAAGTTGGTGGAAAAAATTCAGTACTTCCTGCAAGCAATTTCTGGGAACAGTCTACCGAATCTACTCCACTGAAGGGAGCAATGGCCTTTTTTTTATTTTTTATATGGGACAGTGGCACATTCAGGTGATCCTGACTGTTTCCCTTGAAACAAACCAGAGTTTTATTATTCCTTAATTTCTGAGTGTCTTTCTCTGTCCTGCCCCCCACTTAACACCCTCAGCAGTTTACCTCAGGCACATAATTCTTCATTTCCCTACCTCATACCTCCCAGTCTCAGAGTATTTTGTCCCTTGTACCTTTCTCACTCAGCTTGAAACTTCATACCCAGTCACTGGATATGAATTGAGACAGGCAAAGACAAAGCTGTGGACATGAGTTGGTGTAAATAAGCTGATGGTCCCATTGCTGTGGGCCTAATCCTGCTTTGTCCCACATCTATTATTGCTTTTTGTTCTACATTTGCTCACCAAGCTGCCTGTGCCCTCTGTGCAGTAGGAATGGATGGTGGCAATGGAGCAGCTCCCCTGAGGCATGCAGTGACTGTGGGCACTCCCAGTGTGTCCAGCAGCACCCAGCCCAACACTCAAATTAATTTCTGTTCATAGTTGATGTTGCTGGTGGGGTTGAGAGTAGCCAAGGGCCAGCCAGCGCTGCAGGATGTGAAAGGCAGAGCAAAAGTGAGATGCCACAATGGTCTGGAGGACAGTAAGGCGGGTGAACTTCTTTCAATGCCTATTCAGGCAACCCACTACTGGGAATATGGTCTACTAAATCAGATCTTCTGAGGGGAGGAATGGAGATGTACTCTTCCACTAAATGCACAGCAGAAAGTGATGTTTCACACACGTTGCATTCAGTTTCTATTAAAATAAATCTGTATTTTGTTTCTCCTGTTTTTTTTTATTTCCCTGCCCCCCTTTCATTTTTTTCCTACTCCAAGCTGATTTAGGTCTTCTCTATGGACAAAACTTATGTCAGAAGTTGATTTGAGGAACGGCTTTTGTCTTCGTATACATAAATACAAACTAGATAAGTTAGTGTCAGTTAAAAAGCACTGCTGTTTTATATCCAATGGAAAATTTCTGCCTAATTGCTTTGTGTATCACCTTGTCTAATCGTAACTGGCTGGGGAAGGATTGCAGAGCTGCTACTCTGCGATGTTTACTTCATCTTGGCTGCAGGGAGAATTCCTTGAAGATGTGATTATTGAAACAGAGTGTGGATAAGATGGATGAAAAACAATTGCTCTGAATTTTAGTATTGCACCAGTCAATTACGTTCGAGCGCTTCTTTTGCCTCTGTCTTGGGCAGTCTGAGTTGAAGAGGTGTCAACCACCAAAGAGGGAAAAAGGGCTGAACAAACCAGGACTGCACTGGTCTCCATCAATCCATGGGATTGCATTTGGAAATCCAAGCCTGTACTCAGCCCTAATGAAAAGGACTCAGTTCATGTGTTTCATTAATCAACCTGCTGTTATCTCTTGGAAGTAAGTACCGGGAGGCTGAAAATACTGCACCTCTCCCCAGCTTTAAAACCAAGTAAGCGTTTTCCCTGCAGATAGAGTAATTGAAGTTCATGAGTGCTGATGGTATTCCTTGAGGAAGAAGAACTCTTTGTCATATGAAAGTAGACAGTAGTACAGAATGGGACGTGGAGAGTTGATTGTCCAGTTGGAAAACCGGAGTAGGCTCAAAAGAGATGGTACAAAGGAAAACATCTGTGCAAGTTCCCTCAGTACAAATGCTTCATGCCATGGTTGGGACATCCCTTTTATGGATGGCTTTATGGAAGAAATATATTGTGTGGTTGCTGGAGAGACATGTTTTCTTTGTCTGCCTTGAATTTTATGAAGAGAATATGAAAGATGATGTCTAGCAATTCCTAATCTAACAGTAACTACAACTAAACACAAAGGCTTTTCTGACTATGGTTTATTTCTTCTGCCTGCACTTTCTGTTATAACGTATGTTAAACATTTGGATGAGATGTTAGAGCCTACAGTTCTGCTGAGATGAGTTTGGCCATAAATCTCTCCAGTCCTGCAGCAGACAGGTTTTGCTCTTTTACTCAGCCGTGACAAATTACAGACAACTTAAAGAGAGTAAGTAAACCCGAGGTCCAGAGCACAGTACTCCAACCACCCACTCACCTTCATGATTTCCAGCAGGTTTCAAAAAAATGAGCAATTTCAGTTGAGTATGCCAACAGAAGAAGTATTTTTGCAAACCACTGTCCATACCACAAACCTTCCCTGATGGAGATGTTGTTACGTTTTGTGCAGTAATTATTACAAGCCCCTCTGTACATCCTACACAGTTGGAGGTGGCACTTTGTGCTCTTTGGGAGTATCACTCAGCAGCAGAGACTCAGAGGGTGATGTGTAAGAGACAAGTGAGGTGGAGATGCAGAACCTGGAACCAAGCACTGAAACACAGGTGAAGGGAAATGCTCAGTTCTACCCTTGGTAGAATCTGCATGATTCCCATGTACACTGATGAGTGCCTATTACTTTGGGGAAAGCTCTTGGCCCTTCAAACTTGAGAATGGCTCAGGAAGTCCCTGAAAATCCTCATGAAAGACACAGGAATTCAGTAAAGTCAAAGGGGAAACAAAGCAAGCAGATTTCAATTGACAAATTTTGTAAAGGTCTGCTTTTACTGCAGAGGAACGTGCTAGGCTACAATTACAGCAAGAGGTGTTCTTTTCTGCATATCATTGCTCCCTTCAATAAAGGTACATCATCAGTTAAAGACTTGCTTGCCTGTAGCATGAAAAAAATTCTTCCCCTCCTCAAAACCAAAGCTGTTCAGATTTTCTACGTGCAGGGTAAAAACTAGTCCTATTAGATTCAGGGAATGATAAAGTAAGAAGGCAGTTGTAAACATAAAGGAAAGCTGTAGGAGCTTGGTTTTGAGGTCATCGTACTTAATCCAGAGTCTGAATAATTGACATCTGACTACAGTGTTTACATATACTTTTTGTTGTGGTAGCCCCACCAAGTAGTTTTGTGACAGTTTCTTACTCTTCTTTTGTTAATCAAGAAGTATGTTGCTACAAGTGTAACCCAGTGGCACACACTACAAGTTTGGACTTTTTTTTTCTTCTGACAAAATGTCTTCTGTTCATCAGCTCTGAGACTATAAAAATTTAAGGACCACATCCTGGGTCTGTGGCATATACACTATATATTCATCTTTCCTGTGGACAGCCCCAACACTGTGTGTCTTTGTTCAGAGTTTTTGTGTTCTGATGCATCTTTGCTAATATCCAGCTGCAATAACACTGAATTTCTAGTTGTATGTCTTTTCAAGCCCTAGCTAGTAAAGGGTTGCAGCAGAAGTGAGAGCTGGTTATGCAGTTCAGGAAATTGGGTGCAGTCACTTTGAGGCTGACAGAGAAAAATAGATTTGTAAACATCAGAGCTTTAAAAAACAAATGGACAAACAAACTAACTAACAACTCACCCCCGAAGTAATATTCCTACCTTTAAGATAGTTCCAAAATAACATTCAGATATTTTATTCCGAAGATGTGTTTTATCCAGCAGGGGCTGAAGTGTGTTTTGCAGACAGAGAACAGATATATAATACATTTAGACAATTTCATGCATTAATGAAACTCAGGCAATTTTTAAATCATCATTAATTTTGCTAACATTTGTATTAAAAACTGTCTGAGGCAAAATGGCATGTATTATTTTGCTTTGTTCCACTTTCCTGTTTTCATCATGGAAGAAACAAATGTGTTTATTTTACTGGCAATATTAAAGCAATCATATGATTTTGAGTAAGTCTTTTGAGATTGTTTGCAAGTTTTTGCTCTTCTGCATGTCTGCTTCCTCCCAGCTGGGGGCTGGCTGTTGTATGGAAAGGCCGACCACGTCACGGAAAAGCCCTGTCTCTGATCAGATGGGCTTAATATAAACCAGGTTTGCTGAGAAAGAATTAAAGGGGCAGCCCCAAAGCAGGAGAGGATTTACTTCAGCAGAGCAGCTCAGTGCACCACAACCCACTGAGAGAGAAGGGCAGTGTGAGCGAGAGACCGGACTGCCTGGAGGAGCCTGGCACAAGTAAGGCAGAGTGGATCCTGACCCAGTCTTTTACTGAAGGTGATAGAGACCCAGGCAGCTAAAAGAAGTATGGGGTATCAAAACCAGTTTGAACCTGGAAGGCAGTGTGTGACAGGGACTCATTTGGCTTTGTTTAATGAAGGATGGTAATTTGTTAGAGGCTAAATCGTAAAATGTTTTTATTTGTGATGGTTTTGTGAGTGACTGACTGTTGCAGATTGTGAGTTATGCTTTGCTGTTTGACTGAATCACAGCTGGCTATTCTTATCTGGACTTTTCAATGGGGACAGTGCAGGGAAAAATGCATTTTAAAATTCAACCGTAGTAAATATTTAATTATGTTTGTGAAGCAGCCTCTGCTTAGTGCACGATTTCTAGTTTAGATGTATTCCTTGCCGACAAAGTTACTCTGACTAGGACCAAGCATATAATCTCATTTTGCCCTGAAGTACTGCACATCACAGAGAAAATATTGTGTATGCCGTAATAAGTAGAGACAGTACTTTTTCTGTATATTTGACCTATGTCCTTCTGGGCACTTATTGACAGAAATTTTCAGACACTTTTGTGTGAAGAAGAATAGTAATTTGTGCGTGTTGCTTTGCTTTGCTGTACTTTTTATTGTTCACCATGTATTACTGAAGTCTGAAAGTGGTTGGGTGCATTTTATGGACAGCTATCCTATTTATTAACGTGGAAGAGAGAGCCAAGAAACAGAGATACATGGCAAAAAAGCAAAATGTCTAAATAACTGTCACTTTGGGAGCTGGAATGTTTCAAAGTAACTTTCCTAAAAATGGTAGCTGTTGTCCTGTTAGAATGACATCACTGTTCTCTGCCTCCAAGCAAGGCAAAATAGAGTTTATTGAGTAAAATGTAATTATGAGCTATACTTAGACAAGAAGAGTGAATCTATCTAATTGTGCAGTAAATGAAGTTATTGATTTAATATCTATAAATTAATGATAGTGATACCTCCTGTAGCAGCTATAACCTGTACCTCCCCAGAGGAGCTGTTGGACTTCACAACGTTGTCCCACTTATCAGCCAAAAAGTCCGTTTCTGAGGCAGAATCATTCTTTGTTTACCTGGTTACCGACAGGACCCAAACTCACCCCATCATAACAAGACTTGCTCGCATGGCTCTTTTCTTATAACAGGGTTGTCTAAGAGTGCAATGAGTCATGTCTTATTGCTTTCCCAAAAGTTTCAGCTCTTGACTGAGACAGTGAGAAAGAGCTGTACACGGAGTTACACTGGCAGCTGGAGACAACTGGGACCAGTGCCTCTGTTTACCTCCAGTCAATCCAAGGGATAGGGAGTGTTGCCTTTGCCATAGACAGCCTCTCAGCTGGCCTACAGCTGCTGTGTAGAGCAAGTGTGGTGAGCACTGCCCCTTCCTTCTCCTCCTGGGACATAGCAATGCCTCCCTCTCTCCAGATCTGGGCTGCACCTGGCATATCTGTGAGCTTGTAAAGGCTAAACAAGATACAATTTAGCATGTGATGGCGGTATTTTCCCTATGCTCTGACTCATTAACGAGTAGTGTTTCTTTGTGTACTAGCAAGTACGAAAGAGTGCGTAAAGGCTAACTTTTTTTATATATCAGGTCCCTACAGAGGATGTGCTGCCTTGAAGTTTGTAAGAGAGCGTTAATGCATTTCTAAATGTTTTGTGGGTAACATCTGTGATTTCCCTATTTCTCTGTAGGAGTTCAAAATGACTCTCAACAATGTTACCATGCGTCGCACCCACAATAGCAGTCTGCACCAGCAGCAGCGATGGAGCATCCCTGCTGACGGAAAGAATCTGCTGGTCCAGAAAGATTCCAATGAGTACAACCCCCAGAAGCGATACACCATCAGTCCCGATGAATATTACAGAAGGAGCTGGTCCTCGGAGTCGTCTGACTCCGTCATCTCCTCTGAGTCTGGCAGCAACTGCTACCGGGTGGTGCTGATCGGGGAGCACAGCGTGGGGAAGTCCTCGCTAGCCAACATCTTTGCAGGGGTGCATGACAGCATCGACAGTGACTGTGAGGTGCTGGGAGGTAGGTAATTATGTCCTGGGGTCTTTGTGTTTTGCTTGCAGTCAGCTCTGCCAGTAGCAATTGGCACAAAAGAAACAGAGGCCATTTAATAAAAAACAGAGGTAACAAACTTTTGGATCTGATCATCAAAACTGATTCAACTCAAGCATCTCTTTTAAGAAGACAAGAAAGGAAAATGAGATAAGTAAGATCCCAATCATGACTGAAAGCCCCTGAAAGAGAGCAATTCAGATTCCCATGCTATTTCATTCCCAAATACCTGTTGGAAACTACCTCATTCCTGCCTGTGATGATGGTGCACAAGAGGCTGCTTCAGCTTTCTTGCTGGTCCAACATTTGTGTCACCACTGGCTTCACAGGGCTGACTCTATCCTTCTGTGTGGGAGAGAAAACAACTGAAGGTCCTCATGGTCTGCAAGAATTAAATATTTAGGAATTATGTATAAAGAAAAAGTCACCTCCAAAATATTTGCCATTAGAAGTCATCTCAGCCTTTCTGTGTAAATGCATAACCTCACCACACGCTGTATGGTATCTGAGTAAAATATATAAAATTTTGAGTAAAAATCTAATTTCATGTTACTTAAACAGCATAGGTTCCCCCAGGGGGAAAACCTATAAGGGTGTTTCAACAGAGTAGAAAAATTCCTATTGCCCGTTGGGGAGGAAAAGGCACAAGCTATAGGGTTTTCTTTCATGCTTCCCCCTTGCTATCCTCCTCTGCTTTGTTTAGGATTGCAAAGTGTTCTTTAATCTGAAATATCAGATCACACAGAAGGTGAAGCTGTGGCACCAAGTCCTGAACTATACTGTGTGCAAGATGTTGATGTGGAAGCATTGTGGTGCCACAGAAATCTGCCGTGGCTCCAAGGATGCAGTCGCTGTTGCTTTCAGGGGACATGCAGTTTGCTGCCCGGTTTTGCTTGTCTGAAGTATGCAGGACTTTGTCTCTCCAATATCCCTTACCTCTCCTGCCTGTACTCCCTTGGTGCAATGGTGCCAGTGCTAGCACAGTTTCTGGGCTTCTCTTCCAGCCTTCAGTGGGGCATAGGATCGACAACTTTTTTTTGTCTTTCACTCTCCAGTTGGGAGAGGTTTTGCCCAGAATTTAATACAGCCCAGCATCAGCAGGGTCAGACTCACATTTTCCCTGCTTAATGTCAGACTGGGGGCACAGATCTTTGTGCCTTTGGGGAATTTGACGTTCACAGATTTATGTGTGCTCTGCCTTCAGCTTCTGCCATCAGCTTCCGCCATCAACTTTTCCCGTAGTTCCACCAGCTCCTCAGCCTGGAGCCTCTGATAAAAGTTTTCCTATTGCTAAACAAGTTCCTTAGGATTGACCAAGGTGCTAATCAGTGCTGAATATGACTATTTAGGCACAGAGTTTTCTAGGAGTACCTATTTGTACCTTCTCCATGTATAACAGAGTGGAGAAGGAGTCTTCCAGATGTTGTCTTCTGATGTACATGGAGCTTGTCCTCACACAGATGCTCGGTCTCTTGAAGAAACTATTTTCCAAATTTTAGCTTGTAAACTGGAAATGTTATTACAAGAGGGGATAGTTTCAGGGTATCCAGCTCATGGAGGAGTACAACTACTTTTATGGACAGGCCTTGCTACTGACTGTAAGATGAAGCTAACCCACAAGCACAGATGTCATGATATTGGGCCTGCAAGTGAAACCACTCCTAGTGATTAGCTTTGTCTTTTCAATCTTGCCATTTTAAGCTGTGTCAAGCATGGACTGTCTTTGATTTTATTTTAAATGTGTAATATTTTTGGCTCATTCTCTTTCATGGATGTAGATTCCTGGCTTTGAAGAAATACTGATTAAATTTAAGGCAAAGTTCACTCCATCAATGCCCAGCAGAAGCCTTATGAGGCACAGGTTAGACACAGTCCTGTCTATAAGCATGGTCGGGACAGATCCTTCAAATGCAACAGTGAGAGGGCTAATACGCTCAGAAGCCCTAAGACAGGTTTTTTTCATTGACCAGTAATGTAAGGGTAGAAATGAGTCCAACCCCCTTATGGCTCTGTAGGGGCCAGCAAGCCCAAAACCCAACCCCTACATGGCTCATCCAAATGTCCCCAGTTTTGTGGAAAAGAAGAAAGACTAGTATTTGAAATAGAAGCTAGATTGAAATTTCGCAGCAAGGGTTGATCAAAATTCAACCCTTCCAGAGTAGAAACAGCCTCCTCAGGTCTAGGCAGGATTTTGCCACGTAACATTTATAATCTAGGTATGAATTTTTGTGACCTCAGTACAAAATAACTGACCTTTTCTGGTTTGTTGATTCTTTTGCTGTTTGACATCAAAGTAGTAGTAGCTATTTGATGTCAAAATAGTAATGTGGGAAACTGCGAAATGGGCGCAGCAGAAGTCTCAGTGTCCCCAAACTCAGCAGCTGTTGTCTCACACACCCTGTCCCCATTGCTTGGTTGGCTGTTGGCTGTATTGCTCTCAGCAGCAGTGACTGTTCACCCGTAAACTGTCCATGCTAAAGCGAAAGCAAATATTTTCCATTACTCAGCCTCGCTGGACTCTGCAGCTCCCATGGGGCAAATGTTCAGCCTTTGGTTATTTCTTCCACTGGTTCTATTTTCTCTCTCCCACATAAGATAAAGAGAGTATCAGCCAAAATAATGAACATTTTGTTTCCTGATCTTTCAGCCTCCTTCATATATCATGGAAAGTAAGACAACCAGTAATGAACAGAGTGCAGGTTCAGTGCTGATGGAAATGAGGAAAGAACTGAATGTGAGCCAGCCTCAAATTTGGCTCCATAACTTTAACTGTGAACAAGTTACCCATATTCAACTACTTGTTTTTTTCTAATGTACATGATACCACAAAATAATACATTACCAACCTTTCTGCTTTTTTTTCTAGAAGACACGTATGAAAGAACCCTGATGGTAGATGGGGAAAGTGCAACGATTATACTGCTCGACATGTGGGATAATAAGGTACTTTAATTTGTTCTAGTCAAACACTGAAAGAAAAGTGCATATGAATAACTGCTAATATCAGAAGTAGGGATCTTTTGGGAAAGAAAATAGGTGTTTTCCATACAGCAAAATCAGGGAAAATATAGGATTAATGTCACCCCCACATCAAGGCAAGCACGCGTAACGGCTCTGCAGTGTGAGCCTGAGAAGTGCAAGTCTTCTTCATTTTGTCAATGATAAAACAAAACATTCAAGCTTTTTTCCAGACCATGTTCATTCCAATCTAAAGCCAGCACAATGAATTATCTGGGGCAAGTTTTGCCCTCCTTCATGGTGAAATATTTATACCATCACCACATTGGAATTACTTTTAGTATAACTGTGATTCAAACCATACCCATTACAGTTTACAGCAGGAATGTATTTGGATTCTCTAATGTTTTACTTTCTAAGTTAAAACCTGCTCTGGGCATAACAATGTCTGACCATTTCCTCTGAACAGCGTGAGGGAGAATGGATTCGAGACCACTGCATGCAAGTGGGAGATGCCTACTTGATTGTCTACTCCATCACAGACCGAGCGAGCTTTGAGAAGGCCTCTGAACTCAGAATACAGCTTCGCAGAGCACGCCAGAAAGAGGATATCCCCATTATTTTGGTTGGCAACAAAAGTGACCTTGTCAGGTGCCGCGAAGTTTCAGTGGCAGGTAAGGAAAGTGATAAGCATAAACCCAACATAAACATTAAACGTCATCTAGTAGCTTTTGGGCAAACTCTGGCTGAGGGAGTACACTGTGACTGGGGCTGGGCAATAAAAGAGCAGTAAAACAGCAGAGGACTGGAACACAGGACAGAGGACTGGGTGGGGTTGGCCATGTCCTTAAGCCTCCCTTGGTAATACTGTTATATGCCAGATAATCCCTTTTCTATATTTATTAAGTACCACCATAAAAGCAGCTTGAATTGCTTTCCTTCCAGCTCCTAGTGTAAGACCACTGCAGTATGTGATTTTTCCAGTAGCTGGATACCCTTTGGATTCCCAATACGTATTTATGTATAACGAGTTTAGCTATCTTTATTCAGCTGACAAAGACCCTCTTCTTTATAACCTGTTCTCTGTCCTCACTGACAAAGTGAAATTCCCTCTCAACCTTTGTTTTGCCAGTCTGGGCAGGGACTGTGCAGCCTTTCAGGAGAGGTCTCCTTGCTGCCTTACTTTGGGATACTAGACCAGCCCTCTCTTGGCTGCACACAAATGAACAATCACTAAGCCCATAAATAGGGATGGAGAGACTGCTGAAAATGCTGCTGCTGACTCTTGACATCTGCAATCAGTAAAATTTCTTCTTGGACAGCCTTCCCCCAGGCTTAGGTGACACAAGATAACACACAACAGTGCGATCTCATCTTGGCACATCAGAAACATGGGTTCCTCTGTTTGACACTTTCTTCTCTCTTCAGCTGTTCTGCTCTTCTGTTTCCCAACTGAGCTCGATTAGCTTTTTTCTCTGGGTATGCACACAGTTCCTCTAGCTTCTGTCACAGTTGCCCCAAGTGAAGAGTTTGAACTGAGGAGTTCATAGAGAGCCCAGGGATGGTTCTCATTCCTCTTTGCCCAGACTGAAAGTTCTTTTGAAAGACGGCAGATGAATTCATGTCTCTTTAGTGGTCCTGCCAGTGAGTTCACAGCACACCAAGAAGACAGCATAAACTGGCTTGTGTGTGAAAGACATCTGTCAGGTTTAGCTTAGCTAAGGCTCACAAAAGGTAAGAACTATGATTTCAGATGCACCCCTAAAGCCACAAATATAGTTCTGTCCTTACTAAGGGTTTCGTACATTAGTCTGTTCACGCCAAAGTTGCTGCTGTCCCCAGGTCCCTGTTTACACACACAGCCCATGGAGGAGGATGGTGCCCTACCTCCTATGCTGTGCTGTGTGCCCGCAGGTCACCCTTAAGCGCAGCTTGAGGGAGCCTACATGTAAGATGGCCATATGGTTCTGAGCCTTCCAGCCTCTGGTGTCCCAGCCCAAGTCGGTCAGTCCCAGCTTCCTTTGCAGCCAGCAGGAGAGCCAGGGCTTTTCCAGGGGCGGATTTGCCCCCCCTCTCGGGGAAGGGACTGTGACACAGAGCAGATGAATCATGGGCTAGCAGGCAGCACGAGGTGATTAAAGACTTATCTGTGCCTATATTAAGCTTGAGGAATTCCCTGGTGGCTCTGACTCCCCCGCACAGGGCAGCCTGTGGTTCTGCTTCCCCCCCTGCTGCCCCTGGGGCTCGTGACCCGCCGTGACATGTCCACCTTGCAATTTTGCAGAGGGACGAGCCTGCGCCGTCGTGTTTGACTGCAAGTTCATCGAGACCTCAGCAGCTGTGCAGCACAACGTGAAAGAGCTGTTTGAAGGCATCGTGCGGCAAGTCCGGCTCCGGAGGGATAGCAAGGAAAAGAATGAGAAGCGACTGGCACTACAGAAACGGAGAGAGAGTATCCCCAAGAAAGCTAGGCGATTTTGGGGCAAAATAGTTGCCAAGAACAACAAGAACATGGCCTTCAAACTCA
The DNA here is from genome assembly GCA_035584735.1 of Pseudotriccus pelzelni. Lineage (NCBI taxonomy): Eukaryota > Metazoa > Chordata > Aves > Passeriformes > Tyrannidae > Pseudotriccus > Pseudotriccus pelzelni. Next base: position 127,450,868 of record JAWMRA010000078.1, on the reverse strand, counting down.
AGTCCAAGTCTTGCCATGACCTATCAGTACTCTAAGAGTGCTGGACTCTGCCAGAGCTTGTGGCATTTTATGGACATTATCTAACTTTGTCATGGGACAATCAATCAATCTATATTAGATTGGGCTATCAGTGACTTAGGTTCACAGTTGTGGTTATGATGATAAGTGCTGGCATAAGAACAGCACAGTGTACGGAAATATCTCTCTTCCTGGTTTTTTTTTTTCCCCAGTAGTTTTAAAAGAGACATATAGACCAGAATGACCCAAAATTATGCTGGGAACTGTTCTGGCATACCTGTTCTTTCTCCTTTTGCCTTTCAATAATAGTGTAAGAACCTTGAATACCGTGACGTGGGAAGTGAATACTACTGTCTTTACTCTCTCTCCTTGTTATTAATATTTCCTTTTAAAAACTGTGTAAAGAATTGAGGAACTGACTGGGCATTGGCCCCTTGCTAGTTGGCTGGTCAGGCTTGGGCACCCACAGCTGAAAAAAATGCATTTTTGTAGAATAGCTGCCAAGACACCTGTTTTGGGGTTTTTTGGGGTTTATTTTGTGGTGGTTTTGTTTTGGTTTTTTTTTTTTTTTTTTTAATTGAGGATTAGTTTCTGTGAGCTTACACATCTCTTACTCTGAAAATATTTAAAGGAAAAATCCCATAATCAAACAAATTTTCCTCTGATATTTTAATATTATGGGACTGTTTAAAAATCATAGTAAAATTAAAAGTGCAAGTTCTATCAAAGTGCATCAAGTGCAGGATGCCAAACCTTTATAAATCACCTGAGCTTTTTTATGAAACCACAGGGACTTCTTGTATCCAGTCTTGGCCTTTCTCCATGCCAGAGCTATGTTGTATTTATTGTTGTGCAAAGTAACGAGCATTTTAATGTTGAGGGGAAATGTATTTATTACCAATTTTCTTAAATAATAATGTTAATTTTATTACTGTTTTCTATCTAATATCTTTTTTTTCAGATATACAAGTTTTTACTTACATGCCTTCTAATAAAATAAATAAAATAAATAAAATATATGAATTCCTTTGAGCCTCAGTGGGAAATCCCTAAGAATGTTTCCAATATTTTGAATGCTGGGCAAAAATGCTACTTGAGAAGTGCAGTGAGGATTCCTTACATCTCCAAACACAGCCTACTTGGCAACCTAGGATTACAAGGCAAGAATCACCTGGAGACTCAAAGATATGAGTGCACAGTACCCCTCCCATACAAATGGGGTTGTGGTGACAGAGTTGAAAATAAATAATTCCTGGGAAAGGTATTTGGCCTTTAGCCTGGAAACACTTCAGAAATGTAGATGAGTACCATTACCTCAACTTTGGAGAGAAGTGGAGGGGTAAAAGATCACACTGCAGGATGACTCTGTGCTATTAAGAACTCTCTGAAAGGGTATTCCTGATCTAGAATAAAGTATTGATAAGAATAAAAACCAAAACCTTTTGAAGAGAGCACAGACAAGATCTGTGTTGCTGAATTTTGAATTAGTGCTTTTGAGCTGCTGGCATGCAACTGAAGGTCAACCCAGAGAAGTCTAGAGAATTTAGTTTTCAGAACTTTTAAACTCTCAGAACCTTTTCCCCATTCAAGAATGGAAAAAAATTGCACATTGCACATAAATTGCACATAAAAATTAAAGAAATGTTTAAGATCATATTTAAGAATTGAAAGTATACCTGTATGCAACCAGCACATTTCTTTAGTCTATTCTATATCAGTCAAGCTACAAATCTAAACCAGACAGGTTTTGAAGAAATGTAAAATGTCCATGTTGATCCCATCCATGTTCATAGCATCACTTGATACATAGATGGCATCATAAAAATTTGGAGTTACCTACTAAGTTTTCATGCCCTCAGTTACCTCTTTCCACTCCTTCCAGGATAATGACAATTCCTTCTAAAACATGATTTTAAAAAGAAAAAACCAATGGGATAGGGCCATTCCCCAGAGCTGCCACAGGTTGCTACAAAGAACCGTGTGTTGGGCATGACGTGTCACCTTGTTTTTCCTGCAGACATGGTGAGCAGACATCACTGCAATTCTGTCTTTGGGGCTACTGTTCTGAAAGGCTCAGCACTGCCTTTGGACCAAAACAATTTAAAGATATGCTTCCAGCTTGCACGTCCCAGTCATCCTCTCACTGGCCCTCTAGGTTCACCCTGCAGGCTCCTGGCTTGCCCTGCACTTTCAGGGAGAGCGCATGGGAAGCTGTGGGGTGAAGAAACACGAGCAGCAGCATCCACTCCACAGATCTGTTGCTTCAGTTCACTCAAACAGCATTTACACTCTCTGACCTCTGGATGTGGAGTGAGAGAGCTGGTGCTGAGTATCCATACTCGGCACATTTCAGGGTTGGTTTTTTTTTTTTGCTTTGGACTTAGTCTAATCTGGTTCTGGGGACTAACCTGGGACTGCAATGCCTGAGATGCACTCCTGAAGGACACTCTGAGTTTCACCTGAAGGAGGCTGCAATCACCTGCTGTGATCTGCATGGCTCCAGTGATCTGGGCATGGAGGGGGAGCTGGGGCTTTCCTTTGCAGCTTATGAGATGAATCTGAATCATGGTTTTAGTTGATCATCACCAGATTACCAAATACAGCAACTCTTACTATATATAACAGCTAGTGTACCTGGAATGACTGATTAATACTAATTTAATCTGGCATGTTGGAATATTCACAATCCCTCTGTTCCTCTCAGATGTGAAAGTCCAAAACCATGGGACAGATCAATCAGCAATTCTAATCACTGTTCTGGCTATTTATTAAGTCAGGGCTACACTGACAGATCCTAAAGCAATAATTACAATACCGGGCCCAGAGATCTGGCAGTAGCTGTGGAATACGTGAGTCACAGCAGTGAGCACACCAAGGCCAGAATGGCAAAACTCACAGAGTCCAAATAAAATAAAATAAATACAGAAAAGAAAAAGTCCAAGAAAACACAAAACGCCAATTATAGTGCAATAACTGTTATAAAAAGCTCTTTTCAAGAAGACAGATCAGACCTGCAAGAGGAATTACGGAGTATGTCCAGCTTTTATTAATTTAATCGTGACAGTCAAACTGCAAGAAGAAAGGTTCACTTATGCTTTGGGACAAAAAAATCACACTAAAGAATTATTTGTTATTATGGTGCTATGTGGATTTGAAGGGTGTTACATGCTTTTGGATGTGGGAGAATTACTGACAAAATTTAGTCAGGTAAAATAAAGATATTTTCAATTAAATCAATGGATGTACTGTGGATTTAACCCTCACATATTCAAGCCTTTCAACATCAACTCCTTGGAAAGCTTTAAAGACCAGACTTTTCTCCCTGAGGCTGTTAGGAGTTGAGATAGAAATGGGAGAAAGGGCTCCTGACAGCATCAGTGCTGCTGATGATCATCTACAGAGAGCTCCCTCCAAGGAAGGAAGCAGTTGAGTTCTGTGCAGTATTGTCTTTATAATCTGCTACAGCTCTTCTTTCTCTCTGGGAAGGCTTTTTAGAGAAAGCTGTTGCACCCAGAGAAGAGGCAAGGTGCTGAAGATATCCCTGAATTAATAAGTTATGGAATCTTCAAAAGTGAACCCTGCAACTCACGCTTTGCAACACCTCTGAAGACTTTAGAGCTGAATGCATTGCTTAAATCATTCCTGTGCCTGACTCACAAACGCAGGAGATAAATGCTCGTGAGAGCTGTGAGGCTGGTCCCTCTTAGGCTGTCTTTTATGAACTAACCATTCCTCAGTTAGGAGGGCAAATGCTGTGGGCTGTGATGGTATTCAGCACACTGCAGGTATTTATCAGATGTGGCTTCCAGGTGCATTAAATAATATTTAATGAGAACTTCCCACCTTGTCTGCAGTCCCCACCAGTTCTAGTTCAGTGGGGTTGCTTTCAGAAGGGACCATGGGCTAGATGGGATGCAGGGTAGGAATGGCTGCAGAAAATAGGGTGAATCCTGGCGTATGCCATGACCAGAAATTCCATTATGTCAGTGTGCAGCCTGACAATCTCCCCACCTGCCTTCTGGTGTTCTCACTCCAGAAGTGTCCCACAGGTGTTGCAGTGAGCCCAATCTCCCCACCTCACACAGGGGCCAGCAGTATTCTGCCCGTGTCCTCTGTAATCACATATGTAAGATCATCAGGGTAGTGGTTTTTTGCCTAGAGGCACTGATATTAATACTAATTACTTATGATTTTAGCAATTTTGCTGCAACAGGTTCCCTTTCGACAGACAGCAAGGACAATGCACCCCCAAGAGAGCACATGAGTCCTGTGTGGCTCACTTTACAGGGCCACCTGTAACCTGCTTAATGATTTGCTAAGAAAATGATTGGTGTAACATACTTCCTCCAAGTTCCGGAATTTATGCATGAATAATTTTAAAATGGAATTATTTTCTAAGTAACAATCATTTCTAAGCTGATACTCTGCATATGTGCACTCAAAAGCCTCCTGCTAGACACAGGTTGTGCAGAGCCAAACTTTGAAGGCTCTTTGGGCCAACAGGAGAAAGGGAGGTGGGGATTTTCAATGAGAAAATTCAGACTGTTACATGGTTACACTTAAGGATGCCCAATTTCAGCTCCTGCATCCTGCTAGTCCTTACTGCATGCAGGACTAGCATTTCTTCCCCTCTTGCACTGCTCTCTTGGTGGGTATGGTGAGCCCAGGATGCCACATCCCCCACTGGACCTGGCGTTGTCCCCCTGAGGCCCAGTGAGCAGTAGGAGAGCCACGAGGACCAATGGGAAGGTGCCACTGAACTAAGAATGAACCTCAATAATTTTGACCAGGCCAGGATGCCGTTTCTGTATCTACCTGTGGCTTTGAGTAGTGTGTGTATTTCTACAATTCACAGCTTTGCTCTAACGTTGCTCAGGACGTGTTCCCACTCTAAACACTGTCAAACCCCTGAGAGATGCCCTGTAGGATATTCTCAAGCGTTGCCATCGTAGTATCATTTTAGTAGCTTTTTAACTATACTTTCAGTCTTCTGTGTTTTAAGGTTTCCCTCCTCCTCTTGATAAAATCTTGTGTCATTAATGGCTGCATTTGCTCATCCTTGACTTGCTCCATTCATAGGTAAGCCAGAGGAGCTGGGATGCTCCCTTAGCACCTGTGGCAGGATTTTTGCCAGCAGTAGTATTTGGAAATCACCCAGCCCCACCAAGATGTGTGTAAAATCCTTTGGAACATGGACTTTGAGAGAAGAAGCTCCACTGGCATTGGTGCTGTGGCTGGCATGGTGTGCCCAGCTGATGAAGCCCAGGGAATGGAGGTACCCAGTGCAGCTGTACTGACACAATCCATCAATAAATGCAAAGCACCTTGGCAGGAGCACACTGAGCTCCTGTCCGTGGCCCAGGCACTCCTTAGAATGTTGATGGAGAAAGTGTGGAAAAAGCTTTCAGTAAATAAGCCTGCTGTTTAGAGAGGTGAAGGAATAAATATGCCTCTCTCACGTCCCTGATAAGTGCTCTACCCACACACAAATCCATCCTCTGATATTTTCGGCAAAGCAAATTGATAATCCTTCATTTATGGTCTTCAGATTGCCCCTGGATAATTATCAAAAAGCATACAAGGACACAGAGAGAAGAAATGCCCAGCTACTTTGGACCTGTGGCGCTTTCAGCCCTGTGCTCTCTCTGAGAAGGGAAGGGAAAGCAGCAATAGGAGATGTTGTTTAGGAAAATCACCTTATGAACAGGAGTTTTCCTCTCACTTTCTCCACCAGTTTTGTGAAACTGAAATTTTCCATCATTTCACCCTCAGCTTTCTCCTCTCCACATTGAAAAGTCACAAACCTGTTAGTATTTCCCCTAAGGCAGCTGCTCCAACCACTTAACTGTGGTTGTTGCCCTTCTCTGTTCCTTTTCTAATGCTTTGCTACCCGAGAGACAGAGGCTGTAGCTCATTCTACTCTAGATGATAGGTTTTAGAGACTAATAAAACATAATTCTTTCCTGCTTTCAGTACACTTTTTGATTATGTCCCATGTTTGTTGGGATATTTGGCTGCAATTACACACTACGTTCAGACCACAGTGAACTGTGACTGCTCACCTGCTATCTTTTTACCCACTGACTTCATTTTATGAGATCCCTTGTCATCAAAAATAGGGGTTTTTTTTGTTAACTGCACTCCATTTAAATGCACTGAGCATCTCTTCCATGCATTATTTTGAAAATGACCGATTTTTAATGCACAGCTGTTGTCCTAATTAGGGATTTAAATATATATGTTTGGCCACAGGATACAACTCCTACATTCTGAGTGCAACAAAACTTATCTTCATAAGTATTATCAGATCAAGACCTTCTTGCAGATAAATATCGTCTGTTGAAACCTTAAAATAGGTGACAAGTTTGTAAAGGGCAGCTCTATTACCCCTGCCAGTGTTGGGATTGTGTCGTACAAAGAGGAAGACGGATGCCTGAGGCAAACATGCTTGCAGATTTTTGCTCAAGCAAGTAGTCCAGCTGATGTTACTCACACTAGTGGCATTCCGAGGATGAGACAGTGTCCTTTTTATTGAATCAAGAAATGACTAGGTGCCAAAAAAGGATCTGTTGCTTTGCTCGTGAGTAAGAAATTATGTCATTCTCCTGCATGAAAAGGAACTACGTCATGGTTTCACCTGGTCCATCTGCCACTTCCCTTAAGGTGTGCTTGTATCTCCCATGGGTGGGGTCTGGAAATGCACTTTGGTGCACAGGGAAACAAGATATTGTATTGAGAATAAGCACAGACTTTTCTCTAAACTGCTCAGAACTGGAGGTATGGTGGAGGAAGAAATATGTGTAGATCCACATGTCTGCATGGATTTTGGCATAGAAACCTTCCTGCACAGCACCTCTGAACGTTCCCTGGAAGAACCTGTCTCCCTGCTCTGCCTGCTGAGGTCCTGCCCTCCTGGGCCATGTTCTCAACTCCTGCTGTGTCTCTTGAGTGCCTCCGAGTGCCCAGTCACCTGGCTGGTGCCAAAGGTCCCCAGGCCCTTCGTGAGCAGCGAGGCTGGACCAGATGACCCACTGTGGTCCCTTCCAACATTACCCATTCTGTGATTCTGAGAGAAAGTCAGCAAAAAGCTGTCAAGTGCGGAAATCTGAAAACCGACCTAAAATGGAAATGTTTTCAAAATAAATAGACATGTAGCTAAACATATTTTAGGCAACAGAGGATAAAAAACCCCTCTAGTTTTATTAAAAGGATGGGACCAATTGCCACAAAGAGCAATATCCTATCCTCATCCCATCTCTCCTTTCAGTGATCTAGTCACAGTAGATTGCATAAACATCAAAGACATTGGACATATATTGCTTCTTTTCTTGCATTAGCTGCTCGTTGTGCTGTTTGACTTTCTAGAAAGTCATTAATAAAAACTTACTACCAGAACTACTGTTTCATGAACATAACTCAAAGCTCTTAGACCGATAACAAGCTCTTTATGCTTTAGATTAGGTAAGATAGGAGATAAATATCTCTGTAATTCCAAATAGTGCACTAATTTATTTGAAAAGTACATAGAAAGTTCAGACAAAGTTATATTTTTATCTTCTGAGCAGACTGTTTTGGAACAGTCTTATTTTTGTTTGATAACTTCTACAAATTTATGAACGTGTGATAAGTTTACTTTTGTTCAAAGAAACCTCTCTAATCTTTATAGATATATTGAAGCAAAATGAGTCACATAACAAAAGGTGAATAAAAAAACATTCATTCATATTATTGGTCTCTTTGAGACTTTTTTAAGGCTACCATGGTATTTTGGGCCTGAATTATGGTTTCTGAATTCTTGAAATTAATGACAGCACCACTTTTGTAGAAAGTAGATTGGTTTTCTTACAGATCTTGTAAAACTGGATTAATCCAAATCTACAAAATACTTGGAATCCCTATAACGCTTATTTAAATGTAAATGTATAATTAACTAGGAATTGATGCAACTTATTCACTGTCCCATGAACTGCTGGGTCCACTCAGCAGTAAGAGAAGATCCGTTAAAATGGATCCACTTAGAGAAGATCCATTAAAATGAAGAAATGCAGGCAAAGTGTTCTTCACTAGGCTGGTTTTTGTTTTATAGATGAGCTACAAAGTGTACTGGTCTCCCTTTGGACTGGGAGGAGATTCCAGCCTGTGGCAGTTGAGCTTGCTGGGTGCCAGGGCTCTTGTTTGCTCAGCCCTGCCCTGCTGTACCCGTGCTGGGGTTATGGTCTGGATAGTACCTACAGAAAGGAAACGCAAACTTGAGAGCAGACACGAGGTGCTGCTCTGGCCTAAGCCCAGCCAATCACAAGACCTTGCTGGAGTCAGGGGTAAAAGGAAATGGCTTTGCACTTCTGTTTCTTGGTGAAACCTTTAAACCTCTGTTTGGGCTTCTAAAGAGGAAGTCTGTTCTGTTTTCTGTTGTATTTGACCATGAAATTAACCCCTGAATGCACAGCTTTTAGTTTCAGCTTTGCTGGTCCTGGATCCCTGGAGTCTAAGATGGCTGTAGGTACCAGCACAGGCTGGCACCACAGCACCTCTTCTCATGGGCACTGCAGTGTTAAAAGTACTGGTTCATTCTCTGGCTGCACTGGCCTTGAGACGCAAAAAGGCAGAAGTATCTCTGAATTGATGAACTTATCCTACCGACTGTCCTTATAACTTGAAAGGTAATGAGATAGAGGCACATTCGAGGCTTTAAGGTGGGAGATGAAGGAAGGCATTAAGTCATAGAGTTTCCATAAATGTCAAGCAGAGGTGTATATTCAGGGAGGCATTTCCATATAAGTCACAAGCGAGACAGAGAAAAAGCTAAAATGGTTTCACTGCAGTCTTTGGAAGTACAGAAGTGAACACAAAGTACATACACTGATAGGCCAATACCACAGTTATTTAGTCATAGAAATAGTCCCTTGAGGTCCCAGCTTGTGTACAGTGTGCCAACAAAAGCTGGTCATCCACCGCTGGCAGGAGTAAAAATTATGCGGTATTTCTGATATTTTCTATTCTGAGCACAGGAATTAGTACTTTAAATAACATTCATTGTAGGTGGCTGCAACACAAAATGCGTATCCTCCTCTCTCACAATCCATAGGCCTTGTCTTCTAATGGCTCAGCCATATGACTAGGTTTTGATTACCAAAGTAGGTAATTGAAATATATGGAATTATTTATGCTTGGCTTGGCCTATAATGCATGTAAATTCCTTCCAGTAAAGGTCAGTCTCAGCACTGATTCAGTTTTATAAGGTGAGCCATGTAATTTGACGTGAAATTTGAAATGAAATAGACAGATCCGTAGAAGGTTTGACTCCACTTTTAGCACTTCTCTGGAAGTTCATAATACTTTCAGTGGAAGACACAGCTGCAACCAAACCTCATGGGCCTGCTGAGATGAGAGGTAATAGAGCATGGTGTTAATAATGCCAAGGTCAATCCCCGTATGGGCCATTCACTTATGAGTTGGACTTGATGATCTTTGGGGTCCCTTTCAACTCAGAATATTCTGTGAATATCTGTGAACTGATTTGTGACAATTTTTCCATTAGGAGTCTTTGGCCATCTGGAAGTTCCTCTGAAAAGAATGAGTGCTAAAATGAAAACAGAATTTAATATTTAGACATAAAGTACCTTTATTGCTAGTTAAAATCCATGCAAATATTCAGTTCCTTGCTATCTATTCCTACTCTTGTCAACGGCTTTAAGGAAGTCAATTCAGTGTTTGAAATGCAGATATTATTTAGGGAAACATACACTGGAAACTCAACTATTAGGAAAAATTCTTGATGAGCTGAAGCTTGCTGCTCTTCTTGCTATTACGTTTGCCAGGACAACTATTTATAAGAGGTGCTGTGTAGAAGGGAACGCTTGGTATCTTATCAGGCTGTAAAAGTTCCACCTTGTAATGTAAAGCAGTGGCAGTATGAATATTGTCTACGTGAGGAAGTGAAGAGCTAAAACCAAGGGGAAAATGAGCCAGGATTGACTTATCCCTGCTCATGGAAAGAGCATAATTATTTTAACCCATCCCAGCAGAACAAGCTGGTTGATTTTAAACTGTAAAGCTGAAGCAGTTCTGTCTTCGCTGGTCAAGCTCTGCATTTCTTAGGTTTGTATTGGTAGGCAACAATAAATCCTACCCCTTAAGAGGAGTTATCAGACTTGAGATGAGGGTGTTGGACTGACGCTCTGCTGCTGATTTTACACGGCCAGGACAAAGTGAGAGTCAGGAAAGCCTGAGCAGAAGAGATCAACTCTGTATTCAGAGCTGGAGAGGTGGGAGGAAGGGACACAAACAGCATCAGTTTCCAGTAGTTTCTGCTGGTTTTTGAAACATGTTTTCCTTCAAAGGCCGGTTTTCCAGGCTCCAAGCTGAGCAGTGGGACATGTGACCACCCAGGCAGTGCAGATTTGTCTATATGGTCCATGGAATTTTGGTTTGCCTCTGTCAGTCACCATATATATATTTCATATATGCATATGCACTATGTGGATATTGTAATAGTAGTTTTTAATTAAGAAATTGAGAACCAGATATAATAAAAAGCTTAAACACTGCTGAGCCTTTTTGTTCAAGCATTTGGAGCAAAATCCAACTCCAAACCTCCAAGCCTTTATTCCTGACCCAGCTAACAGAGCCAGTGAAAAACCTCAGGAAGGCAAACCCAGGAGCTGAGAAGGTGAAGCAGTGAGCTTTGCAGTGCTGGGGACCAGCAGTGCTGGGGACCTAAATACAGGGCTGAACATGAGCATCTGCCCCAGGTCTGGGGCTTGGGTGGTGCCAGGACAGTGTTTGTCCCTACATCTGGGACCCAGAGCCACAGATCTCCCAGGATCTGAAGGGATTTCCCAGCTGTGATTTCTGATCAGAGGAGAGGAGAAATGAAGAGCACCTGAGTTCTGCTTCAGTTTGAAGGAGAAGTTTGGCCTCTGGACTTCGCTCCTGGGCCTATTTCTGATTTTCATCCAGTGACTGCTACATGTACCAGTTCAGAGAGCAGAATTTGTGATCACAGTGATAAACAAATCCCTAGAGACTAGTTTGTTTTATCATGCCTATTTCAGTGTCCTACAGGTGGACGCATACATCCAGACCATAGACTGCTCTAAGACCATCTGCTTCACAGGTCCTATGGCCATCTGCAGTTACTACCATGCTTTGTAAAAAGGCTGTAGTTGAGAAGAGGATTGGGTTTCCTATTTAGATTTTACACAGTGTTATATATTTTGAGCTGTGCAAATTGGCAATGTGTCTTTATATATATTGAGTAATGAATGGAAGAGGTAATAAAACTGTTTCTTCTGCATTTACAAGGAAAAAAAGAGTAATTTTGAAATACACAGTTCATAACTTCTAATGCATATGCTACCCTAAGACATCATGAGAATTAGCTAGAGGACACCAGCACACTGAAAGAAAGTTAATTTCCTCGTGCTTCAGTATGGAGCTCAAATTTTAATCTCCTTTGGAGGTCTTGCAATATAGAGTAAACACAAGTAATCTCTAGAACATGCCTTGTTTATTCCAGACAAGCCATTTGGTTCCATTATGTCATTGCTCGCAAGAAGAAAAAGGGAAACTAAAATCTCTCATCTTGACCTGGGCAAGTTTAATAGCCTGGGAGTTTAACAGCATTAGCTCATCATCAGGGACCAGGACCTAATGGCAGAAAATCAGGGAACTTCTCAGCAGGCCTCTTCTCTCAGTGATGAAGCAGGCAAGGCAACAGGGTCTGTCTGTGTGCAGGGGGAGAGGTCAGACTTCAATGCCTGGGACTTCCATACCATGGCTGAGAGTACCACATGTGTGATGCAACTTCTGCAGGGACAGAGCTGATCAAGCCCTTCAGGGAGATCCTCTGGGAATGAAGGTGAGGGTGTGCTGTTCATCACAGTCAGCTGTGCTGCTGATTCACTTCCTGCTGCTTTGAGGATGGCCACACCCCAGCTACAAATGAAATGAGCTTGGGAGATCTCTGTCCAAGCTCTGGTGGGGATTTCCTGAAATGTGAGGTAGCATCAGTGTCAGTGCAAGCTAAGAATGAGGTACAGAGATAGTGGTGATGTAAGTATCTGGTAATTATACCATGATAAAAATCCACAGTCCTTGCAAAGGAAAAGAGGGAAAAAGAAAAGTTAAAATTGACTTGAAAAAAAACAGATTTCTATAAGATAAGATTATTCATTAAAAGAATTTCATAGGAGACAAGCCAAAGTAAAACATTAGCAGGAATGACCAGGTCTCTGTATAAATGGAGCGAATGGCATAAGTCCTAATGCAAAAGTGGTATTAGGAATGTTAAAAAGAACAAACTACTTTGCTAAATCAGAACTTGTCAGTGTTCTCAATCTCACAAAGAAGCACCGTCATAAGTAGGTTATACCTCTAAAGTGAGTATATAGAATAGGCAAATACAGACAAAATCATAATTATGTCAGTGCAACTATCAATGCAATGAAGATAACGTGAAAAATATATTATATACAATATATATGTGCATTGTTTGGGCAGATATACTTTTTGTAGGAGCCTTTCCTCAGCAGCATTGGGAATTCTCACCTGGGAAAACGTGGAAGCACAGGAGTCATCAGCAAAGGTGGAGGGTGACTGAGCAGTGTACAGGGGGCATCAATGTGAACAAGCAGATGTCTGAAAGTACCGCAATGGATTAGTTATGGAGACTAGGAACAGTCATTATTAGCATTTTTTACAGTCAGGGACCTTGCAGGTGTAGCTGATTCTGCCTCATGAGAAGTAAAGGAACCAGATCACTAGAAACTTTTCAGTATTATTTTTCTATGCTTCTTTTCCCTCCACTGGTGCTAGCTCATTTTAATACATATCAATTATATTGTCAAATTATCATACCCTAATAGATCCGCAAAAGAAATATTTTCTAAACAAACAGAAAGGGAAAGAACCTGAGGTCAGGCAGGTCCTGTTAGTTTAGAAGGGGAAGAGGTACATGGAGAGACATCAGCTGAATTGAAAACAGGAAAAGACAAAAAGAAAAAATTTAAAAAGGAGCGAAGGCGAAATGACGGAGCTGATAAATGGGAAGAGTGAAAAGGATGTGACTAATGATATGAGAAGGGTTGTTTCTGGAAAAACTGACTAACTGAACAATGTTTCACACAATGAACACCTGGACATTTGCCTTTTCTTCATCGGATTTACTCAGAAAAAACAGCTGGCTCAAGGAACCAGTCACACTGCTGAGTTTGTTCTCATGATTTTATCTGTGGCACCCTGTTATGACTGTTGTAAAGCCTTAAGTGCTTCTGGACTTTGTAATGAATTTGACATGGGAGGGTTTTTTCCTCTGTGGTTGCAACCTGCATGCAGTTGCTCTGTGCCTGGGAAACTGTTTCAACCAGGGAAAGATACTGGGCATGAGAAGGCTCACCTTTTCCAGTGACTTTAAAAAACAGAGGCATTCAATTAAACATATTAGGTACCTTACATTTGCATATTTGTATTTCAAGTAACACACTGCACTTCCTAATAATTGGACTTGTGAGCAAGTCTATCTGAAAGACAAATGTGATACTTGTTCATATGGCTCTGACTTCTGACATGAGTTCTTCTGCATTTGTCATGTAAAGGAAGGCTAAAATGACATTAGGAATTTGTGAATATTAATTTGGTTTTCTGTGTGAATTCTTGCTATTTTGAAACTAATATTCCATGTCGAAAGTACTGCTCATTCATACTTCAGTAGTACACAATTATTCCATGTGTATGGACTTAAAATCAATGTATTTCCAAGAAAGTTCAATTCCCTCCCCTTATTATATTTACTTAGAATCATTAACAATGAGTTTTAATGCTTTATTTGAAACTGGTTTTGAACTGTGCTCTAAAGAGCTAGCAGACTGCTAGCAGACAACTTCGAGAAAGTCTGAATCATTCTGAGTGCATGAGCAAATGGAAAACAGTTGTCTTGGAAGCATGCTGAAAGCACAGCTTAGAGGTGTTTTCCTGGAGAAACAAACACTGATTTCAAGGGAAAAGGGTGACCTGAAACACAAAATGAAAGCTTAACTTTTCACAGAACTGTACACCTTTGAGCTGCAATAGATTATAAACACTTAGTTTTTTAGATGCATAATTCAGAAAATAATGTGCTGCACAAATATTTTTTTACCAATTTTTTTTATTTTTTTTACCAAATATGTTTCATTTGCTTTACCATAGTTCTTCATGGTCCAGTTGATTTCAGTTCCCTTTACTGCAGGTGTCATAATACAGTGGGGACTGGTTCTCTTGAAAGTCTGTAAACCTAAAGAGACGTGAAAGATGACACATGAGAGAAAGGTAGGATTATATCCATTTTGACATGAGTATCTGGAAAAGCGCAAATAGAACGATTTGGCCAAAGCTACCCAAAGTAAATTTGTGGTTGAGCTCAGACAGAATTTGAACTTTCTGATTAGAGCAGACAAATTATTCTCATAAGTAGGCTAGTTCCTCCCCATGCACAGATATCCTGTGAAAACAAGCTGCTTTTATGTCCAAATTATTCTCTTTTGAATGAGAATTATTCCTGTAACTGGGCAAATAGCAAACATGCTCTCCAACCAAGGCCCATGCCCTGTCCTTTCTGCCTCCTCTCCCACAGAAAGGTTAACTTACCCACTGGAGCTCCAACCCATGCTCTGAGTGTTCATTTCTCACAGCCTCACTGAAAATAATTCAGAAAGAAAATCGTAAAGGACCTAAAAATATTGAAGGCTGTAAATTACCTTGGAGCCACATTGCTTCCTTACAGGGCTGCTGTTTCTTACCACACCTAGTCATTAGTATCAATAATTCTCCATGCAGTTAATGTTTGAGCTGCTGAATCTCTATGGGCAAGCCCAAAGAACTATAAACTCTGTGGATAAGCACAGACAGACACCACCAACCTGTGCAAAGGTGATTCCCACAGCTGAAAGGAAGAAGCATTTTTAGAGCAAAATAAGCTTTTCATGTTACAGGTAAGGGATGATCTAACTGCCATTTCACAGACAGATTTTAAAAGATGAAACGAGGGTTTTGTTCAAGGCTTTTCAGGCAGCGTTAGGAACTCAGCTGTCCCTGTGAAATGGATGACTGCTGTGCTAAGGCTTAGTCTGGTTTGTATTTGATTTGGATCGATTTCCTCTGTTTTCTCTTTGTTGAATTTGAACATCTGAAATCAATCAACTAAAGAAAATAGTATTTTTTTCCATGGAACCAAATACTTGTGATTGTTACTGATCTTTAACCTCTGGGAATATTCTTTGTTCTCTGAATGTTTATTATTGAAAGTCACTGGGATATTTCTGTGATGGTTATCCTAGAGATTTCTGTTCAGTCATGAGAACCGTCAGGGATTAATAGGGATATAGTGCTGAGATGAAGCTAAGAAATGAAGGAGAAAATATGGCTCCGATCCTCAGCCAGACCCCAGGCTGCATTTAGTTGAGTTGATACTATTCTTATCCTGAAGCTGTCTCTTCCTGAAAACTTTTGTATGAATCTGTATATACTGAAACTCTACTACGAGTGACAGAGGAGTGTGTATTTTGGGTCTTTGGTCCTTGGCAGGGCAATGCTTCATGAGACTTGGTAAGAGTTTCCAGCCAAAAATTAATCTTCAAGGGCTAATCAAACTTTACAACAGACACTGCAAATGGCATGACATAAGGAAAGCATGTTTATGTTCAAAGAGAAGGAAACAGCAAAGGCACTTATCATGCAAACTGTGAAATGGCTGTATTTCCACTGTTGCGTTTCACAGTTGGATCTGGACAGAAGGACCCAGCTGTGACACAGGGCTGTAGGGCAGCTACATTAAGGAGTGTGTTTTCCAGCATTTTCTGACCCCTCTAGTAAGGCTGGATGTGTCCCTTCCTCAAACTTTCTCCTCTCCATAGTAGGCCTTGCTCCTTCTCTTTTCCCTGAATACAGACCAGGGTATCCCAGATCACACCATACCCTTTTCTGCTACCTCCTGCTGGCCTCCCCCAGTACATTTAGCTTCCTGCTGTCCCTCCACTGCTGGCTGGCCAAGGGGCATTTACAGTTGTGCCTCCCCTGCCAGCCACACACTGGGCACAAACTGCAGCCTTATGCTTTGGGTCCTCTGTACTCCCTGGCCCCCCAGATTAATAATGAATGAAGTTCTTGCTAATAAGTTCAGCTGAAACTGGCCAATGTATTCAGAAGAGAGAGGCAGCAGGAAGGGAGTGGAGAGGCAGAGGCCATTGTACAGGCAGAGAAACGGCAAGAATTTTCATTGACTATCTAACTGAAATATCAGCAGCAGTCTTGGTTCAAAATGTCCTTCCAGGGGATTCAAAGTGTCTTCTTCTCTCTGCCCTGCCTGTGCCACCTCCTCTGGCTTCAGGAGGGCAGTGAAGGACCTGCTCAACAGGCATCCCTGCCAGGCAGCTACAGGGGGCTCCACTTCAGCCTCTGATTCCTGATAAATTTCCTGGTCACTTCTGTTTTCAAAGGGGTGTCATATTATTTTCTTCCAGTACCCACACTGTTAGCTCCAGCCCAAGGACAGAGCCTAGCAATTTCAAAGGGTGTAATTGCACACATGTATAACCCTGCTTAGAATGGGATTTGGAAGATAAAGTCCTGTGGCATGTCCTTGAATGAGTGCTAGATAGAACAGCGATGTGGGCAGTGGTTTCTATATTTATAGGTCCCCTTTTGGGTCAGCCACTGAGGAAAGAAAAGGAGGGGGAAGAAAATGGCATGACTGGAAGCCCAAGCAGGAAGGCATCTGGAGGGAGCTGTGCCTCCACACTGTGTTCTTCTCCTTGGGAGGCTCTATGGGACAGAGCTGTGGTGGCTGAAGGATATTCACAGAATGTTTTGAGTTGGAAGGGACCCACAAAAATCACCAAGCCCCGCTCTTAAGTGAATAGCCTTATATGGGGATTGAGCCCTTGACCTTGGCATTATTAGGAACACGCTGTAACCAACTGAGCCAACCCACTCCCCCAATACCTGTGGGTGTGAGCCACATAACATGGATCTCCACTAAAGATGGCAGGATGGTACATCAGCTTCACCTCTCTTCAGAAACAGCCTCTTACTCTTTGTTAATATCTAGAAGTAGCGAGAAAGTAGGATTTCCTTGTGAGAAACCCCTCTAGTTGTCAGGAGGATGTAACACAAGTCGTGGAAGTATGTGCTCAGCATTTCTTTGAAACTCAAGGCAGACAAGTGCTCCTTGGACTTGGAAATTTCATTTCTAGTAACTGTGTTGTTTTAAGGGGTGCAGATACCTCAGGCTTCCTCTGCCTCTGCAAGCTGAAGCAAATAGTTGTTTTTTAGAAACCAGAAGACAGAGACCTTAGATTGGTCCCTGCAAGACTTTCATCTTATTGTGGTTGTGTTTTTCCTGTGAACGTGTTGTTGCTTTCAGTAAAGCAGAAATGAAAATGAGTTTTTTGTGACAGAATCATTGCAACAATGAGGTTGCATGGCTTAAATTTTTGTGCTGGGTTCAGTCTCTGACGGCATTTTGGGGCTCTCACAACATGTGGCACTTCTTGCACCATTAGGTACAGGCATGAAGGTTACAGGTTTCCTTGTCAGCCCAGAACACCAGCGGTCCTGCAGAGCTGCCCCTGGTCCTTCAGAGCTCACTCCTCAGCTCTCTCCCCGCAGCTTCAGGAAGGCTCAGCTGTTGCCTTAGTTTGCAAATAGACTGGGCGAACTTTGTGGCTTTCAAGTGACTGTCATCTCTTCTTTGCAGGACCTGAAGCAAAGCATATTCCAGTATGCTTAAGCTGTGTGGGCTTCAATTTCTGCTTGTCATTCACTCGGTGAGTTACAGGTTTTCCTTTGTTTATCTGGGAGCAAATGGCAAAGGTTGCCTGTGAGCCTCTGAACTCTAATCCGCAGGGTGTGCCAGCCTGCAGGTTGGACTGGCAGTTGTGCCAGCAGAGGGGCTGTGACTCTGGGTGTGGGAGGGGGGCCCTAACACGTGTGTGCAATCTCACAGCCAAAAGTTAAGAAGGCAACTCAGTCTTTAGGAGAAAACTTAAAAAAGCCTGAAAGGGCACCAACTTACCTATTTTGCCTCTTGTGCTTCATCTTTAGATATCACTGTTTCCAATAATTGGATTTCATGCTTGAAAAGATTTCAAAATACTGGAACAAATCACCAAACAGTGAAGTCATCTGTATCGTGTGTTCTGTATTATAATCAGTATGTGTGATGACATATTAAATGTATTCTAAGACACATAATGGCACATAGTTTAAACTGTGCACATTAATTATGTATCCTCATTATTCTGTCTGTGTGAATCCCTTTTCAGACGATTTTCTTGAACTGAAATATATTAATTACGTTATTTATGGACCTCATGTATTAAATTCAATAGATTTACTGAGGTTTGTAAAGGCTATAGCAGTAGTGGCTTCTACTTCACAATTGAAATTAACAAAAAATGTTTTAAAAAAAGAGTCAAATTCAAGTTCCGTAAAAAATGCCTTAGAATATGGACACCCTGAGGGGTGGGACTGATGTGCCATAGTGAGCACCTCCTTTTTTCCTTTCTATTGCAAAAGCTGCTGCCCATGGCAGCACTGACCGCCCAGTGAAGCCACTCTGCAGGCATTATAGCCATCTTCAGAAGGGATGCCACTGGATATGGAGCAAGGAGTAAAGTGCCTTTTCCCTTTCACTCCTGAGTAGTGATTCATGCTGTAGACATAAGTCTGGAAATATTTATGGTCCACATAAAGTAGTTTTAATCGAGAGAAGTGATATCGCTTACTTGCTTCACAGACTGCACTTTGAACTCGTTGGGTTTTACAGCATCAGCCTTTGTTCCTCCATGGCAAGGA
Source organism: Pseudotriccus pelzelni (assembly GCA_035584735.1). Taxonomy (NCBI): domain Eukaryota; kingdom Metazoa; phylum Chordata; class Aves; order Passeriformes; family Tyrannidae; genus Pseudotriccus; species Pseudotriccus pelzelni. The sequence continues at coordinate 127,432,019 of JAWMRA010000078.1, read as the reverse complement.
ACATGATCAAACAAAATCTGTCCACAAAATGGCCCTGGGAAACACCTGCAGGAGCCAGGCTGTGCCCACTTCTGTGACACGGGAACAGCCTTAGCAGGTCAGATTCAGGGTCCTGTTATCATGTCTGTAGCAGAAGCCAGCAGACAGCATTTAGCAAAAATAGTAAAAGGAAGCTGTAACTACTCCTTCCTGATTGCGTAACTATTAGATGGATTTTTTTTTTTAATATTTTTACTTTGACACGAGAGTTCACTAGCATCCCTCCCCCTCCTTCCCCATCTCTCACAGTACTCTGCTCTTCCTGTTTGCAAAGGGAGTCACAAACCCTTGTAGGCAAGAAGGGCAGCATCTCTGGCTATTATTAAGGAGAATCTGGCATTATTGAAACATCACTTGTGACACACACACACAGAGCAGTGCTTTAGGGTAAATTGTGCTGAACTTGGCTGTGTTTTTGTCATAGGCAGAATTAAGTTTTCCCTTGGTAATATGTAGACTGTGATTTTCTGTGAGAGCCTGAATAGCTGTCCTAGCAGCAACAGGACCAAATCCAGGGGAAAAGTCATTCAGCAGAGAACACGCACTCCCAGAGCTCAACTCCACACGCTGTTGGACAGGGTGGCCCTAGGACTCTAAATATGTAAAGCAAAATAAAGTAATTTTTACTCTGGAAGAAAGGGAATTTTACCTGTGCAGCCAAATAATGGAGCTCTAATTCTGGCAGGCAGCTCCTCAGCATTGGCAAGACAGGGAGTAAAAAGTAGGTATTCAGGGGAGTTTGGTCTTGCTTTTGGAGAAACAGGAAGATTATCTGAACCACAGTCTGAATTGTCATGTGTGCAAAGGCTGCTCTTGGAGGCTCATTTTTGCTTTAGTTTTTGGTTTGAAAGAAGGAACAGCCCTGAAATATTAGGGCAGGAGTGTGTCTGGAGGTCTTGGAGCACTAGGGAGTGGTGGTTATAACACAGACATTAAGAAAAAGACAGAGGTTGAAACAGAATCGTATGGCATTTTTGCCATCAGATAGAAGCCAAAGATCAGGGGGACCCATTTGCTCTGTCTGTGGCTTACACTCACATGCAACTGATGTGAAGGCACAGGGCTCCAGTGGCTGTCCAGATGACTATGGCACTGAGGGTGATGAGGTAGGGGACCCAGAGAGGTCCACCTTATTCCCTTGCAAAAAAAGATTTGAATTTACCTAGGAAATTACAAGGGGTACAGTCCCTATTCCTCCCCATCCCCAGGTGTGGCATTGGACCTCCAGACACATTAGTTGTCACAGGACCTTTTGACTCCTAGATGGGACATAGATGGTCCTGCAGAGGACACAGAGGTGATCCAGCAATGATTTTATAAACTTTCTTTTGGTCTCAGTCTACATTCATCTCTTTGCTGCTTCTGTTTGCTGTTGAAGGTAGATCAAATCTCATTTAATTACGTAGTGGTTAGAAAAGGGCAGGGGCCAGATGTTTGTTCTCAAGTTAATTAATAAATAACGCTGCTTTTAAAAATGGATATGCACTAAAGAACCTGGAGATGTTCAGTGCAAACCAGCAAGTCTTTGCTGTTATGCTATAGCAAACTAACTTGCAAGAAGCTCAGTAATGGAAAGCTGCTGTTTGTGCATGGTGACAGCAGATTACCCTCAGCTGCTTTCCTCCATCCCTTTCTCTCTCTCTCACAGGCTGTGTGTCTTGATCTGGGCGACCTGCATGTAACTGGGCCTCTGAAGGACATGAATTTCTCTATTCCAGAAGGAGGGGGTGTGCGCATCCTTTACCAGGTAATCAAGTGTCTCTTGTTATCCACTCTGGTCAAAAACCCCATAGCCTGCACAGAGAGACCACAGATGGAGTGTTGTCATCTGTGCTGGTGGGAAGAACAGTCCCCCAGAAGGATCGGAAATTAATTTTTAATTCCTCTCTCTGGGAATTGAAGAATCTACATGCAAACGACAGGAGACAACCCCCTCTCTGAAACACATTTTTAAGAGGATATCCTAAGACAAGGATTAAGAAAATTTCCTAGAGAATGGGTTTCCATGTCATTTTGTGTCATCATTTTCCTTTGACTCTGAGGTTTTCTTCCCAAAGCCATAACCAGATCCAGCTCCCAGGCAAATGGAGAATATGTGTCACTTTTTTCCATTCCTGTGCTCAGACAAAACCCTGTCCTAAGCAGACGTTTGCTTTGGAAACAAACTGCTGTTGGGATTTCTTGCAGCATTAAGGAAATAATGTGAAAATTCCCCTGTTGAGGATCAGAAAAGAGCAGATTTGTTTGAGCAGACTCTCAGAATATCATTCTCCCAGCCAAACACACTTCTGGCAATAGATTTTAAAAGTCACAAAAGCATGAAATGATTTTTATTATGCTGAAAACACTGAACAAGGAAGATTCTCCCTCTGATTTTTTTTCCATTGTAGTTCACATCTGAGCCACCTGCTGTGACATTCAGATTGTCTGGTGATAAAGATGGAATAATAGACATTGCACCGGAGAAGGGCATCCTGTATCTCAATGGGTCCCTGGACTGGGAGACCAAACCAGTGCACAATCTGCAGGTAAATGAAAATTAGGAGAGAGTTAATTCGCTCTCTGTTGGTAAACCTGAAATTAATAGAAAACTGTTGAAATTTCACGTTCTTTATCTTGTCTATGTTTACTGACAGCATTTTCACTTTTAATATTGAGCTTTGCTGGAAGACTTATGGTTTCATAGTTCTGAAAGACTGTACAGGAAAATGCTCCTTAGCAGAGGAAAGCTGTATTGAGAAAACAAAAATTATCCTTTTGCCAACACCACTCCTTTAACTCTCTTAATATGTGGGAATACTCGACTGGAAGTGAAATCTGGCCTCATGAATGAGTTTTATTTGTTATCCCTGATGACTGATAGGGTGAATTCCATGTCTGGAGTGGGAAAATAAGCTATTGCAATCTATTTAGGAAGACTATAATCTGCATGGTAACAAATGGTGTGAGTAAAAGACATTTAGACAGAGAGATACAGATCTAACCTATGTTAGATAACAGCAGAAAGCTGTTTTGCAAACGCTGGAGTCTGTTAGAGGTAAAAGCTTTGTGTGCTTGTCCTGCTATTATACCCTTTTCATTAGGATCTCATTGTAAACACTGTTGGGTGTGGGATGGTGGATGGGCAGCCTTTTGGTCTCAGCGTAGCCTAGAGACGTTATTCCATGTCAAAAATGGAGGTGTTTTTTTCTGAGGCACTAGCAGCTGAGAAGGAAATAACCATGAGAGGATCAGTATCTGAACAGACAAAGTACATGATGATTTTTTAGCTAACCTTAGCTATCTTTCTGAAGTCTAACACTCAGGTGTAATGGTTTCAAGTTCTCAGTTATAAAGCACCCTCAGACTGGAGTTAGAGAGGATGATTTTCTAGCTCCAGATGTTATTAATCCTAAGGATGTGAATCATTTATAGACAAGAAGTGATGACAGAACTAAAAATTATGCTTGATTAGGCATAAAAAAATCGTGATTTTGTTTACTTATAAATAAAATAAAGTCTCGTAAATGTAGTATATACTTGGTGCTTTAAAGTCAAAGCAGGCTGGAAAATTAGAAGTCAAATTGTTTGGAAAAAAGCCATTAAAAATAAGATTTAATTTTTCTTTACCAACCTTTAGATCAGCTTATTTACCTGGTTGATATTTATAATAGCAATGATCTATAAATGCTATATTATGTTGGGTTTTCTCCTTGTTATTTAGGAAGTATATGTTTCTATTTAAAGAAAGACATGAATTCTGAGCTGTGCAAATATACAAGTTGTCTGATGAGACTGGAAGTGAGAAATTATCCTCTGAAAAGTGTCATCAGAAGCAGGAGTGGGTTCTTTTGTTTTGTTGGCATTATATGCTGTAGAAAATTATTGTCAGTGAGCTACAGTGGCAAATTTGTCCTTGTAGAGGGAGCTAGCCAGTGATGACTCTCCCCAGATTTGTGTCACAGTAGGAATGACTTGACATTTGACATCTTTATGTTAATTTGTGACTTTTAATCTACCTACACAAAAATATTTCCTTGCTGTTCCTTCTTTTCTCAAATCAGGTGGAAAGTCTGGATGTAGATGGAAACGTAGTGGATGGTCCATATGCTGTTACAATATATGTGGAAGACATCAATGACAACCCGCCAGAATTTGACCAGAAAGGATATACTGGAGTAGTGAGGCAGAACTCCCGTCCAGGTAATTAAATATTATAGTTTATAGGAAGGTAGGTAAATTAAACAGGAAGATAAAGTGGGTGCTATATTTCAACAAGCTACAAAATTATCGGTTTTCCTTCCCACAGGACTGCACAAAATAAGGATGAAAGCCTGTGTAATATGACAAAAAGGCAAAGAGGTCACCACTATGTAGTGCAAAGGGATGAGTGTAATCAAAAATATTTCGTAGTACTTATTGCTTTGCAAGTATCACTTAGCAGGTAAATGTGGCTGATCTCTCCATTGCACTGAAAAAAACTCCTCTGCTAGAAGGAGTTTAAAGGTTGCCAAAGACTACACAGAAGGAGAATGCTAAGAATATGTAACTCTTTACATAACAGTGAAATAAAATGCCAGGGTAGATATCGGGTGTGTGTTTACTGTGACTGATGCTTCTCAGAACATGGACTGAACCTTAGTATTTAGAAGTATTTAGATTATTGATTGCAGTGATCCAGTCTATACGTTCGGAAAGTATCAAAGAGCAGTTTCATCTTGGAAATGAAACAAAAGGCTCATACAGCTGTTATCACTGTGACTATGGACACAAGAAGAAACTTTCACTAAAGAATACGCCTATAAACCCCTACAGGGTCAGAAAATCATCCTGAAATGTATTACTGTATTCTTAACTGCATCCATGTCAGAAAGACTTTGAAATTTACATTGGTGCTTAAAAGGTAAAATTTGAGTTATGTTACCACGTATTTCATTGTTCCTTTAACTAAAACTGTGTCACAGCTGTAGGCCACTTTTATCGAGGTGCTTTGGGTTGAACTGACTTGTGTAAGAACTGCAAAGTGGCCTTAAAGAGAGATACCAGTGAGTTGCATTCTGGGTTCAGGCACTCTTGTGTGGTAGATAGTTCTCTGCTGATTTAACTCTGTCACCTTCTTCATCTGCTGGTTTTCACACCTATTATGATCCTACTAGAGGAGACGGGAGGATGTGGGATGACATACAGACAATGTAAGCTCTACACACAGTCATGGCTTCCAATGAGAGATGAAATGTGAATCAATGGCAGTTCCCCATAAGCTGCCTTTCTGGCTTGAAAGCTCTGCCTGAATGGACTATATATTGAGCTTTCAGCCTCGCCTCTTACACCTGTTTCTTCTCTAATCCAAATAGGCAAACCCTTTATGCATGTCCATGCCACTGATCGTGATAATCCTGCAACTCCCCATGCACAGCTGACATACAGCATTCTCCATCATTTTCCCAACCCTTATGAAGAAATGCTTTTTGAGATTGATAGTGAAACTGGAGCCATCTCACCGAGTAAGATGGGTATGTAAAAAGATTCTTGTTTTCAAAGAGCGAGTACGAGTTCCAGGGTGTACATAGGAACAAAACAACAACACAGGTCTGATGTTACATTCTGAATAAATGTAGCCAGTGGGACATACTCCACAGAGGCCCTGGTTTTAGGGAACTTGTTTTGCATCCCACCAAATTCAAGGGAAGTTAGCAGAAATGGATATTGGGATCTAAAAGTACACTGAGAAGAGAGATAGATCCTCTGGCCCTCAGGACTACATTATGTCATATTTTGGGATTAATTCTCTTCCTTGAAATCTAGAGACCCAAAAGCAGTAACAGGGAAAATGCAGAGAAGACTCAGCCGGCCATGTGATCCCAACTGAATTGCAATGATTTAGAAATGCCCACCTCTTCTGCTGGGCTGAACAAGTGCTTAACTGGGGTGAGGGCATCTGCACAGTATGAGACCACAGCACAGAGGTCTCATATGATTACATCTACTTGATGCTGTGCTGCACCATTCAGAGAAACCAGAGGAAACTGCTTGCTGAGGTTTGTCACAGAGGACCATCTAAGGAGTGAGTTTGAAGCAAATCAAGAAACAGTGCATGAAAGAGGCAATGAGGAGATGAAATATTCCTACAGCCTCTGCATCATTTCACTTGGCTTTTTGTTCTGTCTCTAGGCTCTTATTACTTAGATCCTCAAAAGCAGGACACCTTCCTACTTGTTGTTTCCGTGAAGGACATGGCAGGAATGTCAACAAATGCTTTCACCAGCAGTGCCGATGTGATAATCTTTGTAATGGACAGCCTGTGGAAAGCTCCCCCCATCATCCACATCCAAGAAAACTCAACCCAGGTCCATCCTGTCAACATCAGCCAGGTAGGCTTTTTGGCCACACTCCCTGCACTTCTTGGTGCCACAGTCATTTCCTCCTAACTGACTGGGAAGGTGCCCTCACTGCATTCAACACTGGGCTCTTTAGAAGGACTTCAACACCTTTCAGTTATTTTTCATATAGTGTCCTTTGGAAATGATTGTTAGTGCAGGTCTCATTGACTTACTGTTAGTATGAAAATTAACAGTTTGAAGGTGACCAAGATACAGTCAATACAAACATTAGAGTGATTGGACTTTGCCCTTCAGTTTGGATGCAAAGTTCAGTCATGGGTCCTCCAGGCTTTGGGCAAACCGTTAGTCTGTTGAAGGTTATTTTGAGATTAGCTTCTTCCAACTGCAGAAGTGCCTGGCAGGGGATAAGCTCCACAACAGCCCTGCTGTGGGCGGTCCCCCGCACTCAGGAACACCTTATGTGACCAGTTTTGTATCATGTAGCACACCTGCTACATCAAAAGTACCTAGGAAGGACTGAAATGTCCTCCTTCACATCCTGCATTCCCATGGTATTCCTCTTTTCACAGTGCAAACACAAAATATTTTGCTGATAACTGTAGACCAATAGCAATGCACACATCAGTACATATTAACTAACAGGCCAAGAGCCTTCCAGAAATATTTGTCTTTGAAAAATGCCTTGGCACTGACACTCTCAATGCTGTCATCCCTCAAACATGGCAGGATTCCTTGGGTCCTGTTTGCAAGAGTAACCAACTCGGTGCTGTTCCTGCTAGTCTCATTAACAGCCCAAGCAAGTCCAGAGTGAAAACAGGTGGAAGAAAGATGAACATGCAATGGTGCATCCTTTCAGGGGTCACTTCTAGGCAAATTTCAGGTGGCAGCCAATGAGATGTTGATTCTGCTCAGGGGAAAATGAAATGCATTTGCTGCCATAAAGTATGAAACATTAACAATAACACTGACTCCTTCATTAATTTTCACAGTCTGTGTACTTATTTAATTTTAAATCTGTAGCACCCCAGTAAAGATTCTTCATTAGAGACTTTGATGCATGCAAAGAGTATGCACACACCTATGTGCAGATAGGTACCGGGTATTTGTTTCACTTCTCTGAATTATGTAAACCAACAGGCACATAAAACAACAGTATATAAAGCAACAGTCAGGAGGAGACAGTGTAAGGAGATGGAATAAATTAGTGTCAAGATATCCAAACACAAATAATGTTTTTTTTTTCTCACAAATTTAGGTCCATATCACAAAACCCTTCCATAAAAAAATAAGTGTTCTAGCCTATCTGGACAGCTGGAGAAACTGCGATAAAATGGCTTCGCCACACAATTCAGAGAGCAGAGATGGACTATTAGTCTGATTTTCTGCAGTTCATCCCAAGAACCTACCAAACTGTTATTTTTCTGGTTTATGAAGCTAACAGGAATGCAATTTTTCCTGCTTTTGGTCCAGAAATGATTCCTGTTAAATCTCAGTCAGCACTTCTGACTTCCTATCCTGACTTATTTTTTGGTTTCTTTTAGGTGCGGTCAAATGAGATAGGTGTAATTTATGACATTTTTGAAAAAGAAAAGCTGCCCAGGCTCCCATTTTCCATCAGTAAGCATGGGGTTATTTATGTGACCGAACCATTGGACAGGGAAGAAAAGGATACTGTAAGTAAACACATAAAACCTCACTGATGCAAGAGACCATAGCTGGAAACAGATTATTGGTGTGGGAGTAAATATGAGAAAGCTCAGTAGAAAGAACAGAGGGGGAAAAATAAATAAAAGTTTTGTTTCTTGCCACTTCTGTTTGGGAATGATTTGATATATATGAAAGTGCAACCACCTACCACACTGTAAACAGCCTTCAGGCTGATAGCCTGCAACTGGGCTGGCAGTAGCAATCCCTGCCCATGGCACATGTACAATGTACAACGTGGACCAACTACGGCAGGATTGTAGGTGCATGCGCAAGAGAAAGGTGGTGGCATTTGTGGAGGGCAGGAGATCTGGATGTTTCAGAACTTCTTCAGACCCCAGGAGCCTCAGAGATCTCTCCACACCAGAAGCAGAGTTTAACTTGGAATTGCAACTGTAAAGTTACCTTGAAGTTCCCCATTTGGAGGTCTTTTAGACAGATAACCCTCTGTTCCCTTTTGTTCTTGGTGGAAATTTGGACACAGAAGAGGCCAGAGATCAGATATGCTGGAGAAATTCTATCTCCAGCTCTAACAGATGGATTTGCAAAGTGACAAAAAGGAGTTATTCCTGATTTTCTTGAGTTTTTGCAAGTACAGGGCCACAGTGCAGTCAAGGAATTTTAAATTCTTTTGAGAACTCAGACCTCAGACATTAAGTGGTAATGGAAGAGTTCTGAATTAAACAGAGTGAAAATACTGAACAAATTTGTGACAGGATATTTAATTTGCATGAAACTCTTCCGTAGTTACATATTTAAATGCAGAATATCATCACAGTGGACTTTCAAAAAAATCTAATCATGCTATTCTTATTGCAGTATACGTTCTTCGTGGTCGCAAAAGATAATTACGGAGAATTGGTGGACAAGCCTTTGCAAATTCATGTTATTGTGGACGACATTAATGACAATCCCCCTGTGTGCCAGCAGGCTGTCACTTTAATTGAAGTTCAAGAAAATGAAATTGGAGGTAAGAAAACAGCTTCTGTTAATTTATACACATCATTCTAGTCCTGTTATTGTTTCCAGCTGGGTGCAAATGAAGCTAGAAATTCTGATCCCAAAGAGTAAAATGTAGCTCTTCTAGACAAATGTTTTACAGTGCAAATAGTCCTGTTGTTTTCGCTTCAATATTTCATGTGGAAAGGATTTCAATAACCTGAGAAGGGCAGACCCAAGACATCTACTTCATAAATGATGTTCCATTTAAAACGTAAAATTGCATTTTCCCACAGTCACAGTTTTGGACAACTGCTTAGAGTGCATAAAGAAAACACTCCTTTTATTACTAATAAAAGAAATAATGCTCTAAAAGTGGTGTGAGCCCATTTTCCCTCATCCGGATACTCCTCAGTGACTTTGACTTCAACAGACCATTACCCAAATCTGTCCCTAAATCTTCATATCAGTTATTTGGTTTCAGAACTGAAGTGCCTGTTTTTATAGCCACTTCTGATCAAAATGCATAGCCCAGTCCTTTTGGACTGCCCCAACCTCAAAACAGTAGGTTAGGATGTTAAAAGAAACACTCCCAGAAGTGAAATTATTGTGTCCGTCACAGTGTTTTCCATGCAGTTTTATTTTTATTGACCCTTTACTCTTTGCATTGGTATCACTGTTGTCAGTGTGTACCTCTGTGGAGAAACAGGACCGCTGCATTATCTGCCTGACTCTGGTGTCTACTCTGCCACAGGAAGCAATATTGGCACCGTGTTTGCTACAGACATGGATCAGGAGAACACCCTTAACTCTTACCTGCGGTTCAAAATCAAAAGTCAGGTTCCTGAAGTTCCCACAAGTAATTTGTTCTATATTCAGCAAGAAACTGGGATTTTGCAGTTAACCGGCCGTTCCTTAAGCAAGTTCTATGCATCCAGCTATTCCTTGGAGGTGCTGGTGACAGATGGAGGTATGTAATGCCTGCTGTTATACACTGGAATAACTCTGTTGACACTGGCATCTCCTGCAGGCGGTGTCCAAAGATGGGAGAAGACATGCAAGATTCACTGGACAGGCAGTAGCATTGACAACTATCTTGCTCTGGTGTGGTACTTGCCTCATTCTTGAGACACAGGGCAGTTAATCATGATTCACAGTGCAAGCATGGAAGGAAACCAGCTCTAGGGCAGAGTGTGGCTAAATTGGGAAGCTTGTTAATAAGTTCTCCAGTGAGAGATTTCCTTCCATGGGGTAAAAAAAAATGAAGAGATCATGATTGTGGTTTTTCCCCAAAACCTTTTAAAGAGACTTACTGAAAAAAAAAAAAAAATCAAGATATTAGACACAACTGCTCAGCAGTCCAGATAATGTATTTTAAAACATTAAGAGCTGAAATTAGACTTTGAAAAGAATCTTGTCCATTATGTAAGTTCCCAGGAGTTCTTTGTGATTCACCGAATGGAAAGGAAATTGAACTCCATACTAAAGCTTAAAGCTTTGTGCTGGAGTCCTTATAGCTAAGCAAAACTTGTGGAGGGAGGAACTGGCATGTAAAGAAAGCAGTGTGACATGTCTGTAAATTAAATAGCATCATTTAGGCAAAAGACAAGACAACCTTGCAGAGGGAGAAGCTGGTGATTTGTTTTGGATGCTCATCGAAATTTCATCCAAACAGTTTTACTTAGAATATTCCTTAGCTTTTACCTCATGAAGCATGTCTATAAAACACTAAAATCCAGCTACATGTAAGCAGCACATGACAAGACAATTTATACTTTAAACCCACAACCCTCCTTTACTGTGGAAGTCCCCTACTCAGGCAGTGCTTAGATTTACACAGATCTGAAGTTTAAGTCTGGCTGTAACAAAAATGAGGGTGCTGCCTGATGACCTACCAGTAGGACTGGGTAGCATAACAACCCAGGGCTTACTTTTTGACACTCAAAAGTGTTACTGAGAAAGCTAACACAATTCCTAGCTATCATCATCCTGGTAAAGGGATATGGTTTAAAAAGTGAAGGACACAAAATGAAGCAGGATGGGAAGATGCTCAAGAAATTGGAAAGGTGAATGGTAAGATAGAGGGAGGCTATCAGTGACCAAGAGATATTTGAGATCAAGTGCTGCTTATAACAGCAGGACTTTGCTTGAACTGGGCAATCTGGCAGTGCTCACTTTTGCTCACAGTGAACCGTTTTGGAGGAAAGTTATTTTTGGCAGAGGGGCTGCTATGATATTGTTTATCTCTTCCATGTAGCATTTGAAACAATCTGTGACGTGGAAGTACATGTCATTGACACCAATGATCAAATTCCCATCTTTGAAAAGTCAGATGTGAGTATTTTTAACGTTGTTTTGGATGTTCAAATAACTTTTGACAATTGTTTGAGTGTATGTTCAATGTCTGTAGAATGTCAATGGGAAACTAACCATTTACAGAACAAGTAACAGAGTAATCCACTACTGAAAATAAAAGCAAGCCTGTATATAAACTCTATCTAAACAATGAACACTGGGACTGACTAACAGTTAATTTTCAAATTTAAGGTGATTTGCTCAGTGGAAAACTACAAAAAGAAATTATTCTATTAAAGCAGTTTATTCCAGAAATGAAAGTTCTAAAGGAAAAGGGGGAAAGAAAAGGCTTTGAAATTAATTAAATAGCTAAATGGAAAAAACCTAACTTCGCGCAAGTTCCTTTCCAAACACAGTGTTAATGCACCTGAAACAGCCAGAAGGTGAATGGAAATCAAAGGCCCTATGTGGTTTGACTAGAAATAGTGGTCCAGTGATCCATGCCCAAACACATACCTGCTGGCCCTCCGTTCCAGAATGGGCATCAGGCTCTTGCCTTTTCCTCTGGTGAAGGTGCTGGCATGTGATAGAGAGACCTGCAGACCTCTTGTGACTTCTGCTTGGTGGCCCAAACCTCCCTTGCAGGCACTGAAGTGGCTGAAGCACCTACATATAGGTGTTCAAGCTCCCACCACTCTTGTAGGCAATGCAGACAGTGGGCTCAGGACAGCTGTCTGGCCCATCCAGTGTAGATGCCCTTTTGGGGAAGCTTTGTTGCGTTTGGGGCTTTGCCCAGGTCTCTGTTGATGGCAATGGAAGAATAGTCACATGCAGACTAGGTGCCTACATAGAAGGTTGTGCACCTCACCTCAAGGTCTCAGTGCTGGAGCTGGTCTCAAGATGAAGCTTCTGGGTGAGGGCACACCTCACTCAGAGTCAATGGAGCTGGGATGCTAATGTGACAACAGCCTACAGTGCATAAAGCAATTAAATATTTAATAGGGAGGGCCCAGGGTGCTCATGGGGTACTGAGGAGCTGTGATGTCCATGCTGCTGTGAGCACTGCATGAACCACGAGCAGTTACAACAGAGAGGGTGAAGGATTGTGAATGTTGCTATACTAATAGTCTAACCATTGACATAGATGCCATCACTTTTGGTAAATGTGTGGCTAAAAATCTTCCCTCTCTCACTTGGCTGCTGTGGGTTAAAATACATCCATGTTTGTGGGTTGCAAACTTGTTGTAGCGCTCAAGTTTTTGTCCACAGATGGTGCTTGGTGTATCATGTTTCAATGATCTCTCTCTCTCTCTTCAGTATGACAATGTGACCATTGCAGAAAGTGTCCCAGTAGGAACTGTGATATTAGAAATTCAAGCTAACGATGGAGATGAGCCTGACACAGGGAGCTCCCTCATCATCTACCAAGTGAAGGAAGGAGATCCAAACAACACGTTCATCATAGACACAGATGCCAAAACAAACCGAGGGTTCGTCAGGATTAACAAGGTGAATAGATGGATTTATTCTTCTCCTTTGATGTTACTTATTTGTCATAAGCAGTAACAGCCTTGGTGATGATTTGCGGGGAGTGTTGTTGGCTGGTGGAGGGGTGAGAACACCCTAGACACCCTAAGCATGGTGCAGACTGCAGAAGGCTTCACTCTTGGGGTCAGGTGCTGTACCTGTGCAGTGCCCACACACACACCCATCCTCCTGCCTTTGCTGTTCCCTAACCACCAACCATCAACAGCAGCTCCCTTCACCAGCTCAGCTGCTGGCTGCTTCTCCAGCACAGCCGGCTCTGGCCAATGAAGTAGGTCTTTTTGCACCATAAAGACAAAAAACTGCATAATTTGAGTGATTTTGCAGTTGCACAGGAGAAGAGAAAACCAGTTAAATGCTTCCATGGGCTGCGGTGGTAGTGGTGGGTGGTGACGGGGCAGATTTTCCTCCCTGCAGTTGTTCTGGGCCATTGGTGGCTTTTGCAATGGGAGGTGCAAGTGAGGCCAGCAAGTCTCAATGTCAGGATGGAGAGACAGTTTGTTCCAGCTGAAGGAAACACTGACTACAATAAAGCCAAGGTCAGCATGTGCTGCAGTGGGTGATACAGCCCATATCTGAGTGCTGGAGATGGGATTATGAGGGATGCTTTTTGCTACATCCACAAATTTCGATAGCAAAATTGCTCTTCCTTTGAAATTAGCCTTCTTGTGTAGGTGCTTGGACTGTGGGTCCAGAAAACCTATCACTCATTTTCCCAGGGGTACCATATTGCGTGCAACCAGTTCATGTGCTGCTGGCCAGGCCCAGGGCAGGCAGATGCAGCGTTTGGTGGACCATCCTCAGGATCAACCTCAGGGTCATTTTTTCCCAAGGAGGCAATTGTGAGAAACTCTGCAGTGTAACAACCCTTGCATGACTTTTGGCACCCAGAGTTCATTTGAGGCCTTCTCATACAGAGCTATAAATATTATTCCCGTAAACAGGATATAGTTATTAAACTAAGGCAGGTGGCAACATTATTAGGAAATGCAGTTGCTGAGAAGGCCCCTAAACAGGCAAATGGTTTCATTGAAATTGACCGTTCTCAATGTCGTTTTTCTCCTGACAGCTCTCCCTTGTTTTGGCTGTGTCTGGGATGCAATCTCCACCTTGAGGAGAGGGGAAATTTGTGGTGTCTCATTGGAGCTCTTTGTGGCAGCAGAGCTATTGCTTAAAGCACCTTTTTTTTTTTTTTTTCTAATCCAGCCGCTTGACTTTGAAACCATGCCAGTGTACAACCTGGTGATCAACGCCACAAACCCCGAACCACTGGTGCAAGGCGTGCAGTACAACTCAAGTTCCCTTACCTTGTTCAAAGTTTTCTTAACAAATGTGGATGAGCCACCTGTTTTCCTCAAGCCAGTTTACAAAAAAGAAGTATTTGAAGACGTTGCTGTCAATACCCTGGTCGTGACTGTGGAGGCCTATGATCCTGAGGGGGATTCTGTACGGTAAAAAAGTGTGACTTTAATTAGTTCATTGAACTTAGTATTTAGAAAAGTGTTCTGAAGAAGATGCGAGGAAAATATGCCCAATATTTGACATGCAGGAAAATACTTTTTTTGCAGAAATCTTGTCTCCTAGTAGGAAGCAGAGGTGTGGTGGGGTGATGGCCAGTGACCCATCTGCTGAGCAGTGCTTTTCTGACCAGATTTCTCTCTGTACTGTGACAAGCATCAGCCAGTGGGGCCCTTGAAACAGGAAACTACTAGGGAAGAAGGCCAATATATGTCTCCAGGAAAAAGGCAGAGCTGGTCTGAGAATAACAGGTTTTCTATATCCATAATGCCTTTAACAAATGAATGAAGCATATACTGCGTATTCTTAAGAAACAGTAGGAGAGTCTTCATGTCACACAGGAAATCACACATGGCTTTTTCTCCATTGAAACACACAACCTCAAGTCTACAGTTAACAATTAATTAATTTTCTTTCCCATCTGTCAAAGATAATATGCCTGCTTCTACTGCAGATGCAAAGCTCTGTACAAGACAATTCCTGTGCCGTGTTGCATGGTGTAAATGTACCTTACCCAGTACAGTCAGATAGGAGAATTATCTGGGACTCTTGCTGCACAGTTCTCAGCTAGAATGCTGAACAGATCAACCCAAAACAGTTACTGAAATTCAACTAAAATTTAGTGAAACAGCAAGTAGTTAATGGAGTTGTAGAATATAACTCCTAGGCCTCTAGTGGATTTTTATTCCCAGAGGTTTCTCATCTGGCTTTCTACTTTCCCTTAACTTTTGGGAACTTAGCATGTTTGGCCTTCTGTCAAACTGGTTTGAAAGCGAGCCACATAGTCCAGAAGCTCTAGGGGATGACAGAGACAGATGACAAATATTTACAAATGCATAAACCACATTTGTGCTAAAAAATAGATTAAAGGGCATAAAATAAAAAGTATAAAAAGTAGAACACGGACAAGCATGTTAGCATGCTGTTCCTAATGCAAGGGGTACTGAAAGAACAAAAACTTTGAGTGAGAAGGTCAGGTTGCTTCTACTCAAGCAAATGCCTGTGCTTTAACTGGGTCATATGTTCATGGTTAAATTTGTATAAGTAAATATCTAGAGACCTTGGTGTTTTTTTAAACAGTGATATAAAGGCAATTATATGGTGATGTTTAAAGCGCTCTCTGTTCCAAGGCTGACCCAATGCTAATTACTTCTGCTGCCAAGCTTCTCCAGACTGGCAGCAAATATCCACTGTAGTCCACCTGGGGATCCTGTTTCCTTGCTGATCCAAAATAGGGTGCCTGGCTGCACTGCTCTCTCTGCTCCCCAGCCTTTGGCTTGTGCCCCCAACAGAACCAAGGTGTGGGAAATGCAATGGGGAGAGAGTGACATGGGGTTGGGACAAAGCACAGTTTTGGATCAAAAGGCTCAGGAACACCCCAGGTTTCACAGTTAGGAGGAAGCTGAAGTTGCAATTACACAGGCTGGAGTAGTGGTGGCATTTCCATGGTTCTGCTCTCACACTTATTCTGGATAATTTTGGCCTCTCTTCCTTTGTATCTCCTGCTTGGCTGTAGTACTGTGACTCTTCCAAGAACCCTGTCTTTGAGTACAATTGTAACCAATCTGCTTGGCTAAAATCAATTTGCTTTGTCAGATTCTTTTTCTGCTTTGGAATAGTGTATGTGATTTTTTTCCCCCTATTTCTTTCCAAAGATACTCCTTAGAAGGTGATGTGAAGAAATGGCTGAGAATTAATTCAACCACTGGGCAGGTATACACTGCTTCCCGTCTGGATAGAGAAGAAAAAGAAATATACACAATAGATGTTGTTGCAACAGAGCTGAGTAAGTGATGAAACAACTACATATACACACAGAGGAATACCCTGTCCTTACTCTTCTATGACTAAATCCATGAAAAGTACAGGAACATGTATCTTTAGATATACACCCTGTATGTATATATAAGTATATATTCCTTAAGATTTTAACTTCCTTAAAGAAATCATGGTGCTGTAGGTAATGAGGATTAAAATAGTTTTCATGAAGTTAGCTATCACATGATCTTTTATTTGCTTAAGCCACATGGCATATAAAGAGGGTTAGAATTTCTTCAGTGTTTTCAGCAGCAGCATTTTCTGCCACTTTTTCCTCTATAGCTGTAAAGATTTTAGTCTTTCTCATAGATATCTTTAGGCTTCCTGAAAACATACCTGGAGAGTAGCCTGCAGCCTTGAACAGAATTTCATTCTATTATGAATAAAACTAATACTCTATCAACTCTGAAATATATTAGGATTTCTAGTCCCAGCCATTAGAATCTTTCAATATTGACTTGCATTTCCTGTATATAGAAGAGAGGTGCAAAACTTAAGGAGTTTCATGCTTAAAAAAGCTCCATAAAGCACTGGTCACCTTGGATATGACCACTCCCTGGATGTGATGGTCTATCTGCCTGCTTACCCTTCCTAGTGTCCTGTAGTTAGCAAGAGTTGGTGATAAATAAACCATACTTGTTAAAAAGCAGTGGCAGCTACCACGAATTCCTCAGGTCCTCCTGGGACCTTGCCTCTGCAACCTTCAGACACAATGACACTTCCCACTTCCTTCCAGCTCTTTCACCAGCTTGGTTTCCGTCCTCTGGACACATTGGTAGCTATTGGTATGTCTGCAAAGCTACAAATGCAACAACCCAGCATGTGAATTCAAGATGTAACTCTGCATTCTGTTAAACTCTACAGATAACGCCGCTCAGAAATCCAGAACATCCTTGATTCTACACTTACATGATGTGAATGACAACCTTCCATATATAGTTACGGATTATCCCACTTTCTTCTGCTACCCGGTCATGGGAGGAGAGAAAGCTCTGATTCAAGCTACTGATGCTGATGAACAGTGGTTTTATTCAAAATTCAATTTTTCCCTTGCGGATGATATGAATACAAGAAATAACTGGGAAATCTCAAAAGTCAATGGTAAGCTAATACAGCTACTCCTACAATGATATGGGACTCTCTTAGTACTCTGGGAAACATAAAGAAATATTTAATTGCTTTTCACTCCTGTTATTGCATATCCAGTATTCCATGTAGAAAAAAAAATTAGGTTGTTGAGAACACCTAAGTCATTAATTATTTTTTTCAAGAGATGACATGTAGTATGTTGCAAGGTAAAATTTCATGAGTACTTGTGAGACGAGAAGCAGGTAGAAATGACATGTAGTCTGTGCTTAGGGACTACACATCACTGATGAAAAAGAAACAGAGCAGTTTGCAAACTGTACATTTCTGACATTTATGTGCAAAACAAAGTTGTGCCTCGCAAACCGAATGGAGCTCTTTGACAGGGGCAGTAAACACAAGGATAAGTGCTTGGCTGATAGAGCCTGTCTGGATTCATAAAATATGTTTGATGAAGTATCCCACTAGAGAAAATTGGGTTGCCATGGTGTTAAAGGGATAAGTTATGAAAGGATAAATAATAATTTAAAATTCAGGAGTTGGAGTAAATGGTCAGCTCTTGCAGTGAAGGGAATTCCTGTGTGGTTTTCCAAAGGTTTTTTTGCTAGGATCTGTGTAATTCAATACATATGGGTATGCAGTGAGAAGCCAAAGTTTACTCATTATATAAAGTTATTGGAGTAGGAACCAAGTGTGAAGAGTTTCAGAACATTCTTGCAAGACTGAGTTGGTTGAACAACAACATGTCAGATGCTAATGGGTCCTGGACTCACAAACTCACTTTTGAAATCATGGGTACTGAACTGGCCATTATGAGTCAGGAAGGAGACCTGTAAGCAGTTCCATGGAAGTGTGAGATCAGTTTATCAGTAGTGGTCAGAAAAGCAAATCAAATATTGAGAATTACTAGGAAAGAACCAGAGAAGATAACCAGAGAACATCATTATGACCCCATGATTTGTTCAAATCTTGAATTCCAGTCTCTCTATCTCCACAAAGATGCAGTATAACTGGGAACAGGGTCAGGGCAACAGGGATAATGAGAGTTATAGAGTAGCCCAATACAAAAAAGTGCATGGGAGCAGCAAAGTAAGCTACTACTTTTTGTCTTGGAAGACAGTAGGGAGAAAATATGATAGAGAGTTATAAAATCATGAGTGCTATGGTCAGAGTGGCCAAAGGTTCATTCTTTGCCCTCTCTTCCAGTATACAAACCTAGGAACCTTCACTGAGGTTCACTCACTCCAAGCTTGTGGAGTTATTTCCAGTGCAGATAGAATGAGGAGGAAATTGACTTTGGAACTTGCTGTCACAGGGTGTTGTCTGTGCAGAAATTTTCTACAAGTTCAAAGCAAGTAATTACATCTTGCTCAAGAAACCCCTGAGCTGAAAATGGTTGAAGGCTGTGAGGGCATTAGGAAAAAAATAAAATACATGCTTGCAATCTCCACTTGATCTAAAAACTTGATCTTGACATCAGTAGAACTTTGATCTGTTCCAAGTAGCTCTTCTAGGCTTTTCCAAATTTTAAGGTGTCTCAGGTGTGACAGTATAAGTGGGCTGGAAGGATGGCCCGTCCTACTAAATTACCTTGTAAACAGTTTAAGCTGGTATTGGTTTCTACGAGTATTAAGGGCTATTCTTGGTTTAGATGTGATGCTATTAGTGTGGCACCAGTGTTAGATTTGGGCTGACATAGAAATCAGGAAGCAAATTCTATGATCACATTATGCTGAAGGTCAGACTAGGCTTTTAGGCAATCCCTTTTTGCTTCATGTCTGCAAGCCAATGAGACCTTGGAAGACATAGAGGAAAACAGGAACTAGCATCACATGCAAAACAGCCTTAAAAAAAGAACATTTGCAACTGGAATAAATGTTGAGATAAATTTCTTTCTTGTGCTGACATGACTCTCTGATTTCCTGCTTACAGCTACTCATGCTTACCTCTCTCCAAAACATCCAAACTTTGAAGAGAAGACGTATAATGTTCCAATAATACTTAACGACAATGGAGAACCACCTTTGGAAAACAAAGTGAATCTTAAAGGTATACTATGCACAGAACTGCTAGTTTCAAGACAGCAGTTACATTTATGACTAACCAAATGTAACTACTACACTTCTCATTAACCTCATGGCACTTCTTTTTGCAGTAAACATCTGCACGTGTTCAAGTGAAAAGTCATGTTTTGTTGAAGTAGATCGTGAGCACTCCTGGCCAACCCCCGGGCAGGCAATTGGGATTCTAATTGGGGTCCTGCTCATCATTGGTAAGTCACTTTTCTTGGTTGATTTGAAGCCAGATCTCCGAGATATGATGGTGCTGCTGCATTTCTAACACTATTTCACTTGTTGGGTGAAGATTTGGTGTGAATGCTGCAGAATGAAAGAGGGAAGATCTTGTGATTGTGTATCATGATGCTGACAACTTAAGTTTTCTGTGCTGCTTAATCAACATACAATAACATAGGAATCGGTTAGGCCAGAAGCAACTGCTGCACTTGTAGCATGTTGTCACTTCATTGTTACCTACTGCCTTTTCTTTGTCGAGCAAGGGATTGGAGCTTGTCTTGGGCACCCAGATTATAGTGAAAGTATTGAAGTTTCCAGGGATGTTATACTTAAAATATCTGTACCTGTAGCTTATGGTTATGATTTTATTAATTTATTTCAGCTTTGTAGGTTTACTTTATTCATATGGAGAGTTACTCTGAACTGTGGGAATTTACATGAACAAAGTATAGTTACATCGTTAAGCAGTAGTGAATGGTATTATGTTCTTACAGGCTCGAGCTGATGCAAT
The DNA here is from genome assembly GCA_035584735.1 of Pseudotriccus pelzelni. NCBI lineage: Eukaryota > Metazoa > Chordata > Aves > Passeriformes > Tyrannidae > Pseudotriccus > Pseudotriccus pelzelni. The sequence continues at coordinate 127,411,950 of JAWMRA010000078.1, read as the reverse complement.
TTTAACAAGTAGCTTAAAACTTTTTTCAAAACAAGATAAAATATTTTTTAGTATTAGGATAGAATAGAATACTTCAGTTAGAAGGGACCTACAGTGATCACCTAATCCCATTGCCTGACTATTTCAGGGCTGACCAAAAGTTAAAGTATATTTTAAAAGCATTGTCCAATTGCCTCTTAAACGCTGACAGGTTTGGGGCATCAAACACCTCTCTAGGAAGCCTTTTCTAGTGTTTGACCACTCTCTCAGGAAAAAAATGCTTCCTAATGTCCCATCTAAACCTCCCGTGGTACAGCTTGGAACCATTTCCACATGTCCTATCCCTGGATACCAGGGAGAAGAGCTCAGCACCTCCCTCCCCACTCCTCAGGGAGCTTTAGAAAGCGGTGAGGTCACCTTAGAGCCTCCTTTCCTCCAAACTAGACAAGCCCAAAGTCCTCAGCCACTTCTCATAGAACATTCCTTCCAGTTCTTTCACCAGCTTTGTTTCTGCTCTCTGGGCACATTCCCATTCCTTAACATCCTTCTTCAATTGTGAGGCCCAGAACAGCACTCAGTGCTCGAGGTGAGGCTGCACCAACGCTGTTACAGTGGGACAGTCATCTGTCATGGCACACATGACAAATCCCTGCTCAAAGGCAGTGAGGTTGAACAGACACTTTGGCATCTGTTCAGATCCTAGAGGTGAAGTTCTTCTCGGGGGGAAGGCCTCTGAGCCCCTCGGCAGCTGATCCTGCCCACCGGTTCCTCGGGTTCATGCTATTGGTCCAGGGCTTCATGGTAATTCCCCAGACCTGTTTTTTTCTACTCAAGAGGTAAAGCGCCATGGATATTACAGTGCAGATGTCAGGGCCCTTGCTGAAACGTCTTTTCAGAAAGTTTTCTCTTCCCATTACTGATGAATGCTCTCTGTTTTTCAGGTATCATTGTAGGGGGTGTATTTTGCCACATGAAATACAAAGAGAAACATGAAAAGAGCCATCACAAAGATGCAAAAGATAGCGCCGAACTCAACAAACTTACTTAAAGACTGTTTCATCAAGTGACAAAATGTGGAAAAAATGCCCTCTGGGTTGTGAGTAAGTCAACTTTGCAGCTCCCAAAGCCCAGAAGTGTGCTATCACAAACTGAATAGCAGTTCAGGGAATAAAGTCCTGCACTGCATTTGAAGATATCCCATGAAATTATATGAAATTCCCTGACTCTCAGCAAAGGAGGTCTGTAATCTGTCCTGGGTCATGCCTGCTTACGTTATGTTGAATTTGTACTAACTATGTGACATTTCAGTTTTTCATTTTTGATATCCTCAGAGTAGAACCAGTTTGTAAAGCACCATAGCCTTGCTTTACAGTTTCCAAGTCAGAAAAAAAAGACCATGCCAAGTCATGTAGAGTTGGGTAATATGCTGCAAATATCGTATCATACTGCTGCAAATACTGCTCTTGCTCCCTACACATTAGACAAGAATAAAAATTTTCTTTCAAGGTTTTAGTGCCTGCTTATTTTATAAAATAAATTAAAAAGAGACAGTACATGACAGCAAACCATTGCTGCTTGGTTATCTATTGTATTTAACCCTCACTTTCATATAATACAGATTAAAAATGGCTCTTAGGCAAGTGACATGTGTCCAGCTGATTGAAGATGCAATGATTGCTGGAGGCACTTCTATCTTAGTTACAGTAAAATGTACTTGAGCCCAGGATGACACTCAGGGAAGGGAAGCCTTTCGCCTGACAGCATGCCTATAGAAGGGCATTTTTGGTGACGGTTTGTGGGAGGTCTTTCTTTTAAGCTATAAATAAAATCTGACAAATATTGTGTTAAACTAAAAAGACAATATATTTTTGAAAACATCAAAGAAAAGGTCATATGGAAATGAGTGTATTTGCTTACCCAGGATTTTTAATGGCTTTTGAATACAACAGAGAACTAGAAAGAAAAGAGCACTTTTTTAGTGGCATTGCATTTATAATAGGTTTTCCTAGAATGCTGCCAGCAAAAACTTTGCTTTTGGGCTTCAACAACACAACCCAATTGTACCTCTTACCCCAGCTTCCCCGGCTGTTGGAGTTCTGTTATTTGCTGTGGGGCTCACTGCTGGAATGTATTTATTTTATGATGGGAATGCAATCCATTATATTTGGAAAGTATGACATTCAGTTACGTCAGTGTGTCCAGGGATTAGGATTAGTATATTGTTTTATAAATAAAGGAGCCAAAGTTCAGGAGTTGTACTTGTGTGTACCCACACAGCTTTATCTGAAGATGAGGATAATGTGCAGAAGTTCTCCTTTGCTTTACCTCCTTGACCTGTCTTTCTGTTTGATAAGTTTACCCAAGCACATCTCCTGTTTTCAAAGATTTCTTTTCTGGAGAAAGGTCAAAAAATTTCTTGTCTTATTTACCTACATTCATGGCTGGTTTGATAGCAATGCCTGCAGAGGCATTGGGGTGATTTCACTGCATCCTCTTCCAGCTACCCTCAGACCAGCAAAAAAGTACCCCCCATCTTCAGGGTCATGAACACATCTTTGGTCTTGAAGACTTTCAGTCTCAGTGCATTGGGAGTCAACCCTACTGCAAGTGTTTACCAAAGGTGGTTCACGTGTGGTAGGAGAGGTCTGAATGCCACCGCCTTGGGGTGCTCCCTCTCAGCTGCCCTGGGCGGACACCGCTAGTGCCAAGCACGTTTTCCCTTGCTGCTGCAATGACCCCTTGACAGCCCACACTTCTGACTGCAGCAGAGCACAGACAGGGCCTGCAGCACCCTGACTGCCTCACCTCACCTCCGCCGCCTTCCCCACCCCAGTTGCCCAAAGTCCTCTCCGCTCAAGGGACTTGTGATGTTCACGCTCGTGCAGGCATAACTAAGCAATGCAGCTGCTAGCCGGCCTGTGGCTGAGGCATCACATGCTTCTTAGTGCTTCTTGTACTGTGCAGTAGTCCTCCCTTAAACAAAACTAACCAAGCTAAAAAAAACCCCTTAAACAAAAAAACCCTAATTTCCAACCCTGACACAAGCGTTCTCATTTTCGTCACCCTCCTCCTGCCTGCCTGCCAGGATTTCATCCCCAGTCCTCCAGGGGTTTATTTAACCCAGTCCTGCTCTGGGTCCTTCATTGGTTCAGTATCTTTTGGGAGCCAGACAAAAATTCTCACCCAGCCTTAGCTCTCCCCCTGCAGCAGACTGCTGCCCCCAGCCTCCTTTCCAAGGGACAAATTCAGTTTTCCTTGGGTCTCTGGAGAGGAAGAGAAGCAATACTTATTATTATTCCTTCCCAACATGCTTCCCACCAGTTCCAGCTGGTTCCCAGGTCCCTGCAGGAGTAGCAGATACTAGAACATTTTGCCCTGTACATTACTTTTTTGCTCTGAATTCAAGTTGTTTTTTTTCTTTTTAAGCTCCTCAAATACTTGACATGTCAGTTAGTCACTGTATCCTTCAAAGTGGTTTCATTGACACTTATTGGTAATAACTGACAACACATAAACCACACTTTCACTGTAAAAGCACTGAAACAAGAATTTTTACGGACCTCAAAAAATAGTTCTCTGAAGTTGGCGGTATTATTACTTTTTTAAACACCTTTGAAATATTTGCTTATACTCACTTTTTTATTCTTGAATAATAGATATTCTGGTAATGGTTACATGCCAGAATATTGGCACGATTTTCACACCTGCAGGATTAACTATGAAGAAATTAGTAAGGTCTGCAAGCATTAAAACCAAATTAGTACTTTCAATACACGATACTTAAAAGAAAATGTTAGAGAAGCTAAAGCTCTTCTACTTTCTTTCCGCAAATTATTAGAATAACTTTATACATTGATAGGAGGGCAAATTTTGAAAACAGTGTTGATGGCTTTGGACTCCAGTTACAACCTTTCTGCCAAGAACAATATCACACAAGAAGTCCAGTGATGAAATCTGCTGAGAATATGTCCTCTGGCACTGCTCCTTTCCTTGGCTCCTCCTCCAAGCATGCAACATCTCATTACAAGGTTCACAGATAGCAAAAGATGTTTCAGTGCTTTCTAATCCTTTTTTACAAGATTAGAGGCTTATCAGGGTTTTGATTATCTCCAGGATTAATGGAATACATTAATTAAACTGTCATTATGCATATTTTTCAACTCTTTTGTAAATACAAACTTGAAAAGTACGAACAAGATTTTTATCTGGGTTTATAGAACAAATGCCACAGAACGGCAGCTCTTGGGGAAAAGAAGCACGTCCTTAATCCATGTTTTGAAGCAGAGTTCATCCGCTCTGCTCACGTGATCAAACGTGCAAGGCTGTATCCACCCCACATAGCTACTGCTGTGCCTATCAATGGGGATAAAGGTAAGGCAGCCCCCCGTGGCATGGGGATGGATGGGGAGGGCTGTGTGCCATCAGTGTGGCTGGGATGGCCATGCCACCCAGCTGGCTGGAGCCATCAGGACTCGTGGGGGGACAGACTCCCCCAGATCTGGGAATGCAGGGAGAATTGTGTCTTCACCCATAAAATGGCTCTGTAGTGAGCTGCGGTCTTGGGGTGAGCAAACACCACGTGGAGGAGCATAGAGGGCACTTAGGTGGGATTAGGAAGCTGGATGTTAAAGGGCAACTGGTTTTGGCTGGAAGCAGAGGGATGCTCTCCTAATCTCTCTGTGTAGCAGCTAATCCCAGGTGCACCTCACTAGGAGTTTGAGAAGATTTTGATTTAAAATAAATAAACACATTTATTCCTGGTGCTATTTCCCACAGATTTGCCAGAACTGAGAGCTAAAATTAGCTAATTCCTTATGGAAACTAGACCAAGGAACCATATAATCCATAGAGTTACCAGTCCTAAACACCAGAGGTCTTGTGCCCAGTTTCTAAATGTGATTCCAGTGTCTTTCACCCCCTCAGAGAAGTTCTCCTTGCCTCTTGACTGATTTTGCCTTGTAATTGAAGCTGTAAATTTCTGAGTCCTCTGTTCAAGACACAAAGCCCCAGAGCTACAGGTCTGTGCCACAGCAGGGGAACACTTTTCTAACTCAGAATATTCTGTAATTCTGTGATCCTTTAGGGACAGAGCTCAGAAAAAGGAGGCACCATAGTTTGTGACCAAAGGATTACAACACGAGCATACATTAGTGCAATAAAAGGCCGTGGAAACATACAAAAAGATGGACAGCATGATCCTGTTAAGGATCCTAAGAGAGGAAAAACACTTCCAGTTTTTTGATTGCATATTCCAAAAGCAAAACAGAAGATTAAAAGCAAACCAGCAGCAGATCTTTGAATTTGTTGCTGAACAGCATGTTCCTCCGCTGATAGTGAAAGATTGTACAGTACAGGGAGACAAACTACTTGAGCCTGTTCTATTTAGAGCCTGGGGCCCACAGATGGACAATGAGTACAGTTGCAAACAGATATTATGCCACAGATGAACTCAAGAGGAAGAAGATGGAAGCTGGAGATGAGGGGGGACCTCTCTTGTGCATTAGTTCCATCAGCAGGGGAAGAGCTGGGGTCCAGTTGCTGGCAGTCAGCACAGGCACACACCTCGTGTTGTTTCTCCACCTGCCAGAAACTTCAAAGAGTTCACACACTGGGCTTTTCATTGTAAAACTATATGCCTACATTTGAATTATTTGTTTTGCTTGGCAAAGCCAAAGAGTTGCAACAGCTGAACCCAGAAGACTTTTCCTCAGGTGAAGTTCATGGAGGGTTTATCGCATCCCTCTGCTCACTGTAGTGAGCTCACCCTTGCTGCTTGTCCCTTCCCAGGAAAGTGACTTGCCTGTCCTCACTCAGCACTGAAAGGCCACTGGGGGAAAGCAGTGGAGGACTGGTAGTACTAGAGTGATGCCAGCAAAGGTTTACTGACTTACTGCTGATTTACTGACTGATTTACCTGAGTTACAACTGTTGAAACTAACTTGCCCCAGCTGGCCGAGCAGGCTAACAAGAGATGGGGACTGGCATAGCTGGTGTTGTGTTGCTTTCACACATTCAATCTGGACAGTGAAGAGTTACCAGAAGAGCTGATGGTGGGAGCAGCAGGTAGAAAGAACAGCAAGGCAGCAAAAAGCAAGACATACCAAAAAATGAAGTGTGCTCTGAGTCTTAGCTGAAGACCTACATGAGTGGACCGGCCTGAAGGCTGTACAGCAACTCTGAACCATCACTGTCTTTCCTATGTGGAAGGAGATCAGTGAACTTCAGGATGCATATACATACTTCTGGATCTGATGACCACAGAAGAGTTAGAGGGAGAAGTGCCAGGGGCTTCAGAAGCTGGGGGATTTCCAGCTGCCATCGTTCTTGAGCTCCTTTTCCTGGTGGCTCCTGCTGCTAGACCTGACTGAGAAGGCGCCTGTTTTTCTTTCATTTTTGGCCAACATCTGAAAGGCTACAGATTTTTTTTCTTGCCCTTTGGATAACTCCGTTGATGTTAAAATCTACTCTTATGAAACTTTTTCCATTTCCCCAGGAAATATTTTGTGTTAATATATTCTTATCCTTTCCTTATTGATTTTATCTGCAATGCCTTTTGCCAAGTCTAATTTTTAGAGCCTTACGTTTATTGTCCAAGGTTCCAGTTGTTAAGTGTTTTGCTGGGCTCCACTTTTTTTTTCCATGATGCACAGTGCACTTCTTTTAAGTGAGGCACAGCTCACAGGGGTTTATTATTTCTGTACAAGTCAGCCTGTCAGTGTGGGCTGTCAGACAGAGTGAATGAGTAGGTAAGAGGGCATCTTCCTATATGCTTACCTCAGGGGAGCTGAGGCCAAAAACAAGCTGAATGTTGCCTAATTAGGTTAAATAAGAGGGAAATGAGGAGGAAAATTAGCTCAGCTGGTTAGAACATGGCTCTAATAATGCCAAGGTCACAGGTTCGATGCCTGTATAGGCCATTCACTTGAGAGTTGGACTTGATGATCCTTGTGGGTCCCTTCCAGTTCAGAATATTCTGTGATTCTGTGAAGGGGACACGTGTGAAGCCCTAGACAGTGTCTATTTTTGCTCATTTTTCTGGCTATGTGGGTTCAAGCATTAATAAGCCATTTTGTATTAACAAGTAATTTAGTTACAAATATCAGGTGTTTTAGGAGCATCCTGGATGTTGGGCTTGCAGTTTATCACCTGCAAATGTTTTTGCCTTTCCAGAGGTCTGTTATTGTGCTATAGAGGATCACCCCGGGGATAGCAGGACTCTGAATGCCGCAAATTACAGCATGTTTCTGTGTCCCCTCCTTGCATTGATCAGTTGTTTGCTTTGCAGTCATCAGTGAGTGTCATTTTTTAAGGCCTAGCTCCTGAAAGCTGTAGACTGTAGTTATGAAGGCAATTGCCTGTCTGTCAGGTTATGTACAAGCTCATGTGCAAAAGTTAGACCTGATGATCACCTGCACGGGGCTGTGGGCACCTCCTGGAGAGTTCCAACTGGTCTGCCAGCTCAGGCAGAGCCTGCCTGCCTCTCACTAGCATAGCTGAAACTGCTACACAGCTCCTTCTGTGCTGTTAGTGTGGCTGATGTCCCGGCTCTGACGACAGCACGGCTCTGTAAAGACTAAGCAAACACCTGGCATGAGCAACAATTAGCAACAGCAGCAGTCTGGTGATGCCCAAAGTGGACTGGCTGCCCCAGCAGAGCATCCAGGAGCGGCAAGAGCCCTGCTGGAGAGGGAAGGAGCCAGAGCCACTGAGATGCCAAGTAACTCAGGGGGTGTGATGTAAAGGATGTTCAGATTCCAGAGATGTGGAAAGAACTATTTTCCCAGAGGCTCAGGGAGGCATTATCATAGCAGAGCTGTGATGATAGCCACTTTCCCGGAATATTTGGAGTGAAAGATACTCTGGGCATTTAAATATTATTGATACCAGCAATCTCCAGAGCCTGTCTGATTTGCAAAGGACTATCACTCAGTCTCGGTCTGCCTTTGATGTGCATTCCTACATATGCACAAAGAGCATTCATTTCCTTTTGCAGTGTTTCATTTGCTGCTAGGAAGTCTCTCAGCCCCTCAGAGAGGCCTGTGGCTATTAAAACATTGTCAGTAGTTTTCATATCACTGAGGGTCTTAAACAAACTCTGCTAGCTTTCTGCTGCACTGCATACCAGAGTTTTACCATGGTCCAGAGTTATAAATTCCCACAGTAAGACCTGTGTCTTCTCTTCAGAAATCACTCGCCATCATCATTGCAACTGCCCAAAATATTCACCTGAAAACTGAGTTCTTGCCAACACCCACTGCAGAGTCCCATTTTCTAAAACTGTAGTATGTAACAGAGCTGCCCTCTCCCACAGAAGTATTAAAGGGTGTCACCAAAGTACACAACAGGAGGAATAAAAAGATGCACAACTCAAATATAGTCTGAAGATGCTCTTAAATTGTTTGCATCTGGAAACATTAGTTGGAGGTAGTCTTAACAAAGAAGTGTTTCCATAAAACACTTCTACAAGAAACATTCCAGTAAAAACTAGCATGCATGGGAAAAAAGCAGTTCTCTGTTATTGTGCTGTTTCCTGTGCCATTTCTCCTTGTGCCACTTTTTGTTTTTACAAAATGTTAACAGCAGAATTACTATAACCAGCCTGCCAGTGACATTGTTGTTTCCCAGGGTGCCTTCAGAGGCTGATTGTCTGAAAAGAGTCAAATGTTGCAACTAATGTGTGCCACCAAGGATGTAGAGTGGACCAATTGAAACTGGAAGAAGGCAGAAGTTATGGAAGTAGACAGGGTTTTCAGTCAAACAGCCTGGGACCAAAGCCAGAGTGGAGGTATGGGCAAGGCAGGTCCATTGTTGAGGGTGATTCAAAACACCAATGAGCCTTGAGCACAATGAATCCAATGGGAAAGCAGGGGTGCTCTTTGGAGTCACAAAATTACCAGGAAACCTAAAAAGCAAGGAGGATAGAGAAGACAGCCACTGGAGCAGGGTAGTCGGGCTAGTTAGGAGCAGTTGCTAATGCCTATGAGCCCTAAGCCTGTTGCCAAGTCTGTTCCTTAGGGAACACTTTGGTGTCCTCTGTGGCCTACAGGTTCTGGGCCAGGAAGGCTCAGGTTTCTGACGCAGATCCTGATTCATATGTGCAAGGCCCAGGCAGATGGCAATGACACAACCCTTCCTAGCTTGTCAATATGGGAGCTTGTGGCACTACCCCCTGAGGTTCAAGATGTGTTTAAAGCTGTCATGACCATGGGAGATGTCATATAAAGAGTCATGGCCATGACTAATGTGAGAGGAAAATGAGATGTGAGCAAACAGAAAAGGGTTAAGCAGTGAAACGTGACAGTCTTTCTCAGACCTTTGTAGAGTCGGGCAAGTAAACACAGCATGCCTCAGTACTTTAGCTGAAAATGGGTTCAGATAGCAGTGAAAAGTAGTTCTGTGTTTTGATGACTTCCAATACGCAGACGTCAACTGAAAAATTAAGGACTTTTGAAAAGAAGGTGTTCACAATGCAGGTGTTCTTTTCCTTGGCATGGTGGCTGATCACCTGTGCTGTATTGGGGATTCAAGTGGAACCACCAAGTTCAGAGCAGAAGCAGGGAGGAATCCCTAGATGACAAAGAAGCACCCTGGAAAGTGAAGACATGGAGGGCATTGCCTGAGCAAACATGGCCAAGAGTTCGGTGAACACCACATCCCACTGATGAAGTTTCAGAGGACAGTGGTGTTATTTAACAGTGATTTCCATTGCAGGGGACTAGCTGACAGAGTGACATAGAAGGATTTGAAAATAACATTTAGAAGACTATTTACCATCAGGTAGAAGAAATCAGCCTGAAATTATTCTGATTGACGCTCCATGGAACCTGTTGCTCTAAAGGCCAGGGGGGATCCTTGCATGGAGCCATCCATCTCCAAGGACGGTGGTCTTAAGATACGGTCTTGTGAACAAGGCAGATCAAAGACAACCTCTGAAAACACGGTCACTGATGTCTGGAGGGAACGGAGTGCTGGGGGCTTTTGTGAATTGGTCTGATCATAGGTATTACATGAGTCAATAGATATTCAGATCTCTGGTTTGTATGTCTGTCCACCAGAAATTGTCCACATTCCAGGATTTCCAACTCAATTTGTATCTCCAGGATTAAATCTCACCTTTTTATGGCAGAGCAGCCTTTAAGTCTTAATTTTAATCATAGCTCACTGTTTTAGTCTGTCAAGGTAGAGCAGATCTGTACTAGGATTTTTACTGGAACTATCTTACTAGGATAATTCCAGCAGAATGACCTCTGTGAATTGCACATTTTTTCACTGTTGGAACTGGGAGGTCTCAGAACAGTATAACTTGTATTTTCCCTTTACTCGGCATCTGCCTTGGTGTTTTGATTACTTGGCTGATAAGTTACAGAAATCTAAACACTGGGGAGAACAAGGACCAAGCCGCCTTTGATAGCACTGACTTCACCGCAGAGTTAGAGGCATCTTTCCCCTCAAAGAGGAGTTCTGCTGGGTTTCAGTGTGTACATGTAGGGATGAGGTGATCATCTGTTTCGGCTTCTCCAAAGCCAAACAGACTCCCACGAAGTGTTTAATCTCCGTTTAGGAGAATACAGCTAGAGGGGCCACTCACTTGAAAAGCCTTTGATGAACTTGTAGCACACATCAAAAAGGCAGATTGTAGTTTTTAATTAGTTGAAGCAGCATCCAAGCTCCCAATATCAAAACTGTGATCCAGAAGAGGGATGTCTATGGTCTCTTGGAAGGCATTGTGTAGAAATACCATGACAGTCACTTTTTTTTGCGTTAGATAGACAGATTACCTTGACGAAGATGTCCCAGGGCAAAGGGAATCAAAGATTACTCTAGTTTCTCAAGAAAATAAGTATTATATCATGTCACTATATATCAGTCTAATGTTAAAACGTGGAAAAAAATCTGGAACATCGCTGGAGCATTTAAAGACATTTGGATATTTAAGCATAACAAAATATGTAGAATATGGTTTTCTGTATTCTGATATGATAGATGCAGGTGTGTTCCCTGAAAGCCAATTTAAATTGCAATACTTCCTGCTATCTCTGAAATGCTTCGTTTCTGAAGAGTGTGTGATATAGATTTCCAGATTTTACTTGATGCAGAGTTCTATTGTCAACATAAGTGACAAAAATCTGGACTTGCCCTTAGTATGAACTTCACCTTTTACTAGCAAGCTTGAGAACAACCCTGGATGCACCAGCACAGAGTGTTATGGGCTTGTTCATAGACAGAGCAAAAAAATATGCCTTTAATGTTGTTAATTCAGTAGAACCACATGATGCAAATGTATGGAAATTCATCAGCTAGCTCAAGATTTGGCAGTTTTGTTTTGTGCTTCTGACTTTTTAAACCCAAGGCCAGGAGCATCCTAGCCTGGGTATGGTATCAAGGGTCTTGGATGTGGCAGTGGTATAACGGTAAACAATAACAACATCATTATCAGGATGCTGCAAGGATGAAACTCCTCTTTTTTCACATTTCAGGATCTGTCACTGCCTGCAGGACATGTGAGGGCAGCTCTACAATCATGCCACTTAACTGCAGTACTCAGTGAGGGGCTTTTATTCATTTTGGCTGACTAGACTGGGTCATACAAGGGGAAAACAATGAACAAAAGTCTATAGAAAGGGAGCTTAGAGTTCCCTGCAACAACTGTGAAGAAAAATGTCAAGGATGAGAAAATTCAATTATGGCAATTTAAATTCATTTTTAAGGCAGGAGTAGAAAGATCTCCAGGCGGGTGTGATGACAAAGTTGACACAAGTTGCTAGAGGAGTTACCTGACAGCAACTATTTATGCATGAAGCCCTACCTGATGTGGTTGATGGAACAGAGCACCCATGAGCAAGCAGTAACTCTGAAGATGGACAGGACACACACGGTAGAGTGGGAAAGGGAGCAGAAGTGTGGAAAGGGAAAAGGAGCAGGAGAAGTTTTACAAGAAGAAAAAAAACAGCAAGGAAGAAAGAAAACAAATAAAAGAAAAAGCTCATACAGAAGTATAAAGAGGAAATAAAGCAGTAAAGAGGATGTGGTTTACCTGAGGAACAGAAGAACCACTATCTCCACCAAAAAAAGAGTAGGATAGAAAAGGTACAATCTCAAGAAACTGAGCGAAGAACAGGAGACTATCAGTGTATGTCTTAGTCATCAGTCTGAAGCAGAAAACAAGTCTTTAGGATGCAGTGATGAATGCAGTCACGTGAACATACTTTGACTTTCCAGGTTAAGCTTGAAGAAAAAAACTCTACAGAAATTTAAATGCTTCTAGATGTACTAGCCAGGAATCATAGAATATGCCAAGTTGGAAGGGACCCACAAGGATTATCTAGTCCAGCTCCTGGCCCTGCACAGGACAATCCCCAGGAGTCACACCATGTGCCCAAGAGCGTTGTCCAAACGCTTCTTGAACTCTGTCAGCCTTGGTGCTGTGACCAACTTTCCTGGGAGGCCTGTTCCAGGGCCCAACCAACCCCTGTGTAAGGAACTTTTTACTAATATCCAACCTAAATCTCCCCTGACACATCTTCAAGCAATTCCCTTGGGTTCTGCCACTGGTCACCACAGGGAAGAGATCAGTGTCTGCCCCACCTCTTCCTTTCATGAGGAAGTTGTAGACAGCAATGAGGTCTCCCCTCAGTCTCCTCTTCTCCAGGCTGAACAGACCTCAGATACTCCTCATGTGGCTTTGCCATCTTCTTTGGACACTCTCTAATAGTTTAATATCTTCCTTACATTGCACTGCCCCAAACTGCACACAGTATTCAAGGTGAGGCCGCACCAGTGCAGAGTAGAGCAGGACAATCGTCTCCCTCGACCAGCTGGTGATGCTTTGCCTGATGCCCCCCAGGACAGGGTTGGCCCTCCTGGCTGCCAGGGCACTGCTGACTTATATTCAACTTACTGTTGACCAGGACCCCCAGGTCCCTTTGAACAGTGCTGCTTTACAGCAGCTCATTCCCCCACCTGCACATACATCCAGGGGTTGCTCCATCCAGGTACAAAATCTGGCACTTTTCCTTGTTGAACTTCATATGGTTGGTGATTGCCCAGTCCTCTGATTTGTCAAGGTCTCTCTGTGGGGCCTCTCTGCCTTTGAGGGAGTCAACAGCTCCTCCTACTTTTGTTTAATCTGCAAATTTTCTTAGTATCCTTTCCAGTCCTGTGTCCAAGTCATTTATGAAGATGTTGAAGAGCACAGGGCCAAAGATGGAGCCCTGTGGAACCCCACTAGTGACAGGTCACCAGTCTGATGTTACCCCATTCATTGTTACCCTCTGTGCTCATCCCATGAGCCAGTTGCTCACTCAGCCACATGATGTTTATCCAGCTGTGCTGGGCATTTTGTCCAGAAGGATCCTGTGAGAGACAGTATCGAAAATCCAAACAGATGACATCATCTGGCTTCCCTTGATCAGCCAGGTGGGTTACCTTATCATAGAAGGAAATCAGGTTGGATAAGCAGGACTTTCCTCTCATGAAGCCGCACTGGTTGTGATCAACGACAACATTGTCATTCAGGTGTTTTTCAATACCTCCCAGAGTAATCTTCTCCGTAATTTTACCAGGCACAGAATGAGACTGACAGGCCTGTGGTTTCTGGGGTCCTCCTTCTTTCCTTTCTTGAAAATTGAGACAGCATTTGCCAGCTCCCAGTCAGCTGGGACCTCTCTGGATTCCTAAGACTGCTCAAAAACATTGAGAGAGGTATTGTGATGACATCAGCCAGCTCTTTGAGGATTCTGGGATGAATCCCATCAGGCCCCATAGACTTGTAGGGATTCAGCTGGAGCTGCAGGTCCCACACAATTTCAGGGTCAAGGGGGAGGAAAAATGGTGAAGATGGCTGACCTGAAAAACTGCAAGAACTGAGTTAGGATTAATCTTAGTACTTCTTTAAGTCAAAAATAGAAAAATTCTTTGTAGGAAAAGGCAAAGTTACAGAGAAGCATGCCAGAACTTAATTGGCTGAGTATCCTCTTGGAGAAGACATTAGGAATAGTCCTTAAGTACATAAATAGTCCTTAAAATACAAATACTTATGAGCATAAAATCTATGGCCCTAAAGAATACAAACAAATTCTTATGATCAAATAAAACTGTGTTTTGTACGTCAGGAAGTGCAGATGTCAAGTAAAAATAGGCCAAAAATCAGAATAGTTGTTACAATGGAAATGAAAAATAAAGCATTTTTTCAGTAGTATAATAAGAAAAATAGCAACAGGGAAAGAAGAAGTGTAGTCACAAGAGAGCAAGGACTAAATAACTTAAAGATTCAATTCATACTTTGTCTTAGTACACAAGAAGAAAAATTAAATAAAACATGGAAACAAGCAAAGCAACTAAAAAAAGTTATCACATTTTAGACATAAACAAAACTTCAGGAACTCTAATAATGGACTTCCATCTCCTAAATTCGACAAGATTTAGTTACATGCAACTGCAGTTTTGGTAGCCACAATTTGGTATCAAGTTAAAAATGTTACAATTATGAGTAAATAATCACAATTATGATGTTTTAGAAAGGAAAAAGTTAGTGTTCTGGGCCAGGTCTAGTACTCACTTCAGAAGTAGGAATGGCTTTAAAGAACAAGCATAACTGAAAAGAAGGAATAATTAAAGACATGAAAATTATTTCTGAATGCGAACAAAGGCACATGGGTTTATAAATTTAATTATCCTAGGCTGACAGAAGGATGAATTCCACCCTCACTACTCCCCTCTCCACCCTCAAAAAAAAAAAACAAACCAAAACCCAACAGATCTAATCCCACTGTCAGCTGGTATTTTGATTCATTCTCCAATGGGAAATGCTTAATATAACTGATGAAGGTAGAGAATAGAAGTGGGATCAAAAATCATACCAGGCTTTCACAACGAGAACGTAAATGAGATCATATTGAAAACTAAACTACTGGGCTGGAGTACATACAAGTTAGAGTTTACCAAAGATCAGACTTGGTTTCATTTAATTAAATATTTTCCTTTGAAGCTTCAGCAAAGACTGTACTTTTTCCAATGGCATTTGCTAGAGACACGAGTAGTCTTTAACTGTCAGCACAATGCAGAATAGAGTATTACAAAGGAATAAAAGGTGACCTTGAGAAATAAGTAATAGGAATGGGTTCAATGTTAATACTATGAAGGGCACCATTACTTGGGCATCAAAAACAATTTTTGCTGATTCTGAAACCACAGATGGGAAAGGCTTGAGAGGAAGCCTATTATATTGTTATGCTGTTGGACAAGCATGCACCACTTCGACAACACAGTCATGAGAAAAGCAAATATGTGCTGATAGCAAATTATGAGTATTGGTGTCTCACACTGTGAGATCCCATCTGAAACACTGCGGACATTCCTGGGCATCCCCTGTCAGGAAGGATTATTTGAAACAGGAGCAGATGAGATAATAATCAGATTAATGAACACTATCCTACAGGAGGCAGTGGCGCCTGCTTAGCAAGGAAGAGAAAAGGAATACAAAAGGTTTCTAAAAATACATCAGGAAAGAGTAAACACCAGGGGAAGAAAAATAGCTATATAAGGGAAAGTGGCATAAGATGGAAATCTAGACTAGTTACAAACAGCATTAGTGTAGACGATAGAATTTGGCTTTTATGACTCAGAAGAGCAAGCCTGTGGCACATCATCCCAGTAATAACACTGGAACAAGAGATTTGCCTGGTATCAACATGCAGCAGGATTCCCGCATAGCAGGATTGCGCTCAAAAGGTTTGCCTGAGAAGCAGAACACTGCAGTTGGTGGTCCCCTGTGCTCCTGGATGAGGAAGAGGAGGCAGGCCCCTGTTTCTGATGGCATAAACACCTGTGGCTCCTGCATATGAGCTGTCAGCCTGGTTTAACTAGAACACTGCAGTTGTCCCTAGAATTAAATGCTGGATGCATGGAAATCTAAAAGTGCTCGTCTGCTGCTGCCAGCAGAGCCTCTCATTACTGTTCTGCTTTAGGAGTACCATTCATTCCTCCCATTTGAATGAGAAGCCCTCCACGTCAATCTAACTGTTAAAATTCATGCACTGTCACTATATATATTGGGTGATTATACTATATCACTTCCAGACATGCACCACTGACACCATTCCATAGTGGAGGAACACATACTGTGCTCTGTTTTTGGAACTGCTAGGTCTCTTGGCTGCCAGGAATCCCCTATAAACTACACAGTACCACCTTCTTGTGGTGGAAGGTAATCTTTAAGATCTACAGAAAAATCGTATTTCCGCAGGCCATGCATTACAAAATAAAGCTATAAGTTGTGTGTAGTTTTACAATGTATTTTTTCCTTGTAACAGTAAATATCTTCAGTGAGTATAGTGTATACCAAAATCAGTCTACAGCTGGCGTCTACACGAGACAAAGCAACCATCATTTTATCGCAGACATGTGCTTCGAAGAACTGCTCTGTTTAAAAGTTACAAAATCTTTTTGAAGTCTAAGCTTGGATGAAGCTAATCTGCACAGGAAACAAACAATTTCCTTTCTTTGTATATCACTGTTCTTCTTCCATTTCAGCTCCCTAAGAGCTTGTGCCTTTTTAAGCAAATAAATAAGCTGCTGGGCTGCTGGGAATTGGGCAGCTCTGTGTTCCTCATCTTGCACGGTGATTGATATGTCCACAAATGTTGGGTTTATTTAAGAGCCCAGTCCAGAGCACAGGGCCTCAAGAGTCAGATGTTCACATTTCATGTTTACTGCAAGAGTGTGAATAACTTCACATTTACTGGGCCCAGGATTTAGGAAAACAAGAAGAGAAAATCCATGTTTGTGGCAGAGAATATAGGACATAAGAGGAAGCAGGGGGATTACAACTAGGAGGGAAATCTTGGATAGCGACTAAAGGAAAAGTAGAGAAGGAGAGAAGAAATTGAGGAAGTCGAGCAAGAAAGGCATGTAAATACAGGGGGAGGTGGTATAGTTATTAAAGGAGAAAAGCCCTCACCCACCCAGCACTCACTCAGGAGCTGGATGAGAGAAGAAACATAAGGCACAAAACTACAAAAGATTTCAGAAGCAGTTTGCTGACCATGCAAAGCAGGCATTAAACTCAAAGCATACCTAGGTGCATTCAGGAACACAGAATCATAGAATCATGGTATCATATAGGTTGGAAAGAACCCTTAAAATCATCGAGTCCAACCATTAGCCTGGCACTGCCAAGTGTACCACTAAATTGTGCCCCTAAGTGCCACATCTATGTCTCTTTTAAATACCTCCAGGGATGGTGATTCCACCACTCCCCTGGGCAGCCTGTTCCAAAGGACCCCTTTCTGTGAAGAAATGTTTCCTAATATGCAGTCTAAACCTTCCAGGCGCAACTTGGGGCCATTTCCTCTTGTCCTATCTTTTGTTACCTGGGAGAAGACACCAACCCCCACTTCACTACAACCTTCTTTCAGGTACTTATAGAGAGTGATAAGGTGTGAGCCTCCTTTTCTCCAGGCTAAATGGTCCCAGCTCACTCAGCTGCTCCTCATCAGACTTGTGCTCCAGATCCTTCACCAGCTTTGTTGCCCTTCTGTGGACTTGCTCCAGCACCTCAGTGTCCTTCCTGTAGTGAGGGACCCAGAACTGGACACAGCATTCGAAGTGTGGCCTCAGTGGGGGAGGAACGATCACTCCCCTAGTCCTTCTGGCTGCACTATTTCTGCTACAAGCCAGCATGCTGCTGGCCTTCTTGGCCACCTGGACACACTGCTGGATAACAGGATAAAATTAAGCACCATGAAATTTTCATAAAGCAAATGGTAATGATAAAAATCTACCATTTTCCATCCATAAGAATATTTCACATTGACTTTTGCCTTTCCAATATGAAAAAAGTTCAAATATTTTGAAAAAAAATATCCTGGACTAACAGAAAAACATTGCACTTTTTAAAACTGAATGTTGAAATTTTAAGATAATAATAATTAAAAACCAGACTGAAATATTCCACCTTCCTTAAAGGCTTTTGGTTGTTTTCCTTCTCTAAAATAAAATGCTTTTAACATACCCATATTTCCATGGAAAGTTTCAGTTTTTACATGAATGGCATTGTTTGACTGAAAAAAACTGTCTTCCACTGGGAAAAAAATGACTAGTTCTTGTGTGACCATCCACACGCTTTTCTTTCTTGCCAATATCTTTTTCCAGTTTTGATCAATTAGCCTCCTGCCAAAAATGCTCTGCTCGCTAGAAAAAGTAGCAGAGAGAACAAGTCTGCTGCTGTTCTGTTCATTGCTGTGTGTACCCTCTGCTTTTTCACATCAAACCTTTCCCAGCCAAGACCCTGCGGAATGAAAGTTTCCAGGACAGCCACCACCTCCCTCTCTGTAGGACTAGTATGATGGAATGGGATCAAACCCCATACCTCATCCTCCCACCCTGCCAGAGGAGACACTTCACTGTGCTCAGCGGGAGTGCCCCAACTGGGGCAGGAAGACTCTGCTCCTCAATAAAGACAATACACTTAGTTGTGCTTCACGTTGGCTCTCCTGTTCCCTCAGCTGCCTCAGAGTAGAGTTATCCCCAATAAGTGCTGATTGCTAACAATTAAAGGAGTTCTGTGCGCAAACAAAACTGGTAACGCAGGCCTGAGCTGGGTGCTGAAAATTTTTTTAATTGCTTCTGCACTGAGGATTTCTAAGGAAAGGAAAAGGTGGTTAAGTGTAAGCTCTGCACACAGGTATGTCAGGTATGTAGATCTAGGGTTCCAGTGCTCTAAGTGTATCATTAATTCCACATCATCCCAAGACAGGTGGGTCACAGCTCTGGCAGGGCTGGCGCTGGGCCCAAGAAAGATTTATTTTTGTTAATTGAATCTGTTAACACAGCACTTGGGCAGTGATAGAGTACAGGGTCATGCCAGTAAATGCAGTGGAAAAGTTATCCATAGCACAAAATGGTGTGCATCCCAGGGAGCTGAGTGAAGGAGCAGGGAGTGTCTCCATGTGACTCTCAAATGGTCTGCAACTCCACATTGAAAACAGGAGCTATTATGGAAAAGCTAAACAATACCCAGAGCTCAGCTACTATTTGGCTTCAGGTTATGATGACATTAAGAGTGGTGTCAGCATTGGGGTGGGATATCTCACCAGCTCAGTACGCAGCTCAGCACAGCGAGCCTTTCCACGAACTGCCCCAGCTCCAATGTGGGATGGATGGTGGGTGACTGCCCCGACAAGAGGGCTGCTCTTTTCAGGAAGAGACCTGGACTCTTCCTGGCAAGGAAGGAGTGGCAAGCTGCAAATCTCACTGAGTGGAAAGAACAAACACTATGACGTAGCTCCTTGCTGGAGCTTGGCTGGAAGGTGTAAACACAGCCCTTGCAAACCTTCATTTGACTGCTTGCTGGTATGGTTGAACAGGGGCTGGAACTGCTATGACAACAAGCCTTGGCAGAAATATTTATGGGTCTGCAGCTGCTTAAAACCAGAAAAGCTGCTCAGCAATCAACTTGTGGTTCTATCTAACAATGTGAGGAGAAGGGTCTCTTATCCCTCAAATAGCTTAAAATTAGCAGATGCTACCTTGGCAAAAAAACCCCAAACTTTAAAGTTTTGTAATATTTATCCCTTACAATTGGTGTTTTTGTTGTAGCATTTGTCCTTGAGTCCATGTTTCAAAGGGAATCACAGAATCACAGTCTAAGAAGCCTGTCTGAATAAAGCAAAGCTTCATAAAACACCATGTCATGACAAGCAGTGTCACCACTCAAGGACCGGTGTCAGATCACAGGCACACCTTTGGGTCAGTGCTGTCTCTTCTCCAAGCACCAGAGGTACCATTCCCACCAGAACTTTTGATTTCTGCAGAGTTCTGAGGGTCACATGCCCTGAAAGTGTCCCTGGTCCTTATCTTGGGAGTGCTACAGACCAATTAGAGTGGGTGGCCATGTCACTGATGGCCTCCTCCAAGATGTGCTGAACACCTGCACTGTGGGAAGGGGGGTCAGTAATTTTACTTAATCAGCCCCAAGGCACGCAAGGAGGAGAAGTTTCTAGGTTTTAAATGGGGCTGTTCCACAGGCGGTGTTCCTCTAGGTCCTGATAGGCAATAAACATCACCCATGAAAGGCACAACATCAACACCAGGAGGGCAGACCTTGAGGTGTTACAGACTGACCGGGATAGAGACAGACTACAGGGTTTCTTTGCACCCAGAGCTGCTGGCAGGAGCATACAGTAGAGGTGGGCAAAGCGCCTGCTGTGCAAATCCTGCTCTTTACGCAAGGATTTCTTTCCTTGTGTCAATGGACATGTTCATCACTGTTTATCCTGGCACTGGCCGGCAACAGCAGCAAAGCCAGAGGTCTCTTTTGTTTGTAATCTCTGCTGAGCAGATGAATCATTGCCATGCACCATCAGATCATTTCTGGTTTATAACACCCTGTTCATTTCATTACAAAAATCCAGCCTTGCGTGGAGTAAACTAATTTGTCTTCTACTTGTCCTCACATCTCCTTCAGTATTTAGAATATGACTTCCACAGAAAAACAGAAACACTGCTCTGTGCCTGGGGACAGCTGACTCTGGCCATAGGCGGTGTCCAGGACTGCACTTTCTGGGCACCAGCCACCATTCCACAGATGAGCTCCTTTGAAACAGACCCCTCTTAGTTGTCCAGTTCATGTCCTGTCATCACTGATTTCCTGTTTCATCCTTCTTCAAAAGCAATATAGCCCTGAAAAGTTTATTATGCCCAATCCTGTTTGTCTAATGTCAAGTTTAAAAGTCCCCTGGCCTTTTTTTTGTGGTTTCACCTTGGTACACTGTACCTAAACCTCACTGCAGTGTGCATCTGCTCAGCAGCTACCCTCAAATCAGGAAATGACTGTGTCTCTGTGGTGTTGTGCTTTAAGTGTTCACCTTACAAAAATGTCCAGAAGAAGCACTAAAATGAAAAGCATCTGTAATTATCCATTGTATTTTCCAACCACAGCAACCCCAAAAAGAGCAAAGAACCTCAGGCCCACCAAGGTCAACAGGGATCTTCCCTGGAATTTGGAATGAGGCTGAAATTGTATCTGTCCACCATGTATGCAGTGCGTACAGTGGAAAGTGCTCACCATAGAAGCTCCAAACAAAGGGAGACTGTTGCTGAAATTAACCCAACAAGCACAACATAGCTCATGCTCTGGTGTGAGTCTTCTAAGATATCATACTACAGTTTCTGCTGTCTTTCTTTTTTATTCATGGAACTTCTTGTATCATCTGTGAATTTCTTTGACTCTATGTAGTAGTAAGGAACAATCTGCAACACGCAGCTGTTAACAAAAACAGCAAGGGGAACGATAACCTGGCCAGAACTGTAATACTGGCTATTAGAAAATAGCCCACAGAAAAGAAAACTTCACTAATGCCCAAATACACATACTGATATTGGCACTAAGTGTTTTTCGTGCCCCTGCTCTGAGCTCCCAGGGGCTAACATAGATGGCTGTATGTGCTGAAGCCTACAGGTTATCACTGTACATCTCCCTTGCATCCATGTCTCCCTCTCACCCATGGAGTCTCAGAACAGCATAAAGGACCATACTGAGCTGTGCTGCACCAGCAATCCTAAGTTATCCCAACCGTCAGGGTGGCATTGAAGCTGTACACTTTGAGTACTGATTTCTGTGAGTGTGATATACACTGAAAAGAGGTATCCCAGTTCCTTCTCTGTTCACTGCCATGTCCTGTGTCACCTACCATGTCTGGGCTTCATAGGGACTGATACAGAGACCTTTCTGCTTGAAAAGCTGCTGCAGTTTAAGTCTCTGGGCAGCACCATAGCCTCTGTTCACAGGGCATGGCAGCTTAGAGAGGTTTGCTTGCTGATCTTCACTCGGGGTTGTGACTCCACAATTTTCCATTGAAGAGAAAACAAATAATTTGAGTGTGACTGATTTTTAACAGAAAAAACAAAACCCCACGAAAATGTTGTATGTAAAGGCTTTTGTAAACAAACTGTGTTTTGGAATTTAATTGAGGCTTTGCATGCACATACTAATGTCAAGCTTAATTTATTGTGATTTGTTGCTTGAAAAAACATGCAAAAAGCATATTCCTGCATGCTAGCTATTATTTAAAAGGCAAGACTCCATTAATAGGGCATTGCAGCTTAGATCACTGCAGGACAGGGGACAGAAATCCCTTTGCCTGTGTCTCTCTGGTTTTCCTTCTACCTTTTCCGGTCTACTTAAAATAGGAGCTCATGGGTCAGGCAATGTCCAGCTTCATGTTTGCACAGTGCCTGTTGCAATGCTGCCTGAATTGGGCCTGGGGATGCTGCTGTAGTTGTTTTATAGTAACATGATTGATAATTCTATACATTTCAGAAGCAACAATTAAGGTTGAGAAAATTGTTATGATTCATCCACTGCTTTGTCATTATTGGCAAAAGTCACACCTATCCCTGCACCAGACTGTGCTGGAATAGGAACCAGGGAATTTTCTCCCCTGGCTCTCTGGGGTCATGGTAGGGCTGTAGGAAGCAGAGAGTTCCTCCATTCCTGTGTCTCAGACAGCAGAAGATGTTAATCTTGGGAAGTGATGTACTGTTCTGAATGCTACAACAGGATGCCAGACCTTTCGTGATCTTTGAGTTGAAGCCTTGATTGCATATTACAAGCAATCACAAGGCAAGCTTGAAACTTCAGGCACTACAGTCACCTTTATTATTCTCTAGCACTTTGTACCACTGTGTGCAAGGAAAGACCAAGAGGGCGGTCAGGCTAGTGAACGACTTTATCTTCCACATCAGAATCAGATACCCAAGTATCTGAAATATGAACCAGTTTATGCAGTCATTCAAAGCTCAAAGCTATAGGAAAGAAATATCTAAATTCATTAAGCCCTGTGGCCAATTTGCGGCTTTGTGGGACTCTTTCCTGGGCTTCCTCCATTCCTGTGTGTCACCAGGCCTTCTTGGCACAAGACATGCCTCATCCCACAGCAAATCACACACCAATCACTTGTGCTTTGTCTCTGGGACTTGACCCACACTTCCCCTTCACCCTTCTCAGGGTCATGCTGGGGTCTGCACCCCAGAGAGGAGCCAGTGGAAAGGGACATGATAATTAAATTGCTGCCTGTGGCCAAAACACTCTTTCAGTGACTGCTTGCTTCTCCCCATCGTAGCGTTTTTCATTTATTAACTCCTTTGTCAGGGTCTGGTAGGGAATCCCAGGCCAACACCGTTCACTGGGCAGCTGCCCTTCCAGCTGCCTGCTGCTCCCAGTGCCTCTCTTTGTCAACTCTTTGTTAACATTATGGAAGTACATTGTTGTATGTGTTTGTAAGTAAACTCAAGTCAACTCTGTGTCATGATAAATACAACCACTTCTGGAACTATTGCTTCATTTCACAGATAAGATTGCTATTTGCTAGTGAGTCTTCTTCTGACCTGCTTTTTTTGTTACGTGTACTTATTCCATGTATTTATTCGGGGTCTGTTTGTAATGTTGCTTTATTTTTCCCTGTGGAGAGGTAAACGCAGCTACAGACTACAGTTCTGTGTTTCCTCTCCTACAGCTCAGGGACACTGTTGTTAATGACACAGCACAGCTGAGGCAGGTCAGAATCCAAAGCTCTGGATTTTGAGATTGCTCAACCATGCAGACTGTGCAATGTGTTTTGGGAAACGACCCCTTCTCTTAAGTCACTAAATACCATCAAATATATGTTGAGCTGTGGCACTGAAAAAAAAACCTGAAACTTGTGCCTGTGACCTGTGTGAACAGCAACAAAACAGATCACTCCCATGAAAAAAACAGCCTTGCAGGAAGAGCAGTCATCCTCATACTACCTAATGTGTGGAAAGAACAACAGTCAGAAGTTTATTGAAAAAGCAGGCTGTACTGGTAAATACATTCTGACTGATTTTGTGTTTTTGCCAATCAACCTAGTGCGTTTTCATCTTTTCAAAAAGGACAATATCGAAACAACGGTTTCTCAGTCTAATCTGAAAATTTTCTCTAATAAGGCATCTAGCATGCTCTGTCTTTGTGATGTCTAACATAAATCCATAGTGCTTCACTTTATCAATTAGCCAATCCCATTTAAAATGTTTGGCCATGCTGGAGAGAAGTGAAAGGCACAAGCAAGTATGTCTTCTCAAACATTGTGCTTTCAGGCTGTAAGAACTGAGGAGTCTGGAGTGCTGTAGGAAGGAGGCAGGAGCAGCCATGAGATGCTGAGCTCTCCCTACTATATTAGGTAACATGGAAGTGAAGAAAGCTGTGCAGGATTACAAGTAGGATTACAAGTATGTTTCTCTCTCGCCCTCTTCACTATATTTCTCTGTTGTACATATTCCAAGCAATTTGTGGCTAAGTTTTAAATTCTTTTTGGAAAGTGATGGTTAGCTAAAGGTTGGTGACAATAATAGTACATCTGACCTACATATCATTGCTTCTCTTACAGCTCAGGGTGGTGTTGAACAGAAGGTGTTGACCACTGATCACTGTGCAGAGGACTTAGTGAGCTGTGACACCCTGAATCTAAATTTTTTACAATAGAGATGTCTACAGCTCAAAATCACTGCCCCCATCAAAGTCAGCATGCCTGCAGGAAGAGATGCCAAAGAATAAACAAGAATGGGAAATTAGTTATCCTCTAACCCTTAGAAACTAATCTTGCTTCAACTAATTTACAGTACAGGCAAAGTTGGAGGTACCACAGCACCCAGCTGGGCCCAAAGAGAATGATGAGTGGATCTTGTTGCCATCAACCTCATCTTTATCTTTGCAATTTTCCTGAAACCAGCATCTCACCAGCATCACAGCAAATATAAGTAGCTTCTTAGTAGTTTATTGATCATAATTTTCAATGGTGATTGAACAACTGGTGTTGAGAGGAACACAGTGCGTGATGGTGAGTTACCTGCTCACTATTAACACCAGGTAAATGAGCACTGTTTTCCTACGTGTGTTAAATGCAAGGAGGTTCTCAGACCTTTTTGACATTCAGTATATCTCTCCACTCTCTCCAAATGCAGTGAGATATATCTTTCCAGTGTCTCCAGTTGAATCAGAAAAAAATGAGCAATAAAGTGTTCCTGCAAATTAATCACTGTGGTAAAAAGCAGCCTTTATTGCAGCTGTTGCCACCTGAGGAGTTTTTACAGATTGGCAATCTGAGGAGTTTTTACTTTTTTACTATATGAAGACAATGAGAATTTTGATTGAAATGAGACTGTGGGATGTGGACCATGGTAGTTAAAGGAATACTTCTTGGCCTTTTGATCATGTCTTTCATCTATCTATATTTTTCTAAAATTATGAAAACTACCAAGTAGCATGTAACATTTCATAGTCAGGATGTCTGAAAAGCAAATATCTTTTCCTAGCAATCAGGATGGATTTTTATATTCTACTTTCTTAACTATAATTCAGTCTGCAAAGTATATCTAAATAATCACAGAATTCAGATGTAACATTGAATTCTGTCAATACGTTTCAACAATGTGTTCAATGGATTTGTAAATTTTTCCTACATTCATTAGTGATATTTTGTTAGCTAAAACAGTGTATTCAAGGAAAACACTGTGAATGGTCAGCATATATCCAGCTGTTTATGAGTACTTGGACACATTGTCACTAAACTGAGTAGATGTCTTTGACATCCTCTCCTGTTTTGATGTCTTTGAGTTTACACTAACAGACATTGCATCAGCAATCTTTCTTGGATATGCCTAAAGTTAAGTGTTGCCCAAAGCTTACACGTTCTCTGATCTAATGATGTAGTCTACATTACCTTGCAAAATACTGAGTTGTCTAAAAAACAGCAATACTTGCAAAAGACTGAATTTTGTAAGAATTATAAGTTATTTTTAGCACAAGCATTTTCTAACTCCTAGGCTTTAAAGGAAATTTCTGTTAGGAAAAAAAAAATTTCCAAGGGCAGACATTTGACCCATCCTTGTGTTTGTAAATACAGAGATTACCATAAAATGTTCTTGTTTATCAAACAATCACATCTTCCTGAGAGCTGTTTGACTTTCTTTTAATTCTGCAGTGGCTCAGTGTTCACTAGCTCGGAGAGTTTACTCCCATCTCTTCTGTTTTACAGAACCCAAGGAGCCAAGCTGTGTCAGGTGGTGACAGAAACCTTCTCCAGACCTCCTCAAGTAAATGACATCTCTCCTGCTCCCTCACTTCCACCTCTTGATTTTCCACATGTATAGCTGTAATAAGGAATGTGAAAATGAGAAACAATGCAAAATCCCCAACCCCAACCTCTCTGGCTGAGAGGAATTTTTCCAAATCACCAACCACACCTAGAGCAGACCTGCCTGGCCCTGAAGGACCTGCATTCCAGTACCATCCACAGAGCCAGTTAGTCAATTTTCATAAATTCCTCATGCCATTCCAATGTCCCTGACCGGTGCTCCTGTGAGGTGCACGCTATGGCCGTGACCCACATGGGGAGCTCCCCAGTGCCTTTGGAAAAGCCACCCCCACCCTCCTTCCATCACACTATGTTCAAGTGAGTCCCACTGTATAAAACCTACATCTTCTTTTTGCCTATTTCTGTACACCTAGAGGACAGAATGTGCTGTCTATATTTAGTGAAAAAATAAAACTGCCCACATTGTGCTCCATTTAAAGTCCATGGAGAGCTTTGTTGCTGATTTTAACATGGAAAGGATAGTGTCACTTCTTTCTCCCTGTGCTGTAGCTGCAACCTCTGAGCTGCTGCCCTTGAAGCCACAGCACTAAGTCAAAGCCTTTAAATCAGAGGGCTCTGTGCACTAGCAAACAAATGCCAATGGGAACTATAGGATATACTTGTGAGAAGTCAAATATCAAGGAAAATAAAGATAATATAAATTGTTAACAGTTATATCAAATAAAGGAAGTGCATTGTTAAGCTGGTAGGCTGTATTTTGTTGCTAATTTTTATTTAACCTACTTAAATAAACTACAATGGCTGTTCTGTGAACACAAAAATGGATTGAAAGTTTCCATTTGATTAAATAAGGAGAAGAAATTACCCTGTGGCTAGTCTGCACATTCGCTGATCAACAATGAAATCTCAATGGAAACTAGTGACCTGCCAACACTCAGCTGATTTGAACTGAGCTTGAAGGGGGCAGTCATGCAAATACCGCTTTGGACATTCATTTAGCACCACTTTAAAGCACAGCTCTCTGTCCAGCTCACAGTATTTTCCATGTATCGTTGGCTGAGGCACGTTGGCTCTGGCTGTACATGGAGATTGAACACGACCAGGTTATGCCGAGCTGTTGTACAGCTGGGTGGATGCCCTGCACACTGGAATCCCCCACAGGGGACACCAAGCACGCTGGGAGATGGTGTGGTTAGGGTCTGTTCCCATGGTCAGGCAACCTGGATGCCAGGGAGAAAAGGAGTTGGCAGCACAGATGCCAATTGCTCTGAGCTCGTACAAGCCAGGGAAAGCAGTCTGAGGAACATGTCCTCTGTGTGCAAATTCCTGCAACCACCCAGCAAGGCAGGGCCCAACTTCCCAATGCCCTGCAGCCCCAGCTCTTTACCAACCATGCCAGAAAGGGTCAACTCCTTCCAGAGCCCCTCCTGTGTCCAACTGCTATCTTCACTTACACTTCACTTTTTCTTTTTTTTTTTAATCCAGTTCAAGCACCCTGGGAAATGTGAAGTTAACTGCACCTCACCCATCTTGGGAAGATCCAGGGGACTTCTGTGCTTTCTAGTGGGACTCAGGCTAAAAAGATAAGATTCAGCCTAAGCACTTCCAAGCTAGAAGAATTCTTGACATACATTGTCTTGAATGTTGGAATAAAAAACAGTTAAAAAATTATAACTGCAGATTTAACAACTTGCTAAATTTTGCAACTCTTTTGCAATTTTTTCCCTAAGCAGTAAATGCTGAAAATACAGTTCCAGAAGAATTTACAGTAGAATATTCTGCTCTCAGCCTCCCTCCAGGCAGAAACTGGACTGAGGGACATGCGTTTAACCCATACAAAGAATTTTAACATAAACAGCCAACCATCCTCCCACTGGTTTCTCAGAAAACTAGTCCATGAATTATCCTTTATTTCAAGATTCATTATCTAACATGTGAAAAATGCTCAACACTGCTTGCTTAGTTGAGGAAAAAGTTGCTGGGGAGTTCTTGTTAGTTCTGTTTTCTGGAAATGTAAGAGTACTTGTTCTCTCTTTCGAATATTTATTGGCTCTTTGAATTTTATTGCTAAACCTGCAGGAAGACATAAAAGTAAGGTTGCTCCAAGGTGACATCTCCATGCCTTTTTACAGAACCTGCGTATTTTCCATACTCTGAAATCCATGCAGATTTGCCTTGTAGAAACAGAAAATCTTTCTCCTTTGGGAAGTGATCTCTGAGTCTCTCTCAGGCAGTTTTCTGCCTGATTAGGAATTGTGATCAAAAAAACCCTAACAATCTCTTTGATTTCAGATTTCCCCAGAGAAGGAAAAATATCAAGTAAGAAAATGCGTTTACAGGTCCTGTTTAGCAGCAAGGCTCCTTGTCAGCTCATCTGGGTCTTTATTTAGTTTGCAGAGACCAAAATCAAACCTCTCCTTTCTCGTACGATTCCCAGGGTTACTTAGACCCCCAGCTTTTTTACATCTGTTTTCCTTCGTTTAAAGGGGAACTGTTCTGCCTCATTTCTTTTTTTCAGTCTTCAAACCTTTTCTTGTTTTTAGTTTCTTCCTGTGACTGACAGCTAGGGAGAGAAGGGTTGCCCCCCTCAGCTTGGGGGCTTCTCTAATTTTGCAGTTCCTTTGGAGTTCTTAATTAGCATGTTTCTGTTAACGTGAGAAAGTCACAAAACTTTCAAAATCATCCTGATATTTTAGAGCTCATTAGACACTGACAATACTGACATATTTTAAACTCATGCCTCCCAGTTTGCTGTTAGCTTTACAGCACCCACATATGACAAGCTAGTAAAAAGGACTGTAGATAATAACTCAGTCACAGCCTGAGAGATGGCTTTGAGAACATTTTTTCTAAATTACCTTCTTCACCGTGGGAAAGACATTAAACTACTTTGGGGGACTGGGTAATAACTCACAAATTGGCCTGTACATTGTCAGGAGAAGCTTTCAAGACAAAGTCAAGGCATTCAAGATACGAACAGTCTGTCTACTTTGAAAAAAAGCAGGGCTGTGTTTGCAGGTGAAGTGGGAATAGTTTCATGCCATGGAAAATGAGGTCCTGACATTGCTGTGTTACTGGAGTAAACTGCGCTGTCGATACACTGATACAAAAAGGGAGCATTGATTGTGAGTACAAGAAGCATTCTGACCTCATGAAGTGCAGCTCAGCTTGGCTGGGAGAGCTTGAAGGAATGATTAATTGAAACAGGAACATTTTATTAGATCTTTTATAACATAATCTGAAAAGACTGGGTGGGGAGGAGTGGGGATTTACATTTCTGGGAGGCACCCGTCCTCAGAAAGGATGGGCTCAGTCTCAGTGTTCGGTAGGTTTTGTGCTTTTTTCTCCCATGTCCCCTATTTTCTATGAAGTTTTGGTTACTGACATCATTTATTGTGCTTAGTACAATTCTTTGTTCTCTGAGGAAAGGATGAAAAATTATCTGAAGCCTGCCTTCAGTGCTCAGAGCTATAGACCACGAATATCTGATTATTGGTGTTTAAAACACAGGGCAAAGCTAAAGCAGCACCAAATGGAAAAGCTCAGAATCAAATATTGAGAAAGATGCTGGTACTGAAGGAAAAGTAGTAACCTGTGGATTAAAGATACTTTCTTGAGGTTTTTTCTTGGGGTTCAGCCCCCAAAGTATTACTGTTCTATTCAGAACTATAGATCCGCTTGTAAAATGGCCTCAGGGCATTTTCACTGAGAAAAAATCATTGCCAATGGACTGGGTTTTGGGGAGGAGGCTGGACACACAGACCTTCCCAGTGCAGGAGTTTGAATTGCCCCATCGTTCTCTTATTGGTTTTAAGTCATCAACATGTGGTAATGCAATTATCATATTACAGGCAGCCTCAGGCAGCTGAACTTTGCTCTCTGGTGGCTGAGATGTAATCCCTGTCCCACTGGTAGCATGTTGAGCTATTAGGCTGGCTTGTGTCATGCCAATTACAGATATAACAAGTTACAATAATGTTATAGTGCCGGAAGTAATAACTGAGATCACCAAAGAGAATGCCTTACAAGACTCACACACAGAAGAGTCATTTAAAGCTGATGCTTCAAGTTTCAATTTAAAAAGCAAGGGCTGAGGTCTGAGAGCATTAGCATTTCCCTGGAGTTAGCCACATATCTCACTTCAGGCCTGCACAGACTGGGGGCTGACAAGATTCACATCTCAGAAACAAAATCCTCAAAAAAATACAGAAGAGAAGGAGATATGATTATGATACTAATTTATGCAAAACCTAGAGATTTCTAGATTAGCACAGATATTTTTCAAGGACATGGTGTTTCCTATAAAAATGAGAGTAGAATGTAAGAGATAACAAAATCAGTGCCAACTACTCAGAAGTATCCACTGTAAAGGACTCTCACTGAAAATTGTTTAAACTCAGAGCAGGAGAAAGAATGCAGCCATAAACTGTAACAAGTGGGAGTTCAACAACATCTGAGAAATGCTGTGTAAAGCCCAGCTTTGTGTCTGTCTTTTCTTTCAGATATCTTCAGTTACAACAAGTAGAGGAGGGTTTTTCAGTAAACCTCTGCCTGTGTGCCATGTCTCCAGCTGCTTCACTTATTTCCTTCACTTATATCTTCTGCAAGAAAATAGTTGCACAGAGAAGTAAAAAGAAGTGGAAATTAAAAGTGAGGCGTATCTCAATGACACGGCTCTATAAAAGGGAATTACTCAGCAGCACTGGAAGTAAATCAGAAAGAAACAAATCCAGGATTTACTGCCCTTGTCAGCTATTTTGGATGAATCAGATCCAACCCCAAATCTGATCTCTCATCTCTGGAAGAAAGAGTGGTACTTAGTCACGTAGTTAGGGACAGTAATGCTTCAGACTGGGATGGTAGTGTGTCTCAACTGTCTCCTGCTTTTGTGATCTGCTCCTGTGCCGAGTCTGTATATCCTACAGAAACACATCATCCTCAATTATTTGTTTTTCAGGGCCCATTCTGTAGGGTTGTTGACCCTGGCCTGTCATCTGGGTTCCTACAGTGGAGAGGCAGCCACGTGGCTCTGCAGGCACTGCCCTCCCTGAACACGAGGCTCTTATGAACCCCTTATGATTCATGGACCATTTCCTGTGGTCTTGATAATCACCAGTGAGCCACATCATTGGGAATTACTGCTGGGGGTGTCTGCAGTTTAATACTCACTGACATATCCTCCAGGTGGTGACTTGAACATAAGCAGCCAGTAAGCACATCATCATGTTCAGCCTTCGTGCCATGCTGCAGAATAGTGATATTTCCATTTAAATGCCAGGCAGGAAAGCAGTGTACTGAGCAGAGTACAGGACACAAGTCAATCTAGTTCAGTTCAATATTCTTATTTGAGAGTTGTTGTGGTCTAGGCAGAAAGCAAAATAGCCTGCAGCTTTTTTGTACTGTTCTCTTCCTAAATGATCCTGAATGATTTAACTGATGTAAGCTACTCCCTCCATTTAGTTTGAGGTCTGAATTGCTTATGAATCCAGATGAGGTGTCATGTTATGCATTCAACAATATCATGACATTTTGCAATTGTGCATGATTTATGAAGATGGACTACTTGAACTAACCAATGTGTGCCCTTTCAGCTGAGAGCTGAGGTCTAGCTGATGCTTTCTCTGTCCTTGCACACACATCAAAGCCCCATTTCTAATTTAATGTCTAGATTAAGTTAAACATTAGATCCATGCACCCATTTTAGGGATCAAGAATATTTGCAAGATGACTCAGCAAGGTAAGACCATGAGTGAGCACCAGCCAGGTAAAGAGAGATTTGCAGCCTGGGGAAACCCAAGTGACTGACAGGAATGTTGCACAAAGGGTTTCCCACACAGGTAATATGTAGAGATATGGTCATCTTAGGAGAGGAATTGAGCACCAGAGCGTGCCTTAGGCATCCCACATCAACCTCTGCAAATTTCATCTTTCTCTATTGACTGAACACCAAAGGGTTTAGCTCCCCCTTAAAACAGCTCTACTCTCCAGAGGTTTAGTTGGAAACTGAAGCGCAGTCAGTTTGATCGCCCCTGAAGAGAACAGCAGGATCAAGAGAACAGCAGATACATACACTGATGTGCTGTGCCTGCTGGCAGGTCAGCAGGGTAAAAGGGGACTTTTCAAGGTCAGAGACAGTTCATAGGTATTTTTGGGCTCCTCTGGTTCAACTGAAGGGAAAACAGGATCAGGAAAGGCTCTGGGCAAAAGAGCAAAGGAATTGCGTGTGGGTGGAAAAACTTGTTCCTGGTTTACAGCTTCTGACACTGGATTCAGTGACTTGTACGTGAAAGCACCATTTTTCAAACGTGCTTTGTCATGAGAAGGCTGTTACAGGAAGCGGGCAGAAAAAATCCCTGCAGTGAGCAGGACACTCACTCCAGCCCAAAGATGGTCACGCAGTTCCTCAGGTGCACGTGTACAAACGACCTTGCTCTGAACAGGGAGAGACAGTGGATGTGCAGCTGCCGGCACTCACTGCCTCCAGCTCTGCTCATCCCTGTTAACCACTGTTTTGGAACAGTTGCTTAGATACCACAAGAGCCTGGCTTCAACTTCGGACAAGTTAATTTGACATTAAAACTTGACAACACCAAATGTATTCCAGGGTTGAGACACACTTACAGATGAAAGCCATAACACTGGTAGACACTAGTATTAAATCTAACTTGAATGAACAAACCTCCTGTCAGAGGTCTAGTCGAGACCCCCCCTTTCTTCTCCTCAGGCTCTGAAGGATCATAAGCAATAAGACCTATATGTGAAATTTCACATGCCCTTGGCTTGCTGGAGCTAGGCTGAGTGCCAGCTCCATCCATCCCTGGCCTCAACCTCTCGAGGGGGGCTGCAGGGCCAACTTTACATTTGCCAGTCCTTGTAGTGAAGGAGCCCTACGATTTAAAGGTCATGGCTGCAGACTCAATGCCATGCCACCCTTAGTGCTTGCACGCTTTATCAGAAGCCACCTGATATGAAAGCTTTCTGGCTCGTCATTTATTTTTGCAAGGACTTACATTAATGAAGATACTGCTTTAGACACCATTGCAGGATATTATTACTTAATTACCTGAGGAAAAAAAAGCAACAAAGAAAAATGGTATTGTAGGAGTAACTCCCCTTCTCATGCTCTCTCCCATCCCCCATTTGTAGTCTGCTCCTGTCCAAGTTGTCAAGGTTCCTTGAATCTGCAGGTAGTGACTCTCTTGGTCTCGAGCAGTAAAAATGGCTGAAAGACTAAGAAAGAAACATTTCTTATTCTTTTGTAGCTTTTAGGGCTTGTGGGTTTTTTACAAATTATCAACAATAATAAGCAATCTCAGACCCCAGTTATCCTGGATAAAAGGTCATTTATTTCTCGTACTTTTCTCTCTTGCATCCTTGCGTATTCTTATGTAGAAACTAATGGGACCTGGTTACTGTACTGTTCTGAAGTGATTTTGTGACTGATATTTCAAACATTCTTCCACGATTTTTCCCTTATTACCAGTATATTGACAGCTGTGTAGGACTTTGCTGCTGCAACAATTCCTGTTGTACTCTGGTGACTTAGCAATTATCTGGGGCAAGCACATATGGGCTTTGTGGGTCCCTCTCAGAGCACATACACAACACTGGGCTATTTCTCCCACTAAGTGGTTCCATCCATGATTTGATAGTCAGAAACACTGATCAAGTAGATTTCACTTTCTGTAAGAACATTAATTTAATAGAAGTTCACTGGATTAAGTCTTGCAGTCTTTAATCAAATATTATTCCCAAGAACAATGGAAAGGAGCCCTAAATTAGTGAGAATCAGAGCACTCTTTCATTGTTTTCTTGTTAATATATCTCCCTTCATTTGGAATGTCTCTTAACTCATTACAACAACTGAATAGTGTGGCCCTTGTTTCCCTTGGGATCATGTAAAATGGTGTAACATGCCACTGAGAACAAATAACCTAAGAAAAGTGCTGTAGACAACATTTTAATAAGCTTTATCAGATGACAAAAAAATAGAATGTTTTCCTCTGCAGACATGGGGGAAACCATGAATCTTGATCTTGACAGTGGCTCCAAGAGAATGAAGGAAAAAAAAGAGAAAGGATAAGGGTTTTCAGTGTCAGTTTTCACTTTTTAAAATCAGAATCACTCGCTTCTTTGTTCTGTAGAAAAACTTTGTCTGTCTACAGATATCTCTCATGCTCTTTTTTGTAATATCTAATTTATAAGAAATGGTAGTTTTGAGCCATACCCACAGACTGAAGCAGCAACTGTATCACAAACATGGTATTTATTTTTACTACCATGAACTTCAGAAGAAAATCAAATGTAAAACAGAATAAATCCCTTCCTTATTTAAACAAAAAGATATTTTCTCAGTTAGGCATACTCAGTTGCTCGGCGCCCCATCCAGCCTGGCCATGAACACATCCACAAATTCTCTGGGCAACCTCTGAGTTAAGAATTTCTTCCTAACATCTAATCTAAATCTGCCCTCATTCAGGTTAAAATCATTGCCCCCTGTCCTGTTACTATCTGGCAAAAAATCTCTCTGCCTCCTTTTTACAAGCCCCCTTTAGGTACTGGAAGTCTGCTGTAAGGTGTCCCTGGAGCCTCTTCTCCAGGCTCTCTCAGGTGTGAGGTGTTCATCTCACACAAGACGTGTCTTTTAAGTCTGTTTTCATAAGAAAAAGCACAAAGAAGTTACTGTAAAAAGAAGAGAAAATTCTTTAAATAAACTGCAGATTTCTCTGCTGGTAATTCCCAAAGGGAATAAAGCCAGGCAGTGTTGACAGTCCTGGAGGGGAGGGGAGGTTTGGGAAGGGAAGGTTTGGGAAGGTTTGGGAAGGTTAGGGAAGGTTTGGGAAGGGAAGGGTTGGGCAGGGAAGGTTTGGGCAGGTTTGGGAAGGTTAGGGAAGGTTTGGGAAGGTTAGGGAAGGTTTGGGAAGGGAAGGTTTGGGAAGGGAAGGTTTGGAAAGGGAAGGGAAGGTTTGGGAAGGTTTGGGAAGGTTTGGGAAGGTTTGGGAAGGGAAGGTTTGGGAAG
>JAWMRA010000078.1:127351614-127376344 GCA_035584735.1 Pseudotriccus pelzelni | reverse complement strand
GGGAAGGGAAGGGAAGGGAAGGGAAGGGAAGGGAAGGGAAGGGAAGGGAAGGGAAGGGAAGGGAAGGGAAGGGAATGTGTACTGCTTCAACCAAATTTTTTCTGAAGGGGTATGTTAGTTATGTTACTGGTTTAGTTAGTATGCTACTGAGTGCCCCCAAAAAGTTATAAAAAATCAATATGCTATACGGGTAAATAAACAGAAGTTATAATTTCTTACCTAACAACAGAACAATGAACCTCAGATAAAGATGAAATAAACAGCCCATTTATAAGTTAAGATTTATAAAGACAAAGTAGTTGTTTATTAACCAATAACAGTAAAGTCTCCATCTATCAGGATACCTGCTGACAGATTTATTTTCGAGTTTAACTAGGAGAATATATTTTTAGAAAAGGGCAATACATTTTTCTTGTAATTTGAAAGTTCAGCAGGAAGAAATAACTCAATCTTGCAAAAAAATTCCTACTGCAGTGCTGTAGTTTTATGAGCACAAGATTTTACCACGATTAGTGTTCAGCAAATGTTAAAAAAAGAGAGGTTTGCTTTTTAAAGAAAGGAATTGCTTTAAAAAAATTGTGATTCTATTATAGTCCCTGCAATCAGAATAGCAAAACAAGAGGTCTAAAGGCATAATGGGAAAGGGAGTTCCCAGAGTAGGAAAGATTTTAGTATCAGTCAAACATCTGCATTCTTCTGTGATGTTAAGATCCCTTATCAAAAACATGCTTTGGCTTTGTGTGATGCTTAGCAAATACGGAAAGGTCTAAACTTAAACTTTTCATCTAAAATGTTTTTTATAGTGAGGAAATAAGATCCTGGCCCATGGATGCACACTGGGGCTGACTGGCTTATACCTCCATGGTAGGTAGAATGGAGAGTGGCTGTGTTCTATCAGCAGCCCATGGTCTATCACAGTTTTTGTGCTGAGTGGATGTAGTTGGAGAGACCTAATGGGAATATGGTAGCCTTCACCCAAGCAGGGAATTAAATTCAAAATTTGAAGGCCAAATACCTCATCCTTAAATTTGACAGAGAGAACTACCACAGTCCATAGCAAAAAAATACAGTGTGGTTTGGAATTGGTCTCCCATCTCCAAAAACTCACTGAGAATATTAGGGGTTTGAGTAAACAAATTTCATCACAAAAAAATAGGTGGCCACTGTGGAAAATCTTCGTGCCATTAGACAAGCAACAAAAACACATTTTAACCATAAATATTTTCTGTTTTGAAATACTATTACGATGTTCCGTTAGTTGCAGAGCTGATATTCAGCTGTTTTCCATCCAAGTTCCTCTGTGGTCTGGAGTTCTTCAGCACAGAACATCACACTACATGCACTGTAGAGCTCAGTGAGGGAAGAGGTACCACATCATGCAAGAGGGGATGTGGTGAGAGAGTCCGCCCAGTTGGATGGGGATGCAAGGACCTGCTCTGCCAGTGGGCTCTAAGCAGAGGCAATCCAGAATATATGATCTGGCTGAAAAGATTCTGATTGACTAGTTAAGTTTTTTGATACACCCCGAGATCTCCTTCTCTTTATCGGAGTTGGCCGATACAGCCTGAAAGCAGAACAGTTTGCTGGACTAGCAGGAGGCCGAGACTGCACATCCTTTGGGACGGGATAGGGCAGCAAATCTGGAAAAACATTGTAAATAACCTTCAACTTCTCTGATGTCTGCCTCTTGAAACGAGAGCTGAGAGTGTGGTCCAGCAGAGCAGCAAGCTGGTAGACCTGGGATATCAGGACCTTGTGCTGCTATTTGCAACAATGTTTATATGAGTTGTAAGATGCTTTGAAAGCTAGCAAGGATCAGGTATAAGCGCTATTTCCGTACATTGTTGGATGCTTATTTTCTATTTCAGGCAGAGAACAGATGGAGGCAGCTGGGATTAGGAGTGGCATTACAATATTCTTTGTGTTTATGTTATGATTTAGTTTTTCAACTATTTAACAAGAGGAATCATGCTTTAATCTTAAAAGCAAAGAACTAAAGTGTGTTTTGAATGTCTTTGTGTTTTCAAGTAGAGTAAGAAATGTTTTATTGAAGACATTAAACTGTGAGGGAGAAAAGGCCTAAGTTTAGGTCTAGATGTAGCGAAGTATTGCATAACCCTCCACTACACAACTTAGGCACTGTAATGTATCTCTTACCTATCTGTAACATAAATCCTAGGAACTTCAAGCCATCCTGAAATAAACTTACTTCTCAGGATAATGTCATGTATATTTCTCACATAGTATAGTTTGACTGGTTTAAATTACTACCCACTGGAAAATTCTATGGATTTGAAATAACATCTTTGCCTTTAAAAAGATGTACTCGTGGTCTAGTAAAAAACTCAATGTATCTACCCAGTGACATGAGACATCCAATTGCACTAAGGTCACTGCTGTTACAGAAAAGCTTACTTGTTCCTGTTCTTTTTCCCTTCATCTCCTCACTACCGATCTCCTCCTGTGTCAGATTTTGACCTTCAAGCAGTGAAGGAGGTGTTCAAGGCTAGGCTGGATGGAGCTCTGGGCAGACTGGTCTAATGAAAGGTGTCCTTGCCCATGGCAGGGGCACTGGAACTAGATGATCTTTAAGGTCCCTTCCAACCCAAACTATTCTATGATTTTATGAATTTGTATTTCAGGTTTTTGAGAACAAATTTTCTTCTTCTGTAGAGCCCATAGTTACCTGAGGTTTCTGCTCAGTCTCTGAAGTTCAGAAGGCCACGTACGCTTGCGAAAGGCCAATTCAAACATAATCTTTGGTTCAGTTTGATTCAGGAGCTGTAAATTTACTACAAATTATATTGATATTCCTAAAACTCTTTTCTGGGGAGGCAGCAGGGGGAGCAGTGGTGGGAAATAGTAACCAAATGTCCTACTTTATACTGGTTGTCCATGTATGTATGAGCTACTTACACCTGACTTGTCCTAGATATGGAAATGTTCATGTTTATCACAACCAAACCATCTCCCTCACCTCTAAAAAGAAGGAGGAGAAAGGGGTTGTTTGCTGAAGGGACTGCTGGTTGTACTTAGTCCTTGGAAAGGCAGAAAAAAAAGAAAAAAAAAGGAGGAGAGAATGAAGCAGAAGTAGAATAAAGTGAAGGAAAATAAATAAAAAAGAAGGAAACTATCTATCTCCAATGTTGCAGCTCTATAACCTGACCTAAGTGTCAGCCTTTGGAGTAGGATTTGAGGATTATTCGTCCCTACTGAGAGCTGGGAGGATGATACAACAATAGGAAAATAACAAGCAGACACTCACCAGAGAAATTTTTTCCATTTGTAGTGAGGTTAGAAACAAATAATCAAAACAAGGCCCAGTGTAACTTTTGCTTTTTCCACAAAGTTTTTCCTGCCAAAAGATGTAATGTCACATGGATCTGGTAAAGCTGCCAGCCTGGAGCCTTCCCCAGGCTGCTGTTATGGCTCCCACCAGAGGAGACCCATGTTGAGAACACACAGGGGCTCAGAAAGCTCCTTGGCTTTCTGCTGCTCCCCACACCTGCTTTCCCTGTTCATTGTGAGACCCTGGTGTCACCACCTGCCACTGCTGTCAGGGTGCTGAGACCCTGGACCTAGGCTGTGCTCATTCCTGTACTGACCCATTGACACACAGCCCACCCACAGCACCTCCCTAAACACCTTTGTTGATGAACTTTACAAGGGTTACAAACCCTTAAACTAGCACAAGACAAGTGCAGAACTAGAGAAAAGAAGAAATACCTGCACACTGGTCCCTGCTCCCAGGAGCACAGCAGATGCCCCATCTACCTGCCGCAAACTCCATGTCCTCCTGAACGGAGAAGGGCAAGCTCCCAACAGATAAGAGTTATCCCCAAGACTTTAGTGTAACTGCCAGATTAAAGAACAAACCTAGAAAGTAACCTTTTAAACCACAGTATTTACATTGTAAAATCACTTGTGTATATCACAAGACAAACATCTCAGAGCAAAGGAATGATCCTGATTGCAGACGAAAACTAAACAGACCATGTCTTAGCTCTGGGCATCTTACAGGCTGCAGACCCCATCGCGCTTCATTGTGTAGGTGGGAAAATTTTGCAAAAGGCATAGTCTGTGACAGTCTAAATCTGGAGGTGATCATACAGTGGATCAGCGTATTTAGCCATGAGAAGGACACAGCTATGGTTTATTTGTGGAAGGCAACCATTCCATGGCACTGGTGCATAGAGAAAACATCAGCCCTGATCCTACAATGCATAAAGTGTAAATCCAGGTGTTCCCAAGTTGTGGGTTTCCCCAGTTCTGTTGCACTCTCAGAGATAAGTAGAGAGAAAGAGAGAGAGAAGCAGAGGGGACAATTACAGGGTCTCCATTAGAGACTGGAGACATCTACATCACCAACATTATGGATAGAAGCTAATTATTACAACAGGATTTTTCTTTTGAAAATGACATTAGCATTAACACTTCTTGGGTATTTAGGCAAACTCAGATGTTTGAAAGCTATTGTAAATTAAATTAAACCATTGCAAATGTGGTTCAGTCAATATCTTATTTCAAATCAGATGAACATGTTTGCAGTGTTTGCAGAAAAGAAAAGCGGAGAAAGTCTTCAATAAGTACGTGCACATAATGCATTTATCTTTACACAGTTCCTCAAGAAACCCTCTGCAATACAAAAGAATTAGTTTCATTAATGCTTGTATTGAACACAAATACAAACAGGTAGCTTTCAGATTACTTTCCCATCAGGGAACATGAAAAAAAAAAGTAGGATGATTTGACTGATTGATCTTGTCATTGCTCTTAATGGAACTTGAGCTTACTTACACCTTGCTTTGATAAGCAAGATCTCACACTGAAAGTTTTTCTCCTTCATAACTGGTATGAACTCAGAGAGACAACAAAGATATTAATAAAAATATGCAACATAATCTGCACAACATTGCTTTTTTGGTCTCCTGCAGGAGAGTATGGTGTGTTTCCAGCCTAGAAGTTTCTGTAAATCAAATGATTCTTGTGACTCTGAGCAATCCTTTCTCTTAATTTGTTGTCAGTGTGATCTGCAAGGTGTAGGACAGAAAGCAGAAATGTAGCTGTACTGTATTTGCAATGCACTCCACATTGAGAGAGAATGGAAAAATTAAGAGCAGACTGGAAAAATAAAATCCCTGTTTCTAAACAATAAGAGCTGTGAGATATCCACTGTTTTGGTTAATATTTTTTCCATGTTAAAAAAAAAACCACAACAAACCTCTTTGTTTCAAGGTGTATTTATGGAAGACATTCTCTAATTTTGCATTTTACTATGCCTCTAAATTTAATTGATGCACTCCTGTGGCTGCAGGCAGGGAGAAGCGACAGTTCAGAGAGGAATTTGTGCTGAAGAGTGTTGGGTAGGTGACCAGCCCACTTCCCATACAGACCTCCAAGCTGTGGCAAGGCTGGAGACAGGCTGTGCATGGGTGTCTGGCACTGCAGACCACTCCGCTCCCAGAAATCTGTACATTAAAGGCTGAGCTTTCATTGAGCAGGAATAGCCCCCAGCTATAGATTAAGAGACTCTCTTGAATTTGTGAGATGTCACACAGTCATTGCCTCA
This sequence comes from Pseudotriccus pelzelni, assembly GCA_035584735.1. Taxonomy (NCBI): domain Eukaryota; kingdom Metazoa; phylum Chordata; class Aves; order Passeriformes; family Tyrannidae; genus Pseudotriccus; species Pseudotriccus pelzelni. The sequence continues at coordinate 127,370,775 of JAWMRA010000078.1, read as the reverse complement.
AAAATTTGCACCAACAGATGGAAAATGTGGAAAATCTTGCTAACCTAATGAGCCCTGTCTTACTTCTTGTCCAGGAAAGCTGGCTGTTTCCTTGCAGGGAGGACTGAGGGTATAACACTCCAGTTATAAAGACCATTTTTTTCCATCTTCAGATCTACTGAACTCCCATGAGGCCTCAGGATGTTTTCATAATTATTTCCAGTTCTAAAATGTCTTGTAAATACAACATCCTCAGCCCCACCAATACGAACAGACTAAACAGGGCTAGAACACTGACACACATCTGTTCCCCTTCCCCAGCTTGGCTGCCTGGCACCGTTTCAGCTCCAGCCATTAGGCCCCCTCATGGCCCAGGTACCTTAGTGGGATAATTCCTGGGATAACATGCATGGATAACACCACTTTGCTCAGGGGGGACACTTTAGCTGTGCCTACCATGCTCTGTAGTCTGCCTAGGGACTAGAAGGGCAATGCCTTGGGATCTCACTCAACAACACAGAGAGAGCCCATTGAGCCAGTGTGGTTCCTGATTATTAAATTAGTTTTTATGGGCTTTTTCATTTCAGTTTGAAATGTCAGAAAAACTTCTGCTGCCAGAGATGCAGCGCTGCAAAATGTAGAGTGTTTTTATGGCACGTAATGAAAAGTAAGATGCTGCTTGTCCTGGGCTGCACAGGAGAGCAGCTGAGGCTGATTGAGGGTGCAGAGGCTGCCAGGACACTGCCAGAGGGCTATGCAAGGGGAGGCAGGCAAACTCATCCTTTCTGGCTCCTGGGAGGGGTCTCAGGGGGGAGGAGAGACCTCCAGAACCAAATGCACAATGTGTTTCACAGGGAACCAGTTCCTGCCAAAGAGGGTCTAGGAGCAAACCGATACCTTGGAAGCAAGGAGACAGATACATACTACAGAGCTAAGCTGTTTGAAGCATAGATGCCATCCTCAAGTGCAAGAGGAAATACTGTTAACTGATACTAGGAGTGCTATTTAATCCATTGAATAAAATATTCAATAAAAATGCTGAATTCATACTGACTAATTGAATGTTGTCTATGAAACTGCCTACTTACAGAGCCTGTCACTACCTCTCTTCCACTCGTTCATTTAAAGACAAGAAATGCCTCAATATCCTTGTGAGGCAGGGACTGAGTGTTGATAAAAATACCCGTGTGAGACAAATATCTTTTGATTGCACTATAAAAATCAAGAAAAAGATCCAGGGAGAGGTAGATGAGTGGGTAAAGGGGTTTCAAAGGAAAGGGAAGCAATCTGAAAAAAAAAAAAGGAACAAGGGAAAAACTGAGAAGCTAGGGAAAAATCCATTCTGCACAAAGCTGACCATCTGGAACACGTTACCGAAGAAGAGATGTGGGATCACATAGATTGTTTCTGGAAAAGGAGGGGCTTCAGGGGCATGGAAAAAACCCAACATGGTTGAATTAAGAGGCAGCCACAAACACTAAGCCAGATGGCTTTTTTGCTTCTTAAAATGATGTATGTTCCCATCTTTCTATATCTCTGCTAATCGCTTTAACACAGGAGCAGTATATGGAGCAAGATGTTGAGGAGGAAGCGGAGGCACCTGGGTAAGAGGAAAAGAACTTTACTTCTCTTGTGTACCTCTCTGTGCTATAAACTGAAATTCAAAACAGGGATGTCTCTCTTACGCAATAGTACATCTGTTGCTGTTCTGAAGCCTTTGGGCACAGAAACTCTTTCCAGACAGTGCAGAGCAATCATTTGGGTGTTTTGACAGGTTTCCAGCTGTAAGCCATATATTTGTTTTATAGCAAATTTTAGGTTAGTTCCTAGAGTTTAAAACATATTCAATCTGCTTTTGTTTTACAATCTGTAAACACTTTTAGAGCTCTATTCTTTATTTAATGATAGATAGGCACAACACAGCTGTTCTCCAGTGGCCTGTATTTTCAGCATAACTTTTTTTTTTCCTACACACACCGTTCAGAGTTTCAAATATGCTAGAAGAACATAGGCCAGAACATCAGGAGGCCAAAAGTGCTCTGAAATAGACAGAGAAGGTGAATGATTTTTATTTTATATCTGCAAGATTGTGCACTGACTCTCTCTCACAGTACCCAGGGCCATAGAGGATGGCTTGGATACATCTGGTATAGGAATATGTTTCTGTGGCTCAGCAGAAGATACTCAAGGGTACAAACAAAACAGGGATGTCAACACAGAGCCTGTTAAACGACAGCACGTAGTTTCTCAGAAAGGTCAAGTATTGCATCACCACTATTATAAATGCTCCCAAGTAGCCAAGGCAGTTCATCTGGGGCTGGTGTCTCAGCATGGCACAGCTCCGTGTCACATAATCCCACAGTGAGAAGGGGCGAGAGGAGCAAGAGCCGTGGGCAGCACCGCAGTGATTGTACGGAAAGCATCGGTGCAGCTGCCCAGCTGAAGTTAAACGCCGCTGCCTGCACAGCCACGTCGGAGGGCTGGATCGGTACCTCTGCTCAAGGATGCCCTCTGCTGTGCCCTGAGGACTCATTCAGCAGGGTACATTATGACCTTCCTGACCGCAATAAAAAAGCTGGTTTCTACTTTGACTTCAGTTTATGCTTTGAATGCTGTGATAAAATGATCTCCCAGCATCAAGGAATGCAATGTGCCATTATAATGAATACCACAGGCCCCCAGAATTGGTTTGGCACCCAAGCTACATTACAAATGTTTGCATATTATCTTCCTTTTAGAGAAACTATGCTGACAAACCGTAACTCTCTGGATGTGCCCAGCTCACGTTCCCGACTGTAAACACTGCACATTCACAAATCAATCCCATGCTACAGCAGGATAAGCAACAGCAGTGAGTCCAAATTCACCTTCTGACAAGTTGATGCAAACACAGTGAATTCTTTCCTCAATACGGAGTCATTCTTCAAAGAAAAGAATTTGTTTCCAAAAAGTCTTAGAGCTTTAAGACAGGAACTCCTGTCATCAGGAGACTTGACAAGATTTTTTTTTCATATACTCACATTAATAACCCAATGCTTCTCAGAGACCACTTGTCTGTTCAAAACAAGATGCCCACATGCACAGGAACAGCTCTGCAGATGCTGAGATCTTTCTCTCCTTCCTCTTGTGAGTCCTGAGTTTCTGTCCCCAGACCTAAATCAGGTGACTCAGCCTTTTGTGAGCTTTAGTTGGGAAAGAAATGCACCATTTTAGGTCATTCCCTTTCTTCTGTCAACTTCCCTTACTGCTTTGGCACCTTCCATTTCTTTTTGGGGATATATGGGGCTGAAAACAGCCATCTCAGAAACTCTTTTGCAGCTGTAAACTCACCCGACACAGGATTACCCAAGTAGTGCTGGGTGGAGGGGGTGGTGGGCAGAGTAGCAAGAAACTGGAAGTACTGTGTTTTAATTTTTATTATTGTTGTTGTCCTCAGGGTGGATCAAGAGACCACAGATGTATAAACACAGAACACAAAATGGTCACTTCCCCCAGAAACTTGCATTTTAACTATAAATGGAGTTCGAACAGAAGGTGTTACGTAGGGAAATAGTCTCTCATATGAGGAATTGTGAGCAAGGATCTAATTTATAATGGAATATAAAGCAAGCAGAGTGCACAAGAGAGCGCTGCATGGTCATACAACAGATGCATTGTGGACAAGCAAGAGAGTGCATTTTTTGAAAGACAGAGAAATGATTTTGCAAGGTTTTGGTGCTAGAAGCAAAAGGGTAAGTAACCTTCTTGATTCCAGCTGTGCTCTGGGGAAAAAAAAAAAGCTATTTACATTATTCACAAATAAACATGGCTGCATCAGATAAAATACTACCACCAGTTTCTTCTCCTCACCTCCAAGACCCCAAATTTTAGCTTAGAAGGATGACCTTACTCCTCTGAGCAGTCCTAGAAAAAAAGGAAGTTAAGAATGGCTTTGTATCAAAACATGTCCTAGTAAGTTATAAGAACTGTGGGCATTATCAGACTGCTCAAGGCAAGCTGGGATTTATAAAATATCTTCCCACAGGCACTGATCCAAGGCCTGTTAAAGTTAACAGGAGTCCTTTCTCTGACTTCAGTGCGATTAAGAGGAGGCCTCCCACCCATCCCACTAAGGCTCTTATACAACTGACAAGAAGTTTATAGGATCCACTCTGCACAGTTGATCATGGAGTAGGTTCCATCACAAGCTCCCTTCAAAGGCCTGGAGACAAGGGCTGACGTACTGGATGTGTGGCATGTGTAAACACGGGAGGCCACCTACTGAAATATAAAACCTCAGAGGAGAAAGCTTTTTATGCGTCTAACAGGATATTTCTAGCACTTCAAGAGTTAAGAGTTTCTATGAATTTGCATGACACTCATTTAGATTCCTTGACAAAGGGCTCATTCTCGCAGAAGAATCAGCAACTGAAGAAGCTGCCACTTCCTGCACTTTTTTCTGTGTGTTGCACGAAAGACACTTGCACTAATGAAATGTGACTTCTCTCACGTCTCCTCCTCCCTGTAGAATACCCATCAGCCACATGGAAATTTTTGCCAACTTTGGCACTGTCTGCATGCTAGCAAGCTGTGCTGGAAAAAACCAAAACCCAAACCAAAGCCAAACCAAACCAAAACCAAACTAAACCAAACCAAAAACCAAACCAAAAAACCCAAACCAAACCAACCAAAAAACCAAACAAAAAACTAACAAAAACCCAAACAAACAAACAAAAAACCACACGCACACAAAAAAATCCTCCAAACAACCAGGCAGAATGAGAGGAGTTACCTTGCTAAACAGTAGAGGGTGTCAGCAGCAAACAAGGCAGAAGAGCCACTCAGACAATCCTGCACACAAGAGAACCTGAGAAAAATAAAACTGATCCACTGGTGAAGCAGTTTACAATGACATGTTTAACATTTACCATGGTAATAGTCCAATTTGTAAATGAACTGGGAAAAGATAAAACAATCATGGTCACAAGGAATTATTCCAGAGACTCTAGCACTGATCAATAAAGAACAACAGCTCAAAGTAGAAGGACATGGCACTGTGCTATTCGCTGAAATGGCAATATTTTCTTCTGGTACATGCTTAGGAAAACACATAAATTCTGTAAATTCTCTAAAAGAAGACCAAGAAAAGACTTAGGTTAATTATTAATGCCTTAGGCTGGCAATAAAACATTCCCATAAGGATTGAAGACAAAGATAATGTGGCAGCTCACTCCACTGCAGAGGTGAACAACCATGCCAGAGAACATGGTGAGGGCGGTCTGTTCTTTCTAAACAGTTTCAACCCACACCAACATACATCCTTTTTTTGGTTTGTTTTAATGCACAGCATCATTGTGTGTTATGTGTGTGACCACTGTAGGAATGTGGATAACCTCGTGTTGGCCAGTGGCTGATGACATTCCTCTGGGCAGAAATGGGGCAGTGTGTTCCCACTGTGCAATGGAGACACTCCCAGAGCTAACTTGGGGTTCTTACTTCCATTTTAGCCACTGCATATGGGAAGTGCCAGTATTCTTCTAGCAGGCACTTTCATAGCAAGGGAAAAGACCTCCCCGTCTTTTTTTTGGTCTAAATCTCCATGTGGCAACTTAGTAAGAACTCAGAAGGAGAGATATCAAACATTTCACTTCAATTGTTCACTTATATACCTATTGGCTACAAAATTGTCATGCCTGAATAAAAATCATGTGTATGTTTTTTCTGTTTTAATAAGTAACAAAGACAAGTTTGCTTTCTGAGGAGCTTTCTGAACATTTGTATATTGCTAATTATCTTTTCCATAAGTATGTCAGCTAAAGTTCGCATGGAAAAAAACAAATGACAGGATGTTGTTAAAATGGGTCCCAAGAACCTTTCAAACAAATCACAGTGGTCTTGTTCTAATCAAAATTGAACGTGAAAACAAACATGCTTGCAATTTGCATTTTGTCAACCTGGCTCATATGTGAAAAAATGAAGCACGTACAGTTGAAGTTTAAGATCCCAGTCATGCAGAGTAAGTGAAATTGAATCGAATTAACTTCCCAGAGAATGATGCAAGCATTTGAGCTTACCAATCCTTAAAGTACTGTAGATTGTTAACTCATTGGCAAAAAAGTTCTATTTGAGAGCTTCACCATTCCTCCATTACTGGAATAGGAAAGCAGCTAATGTACAAAAACTTGAGCTCCAAGTAAGTCATAACAACGCTTAGGGCCCCACTCCATCTGCTCCCAGTGCTAGTATGCACACATTCAAATTTATGCAAGACTGGAAGAGCTATTTCTTGATAATGTAATGCATTTTTCTATTTGAATATGAGTATGGACTAATGAAGAGCACTAAAAATCTGGAGATAGGTGATGGGCCATGAGGATGGCTAGAGAAAGCAGGTCATTGCCTCCCTGGTACAAAACCATTGTCTTCACTTGGCTTAACGCTGTAAGATGTTTAGAACAGCTATAAACTGGATCTTCAACTAAAAAACCATTTAAAATAGACAACCTATGGGGAAGAAAAATGAAAGACAAACACTCAAATCCCTGGGAAGCCAGAAGGGAGTTTAGGCAATACTGAACTTGTTGAGTAGAGCACAGCATTCCCTGTTACAAAATGGATGTCCATGCAACCCATGGAATGGGGTCAAGAATCTCTGCATAAGCAGTTTCTGGATATTTCTTCAGAGATAGATTTTGTCTGACCCCATCCTATGAAGTGTATGGACATCTAACTTTTTTTTTTAAATAATAAACAAGGTGGAGGGAGCAGGCTGCAATTCTGAGGATCTGAGGGGATTAATTCAGGGCTGCAGATAGGTGCTTGAACACCTGGGGGACCCAAAGCCAGGAACCCATCACTTCTTTCAAGAAACAGAGCAAGAGTCACTGTTTTCTTTTGAAGGCACCCACTGTTTACTTCCATGACTTGTGATGAGTACTCCTCAGCGAAGCAAGAGACCAGAGCTCCAAATAACTGCCAGATCCCAGGAAGCTGCAATAAACTGCTGAAGCAGGGGAAGAAAAGAGAGACAGGAACACAAGCTTTTCTGTCAAAACTGCATCCCATTTCAGGTTCATATTGGAGAGATGCAGGATTTCAGAGTGAAAGGGTCTGAGAAGACTTAGAGAAAACATAACGGTTTTGGGTAAGGATGGTTGACAAACATGAGGGAACACTGTGGTTCCCTCTTGTGAGATTATGATTGTTGTTTATAGGAGTTACAGAAATGAGGCAGAAACAGACCTGCAGCAGTGAGAAGGCAGCAGCCTTGACAGCACTTTTTGCTGTCATGTACTTTGCCTCAAAGATGTATATTTTGTGTCTTCTCAACCGGGTGTCCTGGTGAACTTGGCACCGCTCTGGCCAATTCCCCTAATCCGACCTGACTGTGAGGGAAGCCCCGTACCTGCTGACCTGGACTGAGAATATCTCAGCAGGCAGCATAAGAGCTCAAGGGAAATGTCTAGGGAAAGTAAGTACTAAATTGCTTCTGGACTAGATACATCCAGTCTGTCTAAATTCATTTCTGAATATAGCCCTCAAGGACAAATATTGTTCCAATTTTAAGATAAGACAAACCTTCCCTTCACTCCAGTGATCTGTGGAAGGGATGGTATCTGTTGTTTAACCCTGGCTGAGGAATCAGTTAGGCTATAATTGTGTACTGCATTATGAATCTCAGTGTGCTAACACAGGGAGGAGAACAGCAGGCATAAGGTTCCTAGGATTGGTGATACTGACTGTTAGCTGGTCATTTTTAGGTACCCATGGTCTAAAAAGGAGCTGTCACTGTTTTCTTTTGCATAGTATCCATTACAAGAGGTTCAGGAACTGATTCAATTAATTTTGCAATTCATACCCTTATCTATGACTTCCAGTGTCAGCTGTGGAAGAAAATAACTGTACAGGTGTTCTGTTATTCAAATTGCCACCACGATCTGCAGCTCTTTGTGCCCCTACATAAACAACCCTATCACCAGGAAAAAAGAGCCTATACATACATATATTAGAAGAAGTAACTGCTGGATTATCAGTAAACTGGAATAGTTGCCACTTTTTGATCTGCTTCAGCTGAAATCAGCACTCCAGATAAGATACTACAGAATTCCACAGTCAGATGCTCCATTTACTGTCCGCCCTACTTTTTTTAGCACCCAGTTCTCCAGACGTGAACGCCACACCAATTACGCGGCAGTAGATTTCAGAATATTTTGACATCTGTGTAAATAACTTCACCAATGAGGCTGCCACTATTTTGATCTTCCGCTATCGTAAAATCTACTGCAGCTTATCAAAGGGATTCAAAACTTCTTTGCTGTGCTCGCAAAACTTCCGAAGCGGCTGCAGCCACTGCGGCCGGCGCGGGGCCGGGGAAGGGCCGGAGCGGGGCCGCTGGCTGATCAGATGCTGCCCCCTGCCTGGCTTCTCGCTTCCCAGCCCCGGCTGAGCTCTCCTCATGGCAAGGGACGCGGCTCGCAGCTCTTGCCTCTCCTGGCACAGAATCACAGAACCACAAAATCGCTAAGGTTGGAAAAGGCCTATAAGATCGCTGAGTCCAACTACGAAGCCAGCACTGCCAGGTTCACTACTAAATCGTGTCCCTAAGCACCATGTCCACAAGTTTTTTGGACACTTCCAGGGATGGGGATTTCACCGCTTTTGGGGCACTCTGTTCTAATGCCTGACCATCCTTTCCGTGAATATTTTTTTCCTAATATTTAATTTAAATGTTCCCTGGTGCAACTTGAGGCTTTTTACTTTCATCCTACCACTTGGTACCTGGAAGAAGAGACCAATCCCACCTGTTTACAGTTCCTTTCAGGTTTCTTCAGACTAAACGACCCCAGTTTCCTCAGCCACTCCATGATCACAACTTCAGCCCGAGCTGGCAGGTATGCTACAAGAGGAACTCCAACAATAAGCTAGTGGTTAAAGACAGGAAAAAAAATAGTTATTTCCCTGGGCAAATAATAGGCATCAGATAGCCCCTTTGACTAAACAGTTGTCCAAATCAGCATCATTTAAAAGGGAGAGGAAGGACCTAAGTCAGTCTTCAGCTGAATATAATATAATTATCTCATTTTGTAAGGCAGGCATTCTGGATTATTTGTCCACAATCATTTAAATGTGGCCAGTCAGATGCAAGTTGAAAATTATTTCCTTTTCTATAAATAATGTTGAAATTTCTAAACAATCACACCCATCAAAAACATGAACAAAAGTAAAAATCTCAATTATGCCTAAGCAATGAAAGCCAGCAAAAGAATAACTTTAGACTGGACCTGTAATAATTTTTCTTTTTATGATCAAACCTTGCTTCAATTTGGCTTTAATTTTACTACAGTTTAATTTAAATTTTAAAAGCAGTTTTTTACAAAACCTTACTCAGAAAAGTTGAAGTAGGATATGTGAACAAATTCTAAATTTATTGAAATTGTCCTTTTCCAATGCATAGTTTGATAAAGTAGCACTCGCCAGTGGAAAATTATTATGCAGATCAACTTCTGCCACTGCTGCATCCTGCCTTTCACAACGAGATGTTTCCAGTAGGACTTGAGGTTATATGGTTCTGCTGATGGTTTTAGCCTGTTCAGGTAATGAACCCCCATAAAATCTCTGCCAAAATGATTGGGTAGGCAGCTTTTTCCAAGACTTGCTGACAACTGGGCAGGACTCTCACCCTGCCACAGCTTGACAGGACAGGTGAGTCACCTGCTGCACCTCACTGCTCATGCACTGCTGACCCACAGTGATGCGGCACAGTGATTGCCATGTGCACACTTGGACATGCCCATTAGGTTTCATCTCAAAGTAAGATAGATTTTTTTTTTTTTTCCAGTGAGACTAATCATTCCCTGAACAATATCGCCAGGACAAGGTAGAGTCTCTGCAGGGAGATCAGGTAAATCCCAGGAGAAATCTGCAGAAGCCAGTGGTAAGAGTTTTACTATGTGGCAGATGAGGGCTGTCTCTTTGCCCTACCCAGCACTGCTTTCAGATGCTGGCAAGGGATGTGAGGAGAGCACTGTGAAGAAGACCTAAAACCTACAGTACCCTCAGAGTCATGGAGAATCTGCTCAGTACTCCTGTGTGGTGCAGAAACCCTGCAGGCAGTAGCTCTGAATTTACAGGAACACGGGAGAGAGAACTTAGCCTTTTAATAACGTTACATTTTAATAATATTACCTTTGAACTGCTGGAAACAAATGCCTTCTCAATATACTCCTACTTCTTGAATAATGAAGGAATCCTCACTAACAGCATCTGCAGAACATCTGCTTCAGCAACAATTAACCATGTCAAAGTGTCACACTGGTGAACTGACTTTTACTCGGGGCTTGAGGCAATCTGTGGCACGCTAAAGAAGGCTGGCAGTAGCTCTGGTGGACAGATATGTACTGCAATATAATGTCCATTTCAAATGTATAGTTAAGGACAGAAGAAAAAATTATTGAGAGGATAAAACCTTTTAGGAGTGGTAATTTAAAATGATTAAGGCTAAATTGGTACCCACCAAGGGACGCTTGAGAGTATTAGTGTACCAAGCAAATGGTTTTTTAGGGTTATAAAAATAGCCTATTTCAAAGCTTGAAATTTTCATTTTGTTATACCTTTCACTCTTCTCCCACTTTTACTTTTTGTCATAGCTTATGCTATTCTTTTTTTTTTTTTTTTTGCTTCAGTCCATTTTTTTCCCCTCTTGGAACTTTTCTCACTATAGAAAAATAAAACACTTCTGGAGATTGGCACCCGTCCATCCTACTTGCTACACTTATTAGGATTTCCCCATTAAAAATGAAAAATTAATTTAGATTTTGTTTTAAACTTTTCATGTGCCTAGAAGGATGGAAGAACTAATGGAAGCTATCAGAGCTGCCAGCCCCTGTGAGACCTGCTGTGTGCCTAAGCTGCCAGGAGGCAGAAAATGAAAGCAAAACTAAGGCCTCACCTGTAAAGGCACAAGGCTTGGTCCTTGTGTCTTTGCAAAATGGCAATATTGAGTAACAAGGTTTCCAGTAATTCCCTCCAGAAAGTTAATTTTAAACATAACAAAGAGTCCATCTTTTAAAGAGCGTTTGTTTGTTTAAGTAATGAGAGTGAAGGCCAAATAATGGAAGGAGTGACTTGAGAAGGACACGGCTGCTCAATGTGTGCCATGTGAGGAAAACTCCGGACACAAAATACTGTATTTGCTGCTCTGTGGAATGGAAATATTTGAGAATTCCAGTTTAAACTGAGAAAAGTGCCTGGAGACAAAACCCCAACTATTTTAACACTCTTTGATGTCAGCTAAAAGGCAAAGGCCAAACTATAAAGCTGAGCTAAATCTGCAGAGAAGAGTTCTTGACTCATGAGTCATTTGACTTGTGCCAGCCAGAGCACATCCACACTCAGGCTTGCAAGCTGGGTAAGCTTTCCCAGATAGACCCTGCTAGTAGCTGGGCCAAGCATTATGACAGATGTAAGAAATAACAAGCAGAAATGCTCTTCAGATGGTGCTTTCCAGCAATCACATAGAGTAAATTCAGACATCACACACACATCTTAAAAACTGAAAGCAGAATGTGAATGCTGCAGCACAGCTCCCCCACAACTTCAGTAGGCTGATCTGTTCCTTCCAGAAGCCAAGAACCTGGAGGGCAGCACACAGGGCATCACGTAGACAAACATAGTTTTTGTTTCAGAAAATGATAATGTGTGTTTCATTGCCATAGAGAGGCTAAGTTAAGGTATGTTCAGAAGGTACACAGATATGGTACCAAAACAAAGTGCTTCCTACATGGCTATGTCTCTCTGGCCTTACATGTAGTCCCTATCAGTAAACTGAACAAATTATTGGATTTGTTACAGGTGAACTTGAGGAGGTACCCTCAAGAAGGATTGACTTTTGCTGATCATATTTAGCAACATAATAATTTTTAGATAGTTCAGGTAAGAAGCCCATTTGGTGCAAAAGACCAGGACAATCATCAGTATCTGATTTACCGGAGACTCTAACAGTATCTCTGCCCAGTTATAGTTATCTCAATAAATTCCCTTTCCAAAGTCAGCCTCTCTTGCAGCGGAACAGTTATTTCTTTCTAGGCTGAGATCTGGGTAGTGGATTGTGCTATTTCCCTGAGCAGTTCACACAAATTTTAGCACTGACAGTTCTGTTGTGTTTTAGACAATGATAGAATTAATATCTCATAAATGTCAGGATCAAGCTCCCATAAAATATAGGACTAATTACAGGGAAAAACTTATAGAAGAAAACACCTTGCCATGAAGTGCCTGTTCATTACCTACATGGTGAGATGGGCAGGCAGATCATAATTTCATGCTCATCCACTCAAATATCAATTTCTCTCCTAAATCAGATATCTTTAGTTCACAGATTTTTTAATTCTTTATCTTATTAGTTCTTTTCAGGTTGTTCAAGCTAGTATATTCCTCCTCTGAGGAACAGTTTCCATATTTTTCCATTTTAAAAGGTATATCTCAGTCTTTTAGGAAGAGAAATTTGTATTAAGTACAACACAGCCACAATAGTTTCTGCAGGAAAGGCCTGTTTTGATTATTGACTGAGCCAGAATACAACTGCCCATAACTCGATACATCATATTTATATATTTACTAAACCTTTCCTCTCACATTCCATTATTCTCCATCTTCTATACCATCTCCAAAGCCAACATAATAGTTTTTTAGAGAAAGGTATAAGAAACCCATAGTTTGCAGTCATAAAATAGCTTGTCACTAAAACAACTTACTTCCTAGTGTGCTCAAAATAGCTTTTATTTAAAGGTGGGAAGTCATTCTAATTTCCAAATGCACTTATAAAATCCTGCAACTAGTTCAGCTGTTTACGATCTCATTACCTCTGTGACAATGACACAAAGACTGATTCATTTCTTCTTGACAAGACTACTGTCGACTGATTTTAAGAAAATCTTTCTTTTGTAATATATAACCTTTCTTTTCACGGCTGTTGAATATTCTTTTTCCATATTAAAATGAGCAAACAAATTGGCTTATTTTCTTCAACACCTGTGTAGAAAAAGCTTCACATAACTGTACAGGAATTTTTTTTTCTGCACTCAGTAGCATAAATAGTAGATAATGATTCAGTCAGACAACCTAAGTGGGTTTTTTAATTATTATTTCCATAGTATATTTCTAACACTATAACTCTAATCCATATGGAAAATTATACCAGCACTGTGATCATCATCATTCCCATGAGAAATTAAACTTACAGTTTTAGTGACTCCTCTGCTTGCTGTGGTGGCACTTCACGACTCAATAGAGTGATGCTACAGGACATGGAAAGGGACATGAGAAGTGCCTGGACCATGTCCCTGCTGCCAAGTGAGCTCACAGCAGCTGACAAAGGTACACACAAATCTGCAGCATGTGGAGGCTGCGGGCCAGAGCTGGCACCTGTGACTGCTCACACTTGGGTGCAGAGATGCACATCTGGTCACAGGAATGTCATTGCTTGTGTCTGTCTGCAGTGGAAATGTGACTGAGAGCAAACCAAAGGAGAACTGTGGGGTCTATTAGATCTTGTCTAATCACCTACATATCCCTTTCATGGAGGTTTTGTGACAAATATCTGGTTTATGTGTTTGCTAGAATATAAAGACCATGGACAAAGATACAATTTTGCTTCCCCTTTTCCTTCTATCTTAAAAGTTAAAAGAAAGCAGTACTGAAGTGAAATAAAGTTGAATGACTGATTTTTTCCCCTTCTTTTCTGAGTGTGGATGCCATCCTTGTCATTTGCCAAAGCTTGGAGCCACACAAACACCCCCATCAGGACCAGAATCATCCTCCACTGCTTTTCCTTCCCAGGCAATCTACATGTTAAGTACAAAGAAAGCACTACTTCCAAAAGGCACCATAAACCCCCGTTAATATAAATGAAGGGAAGATTTCTTTTTATATAATTTCTATAAAGAATGTGTCAGTTTCCATTTAAGAGTGTTTGCCTTTCATAAACACTCAATTTTAAAGTTAAAAAAAAAAATCCTAAAGGGTTGTATTGACAAAATCTCTTTTTTTTTTTTTTTATTTTATTTTTTTTATTTCAGGTGGACCTAATTGTATTTTGACTTCTCATAATTATATGGAGAAGAGATGTTTTGTGATTTAAAATATATCTAAGAATATCAAAGATGAACTGCATATAAAAACTATCTATAAATTCTAGTAGGGTAAAAATTTGAATTTTTCCAACTTGAATGGACAGAGTTTCAACTTCAACGGGATCCTTCATTTCAGCATAACATTGAGCTACGACACGGTACATTATTTCAGTTTTACTAAAAGAATATTTGACTGAAAATCACCATGAAATTAAACTGTGGGCAGATTGAGTCAGTGCCATTTCACATTAATTCAGGACACAGGGAAGTGTTTCCTCTCAGGGTTCTTGCTGTTGCCAAGCCTGCTGCTCTTGGCAGCAGCATCCCTAGCTAATGTGAAATTAATTTTAAATTAATTTAAGGGTGGTGGGCAAACTTGTTGGTATCAGCCATTGCAACTTGCAGCTATTGAATCAGAGGCTGCTGCTTCTTTTCTCACACGGCAGCTGTGAATAAAGGCCAGCTGGCCTCAGGAGAGCATCTTCCTTACCACCTCCTTGGCCTGGCTCTTTACAAAAACACCTCCAGATCTCGTAACCACCAACCGCCCCTCGGGCTTGCACATGAAGCTCTGGTGTGAAGTGCTGGCACATGACTGAAATGCTTTTCGCGTATTAACCGGCAACGATTTGCTGTGCCTAAACCCAGGCAGCTGCAGAGACCGGCCCGCCGCTGCCCAGCCCTGTGCTGCGAGCATCACCCACAAGGAGGAGCCCCATTTACAAATAACTCATTAAGAGAAAAGACCAGAGTTCTTTCTTAGTGGTGCCCAGGCTGAACAGATTAGCGGAGAATCACTGCTTGATAAAAGAATCAGCGTCGGCTTTTTTTTTTTAAGCTGAACTCCCATCAGGAAGAAGATTCAGCAGCTAGAGGATGTTTGCCTAATTACATTATCCGAACTTTTCACAATTACATGGAGAACAGATGTTTTGTGACTGAAAACGAACCCAAAGGGAAGGAACATCAAAGACCAACTGCCTACAACAAGAGCCTACAAAATCAATTTTTTTCCCCTTAAACTCAATTAATTACAATGCAAACCACGTTTTGCCCAGGCAGGAAGGTGTGATTAAGTGAAACTGTTTCCTTGGGGACTATAGGATGATGCTGAAGGAAAACAACAAAGGTTAGTAGAAAGTTTTAGTAGAAAGTTAGTAGAAAGTTTTACACAGTAAAATAAAGTTACTATATGAATGTTCAACTATATGAATGTTCAACTATATCAATTTTCAAGTTTCCATTTTGAATTTACCATGCTAATTTCACTATAACCCACAAAGCTTGGTTTAACTTAGCAGTGTCTTTGCGAATAATCCCATTACCTCTGAGGCGTCACTATCTTACAGCTATAACAATCTGGAGAAGAGTAAGAAGTGCAAGTGTGCAAAGCACTTGGTCAGTTGTGACTTCTCTTGCTCGATTTGCAGGCATGCTGAGCATTCAGAGAGTCATTTGAAGTCAAAATGGTGCAGGTGCACTCTCAGCCAGTATGGGCACGGGCTTTGAAATTGCAATCCAAAGTCTGAGGTTTGCAAACTAAGTGTCCACATTTCAAAACTTGATCTTGAGCAACTTGCCTACAATAAGCCAGTCATGCCTGGCAGAATAAGGAACCAAATCCATATATGTCAAAGATCAATAAAATGCTGCAGATGCCGTGCCACAACCAAAGATTTCTCTTTATTTCATTTGAGCCAGGCTTTCAGTCAAGAATTCTTTCACGTAAGCGGGTTTTGGCTCATTTTTAAGCTCACTCACTTTCTTAAAAGGCAGTGCAGTTTTTCCTTCCTCTTTATACATTTATTTTATGCACCCAGAATTCACAATAATGGGAGTGGTTTCTGTCTTTATCTGGATGATTCTTTCTCTGTTTGCTTAAATTGCCACCTACTTTGCAAAATTACCTGAGCTGTTTATTAAGACTTCAGAAAAAATATTTTTGCATTATTCAGAAACAAGTACCTTTAACAGATTGTTTTAATACAGTTGATTACATGCTGAATTTCTACATTCTAACAAAACTGCCCTGCTATGGTACTGGTTTGTGGGTCAACCACGACACAAGCAACCTGGGGGTTACTGGAGTGCATTGATGAAAATTTGCTACTGAAGCTGATCATGGAGCCAACGTGAGCAAGCACTGTGCTGGACACCACACTTGCAACCAAGGAAGAATTCTTCAGGGATGTGAAGGTCAAGGGCAGCAGTGGCCATGAAATGGTGGAGGACCCCATAAAGAGAGAGCAAGGGAAATAGCAGGATCAACCCTGAACTTTGGGAGAGCAGACTGTGGCCTCCTAGGTTATCTACTTGGAGAAATCCTGTGCAATGCATCTATAGAGAGAAGAGGGGAAGAGGAGACCATTTCATTTTTGTGTCACCTCCTCCCACTCCAAAATGATCCATCCCAACGTGCAGAAAAACAAGCAAAGGCTGCAAAGATGAGCAAGGAGACCCTGACAAAGCTCAAATATAAAAAGGAAGCATACGAGAGGTAGAAGCAAGGACAGGTGAACTGCAAGGGATATAGAGATGCTGTCCAAGCATGCAGGGAAAGGGATAGGAAAGCCAACACCCATCTGGAGTTAAATCTGGTAAAGAACAGTGGAGAGCACCAAGAAGGATATCTGCAAATGTATCAGCTGCAAAAGAAAGGCAAGGGAATACACGGGCCTGCTGCTGAATGGGGTAGGGGACCTGGCAAGAAGGGATATGGTGAAAGCTGAGGTACCTGTGTTTTACTGGCAAGGCCTGCTTTCAGGAACCCCACGCTCCTGAAACCTATAAGAAAGCCTGGAACAAGAGGAAAATGATCAAGTTAAGGAACACAAAACAAAAGGCAAACAAATGACCAAAAGGACATAATAAAGTCCATAGGCCCACTGCTGGCTGATGTTATTGAGGCCACTCTCGATTATCTGTGAAAGGTTATGGTGATCAGGAGAGGTTCCTGAACAGCAGAAAAGAGTGAATGTCATTCCTGTCTTCAAGAAGGGCAAGTAGGAGGACACAGGGAACTGCAGGCTGATCAGCCTCATCTCTGTCCCCTGGAGTGTGATAGAACAGGTATTCCTGGAAAGAACCTCCAAATAATTGAAGAACAAGGCAACTGGGAGCAGCCAGCATGGACTTTGTAATTACATAGTCCTGTAATACAGCCCAGACATTGCTAGCAGTGGGCCATAAGCTTTGTACTGAGTTTGCAAGGCCTCAGGCTAGAAAGTCTTCAGGCTTCATCTATCCAAACTTCTGACCTGCCCGAAGCTTTATTTAATTTGGTTTATCTGTGACAGCAGTTTTCCTGATTGACCAGGGGCTTAAGCAGAAGAGTTGGACTAGATGATCTCCAGAGGTTCCTGCCAACCTCCACCATTCTGTGAAAATAAAACCTGAAGAAATTCATGCAGCATTTGTCTCTCATTTAAGAAATGCGTAGTGCATTTTTTAAGTTGTTTGACTTCAGAAAATTTCAAACCGCAATTTCCTCTTTATTCTGACCCTCTCTTGTTTTGACTCAAGTGACTAATTATAGCTTGTGAAGAAATGAACAGAAAAGAGCTGATGCAAAGTGTTCTGGAGGAGCTTACAGATATAGAATGCTTTATTCAAAATCTTAAGTAAAATACTGGGTTAGATTAATTGAAATTTTAAGGAAGACAGAAAACAAGCAAATAAAGAATTTGTAGTATTGCTTTCACTGCTTCTTTGAAGAGTAATTAATCAAATTAATTTGTGTTAATCCTTGGAAATGTAATGAAGCATATGAAAATTAATACACGTCTTGAATCCAAGATGTCTTTTGCAGCCATTGTAACTTATGCTGCTTCTTAGTTTCCTCTTACAAATACATCAGCAAAGACCTGTTTCTTGGATAGGTCTATTGATTTTTTAAAATCAGGAGTAGATCAAAACTGGTATCAATGTGATCAAACATCACCTCTGTCCTTATTATTAATTCCTATCTTTTCCCCTTTTTTTCTCTTTTTCCTTTTTTTTTTTTTTTTACCTGCTTTTACAAGAAAACTTTGAACTTTCAGTGGAAATTATTTGTTTGTTCTTGATTTGTAGGATTTGGTTCTTTCTTTGTTTTTTCTGCTGGAACACATTTTACAAACTGCCATCCAGACCAATAATACTTTTTTGTCATAGTTTATATAAGATTACCCATTAAAATATTATGCTTAAGATCTAAGTCAAATTTTTTATTTACTTTGGGTTTTGCTTTCTGTTATGTTTTGCTGTCAGGTATGGATGTGTTATTGCCCCTGCTAGTCGAATACCCTAGAATGTCAATTTTTGCTTAGTTCAGTCAATAACTGATCAATTCACTATTGCAAAGTCCAAATGTATGTTTGACTTATATTCCTGGCTGATTCTGCCAAGACAATCTCATCATCAATACACACATATTCACTGTTCTACTAAACTCCCACCAGTGGAATATTCTGGAAACTAATCTCGGAGGAAGTTTCTGAAAATGAAACACCCCCAAAAGTCATCTTATGATAAAAATTTTAGTTCTTTGCCTATGAAGCTGCCAGACATCATGTGATGCTCCCAGTTTTGCAAATAATTCTGATTATTTACTCTCCATTTGGTAATAGTTGACCCATTTGTCTCTGATGGACTGGCAGGATCTCTGAATGCCTTGAGGACATTCCATTTAAGAAATGCACATGGACACATGTGCATGCTTGCAGCATGTTCTTCTCTTGGGTGGGGGTGATTTAAGATAGACAAAATGAACTCTCGGTCTTCAGGACAGCAGCATTTACCTGAAGTATGGAGAACAAGAAAAACTTGTTGAACAAGGGAAGGCCACAATGATTAGTATTCATTTGGGCAGCAACTGCCGGAATGCATGAGCAAACTTCCAGTTTTGCATTTTAACACCCATGCAAATGTTAGCGTATCGTTGCTTTTAAGTATATTTTAAGCCAAACATAACTTTTCCTGGTCTACAAGCACAGCCTCAGGGCTCATAAACCTATAAACCCCAGACCACCGCAGTGCACAGCCCAGCACGATAACCCAGCCTTGCACAGGAAGGTTTAAGTGCGGCTAAATACGA
>JAWMRA010000078.1:127316508-127351514 GCA_035584735.1 Pseudotriccus pelzelni | reverse complement strand
GGAATGTCCCAGGCGTGCCCACAGCAGCCTGTTATGACTTCAATAGAAGACTTTGACAGAAAAAGAAGTGACAAGCTCCTCAGCTGTGATTTTCTTTCCTCTACTTAGTTTCTGTGATCTTTTTTCTTTCTTCCTCACTCACAGCTTCTTTTCTGAAGTCTTCTGTACTGAGGTGTCGTTGCAATGTAAAAATCAGAAAGGCAGTATTTTGTAATGTGCACTGTCCTCGGTTTATAAAATTCCCTTTACCCATACATTTGTTATGATGACTTGTGTCTTTTTTTTGTTTGTTTGTTTGCACAAAACCAGTAAACTTAATTTAAAAAATCAAAACAGCAGCAGCTGTACTTTGTTCAGCTTTCCTTGTTTTTTTTTTTTTTTTTTAGTCTTCAGCTCAGACATCCAGTCATTTCTGATCTCTTGATCTGTTTTTTGGTTTTTTTCTGAGCAGGACGATGTCACCAACCATAATGGATGCATGATTCCTTCTCTTCATAGCTCTCTCTGACATCATTATAGTTTACTGTGCTGCCTTCTCTATGTGTTTTATGACACACATCTAGGTTTTCTTTCACATGTACAGTTTCAGCTCTAAAGACACATTAAGACAGGTTTTTATCCCAATTTTTTTTAGGATTCACATTCATTGTATTTCTGTGTACTACTGAAAACCTTCACATTCTGTTGCTTTTCTGAACCTGTCTCTTAACTCTACGTTGCCATTTCAGTTATCGTCTCACAGCTTATGATGTGCTTTTTATGTCTCTTCATTAGCTAGACAGATCTTGTGTTACTTTTTTAAGAGTTAGCTGCTGTGGTGAGTGAGAGTTTCCAAACCTCCTTCCTTTGGGTACCCTGGGAATACTTGATCTCATATCAAAGGGACTCTTATGATTCCCTGACTTCAGAACTGAGCTTTTAATATCACTGCTGTGGTGTGTTTCAAAGGCTCCTTTGAGCTGCTACATTGAGAAATAGGACCCATAGCACTCAGATATTTCTATTTTAATACAGGTCACCAAATACAGTAGACATCAAAATTGTCTGAATTGAGTCTTTTAGCAAACTCAGTAATGATATATTTCTACTGTTTGAACCCTTGTCACAGCTCGGGCAATTTTAATTCCCAAAATGTTGTTTGCTACAGTGGCTTTAAAATGCAGTAATACCAGCTTGAGTGCTTGCCAGCTACCAACCTGGAGGGTCTGTTATTTTTGGGACCTTATCGTGTACGACTTTCTCTACTTGCATTTTTTTGTCAGCTGGATTTTCACAACCGTTCCTCACAGACTCTTGACAGAGTACCAGTGGTCAGCAGCCTTCCTCAGCTGTAAGAAGCATCTCTTGCACATCACTTCTACAGAATATAGATTCTTTTCACCTGTTTGAAGATGAGTTGGCATTAAGCGACATAAACACGGTCCAAACGTAAAAACCCCAAAAAACCCAACAAAAACCAAAAGAATACCAAAAAGACAAAGGATCTGTCAAACATGTACACATTTTTTATGCTCATCTATCTGACACTGAACTAGACAGCTTCTCAGACTCTTTTGTGTCAGTGTTTGCTAAGCAGTGAATGGCACTTCAGTGTTCATTTCTAGTTAGATTTACTGACTTAGTTTGGCACAGGTCTGCCTTCCATTGCCACATTACAGTGCTGCCAAGCCTCCTGCTAGAATACTCTTCTTCTCCCCTCTATACTATCAACTATAAGTTCAGGCTCTGTTTTTTCCTTAATTACTAATATTTTACCTTTTACAAGGTGGACTATTTTGATAAAAAGACATTGTGTCCTCAGTTTAGGATTTTTTATTTCTTTTTTTCAGATAAAGGGGAACTATGTAAAGGTTGGATCATCTTTTCTATAGAGCTGTTCTTATAACTGAGCTTTGTAGCAGAATGAACAGAAGAACACAGATTCCTCTGATCAGCTGTGCTGTGAGCTTTATAGATTTCTACTCAGGAAAGCTAGAAGCAATGCTGAACACTGTTGCAACTGCAGGCTTCAGAGGTTATGCCAAGAAAACCATGTTGCTCACTTAACTGATAAACAGTAGCAGGGCTCTGTAACAGGAAAAATAAAGAGAGTCCTTAGTGTAATAGCAACACATCTTAAGTGCACGGCATCGACATGGTACGCACTACCCGGGTAGGTCAACACAAAAGATGACGGGGAGTTTGAGATGAACTTTCATATACCTTAAAAACAAAAGGGCAAGAACAGGCTCTTAGAACAGGGCTAATTACAGGTACACTAAGTACAACACAATTTAAAAATCTATAGTCATTATGCAGAAGTGGCAGGCGCAATCTGGCCATGGCAGTCCCTGTACAGGACTGCTGTACTTGGAGGACACTGGAAAGAGTGGTTAAGATTTGCCTCCAGGAAACAGCTAAATGGAGCTGCCTGTGGGGACAAGGTGACTAAGCTTCTATTGTACTCAATGGAGTCTAATGTAGGCATGGAGTGGGCTGAGTAGCTACTCAGACTCCACAGCTCCACCAGCTGTGACAGGAGCTTCAACACTCAGTACATGCAGAGGTATCCAAGTTTATGTGTCTTAAGACAAAGCTGGTAAGGGATCTGCCCACAAGTGCGACTACGTATATACATAGGAAAACAGTGAGTTTTGCACAGACATTTGAGCTAGTTCCAGAGTAGCAGGGTGGTAGTTGTACTAATGTAGCATCCTGTACAAATGAATACATTTTTTTTAGCAGGAGTAATAAATCCCTGTCAAGCACTGCTGTGCTACAGCTTCTGTAAAGGTCTTCTGTACAGCAGCCAGCTTTTGTTAAGAGACAGCAAGGATTTACTTTTCCCCCTCTAGAAAAGGCTGCTATTAGGCAAGCAACATTCACTCCTCTCCCAGCTGTCTAAAACGGGGAACACTAACCAATTACCATTAGTCACCTTAATCAACTTGCATATAATCCACAAAACATTGGAAAACACTACTGTCATATTAGCTCAGCTGTTAAGCCACCACAGTGGCCAAGGCATTACTAGGGAAGAGCAACAGGGAAGACTACACAATTAATGATTATACCCTTGCTGCAAGCTTGAGATTCATTTCATTAATATACAGAGCTTTTGAAAGAAACTATGCTTAATACATGGCTGTGTGTCAGCTCATGGGGTCCTTTCCTGCTAACATCAATTATTTCCCTACTTATTAGGCATTTTTTCTGTCTTTCAGCATCATGTGATGTAGCAGTTAAACAGCCCTAATTGGACTATTTTTGCAATTAAGATGTGAGGCAATACATTAAAGGCTACACTAAGTACAGATATAGGATATTAAAACTGATCGGTTTGTTCATGATGCTATAAAAAATTAGTTTGGTATTGACAAGTTTTATTCAATAGGATTTTCTAGCTAGGAAATGTAATAAAAAGTCTATTAATCAAGAAAAATTTTTCTGTTCAAAAAAGATTCGCCATGATGATAGTGAACAGTCTGCTGCATAAAACATTCCTTGCAATCTGTGAAACTGATTACTTACTTTTACAGATTGGGATAGTTGGATATTTATCCAATCTAGGATAGACTGTTCTGCTGTTCTTTTTACCTGTTTTTTCCCCTTCAACACAGAAAGAGATGAAAGAACATAGGGAGGACAATCCAAAAATAATCTCATACTGTGCCATCCTGATTTTTTGAGGGGTGAGAATTTTTAGTCTGCTCCTCTTCCTGAAGTTCTAGGAAAAGAATTACCTTGTTTCCTGTTAATTGACACATGCAAAATAAAGTATCTGGTTATCATGGCATACTGAATGGTGCTTGTATTTTCTTATGCGGTTTTATGTAATCCTGGAAAGCTTCAGGACTGATTAAGTGGGTCACTTGCAATAAATGCAGTTTCAGAAGACTTACACGTTGATCAATACATGAGATAAACTGTTTGGGTTTGCTTTTTTACCCTCAGACCCTGCAGAACAGATGAGAACAGACCATTTACCCACTCAGACTGCTTTTGGTTTTGCCACACAGTCCTTCTACCAACTTCCACTGCATTTATGAGCCACTAATGAAAGCTGGGTTATTCTTTGCCGCTATCCAGAAATTTATTATTAAAACATGTATGAGCAGCAAACAAAATAGAAGTTGTAACCAGAAGAACAAGCTTATCTATTCCATTGCAAAGACAACCCTAGATCTGTCAGCACATCAATGGGGTGGGCAACTTATTACTACTGAAACCTGTCAAGAAGGCTTTTGGGTACGGTTCTACATAAGCTTCAATAAGAAACAACACACTCTGTACAACTGACATGGGTTGTGTTTCAGCATTCAGATGGATGGGATACCAAACAGAAGGACAAAAATTCAAATTGGTTTGACAATTTAAAGGATTAATTACAGGATTTGGTCTGTTTTTCTTTTTCCTCTCTCCTAAGAACCTATTTCCCATGGTAAGAGCATTTATTTTCAAGTTTTGGCTTTTACAAGTTAGTAATTTAATTTAAAAAAAAAAAAAACCCTCACTCATTAATAATGTTTAATACGTAAGTAGAGAACCTATGTGTTTCCCCATCTTCCAACTCCATGAATTTTGTTTCTATTTATATATTACTGAACAACAATCAGAAGCTGCATGAGTTTCCTCCATAGGATCAAGTATATCAACTGGAAGATGCCAACTACCTTGGCATCTCAAAATGCCTTGTGCTAGCACTGTTCTTGGACTGCCACACAGCAGCACTTCTGAGTAATCAGCAGTCTTTGCCACAACAGTCACTGGTGCAAATCAGACAGCACTTATTTGTTTGTCATGAACCACATGCACTGTCTGCATCAGGGAGCTTAGGTCACCACAGATGCTTAGAACCAGAAATCTGAATTATCCATCTACATCAGGTAACCTCATTACAAACACGCTTCCACTGTGAGGAAGAACTGAGAGCAGTCTAAGCCTTCTGCAGAATATTTATCAGAAAGTTATCAGAAACATTTCACTCCAGAATTGTTCCAAACAGAGAGATGCAAGTTAAAAGACTAACTTCAAATAGCATCTCACATTGAGACTGCACTCCTGTGTTTTAAAAGTCTGCTATATGCAAAACTCTGCCCTACAACTAGGACATAAGTAGAAAGGGAAAATATTAATGTCTGTGCAAACCAAGTCACGCACAAAGATTGCACATGAACATTGGAGCACAAGTCTTAGGAGGAGCAGCTGAGGGAGCGGGGGTTGATTAGTCAGAAGAGGAGGCTCAGTGGGGAGACCTTACTGCTCTTTACAACTACCTGAAAGGAGACCGTAAATAGGTTAGAGTCAGACTTTTCTCCAAGATACCAAGTGACAGGACATGAGGAAACTGGCTCAAGTTGTGGCAGGGGAGGTTTAGATAGTTATGAAAAATACTATGAAAAATTCATTATTCAAATGATTTAGTGGTGGACCTGGCAACAGTAGGTTAACAGTTTGACTTAATGACCTTAGAGGTCTTTTCCAACCTTAGTGATTCTACAGCAAACTGATAATACAGAAGTTATCATAGCAGTAGTTGTAAAATACTGTCCACAAAAAACAAAATGCACATACCGTACAAGGGAAGATTTACAGAGCACTACATTGAAAGCACAGATTAACAGGAGATCTCCCATTCCTCTCTTACCTAGTATCACTGTTAAATAATTCTGGTTTTTATATTCATCAAGAACAGTTTTAAAGATAAAGGTGAATTTGAGGTCTGGTGTTGACTACCAAGATTCAGCCACCCTCCTTGGTTGAGCCATGTATTTGCAGCTGTGAAATCCTTATTTGGAAAAGTAATCACACCATCCTCCTTACATACACCATAGCTGTACTTTCTGCAATGCAACAGCTCTGGTAGACAATGCAAACAACATGTCCGCAGCCTGTGGCAGAAGAGCTGTTTCTATTTAGTTCATGCTTATGCCAATTGAATCTGCACATGTTTTAGATTGTTTATGAAATGCTGTGTTGTTCTATACACAGTACAGTACACAGCTCCATGATCTCAAATTATGCTGCTTCATCAGCAGCACTGCCCCCAAAGGTATTCCGGAGGTGCTGGGCACTGAGACGTGCAGCAATACTGATGGAAGGATTTGAGTTCTCCTGCCTGGGGGAGGCAGCACCAGCATGCCCGATGTAGGTGTTCAAGCCTCACAGTAGCATTTAAGAGCTCAGAAGTTCAACTCTCAGTCTGTTTCCATTTATACTTCACTTTGTTTGGCCATCTGTTCTATTCATAACAGGGACAAAAAAAAGGAACAAACTCTTGAAATACAAGCAGTTCATAAGCTTAGTCCTAGCAGAATAGAAATCGCATTCTACATCAATTCATCACACATGGATTTCTGCATAATTGATCATTTTATTGGAATCTGTTAAAAGATGTTTGTTCAGACCACCTGTTAAGCAGGCAGTTATGCTGCTTCTCTTCACCGCATACATACTGAGCAAGTCTCCAAGCAATACATAAATATTCTTTTGTCTGACCCTATATATAGATATATGCATCTTTACTACAAAAAGCAGCTTTTTCTCAATAGAAGTTGTATCCATGGGACCAATGTGCATTTGTTTTAGCTGTGACTTGTACCAGACCCATACTAAAAATCATAGGGTAAGTACATCAGTACATGTAATAAAGCTTTAACAGTAAAAAAGTAAGAAAGTTAAATACTGCAATAGCTGAGATTACATACTGCATTCGAATGCCAGAACAAAATCTATTGACCTAGTTAATGACACAGTCACCAAAACACAAGATACAGAAGCAATGTCAACAGCCAGTAATTGTCTAAGCATGTTGAAGTTCCTCTTTTCCCTTAGATATCATTAACCTTACAGCAATACTGATGCTGATACTTAAGGTCAGGTAAAGAAACAGCCATACTAAAGCTGCAGGCCACTGAGTACACATAGCATTTGTGAGTTTGAGGAGCCAATGTTTACTATAGGACAGGTTCATTGTTCAAAATAAGTGTATCCTATGCAACAGTAGCAATAATTGGCAAGATGTATATATAGTGAAAATGACACTTTAGAAACCTAGCATATTTTGGTTAACTGAGGAAAGTGTTGATTTAACCAGCTACAATGAAGGCTAGGGAGGTATTTTAACTGAAACACCTTGGAAAAGTGAAATAAGCTGACTTATCACTGTTCTCTGCAACACAGGAATCAAGTTGCATGTGTTCTCTCAGTCATCAAGTATTTCAATCAGCATTTGCGTTTTTAACCTAAGGCCAGGTTAAAATAAATCTGCATACAATGCAACACACCTAAATTAGATACAAGGATGACCAGTTAGCTGTCAGTCCCTACTTTCTATAATTACAAGCCCAAAAACTTCAGGCACAGAAGCATAGCCAATCTTTTAAGTACAAGTTAAACCATTAGAAGACAGAGAGACCCATTTCAGAAATTGCTCTGTGATAGCATTCTGGATTGTAAGAACATGCATAAAGCAGCTGTCCAGAAACACACAACTAAAAGAAGTTGCTAGAAATAGCCACTGAACATACACATGCATGCCAGTTAGTTTCCCGATTAAAGTGCTATTTACAAGCCATACTTCAATTTTTTGTAATTTTTAGTTTTTAACCCAACTTACAAATATGAGGGACTTTCAATATGTGACCATTTGAAACAGCCAAAATGAAAATGAGTGCAAATTACAAAGCCACAACGAGGTTAGCAATGATTTCCTGATCTTTTCAGGTGAAAATTTATTTACTAGATAAGCAACAAGGGGTGGAGTCCATGAAGGACATGACCTTTAGGAAAGCAAACATAGCCTTAACCAGCAACACTGACTTTCTGAAAAGTCTGAAAGAGTGCAAACTGAAGTCCTCCACGAAGTTATCTTGCTGCATATTGTATTATTGCCCTACAAGTTGACCAGAAACCCACAGCCAAGTATTAATGCACAAGAAATTTAGAAGTTACTGTGCATAAGATTATGATTAAGCTGTAACAATCTCAGGTATTGATTATGGCTTAGACCTGCACTGAAAGTCAACACTTAGACAAATATACTTATGAGAATGACACTGTCCATATGAAAGTGAGACAACTTTGTTACACTGAAGACTTACTTGGTTAAAGTGACCTTCTACTTCAGAGAAACAATAGACAATATATCCACACATAACCATAGCAAGAATTAGCCCTGTAAAAAAATTCAGCAACGTTTTTACTTATCTCTTCTTAGGGTATAGATATTTTCAGGTATTTTATAAACAGGTTTTGTTTCTTGAATAGCCAGATCTTTGACAGGTAATTCTTCATCCTACCTCCCTCCCTCACCCAAATTTGCAAAATTCAAGACATTGTTCTAGCAGCATTCGTGAAATCAACAGTGCAAAACTGTTATAAAAGCCTGTTTTCCCAAACTGTAACATCTTCAAGTTTCATATTAGGTCAATAGCACTTCCCATGTATTTAGAGCTCTGGGGAAAGGCAGGAACAATGGGTATGATGAATCTAGCAAACAAACAATTTGTTTGCCAAAGGCTTTTTTGGGGTTTATTGTTGGGTGGATGTTTTTAATTTGCTGCTCACACTGGCCATTGTTACAACTTTGGTAATTAGTTCACTACATTAAATTCACAGTTCCTCATTTTGACATGCACCTATAACATGTGAATTGAACTGCACCACAATAATTGTAATGTCATCCCTATACATTCGAGCCAGCTCTTCTGGAAGACTAAGCATCTTGGACAGTCGCTCATGATCCACGGTTCCAAACTCATTGTTACCCACTGCATGTCGTATCAGGTGAGTCGCTGCATTCTGATCTTCAAATACTGAAGAGATTCTTGCTCTCCTTTCTGTTAAGAGACCATGCATCTGTCCCAAAGTTACCTTATAGCCACCAACAGCTATTGGCTGTTGGTGGTGAACACCAGTAAGGTACTCCCCTACAATTCTAGCCACATCTTGCCTGTGCATCGTCTCCCACAGCCCATCTGTAGCCAAAACCAGGAACTTATCCTGCGGCCGTAATTTGTGATGTATGACTTCTGGTTCAGCTGTGAGGTATGGGGGAGTGTGATAGTTTGGAGGAATGAACTTCGTATATTCATTGTCATTCAGCTGATCTGGGCCTGATTCTATTACTCTCTTCTGCAGTTCGATACTCCATTTAAACTTCACATCACCAAAAGCTCTGAAAGGCATCAGGAGACCCAAGAGACGATCTTGTTTCACAAGACTTTTCTCTTCAGATTTTGGATGCTCCATTTTCACACGTTCCACTTCATGTTCATTTTGCGCATTGTGGTCATAGGACAAATTAACTGCAGACCAAGATCCATCTTCTTCCTGAACCCCAAGCATTGCTCTACTGTCACCTGTGTTTGCAATATGCAAATCAACACCATCCACATGGGCCACACAGGCAGTTGCACCAGAAAATGCCACTCGCAGTACTAGATAGTTGAGAAAAGAATTTGGATCTCCTACTTGAGCTTCCAAAGAAATATCATTATCAAGCCTCTTAAAAGCATTAATTAAAGCTTCTCTTACATCAGTAGTCTCTCCACTGTTGAGATCAATCAGCTCCTGCCAGTAAGTTCTTAGACTGTTGAAATAAAGCTTGGAAGCTTCTTTGCTAAAATAATCATTGGGATGCTTGTGCCACTGTAAAATGGGCAACAAAGCTCTGCCACTTTCCACAGCATTTTCTATTTCAAGTAAAGTCTCATGAGGTAACAAAGAGACGGCAATGTAGTAAAACAGTCTTTCACTTACAGCTTGAGCACAAGCACAGCCTGCATGGCCATCAAACACACCCAGAAGCATCCCTCTCGTCTGTAAACATGTGGCAGCACTCCTCCGGTCCTCTATTGGAGCATTAGCAGGCAATTGGTTGCTGTCGAAGCCAAGGACAGAACTTATATTTTTACCATCAAATTCCGGGACTTTGAAACTGTATTCATTTGCCTTCAGGATGCTGTTGACCTGTGGAGGAGTGAGGTAAAACCTCTGTGGCGCAGAAGCATGATCCCTTGTGTGAATGAAGTGATTAAAGTTCTCCTTTGGCCTATAAAGTGCTGCAAATTTCTTCTGCGGTGCGTATCTGAAGTGACTGTGAGCAAAATGAGATGACAAACAACACAGATGTCTATGGTGGCAGTAACACGCAGTGCTGCCTATCCTGCTAAGCTCACAGTTACGAATCAATGGGAACAGATGAGCTGGTGCTGGCATGGCATCAGACAACAATGGTAGCCTGGAGCTTCGGACTGGAATTGCTGAAAGACAAGAGAATAACTGTGCTTACGGAGACAGCCAACAGATTTCCCCCCCCCCCCAGCCCAAATTCTGTGTTAAGATGTTTACAGTCCCTAACCAGGTTCCTTATTATATGGGATTCATAGGTTCAGAGGACTTGACAAAGAAAGGCATTAAGAGGTGTTTGTTTATAGACTCTACACTGGGCTATAACAAAAAAGCTATACCACACTTCAGCTCAGAATAGATATTTTAGTTCTTATACCCACTCAGATAGCAGGCAGGAAGTAAAAACATCACCCAGACAGACAAGAAAGCTTCAAAGAACTCAGGACAACAGTTAGCATCGAGCACTCTACAGTACTGCCACCTTCTACAGGGCTTTCATAGGTATCTGCTTTCCTCGTGATTTCACAGATGTCGGAGCCAGATGTGGCACACAGGGAGGAAAACTGTCTTTCTATAAGGCTAAAGAGAAAGCATCTAACAGTAAGACTCATGAACAACTTCAAGATGACATAGAACTGGGTTTAAGATGAAGATGGTTTAGATGACAGAAGCAAGTAGTAGGTCATAAAGAACTGATATTCTTTATGTAACCACATCTTACTAAGAGCTCACCTACTCCAGTAAGTTTTAGGATTATAAAACACTTTAAGAAGCTATTCAGTTGAAGAACTACATCCAAACTGTGTTTGCTTCCATGACTAGAATAGAATCCCGCTCAACAGACTAATGCGAGTTCAGTGTTAAGATAAACTATTAAGTTCAGTACCAAAATTCTACTACTTGCTACATTTAAAAAGTTTCTAATCATTCTAAATCATTCTAATACACTCTTCCTTGTCCCCATCTACATAGCAAATCACAACATTAGTGTGAGTATCTCTCAAAAGTCTTATTCACCATGCCTCATTATCAGGAAGTCTTTTACAGTGTCATACCCGAGGAAACAATTCCAGAGTGGAAACAGAATTGAACTGTGCCTTGTGCAAAGCACATGCAGTTAAGAGGAATTCAATTTTCTTTAACTTTTATGATCAAGTTTCATCATAAAAGCTTCTTCTCAGACAAGACCATTAGAAGGCTTACTGCAGTCATAAGTACTAATCTATCAGCACCATTCTATCTCAGATTTAACTGTTGTACTGAAAAAGCGAATATTGCTGTGTTATGCAAGGTGTTTCAGTCACCAAATTGATTTTTTTTAGCCAAGCACTACAGTATTTCAGACAAGACAACTGCTATGAAATATGCAGCAAGCCCCAGTAGTCAATCGAAAGGATCGTGCAACATAGGCAGAATTGTATTCTGTAAATACTCTATTCCCTGAGCTTTCAGTAGCTTCGGCCATAGGATTCTGATCACCCAGACCAGCTGAGAAGTATCTAGAAATATATGAAACTTCACTCCATTCACTCTGCTTCAAGAGAGGGAAGCAAGTCACATTCTTCCCTCCAAGCTTGCTTGTTCTCCTTATGTAACCTGGAGCGGAGTCCATTTCTCTGTTACAAGATACATAACTGCCAAAAGCAAAGTAGAATTCATGTTGCTATTATTCCACTGGCTTCCCACCCTTAATGAGTGTCACTCTTGACTTACATTGACAAAAAATCTTGTCCACTGACCTCTCCAAGTCTCCCACTGACAGCTGCGAAGACTGAACTAGTCAGTTTTCTGTTGTGCAGCTACCAGGAAGAGCTTTGGTTGTAGTCCAGATGCTCAGCAGCAGCATATTGGCTCAAACTTCCAGATGAATACTAAATTTGTGTTACTCATTTGCTTCTCAAAGTCTGTTTCTCCAGTCCAGGCTTCATATGCACACAGCTTGACAGCAGTAGACTGCAACTCGAAATATTCACTGCCTTCTAATTATAAGGTGACATTTAAAAGCAACAATTTTGCTTACAGAATGGTAACCTCAAGGTTCTATGGATGTGCCTGGCCTACAGCACCTTGGATTTTACACTGGTCTCCCATTAGACTCCAACTGAATCAAGTTCTCCTGACTGCTCAGCATTTGTGTTCAGTGCTGACCCTCAGTGGTGCCACAACTGTTCTGACAGTTTTGTTCTTGGTCCATGATGAAGCAAAAATACCAACGTACCACTATTGTAATGGCTCTGCAGTGCCACTGGAGGATATTTTGCTGACTTTTAATCATTAGTTTATTAAATATTACATGAAATCCAAGAGGAAGTAGTAGAAAGTTTGCCTCAAATAATCCATGATCTGTATTGTTTACACTAGATCTACGTCAGCTGAAGAGATCAGTCTGTTTCACACACCAGATTTAAATCCTGTGAAGCTGATGAAATAAATGCAAAATTTCAAGTTTCTCAACCTGAACTGAAATTCTAAGTCTCTCCCATTTGCCCTCACAACACAGATGCCCCAAATATACCCAGACACTTCATCTAGCCTTTAAATAATTACTTTAAGATCCCAAGTTCATTATGGTTGATCAAAAGATGGCAGAGAAGGAAAAGAGGTGAAGTAGAAATTTTACAGTTCAATCAAGATCTGTCAAGAGATTAGAACTGATGCAGTGCAAACACCTCTCCAAACCCAGAACAGGCTACATATGTTACTTTTCAAGCTGCAAACATAAAACAGCCAATAATGAGTCAGGTGGTCAATTTATGGGTTTTATACTACTACACTGAAAAAAAAAAAAAAACAGAAAAATACCACTTCGTTTAATAAAGAAATGTTCTAGCTGTACTAGTAAGGCCAACTGACACAGCACAGACAGGTTCCTGCATAACACTCTGCCAAAGACACCCATGGCTTCAGGTAACAACACTTCCCCAGGGTACCTTTCCTACACCTGACAGACCTGAACGAGCCTGTTGTAGAGGACGGAGGTGGGGAGGAGGAACAAGAAGCACCGAACCCAGGCAGCACCGTTAATCCTCCCCCGCCGGCCTCAGCCCAGCCCGGCCCGGCAGCCCCTTCCCCGGGTCCCATCCGACCCCCGAGCCCGTCGCTCCACGCAGGGAGATACATACCGATCCGCCTGGGCCCAGGACACACACACATTCTCCTGTCACAACATGAAGCCGCCAACATCCACAAAGCAGAAGCCCGGGGGGCGGGGGGGAGAAGCAAGGCAGAGAGTTTGTTAGAGAAGGCGGAGAGCTCCGGCACGGAGGCAGGACGGCAGACAGGAGGAGACACGCACACACAGCCCGTCTGCGGGCGCCCGGCGCCGCCGCCCGCCCGGCGATGGGGCCGAGCCAGCTCCGCAGCGACCGCCCGCACCGAGCCCCGCCGGCCCCGCTGTCCCTTCCGGCAGGGCGAGGGGCCGGGCCCGCCCGGCGCCGCCGCGGGGACAGCGCGGCCCGCTCAGGCGCTGCGCGGCCCCGACATGGCCGCCCCTCCCCAGCCGCCCGCCCGCCTCCGGCACGGCGACCACCTCCTCCTCCCTCCGCCCGTCCCGGGCACAGACCTGGCCCCTTCCCGGGCGGCACAAGGAGGCGGGTGGAAGGACCAGGCGACACAGGGAGAGAGACGGGTGGAAGGCCCGCGACACCCCGCGCACGCTCCCCAGCCCCTCTCGGACCCCCGGCAGCCGCCGCCTCACGCCCGCGACTGCCGCGCCGCGCCTTATAAAGCGCCCTGCGGCGCGCGGCGCGCCGCCCATTGGCTGCCGAGGAGGGCAAGGTGGTCACGTGAGGCGGAGGTTGCGGGAGCGCGCGTGGGGGCGGGCGGCGGAGAGCGGAGGGGGCGCTGCGTGCGCGCGCACGGCGCAGGGGCGGGCAGGCGGGAAGGCGGGGGCGGCGCGAGGCGGGTCCGTCCCACCCCCCCAACCCCCTGAGCGGGACGGGCGGGCGGGCCCGGGGGGGCAGGGTGTCACCAGCGGGAAATGTGCGGGGCTTCCCCTGGAAACCTTCCCGAAGTGCCTTTTAACAGTCACAACGCACGATAACTACGCAAGAGACCACTGTGAAGCCTGTCCCCTAAACCGGGGAACTGTGCCCTGAGAAAGCCTCCCACGCTGCTCAGGAACAGAGTCACAGAGTCACACTTCTGTCTGCTAGGGAGGCTGAATATGGGAAAATGTCTAGAAATCGTCTGTAAGGCATATTGACATTTACTCTGAATTAACTTTAAAGAGTGGGAAATGTGGGCTGGGGTTTTTTTCCACTTGAAATATTCATTAGGTGAACCGTCACAAAACACGTTAAATCCTCAAGCGACGAGTCTGTACTGCAACATGTGCTTTTTCCGTTTGTTGGGTTTTGGTGTGGTTTTTTTGTTTGTTTGGTTTGGGTTTTTTTATTATTATTATTGTTGTGGTTTTTTTTCATTTGCCCCGTGGTGTTTTGTCTTCACCAGAATCCCTGCAGGCAAAGCTGCCATGGAGTGCCAACGTCCAGGGACCTCTGCGCTGAGAAAGCCACCTTGGCTGCTGCTGCTGCCAGCAAGGAATGGTTTGAGGGCAGTGGTTACCAAGCCCTTCCCCAGAAGAGCAGCACCCGTCATTCCTACCAGTGCAGCAGGAGCAGCAGCCTCGCCTACTCCCTTTTTCTCCCTGCTGTTAGTTATGGTCCTGTCCTCACTGACATCTCTAGGGCAACACTACATTTTGCACGTGCTTCTGAGATACTCTGACCCAGCCTCACTCTTCCTGTAACCTTCTGAATATGGAAAGTATATAAATTTGACAGTCTGTGATCTCTTTCTCTGTTCATAGATGGCCGTGCTCTCATGCCTTTCTATTTTCAGGGTGGCCGGGATGCCCATTTTGCTGTGTGTTGTTGGCAGCAGATGTTCAGCGAGCCTCAGGGTGTTGCAATTAGCATTCCCTTAGGAGCTCTAACAAAACATCGATTTTGAGTATACTTGCATCTTTACCCAGTTGATAGGCTGTGTACAGCTGTATACCAAAACTAGTAGAGGAAACAAAAGAAAATCTGCACTTAGTGAGCTGTACTTGAGATGTAAGAGTGTGGAAAGTATTGCCCTGTGACCCTCTGCGTGAAAACCAGCTAGAAAGATAAAATGCTACCATCCTTAAAAGTGCAAGTCTTCCCCAGGAGTAGTTGAAAACAGATTATTATAATGTTAATTCACTGATCTTCTGGGTGACTTTTGGGACATTTGTTTATCAAGAACGATAAATCATCATCTTCTCTTTGAGGTTTATTTTAAAATTAAAACAAAAAAAAAAGGCATTTGAGAGACACCATTGTACATTAAAGACTTCATTAAACTGCATGGAAGATTAATAACTTGCATTCCTTTCTAATGGCACCACATGGTTAGAAATTGGCAGAATATGCTGAAACAACAACCATTTACATAATTTTCTACTTGCAGCAAGAGTGACTGTAAAGCCCCCAAGTTTAGAAATAGACTACATACAGTGGCACAGTTAAGGCATCATCTTACCCTGTCAGAAGGTAGAAGGCTGTAGGAAGATAGACCTCTGCCTGGGTGAATTTGAGTGATAGTTTTATGAGGAGATATACAGAAGTGGATTGGGATGAAGTTGCCACCCATCACCTCATATTCCTGACTGTAAGTACAATAAGAACAGAGTTTGCAGAGTGGATTCATGTATGAATTCTGTGGAGATTGTTGGTCTCTAGAATTGCCTATTGAGAAAAAAAAATATCTCAAAATGGTCAGCATTTTGTACTTATGATCTTCAGAACATCTTGTGCCCAGTAGTTTGATTCTCCATAATTTGCTGTGAAATTGGAAGTGTAGAGTTATAGGTCTCTGTTTATTTATTTATTTATCCATTTCTCTTCCTGATTTCCTGATAAGTCCAGAAGAGCTACTTTTAGAGCTTGTATTGGAAGTTGTGGCTTGTTCTCTTACAGTATCCTGTTGATACCACATATCTCTGAACCATAGAAAAAAATCTAAATTTTAAAATACTGAATGAGAAGAGAATTTGGCCTTAGCAGCCACATATAAATCCTACAAATGAAAGACAAAATACTAAAACTTAGCTGATGTTTTGCTCCTCAAGCTGATGCAAGTTTGCTGGTCTTCCAGAAGCTGGATGTTGCAATCTAACTGGAAAATTAAGTTTGCTTTCTCTTCATCTTGCTGCTGCCAAAACCTTTTAGTGCACTTTGAGCAACAACCCATTTTTGCTGATTCTAAAGAATAAAAATTATTTTACTGAATAAAAACCTCTTGTTCCACATTTTCCATCAGAGACCGATGGAGAAGCAATCACTTGTAACTGCTTTGCAGCATGCAAAGTCTCCCTGTACCCCTGGATGAAAGGATTATCAACTGAGTGTGACTAAAGACATCAGTTCTTGTCCACTGTGCCTGTTACTGGCAGCGGGTAACTTTGCACTGCAGACCCGATAGGCAGCTATGCATTATCACTGCAGCTAAGGTGCTCCAGTACTTACCCTAACACACATTTCCAGAGAAACTCCATTACAGAGCGTCAAAACCCATTTTCATTTGAAATCAAGTGTTTGCACTTATAGTTTAAATACGTTCTTGTGCCTAACATATGAATATTTTGTTAATTCAATTTTATTGATTCATTTTACTGAAAGCTAGCTCAGAAGCATAGGGTAATACTTTATTTGTTTTTATATCCACTAACTCCTTAACATTCTTACGATAACTTTGCACACAGTGTTTCAGAAATGCTGTTTTGTTCCTGTGCTTGTTGGAAGGAGCAGTTGCTCCTAAAACCTGTCTCAAAGCTGAGTGCACAGATCAAACACTTCCACTTGGCATGCTGCCATAACAACCTAGAGCAGGAAAAAAAGACAGAGGAGTCATACAAGTTTTGAAAGCATAAAAAGGAAAAGCCTAGGAAGGGGGGAAATAAGGGAGAAAAACATACCATGTACTGGATAAACAGGAAGAATAGGACAAGACTAAACTGTCTTCTTTCCTCTCCTGAGAGCATTACAGAAGCAATGAAAGCAATCCAAGTCTCTGTGCACTTGCACAGAGCAGTAATTTATTTTTAGTGGAAATCAGGAGCCTTATGTGGCAAAAATGAATGTGTCAGTAAAGTTCAGAGCAGTTGGAGTACCTGCAAACAGCGGTGGCCTTTGGTCTTCAGTTTGCTTCTAAGGGAGAGTTTGGTTGTACCTTCAAGTGTTCTGGTGCCCTCTCAGGGAGTGTGTGCTGTGGGTGGGACATTCATCCTCCCTCAACACAGCTGGGTTCCCAAGTACAGTGAATGTTTCTGAAATTTTACATTGAGCCCTTCAAAAGGTGATTTTTAAAGATATTTCTTAAGAGTATCAGCTTTAGAGTAAACCAGTGGTACATGATTGATGTCTCCCACTGCCCTTTCTAAAGGCAAGTCCAATGGGGAATCACAGACAATTTCTTTCAGTGGGTATTTTGCTATCACCATGAGACTCAGAGATAGTTTAATTTATTTTATCTCCCCCGGAGGCCCTTTGTATCTTCTTTCTCAGTTGACTTCTGAAATGAAGCAATGGTTCTGAGCCATTCAACCATTCAAATCCAGCTTCCCAGAATCACAGAGTAATTGAGGTCAAACAGGACCTGCTCAAACAAGGCCACCTTCAAAGCAAGGTCAGTTTATTCAGGGAGTTGGCCAGTCCTGTTTTGGATGTCTCTGAGGACTGAGGTGCTCCAGTCTGCCTGGGCCCCAGTTCCAGTGGTTCACCACTTCCATTGTGAAGATTTTTAACCTGTAGTTAATCAGGATTTTCCTTGTTCAGCTTGTATCTGTCGCCTCTTGCCCCTCAGGACTTCTTTGCTCCATACTATATGTTGAACCCCACCTCATTATCAGAAAACTAAATGCATTTTTTGCATTTGGTAGTAGTTGTGCACCAGTTTGTCCCTTTGACCTGGGTTGGTCTTTCAGGATCTGTATCCAGTTGGAGGAATACAGCATTCTGACAACTTGGCAAAGTATTCTGTCATAAAATGTTGTTGGAAAATAATTTTTTGGCCAGCTTAAAGAATTATACTTATGACATTATCAGTGTCTGTGCTCTGAGGGAGCAGTTTCAGGATATCAGGAGGTTGAATCCAGGAATTATCTTGGCTCTGAAGGGTCTGATCTGTTTTCCAGCTGTAGTTCATGATGTGCATTTTTCAAATGTCTTTGTTACAGTCATTTAAAAAAGTAACTGTGTTTGCGGTTATAATGTCTGCCATGCAAAAGATGCAACAAACTCCAGGGGAAGTAGCAGAGATTAAAACTGGAAGGGGAATCTGCCAGCATTTTTCCATACAGAGAAGAGCCTACACTTTTCAATAGACAAACTATGATTTACCTAATACTGCTGGAACAATGATATCCTGGGTTCATTTTATCAGGTATGATACTTCTGAAATCAAAGGTTGTTTAGAGGCTGGTAATTGGATACAGCCTTTTGTCTTTACTCGAGGTCACTGGAATCAAAAGTGACAGAATCGACAGAAATCGAAATTTCTGTCTTTAGAAACAGATGGCTCATTTGAGTTGAGATCTTTCTAGGCAAATGTGGATGTTAAAGACTAGTAAGTTTTCCAGCAATAAGGAAGAGCAACAAGTGCCAGTTACTAGAAATACCAGTGTTACCTTCTTAGCAGGAGTGTGTACTTTGGAGCGGAAAGTAGTTATGGAAGATAAAATTAGAAATTTCAATTTAGAACCAAGAGTAAACCCTGAACCAATCTCTTAGATGTCTTGGGGCCCAGGGTTAGATCAGATCTCATTTCCACTTGAAACAAGGAAGTTTAGAAAGAATACCAGACAAAAGTAACCTCTTTGTCACTCCCATTTATCTTTCTGAAGTTTAGCCTTGCCTAAATGCTGGCAAAATAAGACTGAGCTGTATCCTTTGGGGTTTGAAATTTGTATTTGATGAAAAATTATAAGCATCTGGGTTTTTTAGTGGAAGAAAGATGAGTTAGGTTACTGTTTTCCTTGATTGATAAATAGACTTATTATCTCAAGTGACCCCATCTACATATATTTACTATTTGCTTTATACTGCGTGTTTAATTTATATTTTTAAACAGCAAATCAAAGATGTATTTGTCTGTCCTCTTAACCTTCAGTCTGGTTTGTCTGCCCATCCCTAAACAGTGTGCTTCTCAAAACAAGGAAATAATTTCCTGATGTCTTGGAAAGGAGTCAGCTTAAGTCTAGCCACCAATAACTGGGAATATAGTCTAAGTAATATATAACTGATATAATAATTGAAAAAGATACGGAGTCTTATGGTTGGATCCAGTAAATTACTCTGTTTTTCCAGGCAAGTGCCTAGGCAGAAGGTTACAGCTGCTGCCTCTGAGCCAAGGAGTGATGAATTCCTGTGTGAGTCGGGGACCAGTCTTCATTGCAAGCGAAGGGATTTCCCTCACCTCAGCTGACCTACAGCCAGACAGTAACGGAACTTGCCTGGAAAAACAGGCAGTATGGAATGAAGATGACAATTCTGTCAGTGTTTTACAGTTACAAGCTTTAGCCGCTATTATAAAAAGATAGAGACCAGCAGAAAGAGCAACACTGTGTCTTACAAGGAAAGCCAGAGCTTTGTTTATTGTCTGCAGGAACTGGAGGCAGCCAACTCCCTTTAGAGATCCTCGCCATCTCAGCAGAACAAAGCTGTGCTCCTATGCCAGGTTTTTAAGCAGAAGAGAAGGCCTGACTCTGACCATTTCCAGCAGGCCTGCTTTAGAGTTGCCCTTCTTGTCCTGGGGAGTTTTTTGTAAGGTCATTTAGGGATCCCCACACTAATTTTGCCCTGCACTGGCACCTGGGTACTTTCCTTGGATCTGGATTCCAGCCCAGGGCTGGATCTGGCTTGCAAGTCCGAATAACATGCATATTCAATTGCACAGCTCAATGATACCCCTGTAGCACAGGCTGGGGAGGTGGTGCAAGATCACAAGTTTCCTCACAGATGGACCTGTGTCTGGGAGGAACCTCCATAAAGATCCAGGAGCACTGGGAAGACATTTAGTAAGCACAAGATGACTGCCCCCTTGCTGCTTGTCAGGAGCTCACGTCATGTGTTTCCTGTGGATCATTTTGGGCTTGTACATCCAGGCACTTTGCTCCTTCCCCATGATCATTTTACTTCGTGGTTTCAAATGCGCTGGAGCACGTCCAGGTTGCAAGCTAAGTGTTTTAGGCAGTATTTTAAGAGGAAGGATTATTTATTCTACTAGTGTTGACACTAAACACTATGGCTAAATACCAGGGCTAAGCACCAGCCACATCAGGCTGTTTCTGTAAAATTTTTTTGAACTTCTGATACATCTCTGCAGCCTGCAGCCTTGTGTAACTGCAGAGGTTTGTCCAATTTGGCTGGATGTTATATAAGCTGTCTTTTATTTTCCTTTTGCTTGTGATCCTGTTACGTAGGCTGCCTTCTTAAATTTCAGCAACCCTAAGGCAGCCTGAGTCATGTGTATGAAGCTCGTTTTTGCACTGTTGTATAAGGTAGTGAATTGCAAAGGTCATGGGAATGAGTTATTTAAAAACTGAAACATGCTGGGCTCTATCCAGCTTAGAACAAATGAGCTCAAAAAGGCATTTATGTTTTAAATTACAGTTTGGGTTATCAAGAACTGATTTACTTCAGTCACTATTTCAGTTACCTTAGCAAACTCCTGTAGCACACAATATTCCTGTTTCTTTTAAATGTGTTGTTGATATAATCCTGCATTCACAGATGAGACCAAAAAAAAAAAATTACTTCCAATCCTCAGGAAACAAATGCATTCACAAATATTGTCATCATAGGCACAGTCTTCATGCTCATTTGTTTTCATTGTTCACAGCAATTAATGTCCTTTACCGTTTGTTCCCAATGGAAAACGTAAGATTCGTGGTCGAAGTGCACAGAGTGCTTTGTTCAAGCCAATGGACAGCCAGGTTGTGATGTGTCACTGTGCTCTTGTGTAATCTGGCTCGGTCATACTGATGCCATGCAGGTTAAAGGTGCAAGAACAAATAACTGTGGAGTCTGTTTCTCTGTCTAATTTAAGCAATCCAGCTGTAACCTCATTTATAGAAAGCTCTTTCTTGCTTCATCTTTCATGTCCCCTCCCAGGCACTCCGAGTCACTACCCATACAAGAGCGTGTCCAGCCGTATTTTAAAGTGAAAGTCCTCCCAAAAGCACTTTTTTTCTTGGATCGTTTGACAGAGCAGTTCAGGACGCGACTCCACCGCCGGCTCACTACACAGAGCAGGGCAGACACCAGTCTCTGGTAGCAGGGAGGGGCATTGCAGCGGGGCCGGGGGGGCAGGAGGGAATGCAGAGCCACACCCTGGGAGTGATTTCTGTTCTCTCCATCAGCCCGTGCAGCTATCCCGACATCACTTTGGCCATTTGCAAAATTCCACGTGTGCAATTGCAATTTACTTCCATTTTCATGCAGCAAAATGCAATCAACCTGTGATCTCCTCAAGTCCTGTTGAAAATAGTAAGAAAAAGTTATGGGATGAGGAAAAAATAAAATAAATTGTTTCAGCATGAGAAAGCAGTTAAATGACTCTGATTACTGAAAAACAAAACAGTACAATCCACCTCCCAAAATATTGCATCAGTATCAGAAAATTAAGTAATAGCATGTTCTCAGACAGGCTCGCTATGCAGTGTACTGGTAAATGACACAGACAGAAAGTGGTTAAGTCACATGTGTAAGTTGTGAAGTCACATGTGTGCATGTAAGAAAGGAAAAAAGATATTTAAAAAATGGGTAGAAATGCAAAGGCACAGTAAACTGAGGTCAGGGACATGACACTGAAAGGAAGAACACTGGGGCAAAGAACTTCCTGGAAAGGGCTTGAATGTGAGCACAGGTGGGCTCTTGCTGTTTGCCTGCATGCTTTTTGCTGTGTTCAGAAAAACAAGAACTTTTTAAATAAAGGAATTGTACACATGAGTCTATTACACTATACCCAGTAGCAACATCATGACTCAGAGTGATTGCTAGAATCAAATAGGAATGGCTAAAAGAAGAGCTGGACTAAGGAAGAACAGGGTCTATGAAGCTGTAAGGGTTTAAAAACGCTAGGAAAAAAATCGCACTGATTTTCCTGTATTCAAGTCATTCTGGTTTGTATTTGCATGTATCAGTGGGTAAAATATATGAGTCACAGGTGGGTTTTTTTTCTTGCACGCTAATAATGAAGGGATGCCTTACCCTGAGTCAAAAAGCAATGCCTGAAGTTAATCTAGAAACCACTTCTTGAATCTGCCATCACCTGGAGACTGGCAACAAGCTCACTTTCCCCCAGAGGACAGCAGTAAAACCAAGCAAGAGAAATCTGCAAAGAGAAAGTCTGTTCAGCTCTCTAACACTGCGCTTATCCTCTTGACCTATCTTGGGTCGAGCAACTGGAAGACAGCATGTCCTGTAGGCAGACAGCTCCTGGCAGGCAGTCAGTACAGCTGCAAATACAACACTCTGTGCCAAACATGAGTCTGTAATTTCTACTGCTCTCCAGTGGTCAGCTTTTTGAGGATACCATTTAGTCATTTCCTGGGAAGACAAAGGGTGCCCGTCAGAGCTAATGATACTTTACTTGCTCACACGTTGCCATGTGGGAGGTGGCTGTAAAACACACTTGGAAAATGAGCACAACTGATTCAAAATTACAGCGATGGTGTTGATGCAGGAATGTGCTGCCAGGCGTTTCTTAGAGTCCCTGAACCCTTTGTCAAACAAGTAGGAATTTTCTTCTGACTTCTTCTTCTCGGCTGTTTGAATAGGAGAGCAAATGCGCCTCAGGAGAAATGAGAAGTGTGTTAGTTTTCATTAACTTTTAATTTGAAGTCTGCATAACTGAATGAAAGCACTGTAGTAATCTGGAAAGAATATCTGAAAGCCCTGTTGAATCAGAGATAATTCCTCCCCTCTCTCTGAAAAGTACATACTAAAAAGGTGCTTTGTTCAGAGGCACAGTAAACCCACCAGTACTGCCAAAGAGCCTTCTCCAGCTCGAGCAGTGGGAGCGGCTCTACAAAGTCATTTCAGGCTACTGCAACATTCCCAGGACTGTAGTAAAGGTCAGTGTATGTGTCCTTCAGCCATGGAGTTTTGATTAGCAAATCTGCGTCGCCGACAACTCTGAACTGTTTCCAGATGGTGACATATCAGGGCTTCCATGCGCACAAGAAGTGCACTCCCCGTGCCCAGCTTGTCCTCAAAGGCACTGGGCTTGCTACACAGCATTCAGGCTGTAACACATACTGCAGCAAGGCTCACGCCCAAACATTCCAACCATGTCAGAAAAGTTTGAAAATGTTGTTTTGTTGCCAGATCTTTCGAAAAAAAAAAAAGGCTGGTTAATATTCAAGGACTTAAGGATGACCTATGACAATAGACAAACTGGCTCTCAAGTGCCTCCCTGCATGCTCATAACCTGTAATGCTTATGAACAGGGATTTTGTACATGAAACAAGGACAACTTGACTAAAGGAAATGGGACTATAGCATGATTGAATCTCTTCTCACACTGTACCATTTTCCAGGGTCATTCCTTCAGGCCATCTTTACAGTACTCACAGTGCCAGACCCTCGTATTTTCATGATTTTAGCACACCTGCAGCAATCATAATTCTGCCAGGAGTCTTGCCACCTTTACCTTGTGTTCTGTGACTGTGTCCAAGCCTGCTTGATCTTGCTGCCAAGGCCAAATCATCAGGTGCAGTGTAATGTTGTGAAGCCACACGTTCCTGATCCCATTAAAGATTCAGTGATGAGTCCTGCCAGAAATCTGCCCATCCCTATGAACTAGAAATTTCTTTTTTGTTGCATACAAGCACCACTAACCAAGCTTGTGTGGCTATGGATTAGTGTGTTTGTCAAATATACCTCTGGTGCAGTTGCTCCACATGATGCATTGGTATAGTGAATGTTGAAGTAAATACAGCATCTGGAGCATTCTTCGTCTTCTTTTGGACATCAATAAATAGTGTCCAATAAAAACTTGTTCACTAGCTGTCTCAAACCAAGCACCCCTATAAAGAAGAAAGGTTTGGTTTTGATGTTTGAAAATTATTATTTTTAATGCTTTTAATTTATCATCTGTCAGCTACAGCCAGTTTCTGTACCAGTAGAATAGAGAAAAATGGTGTATGATGCAGAAATGAACAACAGGCTTGTTTGTGCCACGTACCAGGGAGCAGCTGGTGAGCGAAGCACCTCCGTGGCAGCCAGGAACATCAGAGGAGCTGGATGCTGAGAGGAAATGTCACTATATTGATCTGTTGCTTCTGTTTTGTTTTGTTTTCTGTTAATACCACACTACTGCTTTATTTAAGCTTACGTATGGGAAGCAACTGGGGACTGTGACAATGCAGCAAGCTGAAGCTGCAGACGCACACGAAAGTAGGAGGGGAAAAACAGATGTTTCAGTGAGAGAAGAATTTGGCTGTGTCACCTTTTGATTTTATACAATCAAGGCAAACTAAAGCTCTATTGCTGACAGTGCCAGCTTTTAACAGTAACTGCATAGTCACAGGACATTGTTTTAAAATTTATGTTAATACTTAATTTTGGATTTCCCCCCTTTCTTTTTTTTTTCCTGTCCTCCTGAAATGTATCTCCCTTAATGCTTGGCCACTCCAAAAAGACATATTCCTCTGATCAATATAAACAGGCAATGAAGAGGTAATGTCAAATACTTTCTGTAAATACAAACTTCTTACAAAGTTTAATTTTTGTAAAAGTTCATGTCTTTGAAATGTTTGTAAGCCAATGATGTAGTAACTTATATATTCAGGCTTGCTAACTGCACTATTTTTCTTTAGTTTCAGTTAAATACTGTGAATGAAGGTTGCCATAGTTACAGCCAAGTTCTGAAATTGGTTCTATTGTATTGTAATTCTAGTTTCTTATCTCACTTCTCTTGATCTGCTACAATGAAAGACATATTTTCATCTCTGTCGTGAACCATGGTGTGAAAGATCTTGCTCATTCATTTAAAAATGCTTCAGCAAATATGAGATGAGGGACATTTTCCATTGTCTTGTTTTCCCAAAAACCAGTGAGTGACATGGTATTTCCTGCACCCACTCTGCATACCTTCTGTGCATAACTTCAGCCTGGTCCTTGAAATTTAGGTTGGCATTTTAATTCGTTGCAAAATTATACACCATCAAGTAAACAGGTATGCCTATGACTTCCTTTTATAAAGGATATATGGCGTGTAAAGACCTGCATTACATTGGCATTTATTTTGACAGAAACTCAAAGGTCCTGATGTGACTGGAGTTGGCAGGTCTTAACCCTGATTTCTGTGTGGTTTGGATGAGGTCTCAGGGTGGTGGCTGGTAAGCAGGAATCGTCCAGGACTTCATGTAATAACTACTGAGAAAAAAATGCCTTCTCCTCTAGCCGAACAACAGCAAGGTCTCTGTCTTACTGTCAGAACAACTTGTCTCCATGAGCTGCTTGCTAACACTTCAAAAATGACACATGAATAATTGGCAATGATTCGGGAGTTTTGTCAGGCTCCTGAATCCTTACAAAGCGGACTGGGAGCTGGGTCGTGCTTACCACTGAGAGCAAGACCTGCTCCAGGCTGCCACTGCTCCTGGGTGTGAGCAGGGAACAGGACAGCAG
This sequence comes from Pseudotriccus pelzelni, assembly GCA_035584735.1. Lineage (NCBI taxonomy): Eukaryota > Metazoa > Chordata > Aves > Passeriformes > Tyrannidae > Pseudotriccus > Pseudotriccus pelzelni. The sequence continues at coordinate 127,325,739 of JAWMRA010000078.1, read as the reverse complement.
CTCAGTGATACAGCTGGGGGTCATACCACCTCACCACGCTCCCGGTTTCTGCGCCTGCATTTCTCATCTGCAGTCAAACCCCCTTCCTTGTGCCGGCCGTCATGCTCCACAGACACTTTGCCAGGACAACACAACTCCTAAACTGGAAATAGATGATTGCTCTTTTTTTTCTCTCTGTGTTGGATACTGCTCATTCAGGGAGTTGAACCTGCCCAGAGAGGAGGCTGCTGGGCTGGGCCAAGGGGACCCATTGACTCCTGGGGAGAAACAAAGGGGAGCAAGGAAGGCAGGTCTCCTCTTGTCTCCACTCTATCATCAAGCTGTTCCTTTGGATCTTAAAGTGTGTGTTGCCATAGGATTTGTTAAACGATTAGCATCGCTTCCTTAATACAGTAGTGTTTTATGGAATTATAGGAATTTTTCATGTGTGTACTTTACAGAAAGGATCCCCTGGCCATTTGGGAGGAACCACCATAAACCGGCATGAACAGGGCTTTGTTTTGAATTAGATATTTGATGCAATACTGGCAGAACTTTAAGGAAAACCAGCATTCACCATGCTTTAATATCAAATTCAAGCTCTCTGAGTATATATACACAGCACATCTGCATAGTGGACATAATGAAATAGGCATTTCGTACCCATAGTGAAATAAATCTTCAGTTTGCTTGCAGCCTGTGACTGTGATGCCATATGCTTGGCTGAGCATTGTTCCTGATGGATCACTGTGCAAGGATACCTTACACAGGGGGCTGAGCTGCTTAGTGAGTCACTGCAGTAGAATGCAGGGTGGAAAAGCTCATTTCCCCAGTTACTCAGAGGTAAAATATTTTTGGATGCATGCCTGGTTTGTGCTAGGAATATTAAGGATGTTTTTGTTTTTCTGATAAAGTTCTATTAAGAGAGAAAGAGTGATCATGGCTGCAGTTAGCACTGAATTCTCCCAGACTGCAGCTGGCTTTTCCTTTCCAAATCAGTTCACGTAGCTTTGTCTAAAACATGCCTTGAAACAGTACAGTTGGCTTCTGTATCAAACACACGGGACTGCATTTACTCTTTCATCTTTGCTTTATCTTTAATCCCCAAGAGCAAGCTGGCATTGAGCCCTCATCTGAAACATGGACTGTAGCAAATATGTAATTTTTCAAGCCTTAATGCAGTAATTAGAAGATGAAAAATAATATATATTTTTTTAAAGCTCTCTCTTTAAAGCCATCCAAGTTCTTCAAAATAACAAGTGGAATTAAAATCACATCTTTAATCAAAACCAAAGCAGTGGAAGGAGTGTCCAGATTTTCCTGTGGTGAAAAACTAATGGGCTGAGTGCTGGAGCTGGAGGTCAGTTGGTAAAGTGGAGGATGTTCTGCGCTCAGGTGCCTGTGCACAGTGTTGATCAGCTCTCATGACATCTGGATGTGAGTGGCTGAGTGCAGAACTCGCACTGCCAGCAGCAAACATGGCAAAAGCATACAACCAAAGAGAAAGTGGTGAAGGACTGAGCAGTCGTGTGTCTCTGAGTTCAGTAGACTCTGCCCATCAGGCTGGGAAAAGCACAGGCCTTTCCTCAAATCAAAGTGTATGTCTCACCATTTATTGAATCCTACCCTTTTCTAAACATTTTACTTTTTGCATCCGTTCTGTTTATGAGCGGGTGGCCACTTGCTTACAGAGGGCAGCAAAGTCATCTGAGCTATCTAACATTTTAATTTTTTTTGACCAAAAAGGGCACGGTGCTGAGCATGGTGAGGATTTCTGCCTGTTTCTGCTGGAGGCACAATACTATAACCTTGTTGGCAGGTGCTTTTCATGCACTATAGCAACAAGGTGGTCTAGTAATCAAGTAATTGTAGGGAAAATAGGGTGATACATCAGGCCATGATTTATTTGACATCAGAAGTCATCTCATAACCCCTGCTGTAGGCACCAAAACTCAGCGGTGACAATGAGAAACCTTTTCTCCCTCCATCATCTTTCCTTATCTTCTCTTCTCCGTTGTTCCCTATGTCACTCATTCCTTTTTCTTTCTGCAGGCAAAAGAAATGAGATGTATTTAGTGCCTTTGGAGCTATGGGACACCTTCTCTGTTCTCAGCTTGGGGTCTGGCACCCTTTGCCACTGGAACTCCTGTGCTCACATCAGCACCATGTGATGCTGAACCAGAGCTCTGGAGGAATGTGTGAATATCTGATATGGTTGTTAATGAGGAATTCAAGCTGGTGCTTGTAACTAAGGAGATGGTTACCCACAGGTAATCAACCAGCAACAACACTTCAGGTTATGAGGGAAGTTGCAAGTGTGTGCCTTGTCCCTTTGGGGTCTGTGTGTGACAGAGCTAGGCACCTTCAGGTCTTCAAAATGCCCCTGAAGGTCACCCTTGGTGTGAGCCCTGGAGACCATGTTTCTCTGAGCTGTGAGTGCTCAGTGTTGGAAAGGCGTCCAAATGTCTCGGGTAAGACAATGAGGGCTGTGGGCTTGTTACCTTGCATGGAAAACCCTTGGACTGTGCAGAGTAGCCTTTGCTCCCTCCAGCAGCATTAAATGACCCACCCAACTGGGCATCCAGTCTTGCCTGAGGTGGTGAAGGAATGGTCTTTCTAGAAGAAGATTACCATAGCCAGAGCAGTATGTCTCTTATTTCTCTATCTCTGATTCTCATACAGGCAATTTCCCTCTGGCATACATAAAGGAAGCAACACCTGTTATTAAAACACCTTGGAAATCATTGGCAAATAGCTCTTACAAACATCAAACACAGGAGAGATAAGCACCTGGATAAAAGGACAAATTATGTGCCCTCCATACCATGAAGGCAGCACTGAAGGAAATGCATTTTCCCATAAGAAATCCACAGGAAAACCTGCAGCTTCTGCAAGAAGTGAGAGGAAAGGATGGAGAATTAGAAAGCCCAAACACTCTCCTTTCCCAAGGGTGGGAGGACAGGTGGTGAGCATGTTCCTCACAGACCACAAAGCAGATGTTCAGTTTCAAAATGAAGTTTGGACAGTATGAGACCTGAACGGAGATCCTGGAGTTTAAGTTTGTTTAGGGTTTGGTGTTCCTATAATCCTCCTTTATTCCAGGAATTTCATTTTGTGTTATCTACATTGTCTTCAATGCGTCCAGGCTCCTTGTTCCCTGGGCATGAGAACCCTCACATCCTTGGTGTGAGATGATATCCTGCAGGGTGCCATGCTCTATCCTGTGTGCTGCAGGGAGCTATAAGCTCCATTCCTGCCAGGCTTTTCCAGGCTTCTCAGCCCTGGAAAATGAAAAATCTGAAATATTAGGAGGCCTGCAGATTTTTGGATGTCGTGGGCAACTGTGCAGCTCAAGAAACCAGGGCGGAATGAAGCAGGTCCTGAAAAAAAAATCTCTGTTTTTCTCAGAAGTTCATTAGAAACTGCTCAGCTAGTTCAAAGCCTACTGGTTTTGATGAACTGGCATTTTCTAATGAAAACCTGTTGTTTTGATGAAAAGTCGTGCCAGCTGCGGGACGTACATTACTGGCTGGTGGAGCTGCATGATCAGTGTCAGCCAGGCCAGCAAGCTCTGAGCCATCACGCTCAGGGAGCACAACCCTGCTCGGTTCACACCTGGGCAGGGTCCATGAGCTGCCTTCAAACCAGGCCAGGACTGGAGAAACGTTAGAGGCAGGCAGGTCCTCCTTCACATCCAGCCAGCTGCTGGGACGATCTGGTCCTCCCCTTCTTTGGCTGTTGAGGCAATGGGGTTACCAAAGCTCTTGTATCTCCAGAGCAGTTTCTAATTTGTTTATTGACATTGACAAAAGCCCATTTTTACTTCTGTCAGCAGAGGTGATGTGGCCGTAAACAAGCAGGCTGCTCTGCCTTCTGCATTATCAGCAAAATTGCCTGCTAAGCACTAACTCCTGGACCCTGTGTGGCAGATATATGGAGCAGAGCAGCAAAACAAGTGGCCTATTTCCATTTTGCTATGCTGGGGGTGAGAAAAATGAGATTTTAACCCCTGAATTGCCTGAATTCATGAAAAGGAAATGTGTGTGTATGCAGATGGGTGTATGGCCCCATGATTTCATGGAAGTGCATTTCTGATCACAATTGATCTAAAATAACTGGGGGTTTGGTAATGTCTAGCTATTTTGCTGCAATTCATACTTTCTGAGTAAAACTCATAAGATATAGATAGGAGTGATAAGAAGCTGATGGTCCTGAAGTGATTTGTTCCATATAACAATATATATAACATATACATGTAAGAGCGTTAACTCAGATTATTATAGGCATGGCATTACAAAACCAGCATTAACTTGAGATAATTACAGGGAGATTGGTTTTAATTAAGTCCATACTTTCACAGTTATTTCTCTCCCTCTATGAGATCCTGTTCTATGAGTGTTATTATGAAGCCCCTTTAATATACATTTTATGCTTTTGTAAGACACTTAATAACTTGACTAGAGTTCAACACAGAGACTGTCGCAAGCAGAAGTGGAAGGCTCTTCCTTTGGCTTGTGCCCCTCAGCAGCCAGCAGAAGCACATCATGACACAAGCCAGTGGACGGGGTGGTCAGAGGAGGTTGTGGTTTTGTTTACTTTGAAGAAGCCTTGGCATTGAAACCCACCTGGCAGCGCTGGGATTGCCACTGGAAAGGCGATATTTGGGCTAGAGCTTGGCCCTGTGCAGGACCAGGCTGCACAGAACAGACTTGGACTAGGGGTCTCCAAGTGCTCAGCAGAGATTCGATAGCAAAAGGATAATCCAACATTTTGCAAAGTATTTGGGAGTATTCTGGAGTGGTTCACCCACCATTCTCAGTGGGTATCCCCAGCTCTCTATGCTGCAGTGGCATCATAAGTTAAATTGTCACACAAATCCTTTCAGCCTTCAGCCCAGGTGTTTTTGGAAAACGACAGCAAATTTTGTCAGGAGGCATTTCCCCTATGTTCCCAGATGTTTTTACCCTCTTCCCCCCAGTCATCTCTATCCCAAGAAACAAAATAAAATCATGTACTGGTCCTGGATGCAGAATTTCCCCAGGCCAAGGGGGTGCTGTAGTTGCTTTTTGTCCAGCAAAAAGTATAGTTTTGTCTGGCCTGGCTTTTGTCAGCAACTGAGTGTGAGTAACTGGACAGGATGGTGGTAACCAGAGCTGTCTGGCAGCAGCCATTCCCTGTGGAGAGACTGCAAGGCTCGCATCCATCCTGCTGTGGGACATGCAGGCAGTAGCTCACTCGGTGTCTTGCAGTATGGTGGTAGTCAGGCATGTACTGTTTGGGATAGGCAGGTGTGTAAGGTCCTTGCATAAGGTCTCCTGCATCCTTAGAAAGGATGAAGGAGAGGCCTTGTGGGCTTAGGAAGGAAGAGGAATTTGGGACAACAGCCAAGCAACTCCCAGCAATATGTCCAAGACTAGTGTGACAAGTGCTCCGTATCCCTTGGGTGCCAGGCCGGGAGCACAGAGCCTCTGCCACTCCTCATTCTGCAGCTGTGAGGAGTTTCCTGCTGAGCAGAGCTTGGCCTAACAGCAGAGCTGCTGCTGCTCAGTGGGTTTTATCCTAACACAAAGCCTCGATGTCAAAGGGCCGTTTTGGAAGTGGGTGGGCAGCACATGGGTGTGGGAGCACTGGTGAAGCTGCGCTGGGAGCAGCAGCTGGAGAGAGGAAGGGATGCCAGAAACCACCCTTCCTCCCTCAGCCTCCACAGCTTACACAAGTACGTCTTTTGTCCCACTTTTTTACATCCTTCCAAAGATGCCAGCTGCGGTGAAACTGCCCCTGCCAGCTCTCTGCTGCATTTTGGGAGTGCAGCCCCCTGAGCCAGGAGCCAGCACACCTCTGCAGGGCTCAAGCACTGCACAGCCTTCCAAAAGCACTTCCCTGAAGCTCTATCTCATTTATCTTCATGCTTAGGTATAGGCAAAAGGAGGATTATCAGCTGCTTTACCTTGTCCTTTTCCAGAGCCTTCCTGTTTTGCCTATGACAGGCCAGTGCAGCCTCACAGCAGAATTAAGGGGTACATTTGGCTCTCTGGAGAGCAGGGCTGTGGTGAGCCAGCCCCTGCTCCTGACACTGCCAGGAAGGGCTTTCACTGAGAGGCCCCCTTTTTTCTCCAGGTTGCAAAAGAAATTTAAACTTTTCTAACAGGTCACCATCAAGACAATATTCTTAAATCAATATTGCTGAGGGACTGAGCAAACAAAAGGGAGGTTGTTTGAAACATTTCTGTTCCACGTTTGGCTCAAGCACAGCCTTTGTTATGTGTGTGTAAACCTGGAGGAAAATTGCATTTGATAAACAGCGTAGTTAGCTGGGAGCATGAGTACCCTCCCTGCTCAGAAATTAACCCTAAAAATAAATACTTTGGGAGCAAACTATGCAGGAGCCTGTGCTATGACGCAGCAAGGAGGGATCAGGACACCGGTGGGCTTTCAGCATGTGCTTGGGCTTTTTTGAGAAAAGCATTTACAACACCAGTGTCACCAGCCAAAGCAAACAGGGTGATTTCTCCTTTCCTTCAGCTAAATCAGTTCTTGGCAACAAAGGAGGCAGCTCCACCATCCCCAGACTTTGGACAGGGATGTGAGCTCTGAGGCATTTTATCAATGCTTACAGCCTGCTTTTAAGCTCTTAAGCAATGCCTTGGGGTTAGGAAGGTCACTGGATCCTATTAGCTCTTGGGTTAAATGTTATGAACACCGAGGGCTGGAGGATCCATCTTTTACCTGCCAGCGTGGTCACCCTGCTGGGAACCATCAGGTTTGTTTTCAGAGGTGATCTGGAGGAGGAAAGTGCACTTTGGAGTTACCCAGACCTGCTGTAGTGCGCAGGAACTTGTGCTCTACTCCTCACCTTGCTGATGGCTGCAGTTCTGCAGAGTTTAGTTTGTGTGTCCCAGCAACTCCCAGTGCCTTTACTGGTCCTGGCAGCAGGAACCGGCAGGGAAGCAGGGGAGGGGTGGCTCCCAGAGGGTCTCTAGGAATGAAAAGGAGCCCTTCTCTCACAGCATGCAGCTTTTCTCAAGAGATCAGGCTTTGTCCTTGGCCATGCCCAAGCTTCCTACATCTCTCCTGGAAAAATATTCCAACAGCCAGGAATGTGGAGTGAGGACCGGGCTTGGCCTGAGGCTATGAGGGCACATGCTGAGGGTCTGCCTCACATCTGAGCTGGCCTGAGCTGAAACCATGAACCTGGGGTTAAAGAGACAAGTCCTTGGCACATCTCAAGGGTAGGTTTTAGGCTCATCAGAGCAGGCTGGACAGAGCTGGATGATTTTGATGCACATACCCTCTACTGGCTTCAGATCTTGAATTGTAACACCTTCTCTCAATAAATAAGCATTTCCTTAAGCTGTGCTTTAGAGTGCTTGAAATTAAGATGATTTGGCCTGTTAAGATGTTCTATGGAGAGGCAGCCAAGTTTTTCTGTTTATCAGGTGGATCGCAGATACATGGTCTTCTCCATAGCCCAACATGCACACGCACTTTCTGTTGCTGTTTTCCACATCCTGGGGGAGTTTTCACTTGGTGCATGCAGTTTCATGCATCCACCATTGGACATGTTCACTGGCAAGTTGTGTGGGGCTTTGAGGTGGTGGCCCTGAGCTGACGCTGTGCTTTGTTCCAGTGCTTGCGGGCAAGGCTGAGCCCTGTTGCCCCAGGTATCTCTTCCGACGTCTGGCTTCTCCACTTATTCCTCTCCTCACCTGGTGCCACCAACATCATGCCCGTCCTGCAGGACCTTCAGGGCTCCTTGCTCATCTACAAGCCGCTTGCCCAGATAGATCTGTTTCACTGCTGCTGCACAGACCATGTCAGGGACTGAGACTTGTTCCCAGCTGTGAGCCGGGTTTTAGGGTTGCTGATTTCCAAGAATATACATTCACAGAACTGGCTTATGCTCCTTGCAGACTCCTATTATGCTGTCCTTAAGCTGAGAGACTGACAAGGGGCGTGAAGAGCATCCAGGATTTTACACTCCAACATACACACAGGCACAGAATGTGAAAACATCCACCTCCTCTAATTATACACTGTGGTTTCTAGTACAGCTTTTAGAGCTACCAGTCGCATGGCAATGACAGGGAGGAGGTTCAGTTTTCTGAATTCTCTAACTGCTACCTTTACCTACTGCACCCCTTTCAGGCTCTCCCTCAAAGCTTGCAGTTAAAGCAGCTGCAGCCGAACCGTTCTGGAGAGAAAGAGGAAGCTCAGAAAGCTGAAAGCCTAGGGAAACAAAAACCCTTCCCCAGAGGGGATCAACTCCTTTCTGTTCCTTGTCAAGATACATTTAAATGTCTCTGCTGCTTAATTGCGTTTTAAAGGATCCCAGCCCTTCCCTGGTGATGGCTGCTGAGCAGGCAGCACTTCCCTTGGTGACGAAGGGTGGGGAATCAGTGCGATTGGGTCAGACTAGACAAGAGCCCTGCGTGGCCACTAAGAGAGGCTTCATTACGTCATGGTCTCTTCTGGCTTGACATCTGGTGAGCATGGGCAATGAATATTATTATTTCCAAGAAGCATGTCATCCCTCTGCATCTACCCAGACTGCCAGAAATAAGCCACTGGAGAGCAGTGCCAGCTCTAAACAGCAAACGAGGTTGAGGAAATTGCAGTTTGCTTACAGTATTTGGGGTGAGGAAGGAAAACTTCCTCTCTGACAGCAATCTACCCTGCCCTGCACCAAGCTGTGTAACAGGGGAGTCACAGCTGCACATCTGTGGCTGCAAACCAGACAGCACTGCTGTAGGGTCCTGCCCTTCCCGTGGACAGACCAAATGGTCCTGATTCACAGGTCTCAGATCCAGTGCCTTCCCATCACAATGCTCATAAATCCCTGGGACCCATCACAGCATCTGCAGCCTTCAAAGTAATTCAGTGCCTTCCCAACAGCATAGTACTGGGTTTTCTGCAAATGCAAAGGCAGGCTGCCACCTAAGAGAAATAACATTCAGTGAATTTAGCGTTAGTCAGTGGTGAGAGCTGCAGATGCCTGTGCAAGCCAGGTAGCCATATCCTTTTTTTTTAATGATGTCTACACAGAGAAGTTTGTCACATTTTGCCTCTGTCCCTATGGAGAGGTATGTCTCCCTGTCTCTGCTGGTTTAGGATGCAGGGAGAACCCAGAGTCTAATCAAGTCCATCAAGTCCACTCAGCACTGGTGAGGCCACACCTGGAGTATTGTGTTCAGCTCTGGGCCCCTCAGTTCAGGAAGGATATTGAGGTGCTGGAGCAGGTCCAGAGAAGAGCAA
>JAWMRA010000078.1:127169747-127316408 GCA_035584735.1 Pseudotriccus pelzelni | reverse complement strand
AAGTTCTTTACAGAGAGAGTGATCAGGCATTGGAACGGCCTGCCCAGAGAGGTGGTGGATTCACCATCCCTGGAGGTGTTTAAGATGAGGTTGGATGTGGCACTGAGTGCCATGATCTACTAATCACAGTGGGGTTGGATCAAGGATTGGACTTGATGATCTTGGAGGTCTCTTCCAACCCAGTTAATTCTATGATTCTATGATTCTATAATTCTATGATTCTAAGTTCTGCACTGAACTTTGGGTGCCCCAGGACACAACCCCCTCTGCACTGCAATTTCCACAGAAAAGAGTCACCATGTCCTGTCATGACCATGCAGTAATATTTTACAGTGTTTGTAGAGAGAACTACTTGTACTACAAGGTACAGGAGAGCAACTTTGATCTTTTCAACAGATCTTAATATCCACACACATGAAAAGAAAGAAAATGCTGGAAATGCAGTCTTTTCCTTCCCAGTAAAAAGTGCACTCTGTCTCAAACTGTCCAACAAAGTGGAAGTGGTTTCTGACTGTATGCTCTTCGGAGAAATGAACACCTGAGAGGTCCCTGTCACGGCATCATCACTGCTCTGATCTTCCAGGATAACACAATAAATACTGAGCTTTCAGCACAGCTGTTATTAAACATAAAGTCTTCAGCATAACTCCTGCATGCCCTTGCCAAGGTTTCTGGGATTTGGGTCTCTGCAGGCCCAGGTGAACCTGGAAAGGAAGGGGTGAGAGGAAGGGTTGGTGCAGGTGGGGCGGCAGGCTGGGGATGTGCCCCAAAGCCAGGGCCCGGATCCATCGTCCAAAAGCCTGCAGGGGGAGGATGCTGCCCCCCCATTGTGCCCCAACAGCTCCATGGAGCATGGGAAGGAGGAGAAACTGCAGCACATGAAAGCACAAAATCCATTCACCCCAGCTCGGCTACTGTGGCAGGGCATGGATGGGAAGGGGGATCAGGCCAGGCTTTGGGAGATAACAAGTTGTTTGCTCTGTAGGTCAGTTGGTGCCACTCTTCTTGTCACAGGGGTCAGGCAAAGCCACAAGCAAATATCTCCATTCAGCATTTGCAGGAAGAACTGGAAATTTATTTTTTTTTGTATAATTTGAAGGGGATTATTTTCCTGCAGTTGTAAACCAGGATGAGAAGAGACCATGCAATTACTGATAATTTTTTTCATTCCTGTTTCCTTCATACAGCATGAGCCTTTCTGCCACCCTGACACAGAGAGCTGTTAAATGGAAATTTGATAATTCTGTAATAGCATGGACTTAGGTAAAAAAACCCAAACCCAACCACAGAAACAAACCATCTAGATCTGTCTCTTAAGTGCTGTGTGTTCTCTAGGAATAACTGCTTTACTGTTAGGGCAAGTACATTTCCTTGTTTCTGCTCAGATACAGCCTCTGTGTTTGATTCCATGAACTACCACAGTCGTGAGGAGATTGTCAGGTGTGGGCTCAGCTTTTGCAGAATAACAAAAGAACAATTCTGAATATCCAAAGGGAAATTCTCAGTGTCAGCTAATGCAGTGCTGCCTCCTGATCTCTGCAGAGCCATTCCACAGGTAAGCTTTGAACATCAAATATTTCCTCATTAACCCTAAAGGCTGCCTCACCTCTCTTGAGCTTCCAGGCTTAGACCTACTCCTGCTGAGAAGGAAGTCACATGGGAAAACTAATGGAGTGACAAGTCTCAAGTAACACCAGCAGGTTGGTAAAGCAGTCTGGCTCAGAGAGGGATACAGCTGGTCAGGGCTCTGGACCATCAAAGCTTACTGAAGCTCTACTAGGATAAGATAGAAACACTCAACTTACAGAGAGGCAAATGCATATCCCATTGAGTTTCCCAGGGATTGTTCCTCAGGCTCAACGATCCCCAGCCCAGCCTGTGGATCCAGATCCTCCCTATGGGCACTGGAGCACAGAACTGGCAGCAGCTTGGTCACCCTGCCTGTAGGGTGCCATCCACAGCCCTGTTCCCTTTGCCAGCTGGTGGCAGGCCAGCAAGGATGGTGGCCTTTCCAAGCCACCCATGGCAGGTGTCATCTATGGTGTGGTAGGAGTCACATGAGAAAGCTGGCTGTGCTGGGGTGGAAATGGTATGTAGGCAATAGAGGAGGCAAAGCTGGAGGAAGCCAGTGCTCAAAAGCAGGGTTTTTTTGGAGGTGTCTTGTTTTTATTCCTTCTTCCCTTTAGACGCACATGAAAGTTGGGACTTTATGTTTTTGACGGATTTCTAATGTTATGTTTGGATTTCATTCTTCTCAGCAAAGAACCCGTGCTGCTTCCCCGAGGCACACCTTGGCACGCAGTGCTGCCCAGCTTGGCAGCGTTCTCCTGCCAAGGCCACCTCTCCGCTCATTTGCCCAGGGAAGCGGGGCAAGGCAGTAACCGGCCCAGCAGACAGCCCTGCTGCCAGACCTGCAGGGCGGGAGAGCAGGATTTGCATCTCAGCTGACAGTGGTGGGGTGAAGCAGGCACTGCCTGGAGGCACTGGCTTGGGGCAGAGGAGAGTCAGACAGGGGATTAGTGCTTTTAACTGCTGAAAAGGTACAGGAGAAAAGGGTGTGGTACTGGGTAGAGAAAAAAAGGTAGGGCAAAGCAGGCGGTGTTGAGGGAGAGACCAGTTTTAAGAGATTTGGTAGTTACCTCCTTCCACCATTCCAGTCTACTTGTGATTTTCACAGGATCATGTCACAGTGTCACCCTCCCCCTGTCACCCACTGCTCATACGCTCCCACTCAGACTGAAAACAAACACAAATCCCTCGAGCTCGGCTTGGCTGGCATCGCCTGCTGCCCACGCTGCAGAAAGCTGACAGGCAGGGTGTAATCTGAGCATCCTGCTGGCTGCACTTCTCACCTCTGGCACGGTTTACCTCAGTCACACCCATCCCTACCATTCAAATAAATGCTGTAGTAAAATGGCAAGTCTTTCACTAGTAAATGAAACCTGTAAATTGTAAACATATTCTTGAAATTACTGTACCTTGTCTGTGCGTACAAGTTATAATTATTTGTGGAAATAATTAGTTTGGTATCTAACCTTTAAGATGCTTGGCAAGAAAGATTCCATTAGTTGTGGCTACTCAAAACCATAGCCTCTGTTGTCGCACTGCCTGCAAAACCCCTTTCTTACACTTGTCCTGACAGAGCTCCTTTGGACTGCAGAGCCAGCAGCAGCCTCTGGCCCTACTGTCATGATAATGGAAGCAAAAACATGTTGCAGACTTGGGTCCACTCGTTTGACAAGTGCAAAAAAAGGTCTCCAATCTTTGAAAATTATTTTATTGCTCAGAGAAACAGAAAGCATAGTCTGAAATGCCATGTGGCCAAATAAAACCTGAAAAGACACTCATCATATGAACAAAACAGTGTAGATGCACACTAATTAAAAAAAAAAAAGTTGGAAATACAATCACAAGAGATATTTCTTGAACAAATATCAAGCTTGTTATTTCTTGAACAAATATCAAGCAATAGGGGAATAAAGCTCAGTCAACCTGCTCCAAGTGTTCACTGGACAGCAAGAATGAAGAAAAGCTTCTACGAACTCATGGAGGTTTTGAATTCTCTAATTATTTCCTAAATCACGTAGAGTGCCTGTGTTAGCTATATTAACATTTTAGACAAATGACCTGGAAAAATAAAACAAAATAGAGTAGTGTGTACACTAAGAAGAAAGAGGGGGCCAGTGACTGAACTGTTTTGACAGGACATTTTTAGATAATTTTTTGTCTTGCTTTTAGCAGTATTTCTTGCAAAATTCAAGGTCATTGAACCTTCCACGTAGTCTTTTGAGAAGCAGATAATTAAAGGTGTATCTAAAGCAAACTCTAGCCATGGTTTTGTACTGCAAGTTGTACCTGGTTAGCACAAGCCGTGAGAACAGGGTACAGAGTGATAGCCCACATGCTGAAAGGTCTTCATTTCTGCTGGCACCAAACTAAAAGCCATGTCTGCATCTACACATGGCACAACTGCATCTTCACTTTGCTTGCAGTCATTCTCTGGTTCACTCAGGTCTAGTTACTTTGTTTTAGTTACTCCGACTGCAGTGGGTCATAAATGTGACCATTCTGGAAGAAGTCTGTTTGAGGTGTAGTTCTGTTCCCTGGAGTAACTTCATGCCCATGAACAGGTTATCAGAACTCAGAGAGGAAAGGCCTGTGCCTGTGACCGTCGGCACTGACGCGCAGTTCTATTGCTGGGAGGTGCAGTAAGTAGGGACCAGAATTAGGGCAATTCACTGGAATCACCCGTGCTCAGTTATGGACCACAGCAACCTTCTACACCCCTTTAGTCACACCCACCAGCTTAAATAAACACAGTCACATGAGAAAGATTGTATTTCCTCTAGTACACTGACTTTGCAGTAGAGCTTGTAAGGACTTAAGTTAAACTATGCAAAGATATTGACCAAAGAAATACATGGACACCATGTGAGCCTAACTTTGCCTTGTGAATGTCTTACTGAAGACTCTTTTTCAGATGGCCCCTTAGCTTAATTTGCAGTTTTGGCACTCAGTAGATCACTGACAAGAAACCTTACAACTAATGAGGTCATATAGCCATGGCACCCAGTGGAAATACAATTTTTGGCTGTTTAAACAGATCCAGAACCTAATGGATCCTTCAATTACTATATTCACTATAAAAGCAACAACCCTAATTTTATTTACAGTGGACATTTCACTCCGTTAGAAGTCTCGTATTCACACCTTTTCTGAGGCATAGTGTGCACCAACAAACTAAGAGTTGTGCACATAAGCAGACAAAAGCAAGGAAAGCATGACATGGAAATGCCCATGCTAAACTGCACATTAATAAATGGATGTCCCGCTGTAAATGAACCCTTCAGTTATCCGTCTGGGCACAGCCTTACTGGCAGACACATTCTATCAGTCAATGGCAACTGTATTGGACTAGCGGGTTAAACAGGCTTTGCAACAACAAAAGCAAATGCTTTAGAGCAATAGTGACCCTGAGATTTATGTCCACGGTGCTCCAGGTTTAATATAATATGACAGGATACCAACATGAGAATATGTTCTTCTTTATGAAGCCAAAAACCATCTGAAATGCAATGCTGCTTCAACTCAGGTAAGCATGTCTGCATTAGAAACCTGCTAAGTCCAACTAATCCTCAGTCTCTGTTTTAGAATAAGCATGAGATCATGTTCACTTACATTTTTATGGTATTTTTGCTGATGTAAGTCCCTTGTTGAACCATTTAAAGATAAGTAACAGCTATAAAAAGAGCAAACACTATTCACATTTAACCATTTATTGAAAAAATTTGAAGTATAAAAAAGGTAAGGAGACTTTTCAGTGGTAAAAATGGGAGGTAGACATCTCACTTTAAGGTGGTTTGAAGGCCATTCATAATCTCCCTTAACAATAAATAAGTGGCACTTGAATAATTACTAACTTGTCTAAATGCCAAAAATATGATGACTGTAAAACAGTTACGGTCTGTGTTACATCTAAAGATAATAAAGTCAGAAAATTAAGAGAGATAAAGGTAGATGAGCACATGTGCAAACACTTCTAAAATGATCAGAACAATTGCTTCCATTTCACTTGTGCAGAAAAACTGAACAGAACAATTACTGTTGTTCCCCTGAGCACCTTGCATCAGATGACAGAAGATCAGGAACAAACTCAAATGCCGATAACCATCTCCTCTGCTCTATCATAACTGGCCTGTTTTTGTCCATCATTGTAACACCACTGTGTCTCAAACACATGGGGTGTCACGTGTAGGACACACCCAAGAGAAACAATGGCAAACTCCAAGAGAAGACACAGAAGCATAAAATACTATGACACAATAAGGAAAAGTTAAATTTTCAAACTGGAGTCTGCACAAATAAGTGAACTTTAAAACGTCCTCCTGAAATATTAACTTAATTCAGAACAAATCCTGTGCTGTGTAAAACTGGAAATATGTTTGCTCAATTACACCTCAAAATAAATTAAAAAAAGAAACAAAAACATTTAAGATATTTTCCGAAAACTTCAGAGTTGACAACCTTTCCTGTCACAAGATGACCAAATTATTGCCTCAAAGTGACTGGTCCACATATTACCAAAAGCCATTAAATAATTTTTATCTTATTCTAAAAAAAGAAAAATAACAGTAAGTTTACTTCTGTCTTATTCACACGTACATTTCCTTTTAAAGGCCTATGTCTTAGTGTTCACAAGTAAAAAAAAATCTGTAAATACAGAAAAATAAAGCTTAATACCACACAATATAAAAAAAGACACATTTCAAATCCATTACGTTATTATTATTGAAAAGTGCTCCACAATTAATTTGCAGATCAGAGATGCTTCGATCATGGACATAATTTCCACAATTAACTCCTCAACAAAGTTTTTCATCTTCTTAATTAAATGAGAAATCTTTCATCCACCAAGGTTTTGGATGCCAAATTCTTCTGCCCAAGTGTATTACGGATAAACCTAAATATCTAAGAACATTTTAGAAAATACGTATTAATGAGGAAATACTTAAAACAGTATGGTTCAGTATCAAACATAAAAGAATAACTTTGTATTATCTTTAAATTGTAAATAATATGAGTGAATTAGGTCCTTAATGTTAGCATTTTTGAAACATTTTCTACTACCTTTCCACTCTAAATTATGATAGAATTACGTGCGATTAATTTTAACAGATATTTGTGTTTTCTACTGAAAATTATTTGTAACCTCTTTATTCATGACAGCCATGTGAACAAAATTAGTTTCTCACACGCCTATTTGACAAAAAAAACCCCAAAAAACTATTTTATAAGTTTTCAGTGTAATCTTCTGTCACTGCATACTGCTAACTTACTGCTTTAATTATCTAGTTAACTGTATGAACTGCCAAGGTGACCCCTATTTAAAAAGTATTACTTTGTTCTTAAGTTGAAATTTACCTCTTGTTGCAAATATGTCAGAATAGCTGCTAAAACAAAACTTTGGGAAGCCAGATCCACAACGGAGAAAAACAGGATATCGAAAATGAGCAGTGTTGTTTCATTTCCATAGTAGAGAACATCACTGAAAGAGTGTCCTTCATCTACCAGAAAAAAAATATTTTTTGAAAAATGGTTATTGCTGTGAGTTGCAAGTTTGTGAA
The DNA here is from genome assembly GCA_035584735.1 of Pseudotriccus pelzelni. Lineage (NCBI taxonomy): Eukaryota > Metazoa > Chordata > Aves > Passeriformes > Tyrannidae > Pseudotriccus > Pseudotriccus pelzelni. The sequence continues at coordinate 127,309,284 of JAWMRA010000078.1, read as the reverse complement.
GTTCACCAGTCCATGCTGCTGAGAAAAAGGGAAGTCAGAACCAGAGCTAGTTAATGGCATTCCGTGGAAACACAGAGCTAACTGTGTCCTTCCACTGAAAAACAGCACAAACCTTTTCACTTATAAAATGGTGTAATACCGATGGAAAACAACAGGAAAAACCTGCGTACCACACACAGCTCTATTCCCTCCTGAAATGTCAGATTGTTTAAATAGGTAGTTTTAAACAAGAAGCAGATGTTACTGTCTTGTCCTTGAAATTTCTAGCAACTGTTAGCTCTGGCCCCAACTCAACAAAATAATGAAAACATATGCTTAAAGCCTTACTTAGGAGGAGGTTCAGAGCTTAGCATTATCTTTATTTATTAGTTAACAGTGCCCCCAAAAATGGGTCTTTTAAGCTTAAAATATCTTTTTCATAGCCAAAGTGCGCTAGACCATTTATCCACTTCTTTATTTTATTAAAAAGCACCAGTTTTAAAAAAGAACACTTAAGCAATTATAGAAAACTTATTCTTTCCCCTCTTATTACTTTTCCAGAAAAATGTCCAATATGAGTTTGATTGGAAACAGTGCATTTTCATTAAAAATTGCATATGTCCTACTGCCATGAAATCCTGATTTATATCTGAACTTCTGGGAACCATGAGAGTCTCCACAAACAATATATTTCTATCAATGCTTATGATTATGAACTATATCCTTTCAGTTGCCTAAAAGAAAAAACATCACAAATAAACAGCAAATTAAAAATAGGATTTCTGTAAACTAAAGAACTTCTCTTAAATACCTCCCTCACAAGGGGTCATTTAATGATCCCTCCTGCTGTGAAGTCCAGTTTAGATTGTAAAGCCTGAGAAAGAAATCTACACAGAAACCTAGATACTTGAAATAGTACAAATACCACAAATCTTTTTACCATTATAAAAAATACTTTTCTCTATTGGTTCCATGAACTCCATGCCAAGAATCCGTTCAAGTAGCAACTTATCTTTAACAATATAATCCATTTCTTTATGAACCTGTAAGAAAAAGAAAACCAATACTTCTTGTTTCATGATTTCAAAGAGAAAGTGCTTTCTACAAAGTGAGAAACAGCTACTTAGACCTTTATGAATGAACAAAAAGCACTGGCCTATTCCAAGACAAAAATAAATACATAACAAAAAAGGGTTTGTCGTTTTTAAGAGCAATCTTATTGTCTTTCAGATTTACAATTTTTAGTCTCTACTTAGTATAATTATATTTTCCTTAGTATAGTAATATCAATATACGTACGTGATCAATAAAAGAACTGAGAAATTTGTTCATGGTGTTGTAGGCCCTTGTGCTTTGTTCAAAGGTATTTGCAGATGAGTCCAAAAGCCTTGCAGGGCCACGTTTCTGAAATATAACATTACTATGACTTCAGCAGAAAAGTTACATGTTTTAAGTAACATTTAAAGAATACCAGTATCTCACTTACTCTTGTTAGGGTTTCATGAATCCAGTCATAGTGCAGTCGCATTTTTCTTGAAATGGAAATCTGAAATGTCTGCCCATCTGTGTTCGGTAACAAACCTCTCTGACTACACAGATTTTCCTATACAATTAAAGCAATTATAAATTAACATTATCAGTGTCATTTATAGACCCAAAACAAGTCAAAAGCTTTTCATTTCCCCTCTTTCATGTATACCATAGTACTTGATATCTCTAAATATTTGAATCCATTGCACTCGTGGTTCTAGTACAGCAAGATTTTCTGAAGACATAAAATCCTGACCCCTGCTGTCACAAAGTCATATTCCTCTTTTCACATGTATTCAGTTCATTATTTTTTAATACATCTTCTGATATCCACTCGGAAGACCTTTTGTTTAGGTTTATTATTTTTTTCTATACTTGTCCTGCTTTTTTTGGTTGGTTGTTTTGGATTCCTGACTTTTTCCATGTTTTCTGGGTCACACTGAAAAAAATGTCAGAAGCCCCAAGAAAACGAAAAATTTGACAACTGCTGTTTTCCCCAAAATAATATAAAAGTAAGCACTTAGGAAAAAGAATTATTGGAACACAAAACTCAAAAACATTACTAAAAGATTACTCTATATTTGTGTTTGAGATTTTATTTTCACATGTTTATGTCTTTTTTCTATCCAATTATCACTAAAATAGAAATATCCTTTGTCCAAGGGACTTTCTTCTTAGTTGTCACTAAAAAGATGCAAGATGGCATGACATTTAGTGCAAAATCTCTGAACATATATTAGACATTTTACATTTGCCTCATCTTGCAGCAAAGATACAACATACGACGAACTAGAAAAAATATTTTTGCAAATTAATTTCTGTAAAGAAGAAGTTATATCACTATAGTAGAAGAGATGGAATAAAAGAATTTATTGGTAGAGTAGATGTTTTTTTATTATGAGTTTCTCAGATTTGTCTCTTTATGAAACCTTTCTGGTACGCAACTTTTTGAATGGGGCCACAATCTTATGAAAAGCTTGAATATTAAAAAAGAAGGTTCTTAAATTCATGAAATAAGACTTTTCAGAGAAACAGAAATTTCATATCTTTGAAGTCTGAAAAAGTAACGAGGAGATAGTGAAGAAGGTGAACAGGTAGTTAAAATAACTATTGAGTCATATATTTACATACCAACACGTACCATAATTTGGTGTACAAGCTGCAGTAACGTACAGCTGCAGTTTCAGAATGCAAAGGACTGAGGGTTTTTATGTAAGATAAATAACCAGAGCAGCTGTAAACTTTAATACTTTTACTTACTGCTTCTCTCTTTAGGTTCATATTCATTTCTTCCATATTGGTATCTGCGTGTCCATGCACTGAGCGACCATGGATATAATAACCAAAGCAGTTGTGTGACAAGAGAAACACTGAAATCTAAGAGATGGGGGAAGAGAATACTTTAATTAACAATTATCATTTTATTTTTGAACTTTTCAATTCACAATGAAGATCAGCCAGACCAGCCAGCCCTTCTACAAATACAAACTAGGTAGGTAACAAAATAAATATGGGAGAAAAATATTTAGTAACTCTTTTGCTGATTGGTTTTATCTATATGTAGCTAAAACAGACAACAGCTTCAGGTTTAATTTATCAACAGCAAGGATCATTACTTAATTCCACTGAGCCATAAAGTTAAACCTGAGTTATTAGTTTTTATTTTGATTCAGAAGTTATTTCTGTGATACATAATATATATGCATGATTCCAGCTGAGCTCCTAGGGGACTGTATTTAAAAGAATTTCATTCAGTATGATACAGTGCTTATATATCACATAAACCCCCAAATTAACTCTCTCTATAACCCAGGCGGTACATGGGTGTTTCATGGAAGATGAATAACCAAGGCTGGAAAGGCTAATTAAAAGGGTTAACATCTGTATTTTTAAAAAGTTCAAGACAAATAAGCTAATCTAATCAGTTCTGACCGCACTCTTCTTTGGTTAAAAAGGAATTCCTGCAGTACAATGCCTCAAGACCCATATTTAAACAAAAGGAAGGAAAGTAGTTCAGATTTAAGTGAAAATACACGGAAGAGGTGAACTATGAAGTTCAACAGTTAAGCAACAATCTCACAGAGAACGGAGCAGAAATTGAACATAAATGTATTCAATAAAACCAAGACAACTGTGTCTGAAAGACAAAAGCACTAAAATACAAACCAGTAAACAGAATGGCAGCAAATGGTTCCACACCTAATTTCTGTCATAACTCTTTACTTTTGAATTTTGTATGAGCATATGTAGCCAATTCAAATTTAAAAAAAAAACACAACAAAACAAACTGAAAATCCCAGGTCTAAAAGAACATATTGATACCTATGGTTCCAGAACCTTTTTCAAATTAAAGTTTAACTGAAATCTTGCAGAGTTCACCAATAAAGTAAGCGGAAAGAAACATTGACTTTGGCTGTTAGCTAATAATATCTGATTAAATTAACTGAATAAATATTATTTAATATTCTCAAAACTGTCTTATGTATTATTCAATTTAAAATGCCACTGTACAACTGACACAAAGAAATACTTACATTGCTCACGCAACACAAGTCAACAAACTGGCTTATCTTATCTTCAACAAATCTTTCATAAAACACAGAAAAAAATATAACCTGAAATAAATCAACCAAATTTTCTTGTATTAGTTCACCAGATTTGACATTATTATACAATTAATTTCACAGTTTAACACCCACAAATTACAGAATTCTGTAGTCTGTCAGAAGGATTGGGCTTTATGAAATGGGATTAATATACTTCCTTTGAGAAGTAAAGTTGTAGCAATAACCTGCTTTTCATTTTGAACTTGTGAGATCCTTGAAAGTTGTTTAAAACAAAACAAAGTTGTTGCTTAAATTCACATCTTTGAGAGGTTTAAAATTCTGACTAAGAAGTAAGATGTCTCTAGCTCAGAAAGTTCACTTTGAGTCCAAAAGGTGTACTATGCTAAAACAACTAAACAAAAAATTAAGAACACACCCAATGCTATGATAAACAGTATGACTGTCCTAGTGATATATTGTAGATTCCAAGAACCAGTCTGAAAATGGTAATTCAGTATGTTACATGTTTCACATACCTGTAGGATGGCAATGGCTATCCAGAGTGCAACAGACACACCAAATCTTAAAATGCGGCTCCAAGGAGCTACGTAGCTCTCACTGCTTCTTGTAAGACTGGAAGAAGCATCCATTAAGGCCAAGTTTGAAAATCCTACCACCTGAAGAGGTAAGAAGGTCCATATAACAACAGGAGGCAATGAATAGTACTAATTATGATCCTGTTGTTCCCATCATAGCAGGAAGTAAGAAAAAAATCAGGAAAAATGCACCTGGGAATAGTAGCAGTTTCACAACGATAGAGCTCAATTGTGTGATCCAGTGTCATTACTGAGAAACATTAAAAACATAAACTGTACATATACATGTTGATACATAAATTATAAACACATGCAGCTAAATCTCACAAAAAGTCAACACTGGTTTTTACTGAAAAACTCCAAAAGATTCTACTGTTAAACTGCATAAGGATATTATTTCTGTCAAATTTCATCTCTTTGGTCCTATATATTCCAGTGTTAAAACAAATTTTTCATGTATTTTGCAACTGTCAGAAACTAGTTTTTTTTTGTTTTTATTGAATAGAAATATATTTCCCTCCACTATATGTATGGCTGAATCTATTTTAAACAAAAAATCTGGAAAAAGTCCACAATAAAAAAGGCGAGAGGAACACTATTGTCTTGAAACACTTAACTGGTGAACATCATTCAAAGCTGAAGCTGCACCAGAAACACACTTGTGGATGGTTGACCATTTCCTCATGGTCAGTTCCTCCGGGCCGACTGCTTATTACTTGGGAGCAGAGACTGACCCCCACCTCACTACAACCTCCCTTCAGGGAGTTGAAAAGCACGATAAGAATACGCGCTCTCTTTCTTACCATTCTTTTCTTGTAACAAGGCACCTAAGTTGGTCCTGTCCTGCAGGTATAACAGCAGAAATGCTGATGTAGTGAATGAGGAAAGTTTGGGGGGTTTTACTATATTTAATTTAAAAAGAGAATTTAAAAATAGAAGTATAAAATTGAGTAAAAGTATTAAACATATGTAGAAGAACCTCACATAAACAACTATATGCTACATGCTTTAAGAATACTTCCCAAAAATACAAGTAATTACTAAACTACAGAAGAAACAAACCTAAATGTTTTTTTAAAAGGTAAAGCACAATTTCTCACGTACCCTGAAGCTATAACTGAAGGCATACTGCCATCAGGAACAGAACTGGCACATTTCATTTCCTGCATTATAAAAGGGTACTATAGCAAATGAGCAGGCAGAAAACCAGAAATAAAGCTGTAAACTGTGACAGGAGGGAGCTAGTAAGCAAATAAAGAATTGAGTGTGTACACAGATTTATCAGTCTCTTAAGCCATTTAGGGTAACTCATTACCTTAAAAAAAACCCCAACCAAATAAAACTAACAAGGGTGTTTAGGGCATTTAAAGGTTGGGAGTTTTTTTAATTCTTCCTTAGTGAAATACTGCAATGACCTATCCATACACATAAAATAAAAAAATATGTTAAACTAATTATTTCACAAAGTTTCATGTTTTCAAATGAACTTGAAGGTGATCCACTATTACCTCAGGGAGTGCAAGAATTAAAAACCAGACTCTTGAGTTACACTCTGGCTGTGAATCATAAAAAATAAACAACAACAATAATCATAATAGTAGTTATACTACCTCCAAAAAAAAAAGAACTGCAAGCACTTGAAAGAGGGGATTTATCTTCCTCACTGTCTGAATTTCATTCCATTCATTTGCTATAAAATATGTCCTCCATATGCTCACAGGTGCAGCAGTACTTTTAATAACACCTTCACCTAAAAAGAGTACATACAATAAAGCTCAGAAATTTCACACTTGAGAGTAATACCAGAATTTAATCAAAGCTGTTTATATAAACAAGCATAGTTCGAGTTACCTTCAACTGCTTTAAGAACTTTGCCTTTAGGTCTTTCCCAGTCAATAAAAAAAATATCTATAGTAAGTTGTGAAATCAGCAACTGTAAGAATTGCAGAGCCTAAGGAGAAAAAAAAAGGAGAAATATAACAAGGAGGGACAACAACAACATGAAAGATGAAGAAACAATAATTGCATTCTTTAAACATAACAAGTAATGTCTTGACTATACTTCAGACAGCAACTTTATTACCAATTTTTGATTTATTTTTTTTTTTTAATTTAAAAGCTTGGAACAATGATAAGTCACATGATAATGTCCAAAATTATGAACAAAATACACCAAAGTAACAAATTCTAAAAAACTCTGTTTCCCCATGTTAACCTGTATTATGAATTCCAATAGAATTCCATATAATACCCACAGCTAATACAATACTTGCATGTCCCCTGAAGACAGAACAATGATCTATGAATTCTAAATATTTGAATATGATTATTTGAATCCATCTTCAGGAACTGACAGCATTTATATTCTGCTTCAAAAGAAAGCACTTCCTTCTTGATATGATGCTATTTTATTTGGGTTTCTTTAGACCTTTATCCTTCAAAGAATGATTTTTCATAGACAATCTTCTTTAGGCATTTTTTTCCCTACTACGACTCCCCAAAATACATTTCTACGGAAAAATTATTTAATTATCATAAGAACATAATTATTTATGTCTATATACTAACAAAGTGAATTGTACTAGATGTTTAAAAACAAGCTTACTTAAAATATATAGAAACATGTTCAGATGTATTTAATAGTGAGGAAAAAAATATTTACCTTTAAACTAAATGCACATGCTATGTATGTAACAAAATCTTCTTCTTGAGATGGAAGTGGTAAAAGGACAGAGACAAACTGCTGAGCCTATAATTGAGAAGTTACACTGAAACACTGCACATGGCATATGTAAAAACACAGTAAGTGTTTAAAAGTGAGTAAACTTTTGCAGAAAAAGATCAATATTTAATGTGCAATCATTTTGAATGCATAAAATATTTTAAGTGACTATTAAGCACACTGCAAGTACAACGAATCCTAAGGAAAAGAAACAGGTGAACACAAAATTTAAGCACACAAAACAGAATATGATACAGAAGAACTTGCCTCAATAGTCTGATCAGAAAGGGAAAAAAAAAAAAAGAAAATTAATCTTCATGTAAAAATATATGCAATATTAATAGGTTTTCATACCACTCAAATCTGGAAAAACACTTACTTTGAAGAATACAAGCCAATAAATCCCTGTGCCCACTGTGATGATGAAGAAAACGTTGGCAAGGTCTCCAGCATAAAACAGTAAGAACTTGAAAACTGTCTGCAATTATAAAAACACACTGTAGAGATCTGTGAAGTTAATTAAGTAATGAATATATACATTCATATAAAATGTTATGCAGCTCACATAGGAAATTCTAATACTGAAAAGGAGCCCTGAAAAAAGCTTCTCTACTGTGGTCATATATATTTATGGTATACTCACTATCTGAAACTCCTAAATGCTAATCTTTTTCAAAGAAGATTTAATCTGAAAACTAAGTCCACTCGACTGATCAAAATAGGTCTGTTAATACCTTTATTTTTACCAACAGTATATCCTGAATGATAATATCAAAATCAAAAAAATACAAAAACCTCCTTTCTGAAGTGAACCTAACTCCAGGGCACAGCTCTATGCAGCTAGGCTAGAAATTATTTCAGTTAGCTTAAGAAACAGAATACTTATAATCACAGGGAATGATAGCACGGTCTCATTAAAGGGGGGGGGAAGAAATGTCCCCTTTTAGGTTGCCAGCTGTTTATACCTGCAAGTCAATTATAGAGCTTCCTGTACGCCTTTTCCAGCCTGCAGTCTTGAGAAGGGACCACAACACTGCGAGCCCACCCAACACACCCAGTGCAACCTGAAAATAATGAAAAATTATTTGCAGATATTTTCTAAAAAGCACAAAATAGAAGTTAATCATTCCTTAAGTCAACAAATTAAGGGAATTGCAACTTACATCAGTCTGAATCCGAGCCTCTGACTGATCCATCTCATAATTGACTGAGAATGAAACCTGAATATTAAGATGCAAAAAGTAAATATGCATAGAAATTCTGAAATGCTACAACCACTACAGACTGTTTTCACACTTTTATTTTAACGTAAACTACAGGTGACCTGAAATGGTTGTGACTTAACAACCTCCTCTTAGTGCATTGTTTTAAATAAAAACTCATTTCTTTGCACAAATGGTTGCTTTCAGTGTACTGAAGCCTTAGAGGTTTTGATTTTTTAAATTAAAAAAAAAATATTTTTGATTTTTGGAGTCTTTTTCTCCGCGGTCTTTGAGGCAACATACTGCATAACGGACACTTTTCCTATTATTTTCTGGGCACATAATTTTATTTAAACTGTAGCCTAATTCAGCATTATACAACCAACTTCAAATTCTAATTATTTTAAGTTAAAAAAGACTCAGTATAAATTAAAAAGAGAATCCTTTTAACCACTTTATTTTAAAAGGTTTAAGTTTCAGTGAAAACTTAAGAGCAGATATAGAAAGTGAACCAAAATGTTCAATCAAAATGGAAAAAACTGGAAAAAAAAATGGAAAATAAAATGGAAAAACTGGAATTCCAACATACCTGAAAGTATGATTACCAAATCAGTTTGATTAAGATAACACAAAGATCTCACCATCACGCTCTGGGTTTCAGGGTTTTGGACAAGCACATCCGTGTAAGCAATAGTAATTAGAGGAGGATAGATAGTTCCTTTCTGCATGTGGGATACCAGACGAATACTGCAGAAATACAGAGTATGATTAAACGAATAGGTGCTTGGAAAGCATTCATTGAAACTTGTACTAATAAGAAAATACTAAGCCAACAGAACAACTTGATCAATAAAATGTGAGTTTCGAACCAAATGGCATGCACTTCATATTTTAAAAGCAACTGTGGTGTACAAAGGCATATACACAAATATATAAAAAGATTGACCTTTCTTATGTGTATTTTGAATTTCTGGCAGTACCCTTTTCTTGAAGGGGATGGAAGGGTGTTCTTCTAACATACATAAACTAATCCTTATCTTTTGAAATAATGTAATATGTAATTCTCAGGAAATGGAGTCAGTATATTAAATTAATCTCTTGGGGATGGTCCTGTGCGGGGCTGGGAGTTGGACTTGATGATCTTGTGGGTCCCTTCCAACTTGGCATTTTCTGTGATTCTGAGAAGATTATTACTTTTATGGATCAGTACTCAGTGCTACTCAGCAATTGTTTAACTGATAAGTTGCAGGAGAGCTGAAGGAAAAGGAAGGTACCAATTTCTTGGCAGTCATCTCAGAAGACATTACATCACATAAAGAAGAAGTTTCTTTCAAAATATATTCCATCTTAGATAAACCATCAGTAATGACCTTAACATGCAGTCTCACATTTTCGGTCAAATGCCTACAAGCCTATTCTGGACTGTATAACAGAATAGGCAACAGTTTGTAGAAACACTGCAAAAAAGAATATGGAGTATGAAATAACATCCTTGTACAGTCAGCAAAGCACACATTGAAAATGAATTAACAGAGTTTTTAGGTCTTTCCAGATGACACCTTTTTGCTTCTAAGAGGTGACTGAATGCCTGCTAACATGGTTTGATCTGCTATACCTGGAAGGTAATCGTGGTAAATTTAACTCCCACAAGTCAATGTTTTCTCACTCATTTATCAGAACTACCTGTGGAAATTCATGCCATTTCCATGTAAGCAACGGAGAAAGAAGCACGTATTATATATTAGACATATTAGAAACAACATAATAAAAAAACTTTCTTTTGAGACAATAAAATGCAATAGTGGCTTTATTTTCTATGTACTGTATACTATATGAATGAATCACCTTATTGCTATTTCACTAGCAATCCGAATTACCCTTGGTGGTTTTCCCAAGTCAGTCTCTTTTCCACTAAGTGTATCCACCAAAAAAAATCGACGAGTCAAAAGCCAGTTGTTCATATTACTACCTTTGAAAAAAAAAAAGACAGTTTCACACAGATAAATCAACAACAAAAAAAAGAAATCTACTAGAAACAACACATATAACTGTGTAACACACAGAACTATTGAGGGTCTAGAATTGTTTATTTTCAACTTAAACAAATACATCATGAAATGAGATTACTTTATTTGTGCAGAGTATCCATGGGAGCACTGCATGCAACCAAAGCTTGCACTTAAAATAACAGGACTTGCCCACAAAATATTAAATTCTTTAAATGGAAACAAGTTGTGGTGTGTTGTAGTATCTTTAAAACAACTTAGTAATAGTAATGAATATAAATTATTTCTATTTAAAGTTATTCAGATTACTATAATTCAAAGAAATGTTACTGTGACAGTCCTACCTTGATTAACAAACTTTTCATTGTACTGAAGATTCAAATTTAAAACTGGCACGGCCCAAAGAAGTTGTTGTCCATTGTCGCCATTATATTCAAGGAACAGGTCATAAAAGATTGGATTAGCAAAATCCAATAAAATCTTAGAAACTGGTATTTTGCACTACAAGAAAAAATGTTAAAATAGAAAGATCACATTAGCAATTTAATTATTTTCTGAGTTGCGGATTCATTCCCTACAAAATTATTGTGGAATCTGTCCCACTTCTTCACAGAAGACTGAGTTATAGAATCATCAAGGTCTCCCCTGACCCTCCCTTTCTCCAGGCTAAATAACCCAGTTCCCTCAACTGTTCCTCGTTAGATTTGTGCTTCAGACCCTTCACCAGCTTCGTAGCCCTTCTCTGGACTTGCTCAAATACCCCAATGTCTTTCTTGTAGTGAGGGGCCCAGAACTGGGCACAGCACTCAAAGTGCAGCCTCATCAGTGCTGAGTACAGGGGGACAATCACTGCCCTGGTCCTGCTGGCTGCACTATTCCTGATACAGGCCAGGATGCCATTGGCCTTCTTGACCACCTGGGCACACGGCTGGGTCATGTTCATCCAGCTGTCAAACATCTTCTTTTCTGATACGCAATTTTCCAGCCACTCTTCCCCAAGCCTGAGCACTGTGTGGAGTTGCTGTGCCCCAAATGAAGGACGTGGCACCTGGCCTTGTTGAATCTCATACCACTGTCCTCAGCCCACTGATTCAGCTTGTCCAGACCCCTCTGCAGAGCCTCCCAACCCTCCAGCAGATCAACACCCTATATCCAACACTGTGTCATCTGCAAACTTGCTGAGGGTGCCCTCAGTCCCCTCAACCAGATCATCAATAAATACTGAATCCTGGGGAACCCCTGGCCACCAACTGGATTTGGCTCCATTCACCACCACTCTCTGGGCCCAGCCATCAAGCCAGCTTGTCACCCAGCAAAGAGTATACCTACCCAAGCCATGAACAGCCAGTTACTCCATGAGAATGCTGGGAAGAAACAGTGTCAAACACTCTGCTGAAGTTCTGACAGGCAAGGCATTCCAGCTATTTGCAAAGTACTAATGATCTTATACAAACTTTTTAGAAATGATTGCAATTCACTAGAATGACTAATGTGGAGAATGAAGATTTTAACATTTTCCAACAGATTAGGAAAAAATATCCTAGCAAACTTCACAGGCATAAAATTTGAAACAGCATAAACACTAAAGTCAAGACACATAAATGCTAAAGTCATGGAATACAGAATCTGGTTCTGGGCTCACCAGTACAAGAGAGATATGAAGCTACTTGATATAGCCCAGTGCAGGCATATCTGCTACGAGGAAAAGTTGAGACTTTTGCCAGAATAAGAAGGCTCAGGAGAGATCTTATCAATGTGTACAAATATCTGAACAGAGGGTGTACAAGACAAAGCCAGGCTCTTTTCAGCACTTCCCAGTGACAAGACCAGAGGCAGTGGGCAAAAACTGAAACCCAATTCAGGGGCCCAGGCAATGGGCACAAACTGAACCCAGAGGTTCCCTCTGAGTAACAGAAAACACTTTTTCACTATGAGAGTACCAAGCACTGACACAGGTTACCCACTGAGGCTGTGGAGTCTCACTCCTTGGAGATACTCAAAAGCCATCTGGACATAGTATTGGGCAACCTGCTCTAGGTGGCCCTGCTTGAGCAGGGGAGTGGACAAGATGCCCCCCTGAGGTCCTTGACTACCTCAACCACTCCATGATTGTGTGAAGAAATTAAATATGAAAGTAGGTGCATATATGAACAACCAAGCAGTCTTTAAATATTCATATAACATGTCAACCATGTTTTCTCCAAAGCTGTAGGAAAGGAAAAAAAAGTATTGCAATCCATGAAAATAGTTACATTAGAAAATACTCAGTGAGTTATTATTTATTGGTGTATATATTCAAACCCAGTGATATTAACTGTTAGTAATACTTAGGTTCTACAGGCTCAATATATCAAATATTTTTTGAGCAGAAAAAATAAAACCATATTTGACTAGTTCAATGGTCATAAATAGAAAATGTTTTCATTCTGTCTGAAATACTGAAATATGGATTAAACAACATTAAACAATATGGAAAAGTAAAAATATTTAACACTTATCACTATTAGTTGCTAAACACTTTAGACTTCACAGACTAAAGCTTTGTATTACCCTACAAAACTTTCACACTACCCAAGCAGCAGCCAGAGTTTATGTATTTTTACACTGCAACACACAATGTGGAGAATGGTTTTGAATGTAGATGAATTACTAAACAGTATTAATATATAAGTATGAGATGCTGTGCATACATATGAAGTTTTATAAAAATAAATATGTTTCTTTCACCACCCCCTGCCAAAGAGACTACGACCTCCCAGTTTAACATGTTAAGTGAGAAAAATTAATGATACCTTATTGTTGGCAGAACCACGTCTGTGGCTGAATTTAGCATATAAGTATACACAAACTCAAGTGCTCTATCCCCTCTTTCTTTTCTGCTGTTTAGTAAGGTGTGAAAACTCCAATAGTTTTTTTCCATAGTTGAGACAACTAAAGAACCTCTTTCCTCTGATGAGTAATCTGTTTGGCCTTCAATCTCTGTATTGAGTTCACTAAAGTCACGGCACACATTAAAGAGTTAACAGGGATAATATACAGGAATGGCATGATGAGATTTGCCTTCTTTCTGTATGAAACCGGGCCAAAGGTGGCAAAAGGAAAATCAGAAGATATGATGCAAAGTATATGACTGCTAGAATTCAAGCACTGTGTTCTCCCACTCCTAAGTCAGCAACCTCAGTAATAGAAATGCCAGTTTAATTAATTTTGATCATGCTATGTAATACACAAGTTTTGCAATGCACAGTTAAATAATTCAAAAAACCCCACTTACTTCAGTCAACAACAAAAAAAATTAAAATAAGCACCAGTTTCACAAGAAAGAACTTCATGTTGCAGCTTATGGCTAAACTCTAGATGTCCCTCAATATACATTGAATTACTAATGATGTATCAAGCAACTTGATTCAAAAGTTAGAATAGCTTTTTATATCTTACTTACACTTTGTTGGTAAGTTGTTCCAAATGTGTAAGCTGCATCCAATTTAGTTTCTGTATCAGGACAAAGCTGAACAAATCATAATTATAATTAAGTCAATTGAAAAGTATAATTTCTCACATGAAAAATATCTACAGGTACCTCAAGCAGTGTATGTATTCACAGTTCTTATAAAAGACATTTTATTCTATTTTTTAATAGAAGGAATATTTTGAAGAGTAAATAGGATTATTTACTGCGATAATATTGGTGTTCTCAAAATGTTGGTTTAGCATAGCGTTTTTAAGTTCCACTGAATCTGTGGACAGCAACATTCAAACAGGCAAAAGTAATCTTTTTGGGATTGAATGTTCCATGCACTGTGCTGGCTCAAGCTTTATTAGTGGCTTCTGCTAAATTCAAGAATCCCCCAAGAAAAGGAGTCCAGATTCATATTACACTCTTTCTCTTAAGCTGGCATTATCAGAGGATTAAAGTTACAGCAAGAGAATTTTTCCCCTTTTTTTACCGTAACACTCATATTTTCTGCAAAGAACAGCAGATTCAGGTGAATCTAGGAAAAAATGGGCCAAATTATAGCTAAATGAGCATGACATTTATTGAAGGGCATAGCCATTTTCCCAAAATGAAAATCAAGACTAAATTTAGACGAAACACAATTCTGCTAGTGTGAAACTGAAATTCTGGGAATTGCTACAATTATGCACTGAGACTGCTTTAGCACTGTGATGTCTTATCATCACACACACATTACATTAAATGAAGCTTTGAATGGAAAAGATATTCCTTTCCCATTGGTTCTTGATAGCTATGAAATGCTTTGCCTAAGAAAATTAATATGCCCTAATGAACCTTAAAATTTACCTCAGAATGTATAATTTTCTATGCAAAGTAATTGCCTTAGTAACCTGTCCTCTCAGACACTAGTTCTCCTCAAAAGTGGAGAGGCAGACACAAGACGGTTCATCCTGAGACAGTAACAAAAGAAACAGCAGTCACTATTTAAACCCTGAATGTCAGCTGCTCTTCTGCAGACACTGCAGCATTTGAAGTGACATGCTCCAAGAGTGACATGAAGAGCCTAGAAAAAGGGACAGAGAATTCCCAATTGTTCTTGCTTGTGTTTCTATTGTTTCCTGCCTAGGGAAATACTGAGAGTGCTTAGATCACCACTAGACTGCTGAACAAATTCTACTCTGTAACGTGTGTTGCAGCTGCCCATTTCTCTTGCTGGTAACTGATTTACTATTGCACTTTCTACTTGCTGCTTACTTGCAATTTTCACACGTTATCTCTACAGCATGGTACTGCTGAAGTAGAATGTGCTTGTGTACCACTGAAATCTGAGGACAGAGTATCCAAAAGTACTGTCAATCTTCTAGCCAGTGTTCCCCACTTCTATGTAGAGTCTCCCAGCAAGTATTTATAACTTTCTGTTATTAAAAAGATGAGCAGATGCTAGCCAAAGTGTACATTTTATGTTTCAAACCAAAACAAATAAGCAAACAAAAAATCCAAAGAGAAGTGAAAGAAAATGGGATAGTAGATCAGGTTTCCAACCTCTCCTGATAGTGACAAAATCACTGATTTGCTTGTTAACCCCATAATGTGTGCAAGAAGGTGACAACATCCAATAGGGACATACTCATAGAATCATCTGTAAACATATGTGGACTGAGAGCAAAAAAACACACTTTTCTCAACAAGCAAAAGAGATCTAATAAGAAACTACACACACAAGTAACTGTGCTAAAAGGAAGAAAGAGATGGTTGGTTCTAAGTGACTAATGCTGTTTTTCAGAGCTTTCCAATATACAAAATTTATACTGGTACAACAGATGAAGGCAGTGTTAATGAATTTATACCTTTGATTTTGTAGAGATCATTGATCAAGAATTAATTATTCTCCCTAATGTAGCTCTATAGTTATGAACAGTCATTAGTGCAGTAACCAAACTCTTGGTTTTTAATTTGACTAAAGGCAATCAGAATGTTACGGTATCAAGGAAAGATAACTAAAATCAGACATACCTGCAAGATGCCTCCTTCCAAACTTTGCCATTTAAGAAAGTTTCCTGCTGCATCAAACAAGGCTGCAATAAATTGCAGCTTTACATCCTGATGATGAAAAAAAGATAAAGAAACAATTAAACTGCCCTAAAGTGGACATATATGTTTTAGAGATTGCTGTCTCATCATTTTATGCTTCCTGAAACTTTCAGCATAATACTTCATTTTTTTCCCTTTTGATTTTAAATCTTGGTATTGGTATAGTTATCCTTTACAAAAAAACTCCATACTTTACCATACTTCTACAGCTTCACTGTAAGAAGTTTCAAAGGAACTTCTACACAGGTAGACATGCCCTAAACTAATCAAAAATCTATGCAGATTTTTAATGTATACTGTGCTGGGCCATGAGGGCTTCTAGAACTTTCAGTGTTAGGAAGAATAACAAGTATTTTAGCTGTAAAAGAACTGCTGCATTGCAACATTGTTTAATTTAAAACACAGCGTTTTAGAATATGGCTGCAAAAGTCTGATTTTATTTTTGAGTCAATAAGAAAACTCTCGATAAATTTGGCAGTATATCTGACAAACAGGTTATCACTAGCACTACTTACCTTCTGTGATTAGCTTAATTTGAATAAACCATTCCAGTTATTCTATTTTTACAGTGAATCTGTAAAATAAATCACTTTACTGTTGATTTACTATTTGATTCCCTCATAAAACTGCCAGTTAACAATCTATTTGTACCAGTCCATCCCTCCTAGGGATGGATATATTGCTTTGTTAATACTGAAATGATTTGCTTTTCTCACCTCTTTTGTTTTTGGTTGTTGGGGTTTTTTTTCCCCTAATTCACTGTAGGAAGAGGAAAAGGCTGGAATAATACACTGAATCCATCTCTGATACAAAATTAGCTTGTAGAGATTTTGTAACAGATATTACAGTTGGTATAAATGAAGTAGGGAGAGCAATGTGTGTGTACACAACAGAAGCAACAGAAAGAAAGGATTAACAGTAATGAAGAACACTATTCCCAGCAACAGAGCTGAGAAATGGGTTGTGATAAAACCATGGCACAGACAAATTGTCAGCAAAAGAACCTGCACTCTGGTATCCCAGGTGGGTGACAGCAAAGTTACAGCAAACCACATATACTCCTCTTTTTCCAATTATCTCATCAGGAAAACTGAAAAAAGAATTAATGTATTTCAAAAAAGGAAAAAAAAAAGACCAACTTTGCTTCAGATTTATGAAGACTGAAGTAAACAAGACTAAAGCAAAGGGCAGTGCCAAAACAACTAGTAACCCCTAAGGGGTATAAAAGATTTGTCTAATTACTAGTCCATTGCTGCCAGCTCAGGACCTTGGGGACACAATGGGCACTTAATAGCTGACATCCTCTGTTATTTGTCACACAATTGATCCTGGTCAGACCACTCAGGCAAGCACATCTTGGCCTTATGAGAATGTGGGTATGTGAGCATAAGCAAAGCAAATGTGTGAGTGAGTGTCAGTAAAATCACCCTACTAGACCATTATTTTACATAAAATTGCCACCTTCTTCCATAAGATCTCATAATGAGTTCTGTTACACTGACTGCCTAAAATATATCTTTAGTAGGGTCACATCTACAGTAAATCTAAGCCTCTCTATGTGATTATGCCCTGTTCCTAATGTCTGCTTCCCCATGCCTACTACCCAAAACCTACCTTATCTCCTCCTTTAAAACTGAAGGTTGTAGGGAAATGATTTTTCTCAAGCACTTGAGATGCTAATCCTGGTTGATCACCATAATATAGCCATGGAAGATTATGCCTCCTGAAAAGAATTACAGTGTTTTCTCTTAAGAAACATAATATTTTTCATCAAAGAACATTTAGGATAATTTCTATAAAATGCTATTAAAGACAAAAAGTTATGTAAAAGGCAACTTACCAGTAGGCTATTGAATGAACGATGCCTAGTCTTGCCGTACCAATAAAAATATATTGAAATAAACCACAGGCATCTGTACTTGAAGAACTCAGTGAGTTCATATTCATCACACACATATTTCCAAGAGCTTGGCATGCTGTTACATTTGAGTATAACTGCAGTGTAGAAACACAAGAACACACAAAAGTATTTAATTAGCCCTCCTTTTGATGAGGCACTCATAAAACTAATGTTATTTTTAAGAAGCCACTCCTAAACCCTTGTTTTCACTTAAAAGGAATTTTGTTTTGTAAACACCTAGTATTTTCTCCCATGTATTCAGGTATAATATATTTGTAGGTCTGCAGATAGCACCATGAAATCAATACTCTCTCTTTTTCAGTTTATTTTAGTTGCATCAGCTATGATGTGATGATGTGACAGCAATGTCAAAATCTGCATTTAGAAAACAAAGTAAGAATCAAAATGTTTAATACAACTTGGGCTGTACGACAAAAGATGACTCCATCAAAGAGCTCAGACTGACAACTATAGTTGCATGTAAATATCTTTACAATATACTGTAAATATCTTCTTTTCACTTTTAGTATTTTTTCTATCCTGCTGTTCCTAAACTATGTTGTATCTATACCTTGTTGAGTTTTGGCAAACAAACCAGTGTTAAGTGCTAGGCAGAGGTGATGCCTGGCATCTCTGTGCAGTGATCACTGCACTAGTACTAACTTGCCACCTCCTAACTCCCCTTGTGTGGGTCAGATCAGTAGATACACATTACATTCAGGCAGCACCTCTGAGTTGCTGAGCAGCCTGACGACACACAGGACAAACTTATGTTAGCAATGAGGACAGTCTCACTTGGTGAAAAAGAATGGGACGAGAAGGAGAATACATCTCAGAGCTGTGTTTATGAGATGATGATGATGGGAGCAGCCACAAAGGTGACCTGGGAAAATACTGAACAGGAGTCTGATGAGACAGTGAGTGAGAGAACACTTGCCAGTCTAGGAACTAGGCCTGGGAATCCGAAACATCCTTGAGAAGGGCAAATGGGTACCTCATGTCTCTAGTACCCCAGAGCCTCTTCAAGTATCATCAGTAAACACAAAACCAAGGAACTGTAACAGCAACTTATCATATGGAAGCATGAAAAAGAATCTAGAAGAGGGAAAACATTCCAAAAGAGTAGGAATTAGGAACTGCTATTGACTGTTGTAGATGAAAGAGCACAAAAACAGTCTGGAAAAAACAAAAACTAGCCTGAGGAAATATAAAACACCATCTATTGGGCGCTCCAGGTGGTGCTGTCCTATGCCGCATTATGTCTTTGTGATATAAAAATTACTTACTTTTTACCCAAAACAGAGAGTGACTCTGCCCTTGTCTGTGGTCTCTCTCTTTCAGTATCTCTAACACAGAATGCCCTCTACACAAACTTTTCTATGAGCTCTCCTAGGCAAGTTATCAGATCATGGCTGGGGGTGCCTGGCTGATTCCAGACTCTGCAACGTGGATCATCTTTAAAGTGAAACTTCACTGTCATCAATTTTGAGGCCCCACTTCTGGGTGTGGTTTAGTGAGTATGCTACAGGTGCTATTTTGAATAATATATATACATAGGCATGCATATAGGTAATTGATCCTAAGCATATTTGCTGCTTTACTAGTGATCATTTTGTAGTAGCTTATAATATTGAAATATATGCTTGTTGCTACTACTGATTGCTGCTACCACTGGAATGCACATATACTTGCTTTATTAATCATAAGTATATTCATTTTACTGGTAGCTATTTGTAGTAATCTCTAATAAAGAAACGTAGGAAATAAAGGCTCTGTGTGCTTGTGTATTACAGAATTCTGCAAATCCACTGTTGTGATCTTCAGAGACCAGTAGACCAGGTAACCCTTGGGATGTGACAGATTGGAAGAAAAAGCAGGGCTTGAGAAGTTAAAATATGATTTGAGGAGTGGAATACATATGGAAAAGGAGCCTGTGTGTAACAGAGTTGGTAAAAAAGAGGCAGAGGAATGTGCCCTTCACAAGTGTCTGTGATTCTCTTGCTGCACCCACTCTTTCACCCATGTTTACTGTCACCCAGAGCAACATAATGGCAAATAACACTTGCATACATAATGCAAAGCAAAGCAAAACTAAAAAGGGTGGTTCTATGATGATCCTTCTACAACACAAAACAAAATTAATAACCAAAAGTCAAATACAAGGTAAAGACCAGGTGCCAAACAATACTGAATATGTAAGAAGTTAATTTTGTGGGTGATCCCTTCCCAGATATACTCAGTGACAGTTCACATACTGCTGACTAAAGTGGGATTTCTTCTTTAACCACATTCATTTTGTGAAAATTCCAGCCCTGCAGACTTGCTTTAACATTGACTGCCCTCAATATTTCTAAACATTCTGTATATATAATTCTTTCTTATCTACTGTTATCATAAAATAAAATTATTTAAAAATAAGCAAGGTAACTTTCAAAAATTAAAGTGCCATGCTTTTATAGAGGGTTCCACTTCTGTATAAAAAAGCAAACTGCAAACATTAATGAAACTTACCCAACAGGCAAAGGCTGAGGACTGCAGGTTTTTCAGAAACCACGCGGATGTCAGTGTTATACCCTGTAAATAAGGATTTTTTTCACTGTCTTTGTTCACAACAATTTATCTATAATGTAACAGTCCAGAAAAGTAAGTCAGCTAAAAGATGCTACTTATTTTTTATCAAGAGCGTTTTGTCCTTTGTAAATATCTCAGTCAAACGATATCAGTTCAAAGCACAACCATAATGCAGTAATTTCTTTCACTTCACTAAATTAGACAAAATATACAGAACAAGATGGAATATTTAAGCTTTCAATATGGATTTCAGGAACAAAGAAGTTTTCTTTACTGCACAATGCAAGTACTAGCAATTTCAAGGGTAAGATGTTGAGTTGATAAATTTAACTCAGAACCAAACTTGCCAAATTAATTATTTCACAACCCGATTTTTAAAACTACTCACATTTGAACTAAACAGTGTTCATAAATACTGTAAGCCACCAAAAAGACATATTTTCAATAAAATATTACTTACAGAATGGCATTTTCAGGAAGCAAGAGCACTATTTGATACCAGGAAAACTGAAGACTGATTTTTACTTTCTTTCAAGCAGTAGCTTTAACATCCATTCATTTAGGAACTAGAATACATTTCTTAACCACATAGCATTTCCTGAATTCAGAAAATGGTCCTAACTGTGAGATTTCACTCACTTAATGAATAAAAGTTCATTAGCTAAAATACCTTCATTCTCCTCAGTAGAACATATTTTCAGTCATTAGCCAATTCAAGAGTTCAGCAGCTTCATATAGAATCTCAAACTTTAGACGTGTCCATTTTCTTGTATAAGCTCTAAGCTGAAGATGTAAGCTCAATCCTTATATGTTCTTTCAAATGTTTTACATAAATACCAATTTTACATGGTAATAAAAACTCTTCAGCATTTTTTTGTGATACAAGAGTGTGCTTTAAATGCGCACAATTAATACAAAAGACCACATGCTATTTGTTTTGATACTAAAGTCATGTAAACTACTTCTCTTTTTCAGTTTCCAAAAGGGAATGAATTTTAAAAACCTTACTCCCTTAGAACAGTGCTTGCCTGGTTTCCATACCTATATTCTATCTTAATCCAAAGTTTTTCAGGATCATCATTTAAAATATTTACTAAAGGTAAACAATGAGAGAGCTTAAAAATGTTTTAGAATAAATACATTTACCAGTTGTGCAAAACGAACAGTCGCAACTCCCTTTGGGGGTAAACTTTCCTGAGCAAAGAAACACAGTCCGCCAGTCTGAAAGAAATAAAAGAATAAAAAAATAGAAATTTATACACTTGTCAAAATAACTTTTCTGAAATTCAATATAATAACAATTCTACTTACTAGAATGTTTGGGCTGCTGCAGTCACAAGACTTGCTTACATGGATGAATGTTTTTTCACATCTTACACACCTATGAATCACAAACATGAAGAATGCACTTAAATGCACTTAAGTATGAGATTTGCTACTTAGTGAAAATTGATTAAGCATCATGCCCAATAATGGTGTCAGCGGCTTCCCTAATTCTGAAATTCTAAAATTATTATCTATTTGTTTCTATTATCAGCAAAGGAGAAAACAAACCAAATAGTTAATTATCAAAATTAGAATTCTATTTCTGCTTCCAATCCAAAGCCTGCTTTTTAGTCACACTAAAACCAGACAAACAAACCAAGCTGCTGATCATAAAAGGACTTCGGTGAGCAGAAAACAGAGTTTGATATGGAGCTGAGGATTTCCAATTCACTGCCTTCAAAACTGTCATCCCAAAGACATAGACTATTCCTCAAGAATATTCCATTTAAACAGAGCATGACATGTTCAAATTTATCATCACAAAAGGCAAAGAACACCCACCTACTTCCTGATGCATCTGAAGCAGAGAATGACTGCTCACTTCCATTACAACGTATGCACAACGCTTCGTGAAGCAAGATGCCATCGGTGCTTCTTTCCACTTCAGTAGAAAGGAAAAGCAACCATGATAAAATTGCACAATGCACAGTATGTCACACAGATTAAGAAAAGTGCGAAAAAATAAAGTATCTGTGCAGATCTACAATAAATTCAGAGAGTTTATTTTGAAAAAACCAAGAGCACAATTTGCAAATAATATCCACTATGTGTGTATGTGTGCATTGTGTATAGCTATGCACATGCAGTTTAGTCTTAGTGAGAAAGGCAGCATTTCATGTCTAGCTTTCTGTTCCTTTGCTATTTATTCTGAACCAAATTTCAAACCTTCACTGCAAAGCAAAAATTCAAAATGTCAAGCTTACAGATTATGGGAAAAAAATAATTAAACTTCATCAGAAATAATTCAAGCAAATGTCCCAAATCTCAAGTTTTAAAACTGCATCTTCCAGCAACTAAATCATTTAGCAAGAGATTTCAAGTCTAATTACAGGAAAACCCAAAACTAAATGAAATTTTTCTAAAAAATTACAATACTAACGTTCTTCCTGCATGTTAAATTACAGAATCAGCTTTGCTCTCAACATTTTACTTTAAAAGCTCAGAATGTATTTTGTAACTCTCATGAAGTTTAAGGGAGAAGACTGGTATTCATTGTTTTTCAGATTCCTTGGAAATTTGAAAGTAATGATCTGGAAAACACTGATTCTCCAACATACTCTGTTAGAAACATAACTAATGTGGACATTTAAAATACTTATTCAAAGAATTATATCCATTCCATGTCTTCAAAAATAAGGGAAACCAGGGGTCCCAAGAGCTCTTAAGTTTTACACCTCTGATGAAAACAGTACTTTACTTTAAGGTTTTAACTGTGCAAAATAAATAAAAATAGAATTAACACAAACACTAATTAATGTTTTAATTTTAACATTAAAACGATTCTTTTGTCTACTGAGATTCATCTGCAACTATTAGAGCATCAAGTAAGAAGCAAAGCTATGAGGAAGCACATCACAGAAAACCACAGATACAGGTGTGTTTCTCAGGGAAGCAGGAAATCCAGTGATACTAACACACAGCAGTTTGCTTGGCTTGCTCAGGCTGTTCTCTTCCATGTACCCTTATATTTGATTCCTTTCTGCTTTACGTACTTCGTAACATTGTTTTTATCCCAAATTCAACGCCTCCGTCCAGTGCCAATGAGCTTAAAGGAAGTGATACATCAGAATTCATTTTTGGAATGTTTACATAATAGTTTTTATTGCAATGAGTAATGGTACAGATTTATCTGTTGTCTTTCAGGAATGATGATTAAGATCAAGACGAATGTTGAATTTTTACAATAGATATGTAAACATATGTCAAAGTTCCATTCTTATTTAACAGAAGAGCATGTCTTTAGCATAAACTTAAACACATAAAACAAGCACTAGCATCTCATAATTTGCATATAATTTTTACCTAATATTTCATTATCGGGGCATTTACATTTTCCTTCCAAAGTCAGGCCTTTAGGGCAAGTAATACAATTCCACCCATCCTGAGTAACTCCGCTCTGAAATAAAACGTAAAACTATTAGAATTTTCAAAAATATAGACATCACCCAATGTCTGTGAAGAATTGGCCTTATCCAGACATTAGTTACAGAAATGCAATCACATAAAAACATTGATAACATTCATGAAGCTTTTAAAGACCAAAAAAAGACTAAACAATCTGGCAAAAGTAAGTCCTTTGCAGACAGACTAAAAAAAAGCTTAGCTTTTCTGAACTTGTTAGCTCACAACCTTTAGTGAATATAAGAGTTAATTAAAAGTAGAAGGTTTAAAAAGAGATATAGAGGTCCTACAATGGAAAAAGAAAAATCAATGCACATAATAATAGACATATCTGCACATAAATATATGGAAGTAACGGATATGGAGGAGTTCTAAGTGAAGCAGCTTACATAACTGCATGGAATTTCGTACATACCCAAATAGTTCACATCCACATTTACTTTATACTATGAAGTAACTTCACTACAGATAAAACCAAAACGTCACTCCCTTCTCCACTATCATCGTTTTATCTTTACAAAAGCCTTGCCAGTAGATCAAAGACAAATACCACCAGTGCAGGAAAGAGAAAGAAATAGCAAATGATCAAATCACCAAAGGATATTTGTCAATGTCTTTGTCTAACTTAGCAAGTAGAAGCAAAGAAGAGGGAAATTACCTACAATGCCCATTACCCATTAAACACCCAACTCAGGCAACCAAGCTGGTCTCTTGAGAGTTCTATAGTTATTGAAGAGAGTGAAGTATTTGGGAAGGTTTCACCCTGAAAAGCTGATTTGCTGTAAAAAATATTTCTCTATTTACTATGACAGGAAAAAGCTGGTTAAGCCTGGTGTCTCTGGCTCAATGCTCAAAATTATAGCTTAATTTGTCAAGAATGGTAGAAAGAACTGACCAAACTACAGAGACATTTATAATTAAAGTAACAAAATAGTAACAGCTCATTTTGGAGTAAAAAGAAGTATTGGCGCTACAAAGATACAGCCTAAATATTACAATGATAGGATTTGTATAAGTAATCAAATATGATACCTATGAGCTGAAAACCATCTTTGACATTCTACGGAGTTGTGGTCTCTGGGCAAGGATAACATAACATAAAGCACATAGAAAAAAGCAGTGGGAAGAAATTAACATTTAAAATATTTTATCTGCAGGGTCAAATTTGTAATGAAAAAATGCCTGCAAAAGTAATAAACACTTCTAAATTGAGAAAAAATACTACATATTAAATATATGAAATACTATAAATACTTCTAAACTGAAAAAAATACCTGTAACCACAGTCTTAAAAATTTCCAAGCAAAGAAATTTAAAATTAAAAAAATATTATTATTATTATTATTATGGCAAAGCATGAAAAGTTCAATACTTACCATATTTTCTGGGCATTTTTCACAAGTAACAGAGAACCCACCATTACTGGAAACCATCCTGTATCCTGGCTCGCATACACAGGAACTACCTGAAAAAAATAAAGCAAATGCACTTTTAATCTATATAATACTGACTGTTTTTTACAGAATACTAAGAACTGCTGTTGTTCTCAAGAGATCAATATGGATTATTAGATATACATATAAAACACCTGAGTGAGATGTGCATGAAAATCATTCTGATTTAAAAAAATGTCCATATTACACTTTGCACACAGATGTTTTAGGAAAGTGTTACAAGGCTGACTGATCTGCCAGGGTGCAAAAACCAAAAAGATATAATCTCTCCATCTAAATCTTGCCACAGTGACTTTCACAGCCCATTCTCTCTACCACACCAGCATTATATGTTTGTATACAGTTTTATTTCCATAGGAATTCAGTCCTAAAAACAAAACATGTTTAATGTTTATATTCAAAAGTTTTATAAAATTTAGCTGTCATAGGTAAAGCTGTTTTAAATTTGCAAAGCTTTTAAAATTGTGCATGGGGATCAAACTTTACATTGAATGGTTTTCAGTGACTAACAAAACACACCTAACATTTAGTATGAAATGAAACGCTACTTTCATCATCGTGCAAATCTGCTAGTGCTCAGCAACTTCCTTTTTTTTAGAAACCTTTTCAGTCTCACTATCAGACTTCTCACCATTGAAACACCTACTACAAACCAAAACTGATTGTATGTACTAATAAACTGTATTTATCATTACTTAAGCTTATTGAACTGTGCATGTAAAAATAATGTAAAATTCTGTGAAAAGTTTAATAGCTTTAAAGTACATCTTCATGAGACCAGTTGCACAGAAACATTTGTCAAAGGGCTAAGCTACTCATAATTATAAAAAAAGACCAGTAGGATTATATCAGTGAAGAGCCTTGAGTTGTGACATTCACTGTGACAATACCTAAATTTGTAGGCATGTTGCTTGACTGCAGAATCCAGTGATGAGCTATCGAAGGAGTCTATGGGCAGACTTGTGCAATCACAAGTGGAATTCAGCCAACATGCAAAGAGCAGACTGAACTTCACCTACCTACACTGCTCCAGTCAGATGCTCCATGAAAAAAATAAACCCTTGACCTCCACCTGGAATTCATGTCTCCTTGAAGCCCCTGATTTAGAGGATTTAGAGGAAGATTCAACCTAAAAGGGAGTTATGGATCTAGAGACCCACATTATCAGATTTGAAAATCATTACAGGGTTTGTTTTTTTTTCCTGTAAGTAAACTATGGGATTACTCTTTAGGGTGCCATGGTGGTGGTGAAGATGTGACCAGCTTTTACACAGCAGTTGTGAAAACAGCCATCCACATCACTGCCTCTCACTGAGGTACCAGCTCTGAAGAGAGATGCTGTTGAGTCTTAGTCTAAAATTTGTGTCTGTACACATGACAGCGAACTCCCACTCTTACCACACCATCTTATCCCCTAAAGAAAGAGACTGACCATCCGGATTTTCCATCTAGTCCTGTCACGGTGTTTTGTATCTGCTCCAAGCTCCCGTGTGGGACTCGGACTAGCATGGGCACAGCCTGAGGATCTCGGACACGTACATTCAACTCTGCCATTCAACCTTTAACAAGGAGTTTTAAGTTACCGAAGTGTTCAAGAACATAATTTCAGGACTCTGTGGGATTTTACCGATGAAAACGCAAATACCCATAACCATACAAATGCCTGAGGAAAGAAAGATTATTAAGAAGGGTTCTCTTTAAAAAGGCTTTATTTTAAAAGCCGTTTCCCTGGGCTGTATCTCAGACACATCTCAGCTGCGGCCACTTGGGTCTTTGCGGCATCTTGGCGCTTTTCGCTGCCTTCAGACCCGCCCCGGTGTGCTACTGTTTCACCGCCACAGCCTGAGCCCCGATTTTGCGTCTCCCGCTGCTGGGGGTGGGATTCAGGGCGGAGCCGCCCGAGCCCCGAACGGCGCCGGGCGCGGGCAGCGCCGCCTCCCCCTTCGCTCACCGCCGGCGCTGTGCCGCTGGTGGGCTCCGCAGGGCGCGCAGGCCAGGCGGGAGCTGTCGAAGTAGCGGTCGGCGGCGCAGGCGGCGGGGCGCTGGAGCGGGACGGCGGAGGCGCGGGCGGGCGGCAGCGCCGCCGACACCGCCATGAGCAGCGCTGCGGCGGCGGCCCCGCGGGCCTGCGCCGCCATGGTCACCGCGCGCGCCGCCCCTACGGCGAGCGCCGTGGGCCAGCCGCCGCTGTACGCGAAGCGTCCGCCGAGTGGGTGGTACAAACCCGGGATTAGGGTGTGGGCTGCACGGGGGTTTGTTTGTTTTATGGGAGATCAGGAGCAAGACACAAGGTAACGGCGAGTCCCGGATGCCGCTTTCCTGTACCTAGTCTCTAGAACGGTGTATCATACTAATGTAAAACGTCATTGTAACTTCCCCCCCGTGAGAGGAAACTGGTAACAAGGTGAAAACACAAAATGACTAGAGGAATGGATACACAGCCGAAGTTACTCCCCTTTACCTCTTTCACCTTTGTCAGGATGTTCTTGCTCCCATTCCACAAAATGACAGAATGGATCAGGTTGGAAGAGACCACAGTGGGTCCTTCGGTCCAATCTCTCTGCTCAGGCAGGGTCACCCCGGAGCACACGGCACAGGATTGTGTCCACACAGTTCTTGAATATCTCCAGCGAGGGAGACTCCACAACCTCTCTGGACAATCAGTGTACGGTCACCCACACAATAAAGAAGTTCTTCCTCATGTTCAGGTGGAACTTCCTGTGCAACAGTTTCTGCCCATCCCGTCCTGTTCCATTCCCTCAAATGTTACCAAAACTTCGCAGGGTACTTCGTGCCCTGGATATTTTACCCCTTGGTGCGCTTGATTTGTGGAAACCTCCACCTTGCATCCTGTGCAGGATGAGCAATGTCTCCTTTCTAAATTAGAGTGTGTTTAGAGAGCTCCTAAAATTGGCAACATTACTAGGTGATTCTACCAAAACCAACAGGATTTCTTTTATTATTTTTTGTCTGTGCAAAATGGAGCAGACAAATGCTGAATAAGCCTAGAAATACGGGGGAGAATACATAAAAGCTGGTGGGATAAACACTAGGATAAAATAAGTACCTCACTTGCCCAACACTCCTGCCTCTTCCCTTCTCTTTACACAGCCTGAAACCTTTCTTTCTCCTCTGCCATTCCCCCATCCCTGCCTGCCTTTCCTCCCAAAACCCAGACTTAAGCCAGCCCGAGCTGGGTTAGAAATCGCGTCTGCCGGTATTGGCAGAGCAGCGGTGAGCACAAACCCGCTCCTGAGTCCTGAGGCCGGGAGGATGAGCACAGCGCGGTGGCCGGGCCCCGCAGCCAGCCGTGTGGCTGATCTCTGTATTCCGACCCGCTATTATAAGATCTATCATTACACAGGTCGGTCATTGTACCCCTCTGTGTTCAAGGGGACCCCCGGGCCGCAAGGCGCATGCGCACTACCTGCGGCGCGCGCGGGCATCGTCGTGACTGGGAGCGCGCGCAGCGGCGCACGCGCGGCAGAGGCGGTAGGGGGCGGGGTCACGGGACAGCGGCGTTTCCCGCCCCGCCCGCACGGTGCGTGCGCAGTCTCACGCTGGCGGCGCGCGGCGAGCTGGCGGGCCGGAAGCGCTCGCGCGGCGCAGTCGCCCCTCGGCGTGGGGGGGCAGCGGCGGCGGCGGCGCCATCTTGGCGGAGCCGTGCGGGAGCTGCGGAGCCCGTCCGACCGCCCGCCCGGTGGGTGCCTGCACGGATGGCGTGAGGGACAGCGCCGGCCTCCCCGGGGTGCGGCGTGCGGCCGAGGGCGGCGCGGGGTTTGCGCCTGGAGCCGGTTCTCGGCAGTCCGACCCTCGCGGAACCGCTGCGCGGCCGCTCCCCGGGCCTCGGCCTCCTTGTGCCGCCGGGTTTCCCACCCCCCTTCCCCGCTCCCGCTGTCTCCCTCAGCCCTGTCCCGGTGCCGAGAGGCGGCCGGGCTTCTGCGCGACGGCGGAGCGGGACCGGCTCTGTCGGGCCGGAGCGCGTGTGGCGCGGGGCAGCCTCCCCTTGGCCCGCGCCCCTCGCCCGTGCCCCGTCCTGCCGCCCGCGGCCCCGCGCTCCGGCCCGGCTGGGCCCCGCAGCGGCGGCGGTGGTCGGGGTGAGCGGTGCTCCAGCCGGCCCAGCTACAGAGCTCAGTTGCGTCTTCCTCCAGCGGTGTGCAAAGTGCCATTAGCAACAGCCTGCTTCCACTCTTAAGGCTTGTTTTGAAGAATAGAATAAGAAATCTTCCTCTGATCCACCAGTTATTTTTACATTGGTCCAGTTTATAGTTGGAGTGTTTCTGTGTGTGTTCTTTCTAGCCTGCATACGGACTGTGTAATCTCTGAATGTTGTGGTTAAAATACTGGTCTAGTGCAGGCTTAGTTTCCCACGGTGTTTACAAGCTGTGGGTTTATTTTAATGGCTTTAATGGTATTTGGAGTTTCTCGAGGCTGTGGAAGAATAGGTATAGTACTGTTTTCTAGTCAGCTTTGTTTAAATATAAAATTTCATAAAACTGTGTTTGCTGATGTGCTTTTAAATTGGTGGCATGAAGTTGTCAATCTGTTCTCAAAATCCTTGCTCTCTGAAGTCCCTGCTCAGTTAATGAATTGCTCTTAATTTTCATGACAAGTCACTGATTTTGGTCATTCACTTTAAATTGTTAGATGGCTTGTCTGTACTTTCTACCCATGCTTGATTGTTTAATATCCAGTCAGTAAGAACTTAAATAATATTTGAACTTCTTGTTTTGTTCGTGGACTTCTTAGAGATCACATTATGATCTGGAATCACTGTGTCTAGTTTTCACCACTGAAGGTTGTGTGTTGTGTCCCTGGTGCATCGTGGAGAACTTGCACTTTATCACCGAAGAAATACGGAGGAGAGCTGTTGTGAATGATCTTTAAAAATTGGGATAAGAATGTGGAGTTGTGAAATCCAGGAGTACTACAGATTAAATACATCGTGAAGTAGCAGGGCAGCGGATTTGGTTTGTCAAGACACGACGGTGCTGTATGAAAATTCTGCCCTTGAATTCTCCATGCTTTTTGGCACTGCCGTTGCATCTGTTGAGAAGAGACGTAAAGTTCTGGGTCTGGCTGGGACGGAGTTATTGTTCTTCACAGCAGCCCATACAGTTCAGTGTTTTGGATTTGTGGCTGAAAGAATGTTGACAACACATCAGTGTTTTTGGCTGTGGTTTGCACAGTGTCAAGGCTTTATCTCGTTTCCCTACTCTGCCACTCCAGGGAGTACACTGAGTAGGCGAGAAGCTGAGAGGGGACATGGCTGGGACAGCTGACCCAAACTCACCAAAGGGATATTCTGTGCCATGTAACGTCATGCTCATCAACAAAAACTGAGGTAGAGGAAGAAGTATTTTGATGGTTTTGGTTGCTTAGGGGGGATTTTTTGGCTCCCAAGGCAGTTGTAATTTGAAGGTAGGCTGGACATCAGTCAGCCTGTAGGAGGTATTGAGTGATTTTTCTTTGTTTTGCATTTTTCTTCTCACTGATGAGACTATCTTTATCTTGACCCATGAGTTCTCTTGACTTTGTTCTTCCTATTTTCTTTCCTGTCCTGCTGATGGGGACGAGGAGTGCACAATTGGCTGTGTGGGTGCTTGGCTGCTGGCTGGAGTCGACTTGCCACAAACGTACAGAGAACAGATGGTCTTTAGAGAAGTTACTAAATAGGCAGTTGTTTTCTGTTGTGATTGCAAAGTGATGATGTAGAAGTGACATAAAATCCATTAGTTAGGGAATTTGGGCTTTGCTCTTGTTTTGCTAAGTTCAGTTGGAGTGATAGTTATGGTTATTGATAGACAAACTTGTCACTAGGATCTGGTGCTTTACATTATTGTGCAAGAGTTTTGGTTTGTAGGAGGGATGTTGTCAAATGCTTGGAGTGTTGGGCTGTTGTGTTTGTGTTGAAGGGAGGCAGTAATTTGCTACAGAAGCTTGTGTTTGTTCTCAGAGTACTGTGCTATTTACTGTGTGATGTTAGATAATGTTGAAAATCAGGGCATGTTTTAGTCAGTGTAGTAAAGCATTTCTCGCTCTTTTGTGTGAATGGCAATACAGTAAAGATACAGGGAAAATACTGAAGTTGGCTTTGTAAATTCAGGTACTTTCCAAAGTTGGAATCCTTGTTGGATATTTTTGCTCTTTCATTTGATGGTATTCGCTGTGTACGTTAAGTGTAGTGCTGGACTGGTGAGTAGCATACTCTTGTTGTGAACCTTGAAACCAGGTGGATCTCAGAAGAATGGACACATCCTTTAATCCAGAGATGGACTTAAGCATCTTTCAAGGACTCAGTTGAGAGTTGTTCCCTCAATACATTGGCACTCTGTTTCACTGCAACAGTTCAGTGTGGCACAATTGATGACCAAGTAATCTCATCGTATTTTCATCATTTCCAGAAGTCAACTTAAATTTTGAATATCTTTTGCTTCTAAAATGGAAACACAAAGATGCAGTGCATAGCATCTTGGAACATGGAAGGAGTTCTTCACATGGGTTCATAACATGTTTGGCTTTATTGTAGCCACTGCTGTGGATGAGCTGGAGCAGTGTAGCACAGTATGTAAAGCAAAGTACAGGTATCAGCCATTAATTGTGTTTCGTTTTCTTTCCACAGTTAAGTTGATTTTACAGAATTTATCAGGTCTCCAAAGCAGAAACAGGTAAGCTGCCAAAAGCTTAACACTTCTCACTGAGTATTGTGACAAGATCATACACAGCCTTTTTTCCTCACATGTTTGTGGCTGGGAACTAGGATATGCTCTCCTGAGTGCTCGTGGCTGCTGCAGTTAAAATTCTGACTACCTCCAAGAGACAACTTCTTTGAATGCTGAGAAAACATGCATTACTGAACAGAACTGATCACTGGGTAGAGCAACTTGTCAAAGCAGTAAAGGCATCACTGTTTGTGAATTATGTCATTTTCCAATGACATAGTTATTCTTTTTCCTTTCTCTTTTTATCAGCTAGTGTCCTGTTCAAAAGGAAACAGGATTTTTTTGTTCCTTCGGACTGGGCAGAGGTCTCTGGCATACAGTCACTATGCCATGAAAGACTTGAGGTGTTCTTTAGGTATTGTGGATGGTGAGGAGTGACTTAGGTGGATTTTGTTGCCCTTAGGATAGGGAATATTGATAGATTTGTTCACGAGTGCTGGTGGAGTAGCTAATTGTTCTGACTAATCAACATTCAGTGAACTGTGTTTTAATCTTGTTCTGGTGAACTTGTGGGTTTTTTGATACCTTCTCTCTTGATTGAGACAAGGGCATTCATTAAAAAGGCTCTAGCTTCTTAAGTGATAAGATACTGTAATAGCTGAGTACTAAAGACGTGCTATCATGTGTACCTTTTTGTCTGCAGGTGATTTTTGCTGTGGGTTGAGCTCAGCATGGCTGTAGTCATCCGTTTACAGGGGCTTCCTGTTATTGCGGGTCCTCCAGATATTCGTCGTTTCTTCTTGGGATTGAATATTCCTGATGGAGGTGTGCATATTATTGGAGGAGAGCTTGGGGAGGCTTTTATTATATTTGCAACAGATGAAGATGCACGGCGTGCCATGAGCTGTTCAGGAGGGTTTATCAAGGACTCACGCGTAGAGCTCTTTCTCAGCAGCAAGGCAGAAATGCAGAGTACCATAGAAATGAGCCGGAAACGATTTGACCGTGGGGGACGAGAAACTATGTCTAGCTCTAGAAGAACAGGTACTAATGGTTCTGGTGCATCAAGTATTGGAGACATGCCACATTTAGTCACAGCTTCTCCAAAAGGAATAAGAAAACCTAGTTACGGGCCACCAAATCGCCTAGAGGCTGGTTTCCATGCCAACGGCACAAGACACGGTGATATGGGCATACCTAAGTCAAACTATCAGTTAAGAAAGGATTCTCACCCCTTTAACCCAGATGACTGTTACTTATTTCTGCGTGGTATACCTTACTCTGCAACAGAAGTGGAAGTACGTGCTTTCCTGTCTGGGATATGTGTGGATGGAGTCATTCTGATAAAGCACCGCAATGGTTTAAACAATGGTGATTGCTTGGTAAAATGTGCTACACCTGGTGATGCCTTGGAAGGACTTAAACGTCATAGACAATACATGGGTCAGAGGTTTATAGAAATTAGTCCCACAACGGAGGAACGGTGGATTGAATGTGGTGGGAGGGTGGACATGCCAGATGAAATGGATCACTTTTTCTGCGAAGACCTTTCTCCAAAAAGTTCAGGCTACATGCATTCAAGGAGGCATTCTCGTTCAAGATCACCAAGGAGACAAAGAACGCGTTCTCGTTCATCTCCCACCCAGGAATATTACATACACTTAAGAAATCTGTCTTTTAATGTGGAGAAGAGAGATTTGAGAGATTTTTTCCCTGATCTGGATATATCCAGCAAACAGATCAAGATTCTAACGGATAAACATCAGAAAAGGACTAGAGATGCCTTTGTGATGTTAAGGAGTGAGAGAGAATACCAGGCTGCTTTGGAATGTCATAGAAAGGTTCTTCTCAATCGTCCTGTTTACATTTTTCCAATTTCAAGAAAGTCAATGTTGAAAATAATCGATTCTTGTGAGAGAAAAAGATCACTAGACAGAGATCATCCTGGACAGGCTATATCAGAAAAAAGTTACCGGGAAGGTCATTCCAGTCCTAAGGTGTGTGTTTATGTCAGGAATTTTCCGTTTGATGTGTCAAAAATTGAAGTGCAAAAGTTCTTCGCAAGATTTGATATTGATGAAGATGATATTTATTTGCTTTATGATGAAAAAGGACTGGGACTGGGAGAAGCACTAGTGAAGTTTAAATCTGAGGAAGAAGCCATGAAAGCAGAAAATTTAAATCGTCAAACGTTTTTGGGAACAGAAGTATTAATAAGACTTATATCTGAAGAGCAGATGCAGAAGTTTGGTGTATCTGTACCATTATCTGGACCGAATGAAGTGCATGGTCATTCACATCCATATGACAGAGGGGAGCTTTCCCGTCCAGTCGGTTCACCATCTGGGCCACCACAAGGGCCACCCATGCATTCATTTGGTCCCCCCGGGAACTTTAGGCATCATTCTGAATTTAGACACCCCCCTGAGGACTTCATGTGCCCTCCCAAGGATTTTAGGGGTCCGCCACCCCTCATGGATTTTGGTGGTGACAGTGAACCTTTTGGCAGAATGGAGTTTGGGAATAATAAAATGGGAAATTTTCCTGAAGGAAGATTTATGCCCGATCCAAATTTCAGTGGTGGTTCTGAACGTGTTGTTCCTATTCTATTGAAAAATCTACCTTTTAAAGCTACTCCTAATGAGATTCTGGATTTTTTCTATGGCTACAGAGTGATTCCGGAGTCAGTTTCTGTGCAGTACAATGAACAAGGATTACCTTCTGGTGATGCCATTGTTGCTATGACAAACTATGAGGAAGCTATGGCTGCTATTAACGAACTGAATGATAGGCCGATTGGTCCACGGAAGGTTAAGTTGAGCTTGCTGTAAAGGAGGAAAAGATGCTCTACAGTAAAACATTCTAGGTTTGACAGTATTGACAGTTATTTTACCTTTTTTAATTACTGGAACATCCAAAAGAAACGGTTGTAAATAATACCCAGTTCAGTTTAGCTCTTGGTTGAAATGTCTGTAGGACACTGAAAGTCATACATCAGAGTCTAAAGGGATGGAGTTATAATGCTTTGGGGCTTTTGTTTAGTTTGTTTTAATTCCATGTCCTGTGTCTTTGCATCAAATAAAAATGTAACTGCTGGTTGACTGACCACGCAAATGGTTCAAACAGAAGATTTTCAGTGCTACCTGCATTAGTAAATAACATTTCTTACTGAGGTTAGCTTAAATTTTAAAAGATGACTGATTTTTATATTTTGGGTTTTCTTCTGTTTTTGTGTAAACTTCAGGTTTTATTTGGTTTCATGTGTTTGCAGGCATTCCTGTTAAAAAAAGAAGTAAGAGCTTCCTGTTCACATTAGCTGGCTTTGCAACTTTTTTTAAATAAAAAGGAAATTGCCATTTAAATTTGTGTCTTCTATTTAAAATTTGAACAGTTAATGGTCACAGCTATTACGCTCAGCAGATGTGGGTCTTGGTGAGAACGATGCTGGCTGCTTCCTCTGGGAAGAGTGAACTGTTACGGTTTGTCAACACAGTGAAGAAAAGGTAGTTAGTTTACAGAGATTTCAGTCTGCATTAATCAGTTGGACAGGTTTTCTTCTCGCTTACTGTAGTACCTTGAAGCAAAAAATGAATGTTGAAATAGGATCAAGAATTCTGATTTCAGTGGTCTTCATTTTATCTCCACATGCTGCATAATATGAATATTAGCTTGCTAATGATGTTTGGATACATTCCAAGTCAATCTCTGATTAGTTTTAACTAACATCTGTCTGTAACCAAGCTGACAACCAACTATGTTATTTTCTTATGTAATAAAATAAATACTTATGTCAGCATTTAGAACATGTTGGTTTGGTACCACCATATTTAAATTTTAGGAGGAAATAAACGCTGCATGTTCAATATTCAGGCTTAGTAGGAAACTTTGGTTGTGTGGGTAAGGAATTTTGTTCACACTGCAACTGTGCAAGATACTATTTGGAGTAGTAAAGAATTCCATGAATTTTAGTCTCCTCTCAGACTAGGACAGCAAAGTTGCAAGTGGGCAGTGAATACTTCTAACCTTTGCTTGGGCAATACAAAAAATCATAAATTCATGGAGAAGGGAGGTCTCTACTCCAACCCCTTCCTCAAAGGCGTGTCAGCTAGAACAGGTTACTCAAGGCCTTCAATATTTAATAGCTCTAAGGACAGAGCTCTCTGGGCGGCCTGTGATTGATCCCTCTCACTGGTGGGTTAAATCTCAGTTGCTTTATTTATGTAAAGTCAACATCATAGTTGCTAAACTTTCACATAAACTGTTAAGCACGAGCAAACAAAATTAAGAGAATTTTTTGTTCTGTAATTTTCAAAAGGTTAGTGTAGCTTTATGTCTTCTGCATATTATTTGTTCTCTATTTCAAGTGCCCAGAAAAAAAGCATTTTGAATGAAAATGCAAGGTCTGTGTATGTAGCAGAGAAAAATATGTGGCTAAGTTTTAAGTTCTGAATGCTTTACAGTTTTTTGCTGTCTGGTAGGAATTAGCTTCAGAATCATATGGTTTTGAATCCTCTGAATTTAAAGGGATTTAAAATAAAACCCACAAAGTTGTGCTTTTATTTCATAGTTACTATGAAAGGATCAAGGAGCCAGAAGACTTTGTAGGTAAAAGATATGAGACTCCTCAAAATAAACTTCCCTGACTTTATCATTATGTTGAAAACTTCATTGTGATTATTTTTGTAAGCCAATATCTTTACTATTAAGTTGTCTTGTAAATGTGAATGCAACTAACTTCTCCATTTAGTCAGGTTTAGATCATTTGCTGGTTTTAAAGTTCTTCCAGCTACTACGTAACAGGAGATTTCAAACTTGGAGGCTGGAAAGACAAGGGAGTTTAGTAGGGTTTTTTTGCCAGTAAAGCGTTGTCAAAAAGTTAAGCGTAATTAGTGATAAAATACCATTAATTTTTGTGATAGTAAACTCCCCCCCCCCCCTTAGTGAACATATAAAAAGAATCATAAAGCTTTTAATGGCAGAGGTCATAACTGAGGCACTTCAAAATGATTTTCTGTTTGCCCTATAGCTAATTTATATTTAATTTAAAGCCAGATTAGAGTTTATGACTATTTTAGTTTATCTGAAACGTTTGATTGCCAGGCCAAAGAAATAATTATTTTTTCAAGGTCTATAAATACAAAAGCTGTACTTCAAAGTATGTACAGATGAACTTGGAAGCATAAGGAAATTGGAAAGGGATGCCAGTATATCAGTGAAATAATAAGGTTACTAGGATAATTGATTCTTAGTTTATAGCTGTTATCTGATTGGTGTTTTGGTTCTATGTGTGTCTATCCTTCTCTGTCCCCCTTCTCCCCCACGGGATGTGATACAGACATTATATTCTGATTCTGCCTGAATAGGTGGTAGAGGTGCACGGTGTGGTGGCAGCATTTCCTGACAGTAGGGTTATATAACTTTAGATGTTTAATGGCTTGAAGGCACTGCGCTTTTGGTACAACGGACAAATCAGAAGCCTTCTTATAATTACGTGACTTGAAATACTGTTCTTCCTTTTTAAGTACCATCCACTTAGTAAAAGAATGACAAATGAAATGCTGCAGTTTGTCATGTTGATATAAAACACAGCAAGTTTCCTTAGTTATGCCTTCTCTGAAGTTGCTTTTGCTACCATTGTCCAAAAATTCTGATGTAAAGGAGAACAGTCTCTATTGTCAAGAACTGGAAATAGTGATTACCTACTGAAGCAGCTTGAGGCGTTCAGGGAAGCTGTAGCAGCACAGTCTGGTTAGTACAAGAAGATAACCCTTAATCCCAAAAAGAATGTGTCAGCATTTTCAACAGAGGGGTAAAATAGTCTTAGCAAGAATGGATACAAGCCTGCTTTGTCTAGGTGTCAGTAGTCAAAAATACATGTGAGTAGCAATGTTGGTCTTGCAGCAAGCACTTGCGCCATGAGGAAAATCTTTGCAGAAGTATCTTTTAATTCTGTAATTATGTTCTAAATTATTCTGGCTCTAAAGTATTTTAATCAGGGACTTTTGTGCACCATGCAAACTTAAGATATCGTACATGCAGGACAAAATTGCCCAACACTCTATTTCTCCTGTTCTGGAAGTTTGTCTGTAATTGCTGAAGCTGACTCTTTTTGTGAGGTAGTGAGAAGGAATTTCAAGCTGCTCAGGAAGACAAACCCCTCATTCTTACCCTAGCTGCTAATGTTTTAGAGGGGAATTAATTAAACATGGCTGCCTTTTTTCAGCATTCCTTTCTCAAGGCATAGTACACAATCACTATTTGCATATATGTATATGATATGAAAACTTGGTATTATTATGAAGTTTGCCATCTGTTCTGGAAATGGACTACTTCATTGAGTAGGAAATGGTAAAGTGGTGAACGCCATAATTCTGATGTTGTGATACAAATATTTATTGAAGTACTTCAGTTGCTGAAATAGATGGGAATTGGTTACCTGGATACTTTTAAAGTTGTACTCATTTGTATTTACTCCTTGTCAACAGTTGTTCAATAGTATGTAGTTCTGGTGTAAAATTAATTTTTGGGCTTAAAACAGAACCCTTTATTGTGGCGTTCTCATCACATTAGTTTTTGGCCAGACCTGTTTTTTTCACATCAGAATAGGTATGCATTGCGTATTTTGCATCAGTGGAAAAAGGCAGCATCAATACTGTAAATGCACTTTTTGGTTTATTTCCGTAATTTAAAATTTTTTTCCCAGCGACAAATTTAAATTCTGTATTTATGCACGCATTTGTTCTTTCAACTAAAGCTGGAGATGAACAGTGTGGTAGCAGCTTTCTGGCAGACAACTGTACACCGTTAAAAAATGAACACAATAACAAATTACACTCAAAATGTGTAATTTCTTGTGTGTTTGATGGAATCAGTAACTGAATCATGTAGTTAACCACATGAAATTTGAACTATATGTAGCATGTCAACTAATGTAATAAACACCAACTACATAAAATATGCACTAATTTTATAATGAAGGCACTTTTATTTAAAAGCAAAGCAGCATTAAACGTAGACACTGGGCTCGGTCCTTATTTGTGAGCGTTCATTCTGTATGTGTAAAGGAATCAAGTCATCTTAGCCTGAGGAAAGCCTGAGGAAAATGAAAAGGAGAAAACAATACACCTCACCCTGCCTTCTGCCATCCAAGGTGGTAACAAAGTGAAATCTTAACATGTTGTTGCTGCAAACAGTTTTTTGATTACTACAGTTAATTTAGGATGTATAAACCCAATTATGACAAGTACAGCTAGAGGACTTACTAAATGGAAGAGGTGTTTAGCTAGAGAATAAGGTAATATATTGGCAAAGTAACAAGCAAACCCTTATGTTCATAATTGCT
Organism: Pseudotriccus pelzelni; assembly: GCA_035584735.1. Lineage (NCBI taxonomy): Eukaryota > Metazoa > Chordata > Aves > Passeriformes > Tyrannidae > Pseudotriccus > Pseudotriccus pelzelni. The sequence goes on along the minus strand of JAWMRA010000078.1, from coordinate 127,269,779 downwards.
TGTCAGCTTAGTGCAGTTTTTGGACACTGTTCATATAAGTTTAAGCAAATATGATTGCAATACAACATTTATGCAAATATAATACAGGATTCTATTTAAATATTTCATTTTCTAACTACTGAAATTGTCCATTTTCAGCAGATTTTGTTCCATTCTTTGAAACTGGTCATTTGCTGTCTGGCACTGTAGAATTAGTGCTGATTCTTGTTCCTGTTAGAATTTTAAATATACAGCCTCAGTGAAATTTTTGATAAACACACAAAAGCCTTTAGGTAAAGGGATTTTTTTTCCCCCTTAATAAAAAACCCCCTCTTAGAATAGCTTTGTTATCTCACTTCCTTAGTAGCATCAAATTCCTCATCATCATCCTCTTCTTCATCATCCTCATCTTCCTCCTCCTCTTCTTCATCTTTTCTTAGCATACTGCGGGAAATCTGCCAAAACAAAAATCCAGCAGAAGTAAATCAAGTGTTTTTTCTGCTCAAAGAAAAACAATTATCTGTTGGCATTTCCAGTCTACATATTTATAGTTTTTTGTTTAGGGCAGTGCATAAGTTGTTTGTCCCTCAACCCTTCATAACATGCAAGCCATGGAAAGATACATGGCACAGAATAAAAATACTGTACTGATTTTTAAAAGCTAAAAAAAAATCCCCATAGCCATGACAACTATTATAGGATTGGGGAAACTATAGTTTGATCCAATTAATGCTAAAAATCAACAAGATGTTTGTTCCTGGGTTGGCTGTTGAGACAGCAGGCTGAGGATGAGTATTAGGCCTTAATCTTGTCTTGAAGACGTCAGTTCAAAACTATGCTGCTATAGGTTTGGTGTGTTTTTGAGAATGAATTAGGCAAACTTTTATTAAAAGTTCACAGATGAACTTCTTTCCCTGCCCATCAGTGCTTGCCCTTCAGAATGACATTAGTCTCCTTTCTTTGGTTCATCAAACCTTAAAAACAAGTGCCAGCTGCCAAGCTTTCATCTCATCTGACAGATTCTGCAGTCTGTACTTTTTTCTAATGAGGGTTCAATCTAATTCCTATTGAAGACAGACTCTTCACAGACGATGCAACATTTACAACTTAATGCAGGATATATGGCGTTCTTTATCTTCCCTCATGAGAAAGGGAACGTTAAAGATAGTTATCCAAGTCATCTGGAATGCTTTTGAGAAATGATTTCAGGTTCAGCAGTTCTCTAAGAGCATCTGCAGCTCTAATTTTGGTTATATTTTCTGTGTTTTCTCACATACCATGATATAATAAAGCTGCTGTATTGAAGACAAAACTTGCCTTTTTTTTTAAACAGCCCCCTATTTTAAAAGTCCTTAAATGCTGATTATTAAATTGACTTCTGAGATGTTGTAATTCATGCAACCCTGGTATGTAACACAAGATTTTTGTTGTGCATAAAGCAAGTTGCAATCACTGAACTAATGAAAGCAGAAAAATCTTTAGTCTTGTTGATGCTTACAAAGTACATAATTTAGCTTCAAGCAAATGCTCGCTTACAAATTCCTGAACATAACAGAAAATGCACTTAATCATTGGATGAAGGTTGGTTAACTTGAGCTGAAATGCCTAAAACAGCAATCGCATTCTGTGAAAGAAAAAAAAATATAATGACACTGATTTGTAATTGGAGATCAAGGAATGCTGCAGATTGATCTTGTTAAGGTAGTGTCACTTCAGTGGGATAGACTAATTTTCCTAGTTTTTTTCTAGTTAAGAGTATCTGAAATTCTTAAACGGAACTTGCAGCGTATTTCTGGAGAAAAGCTGCCCCTTCCTCTTTCCTGAAATAAGAGGTGTTGGTTTTGGCTTTATGGCCTTTCTGTGCTCACTGTTCAAATACTTCTGATCATGCTGTAATTAATCAAATAGTACATTAAATATTATCACTGATGGTTGTAAGGAAATGAGGCAGTTTAAATCTACATTATTGTGTCACAGCACTAGAACATACAAGTACCTGAAAATTTAATTTTTGATTACTTCATGCCAAAAAAATTTAAAATAATAATAATAAAAAAGAAATCTGATAGTTTGTTGCTCATAAATAATTTTATGTGAAGATTAATTCTATGAGTTTGCATGTAGGTGTGATCGCTTGTTTAAGCTGTTCAGCTCCATGTTTCACTGCAGGTGTTACTAGAGAAAGCATGACAGTCTGGGGCAGAGGGCAGTGTTGGAGCATTCAAATGCAGACATTTTCAATAACTTTTACAATCATACTTTGCTGTCCTAGAGAGTCAGTGCAAAACAGTTTGTTACGTTAAGTGCTTGTAGATAAAACTTATGTAGTTAAGTTTGATTTAAAATATCTAGAATGTCATTGTCTTCTGCTATAGTTCTAAAAATACAGCATATACCAACTTGAATCAGTAAAACAAAAGGATAGGCTAAATTGCCAAGTAAAGTGCAAAATGAAGGAGGTAGCTCTTTGTGAAACAATATATCAAGCTGAAGGACTAGTTTAGATTTTTAACATACAAATAATACAGAAAGTTAGTCCACAGAACCAGAAATAAATTCAAGGATGGTATGCCTTAAATCTTCTGAAAAACCTGAACTGTGTTACTGTCACTGTTTATCCCATCTGGTCTGCAGTGACTTCCCCCACCGTCCCCCATGTACGGGTTAGTGTTGGCATGTGTGTGTCTGTCCTCCCACAGCCCTAGGCCCAGTGATTCTGTGAACTGCTTACCATATTGTTTATGTTGCTTTGCATTGGAAAGTGTAAAGTGCTGCCTTACAGTTAGTAAGGGATAACTATGTAGCAGGAAACTAGACTTGTGAAAAATCTGGAAGTGAAAGATCCCCAGAAAAGATAAAACAAGTCCCCTGAAGTTTTTTCTGAATACGGCTTTTTTTTCCTCTCATGAGATGTTTGGTGGGTCCCAGAGATTAGAGCCCTTAAGTGTAATTCAACAACACGCTACTTGCAGGATCAGAAAGGGCAGCGTGGGGAGTGTGTGAAACAGGCTGCCTGCCCCTTCTTCACTGCCCTGCAGTGACTGCATTAGTAGGGTGTTCCACCCCTTTTTTTCTGCCATATGATCCTCTGCAGAGACACTGCACAGCCAAGTAAGACGACATTATTTTGAAATGTATTGCAGTTTCCCTCTAGGTCCAGATGACTTCCTGTTCTTTTCAGATATTCCAGTGAGATGTTATGAGAACATTAATGCCTGAAGTCATAACTGAGAGGTCTAGGTAAACTTGCAGGTTAGTCAGAATGGAGTTCCACTCCATCTCTGGGAGAAATCACAGTGTACATATACTCAGTTTCCTGTTGGTTTTGGTTTTTTCTCTCTCCCATTTTCTGAAGTAGCTTGAACATGAAATTTGCTTGTTTGATAGAGAAGACTGGTGGGTTACTCAGAGTCCAAGTTGTATTTCATGCACTGAATCACTGGGTTCTTTTATCTTTTCAGATAACTCACTTTCAACAGAATAGCTCAACTGTAATAATTGATCCTTTCTGTACTGAGAAGGTGTGAAGTGTGTACGAAGTCAAGAAAAACATTACAATATCAATGCATAATTCTATCCAAAGAAGAAAAGTAAGACATGTACATTTTAAATGTGGCTATCTTTGTCTTAACTGGAACACTGGTAAGAATCATGGTAGTTACAGGATTACAGCTGCAATAAAGAAAAAATAATTTAGCCATTTTGCAATGTCTGCAAGTTTACTGATGCAAACAAGTGCCAAAGATTATTGCAAGGTAGCTGGTCCAAACACAGTGGTACTGTTTCCATTTGTTTCACTAATTTTTATCATCCTCCTTCTCTTTACCTGCTCTGAATTTTCAGAGTATAAAAGGAAAAGTTTGTTGGTCATGGGTTTGCTCTGCTGCTGGAAGATATCACTAATCTGAGTTAGGATCTGGACTAAGAATACGCAAACGTTACTTAAAGAATGTCACTTCCTTTTCAAATAAGCTCCTAGATGTTTTTCTCTTCAAGATGCCACAGTTTGTTGATAGAAGAAATAGTATCGCTGGAAATGGCATTTTCCAAAGTAAGCAACACAGCTTTAAAAGCTGATTTTTTTTCTCTCAAATGATAAAGCTGCATTATTAAGAGCTTAATATGATATTTATACCCTTGGAATTTTCTTTACCTTCCTGACTGAACTGAGTGAAGATAGTGGATCCCTGTACATTAGCTAAAATACTGTCTTAAGTAGAGCTTTAATACAATGATTTTAACATGTAATTGTTCTTTCTTACCTGTACTGTCCTCAATGAGGATTTTGAGGAGGCAGTTCTTTGCAGGGGAGACTTGGAATTTGCACGAACTATGTCTAGGCGAGACTGATAGTCCGATGGATAAAGAGAGCTCCGAAAAACCTGTTGAAATGGAGAAAGCTGTGACTCAGGTACCATGATACAGCTTGCAAGCCAAGAATCAGCTAGACAAGCTAGCAGAAATGCCGTATTGGACAATGAAACCTGATCTAGAGATATGCACCTACTGTAGTCTGGATTGATCACTTTTAGCTGAAACAACATCCTTCTCAACCTGAGACATATCAACATACTTATGTGGTCAAAGTAAACATTCTTCAGAGAGTTGAGGGCATTTACACATGGAAAACTGCAATGGTTTCTCACCAAGACATGTAGCTGAGTTTCAGGCCAACCTAGAAGTATGAGCCCCAGCAACAGCCTTCAGGTTCTCTATTTCTCAGAAAGATGAGCTTTTAGCCCCTTCACAAGCAAATCCTTGCTGACAGTCACAGCTGCATCAAAAAAATTTTACTTGAAATGTTTGAGAGATGTACAGCTCAGGAAAAATTTGGGAAACCTCTTAGAATACAGGGGAGACTGTAACATCAATTATATTTGCAAGTTATTTCCAATAACCAATAAAGCTATTCATGCAAGACTTTAATAAAGTGAAGGAGATGGCAAATTACAGTCAGTATTTTTATGGAAAGTAAATTGTCCAATTAATAGGAAATTTAAAATGAGATTAGAAATTTCGTTGTGAAAGACAAAGTATTGATTTAAAGGATTTTTCTGAATTGGTGCCACATGACATTTTAATTGTGAAACTAGAATAGTACAAGATTGCCATGGCATAGTTTAAATGAAGTAAAATTACCAAGTAGTCTCAAATGTGATTGTCACTGAAGAATCATTTGTTGTGTCTTGCACAAACTGAGTACTTGGTCCTGAGCTTTGTCGTGGACAAAAAAAAATTAAGACTGGTAGGATTTACAGAAAAAGACTGAAAATGATCCAACTTTTTTGACAAGCTGAACATAGATATACAATGTCCATTTCAGTGACACTCAGTTTAAAGGCCCAGTATCCAGAAGAACTGCAAGAATGAATAAAAGACTGCAAAGCAAGTCTTGGGAAAGAGAGACTATAGCTCAATAGAAAAGAAAGGGTGACTGCCACAAGACAAAAAAACCCCAGTAGATTTTTAATGCAATCTTTAGATCATCTGATCAGAGCAGTGTAAGATTTTCTCTATGCACATTTTTACAGCAAGATGCACTGCAGAGGTGTTCTTTAAGAACTGTGATTAGCTGAGCTTGGAGTTGCAGGTAATGTGGAAAAATCTCTTATCTGTGTTTTGTGGGAAAAATTAGATTGCCATTGCAGTTGTTCTCTGTTTGTATTCTCTGAGATTATAAACCTGCATGCTCTTGTTGGAGAAGTGCAGAAAAAGGCTTGATATACAAAAGAGGTTTGTTCTGGGAACCTGAAATGTTGCATTTTTCTGCCTGGGACATGTATAGGCCAAGTGTGAAAACTGTTTTTAGGTAGGAAGTATACTGAAAAGCAAATCTTCATCACTCTTACCTCCAAATCTTCATTTTCATCAATATTTTGGATATTTTGGTAGGCAGCAGTATATATCTCTAAAGCTTTCCCATGGAACAACATTTCAATAGTTATAAATTCAGAAAAGATGTTCTAAAAGCAAATGAAAACAAAGGTTTTCTTAATGCAGTAAAGTACATTTCCACCACAAAAAATTACTGAGTTCTGTACTTGTTATTTCTATGATACAAATAACTGCACAATACTTAGTACTTTTAAGTAGTCAGACCTGAATTTCTGAAACTAAAATAAATGCTGGCTGGGCTATCACTTATGCAGTTGTTATTATTTCATTATAAATTCTAAATAAATGCTTGAAAAGTGAAGAGGAGACTCATTAGGAATAACTTTTCATGGTGATTCATGGTGATTATTCATTAGGAATAATTTTTCATGGTGAAAAGCCGCTTGATAATCCCCAGTATGTATTTACAAGGTGTAGTTGGTGGATTTTTGCTTTATTGAAGACAATCTCTTATAATAGGTTGGGGGTAAGTTATCTGTAAATTCTATACATATCTATAATTTACAAATAATTATATATTTTACATAATATTCTTTATATATTGAATCTCCCCCCCACAATAATGACATCTTCAGAAATCACAATCTTTTTCATATTACTCCACTATTGAGTACTGATTGGTTTGGTTGGGTTTTTCAGCCACCTTTCATTCTTTCCTGTTTAGGCTGTCTGTCTCTCCCCCTCCCCCCAAGAAAAAAATCACTAAAACAATTTTATAATTAAATAGGGTCACACAATGCAAGTGTTTTTCAGTCACTGTAGTCTTTGGGACTTACTCCACTTAATGTTTGACAGTAAGAGAGAAATGAAAGCTTTCATTGCTTGTAGTCACTGAACATTTTGTGCTTTTTGCATCAGTAAAAGTTTTAACTTCACTAATGTATACATACTTCAGCATGGTTAAACATATTATTTACTTATCACTATTTTTGTTAATTCTGCTGATATTAATCCACATATATCATTCCACTAACAAATGCAGCTACTAGTGAAGTAGAATACAGCAGCTCTTGAAAGGTGCAGACACTAAACAACTGATTACAGAAAAATTTCAAATTCAACAAACTGTAAGAATAATTGACTGATTTTTTAATTTCAGATTTTCTTATATTTGGATTATGGACGTTCCTGTGTAACCTGCCCTAAGTGACCCTGTCTTAGTAGGGGGCTTGGACTAGATGATCTCCAGAGGTCCCTTCCAACCCTAACAATTCTGCGATTCTGAAATATTCATGAATACCACCAGATTTGCATTTAAGTGAATATTAAATGTTGCTAATCTTGCCCAAGACTTAACTATAGTAATTTTATTATGCAAGATAAAATTGATGTCACATACTGAAATGTGAGCACACATACTTTGATGTCCTTTATCTTCTGTTTCTCAAAATTATCAATTGTTTCCTCTAATTGCCGAGTTGTTCGAGTAGCATCCAGTGTCGCTCTCTGCAGTTCACTTTCAGCCTGGTAAAGTAACACAAAGGTGAAATTAGTCTTGTATTTGATACAAAGCTCTTTGTTCCAATTGCTATGAAAACACTGAAGTCTGGGTTTTCAAAACACTGCATATCTGTGTTACAGTATTTGTAAATCTGTAGCTTAATAAACATATAAAGATGCCTCCTACACTGTTGTGACTTTGATGTGAAGCATGGAAAATGACCAGCTGCAGCCAGTCAGGAAGGTCCCTCTGCCCTGATCCATTTTCTGTAATAATCATCTGGTAATTTCATTGAGCCAGCCCTGACACCCCATTGGCAACACAGGGACTGGGTCCAGGTACTTAACCCAGCACAAGGGTTTATCCTTCTGAAACGTTCTTGTTTGTTTTGTTTTGTTTTTTAAGCTTGCACAAAGGAGAAGGCTGGACTGCACATGCCAGTGTGGTGGATCAGCAGAAAAGATCACCTTTGTTTTCAAGTGCAGATTAACCTACTGGGTCCTTAAGGAATCTCTTCCAGTGTCCTGTGCTGAACCTCATCTTATTAAGTTTTTATATATTATTTAAATAGACAATATGAACAGCAGCTGAAGCTCATGCATTTATCCTGTAAATATCTCAATCTGCAGGCTAGAGTTGTTATAATTTCTAGATCCAAAAGCATTTCAGGTGTTTCGTATTTTTGTACTATTAAAATATTTTACAGAAAACATCTTCAACAGGGCACTGGGATGGGGACACATCAACCAATCCCTAACACATAGATAGACAGTTTTTCTTATTTTGTTACTACAAAAAGCATGTAGATAGTTATTTTGATTACATATAATTATGAACTTTATAAAAATGCACACTACCATTTAAATAAAGATCTTGAAACTATTCTGGTTATGTTAAGTCTGAGAACTGTGTATTACTACAAAATAATGATGTACAGATGTAAGAGCTTGCACTTGAAGACTACAAAATTTGGGTCTAAATTTATGTAGGTTCACTCAGTGAGTATCATCACAAATCTATTTTGTGCTGAAATTTGAAAATAGTATATGGATCAAATATTGTATTCTATGATCAAGTTGTAGGATTCTTCCCATTTCTAAAAAACTGCAACTTAAGAGAGGAAATTTTTTTAAATAGACACCACAGGTCCAGTTCTTGTAATCTAGTTTTTAGTGTCACACATATGGAAACCTAAGGCATAAGGTATGCTCTGTTCACTTCTTTGAATTCAACCTCATAACCTTGTATTACAGGATTATCAAACTGAAACAATCTTTCAAAAACAGCTTTAAGTCACAGACACAATTCTGCCATTGCTGGGCAAAAAAAATTGGTAACAATGTTTAGCAGTACATAAGGTCCTGTTCACCTCTCTTTCTTGATTTTGCCCAAAACACAGGAGGGAAACAGAGTAAGAAAAGACATTTTGTGTATTCTCAATTAGTTCAATCAGTCCCTGTAAGTGAAGGCAGCATAAGCTGCATAAGCAGCCATTACACATACAAATACAGTATGTTATTTCTATGATAAGCAAATACATCTTCTCAATACATCTTAAGTAGACTGGCCAGATTTTGTGAGCAGATGCTTTGGGAAAGGAATTCTGTCTGTTGTAGAGTGAAATGTCTAAAGTCACAGAGCCTCCATAGTTTGCAAAACGGCAGTTTGGTATTTTCTCTTCTAAACACTCACCTGTGACTGGAAATATTAGTGAAGGAAAAAATGGCAATGTAACAACCAATATTCATTAAAGTATGCATTTTCACTTCTACTTTTAATATGCTGTGAACTATTTCAAAACTTCTGTATACTTCTAAAGCTTCTGGCTCTAAGACATTACAGTTTGTTACAGCTTTGCTAGAGTTCAAGTATCCAGACCAAAACATTTCAGGGCAGCTGTTTGTCTTGGACTGACGATTTGGTTATTTATTAAAAAAACCCACAAAACAAAAAACTAGACAACCTAGGTAGACTATTTCAGGGAGAAAAAATCAATTTCAATATAAAATAATTTGTTATTTTTATATTTTTAAAAATCTGGTAATGTTTTCTTTTCAAAGCTGTACTACCCCCCACCCCACCCCCATTCTGTAGGATGAGAATGAGTACAGATCCTTTGCTGTCTGGGGCCAAAGTTGTTTGCTGCTGCAACATCGCAGTTGCTCAACCATAAGAGAAGCATTACAGGAGCCCAACTACTGTGCTCCAACATGGTGAAGCCTCTCTCAGACCTCAGAGCTCAGAGCTGACCTGCACACATCCTCAAAAGCAAATGAACATATTCCTGCTCCTAATACTTTTTCATGCCTTTTGTGTCAATCACTTTAAAATGCAAATATGCAGTGTTTGGTGTCTTTGGCCATATGCAAAACCAGACTGTACTGAGATTTTATAACTCTTCAGGCAAAGCCTTAACTACAGAAAGCACAGGTGTTACAAGAGGCTAAGCCACAGAACTGTATTTGTGAGAAGCTTAGCAAAGAGACAAGAAGAAATTAACTAGGTGCCAGCGACATTCCCATGAAAAAACTACAGCTCAAGAGGGAGAAAAATGGCACCAGTGTCCCTTTGGGGAGAAAGCTTACTGTTACAGTTTAGTCCTCTAATTCCAACAGAAGGGAACTTTGCGTCACAGCTCAAGTTCTAACTCTATAGCTGACATGCATCTGTCTTTATTACACAAGGCATTCTAATTATCATCACTTGATCTAACTGATCTGATTGATACTAGATGTGAATTTTTTGGCACAGACAAAAATAAAATGTAATTCTCCTGTGTGGCATTTGACTATCACAATCATCTTCGCTTTCTACACTCCCATGCCTCAGTCACTGGAAAGATCCTCATTTCTGAAATAAAGTTGATAAAACTCAGCTAAGAATAGGACTGTGTAAGTCCTGAGTCCAGCACTAGAGTGTAATAAAAAGTAAACATACATCATCATGAACTTAAATGCTTTATCATAATATGTAAGCATTAAGGGACTCAAGTAGGATTGCCTTGATCCTCTTTATTTTGGCATTTCCCATTTTCTAATTGCTTCAGAATTTGAAACTTCAATGAGATTTTAATGGAAATTCTGTGGGGGCTTGATTTTTCCCTCTGTGATACCGAATAGTATACCGGAAAAGGTGACTGGTCTTTGGAAAGGAAAAGCAGTCTAGCTGAGTATTCTACTAACAGAATAACAACTTTTCCTTTCACACTTCATCATGCAGTTGGAGGAAACTGATACCCCCATCTAGGTACAAGGAAGCACAGCAACTTCCAAAATGACAGGAAGAAAAATAATAAAACAAGAAATCCACAGAAATAAAAAAAAAAGTTGTCTGGTTACATTTACTTTCAAAAACTTCCAAATTCCTAGATGTAAACTATGCCTACCTCTCTTGCATAAATGTATCAAATAATAGTTTCTGTTCAATTCAAAAAGAAGGAACAAAGCAGCTGTTGTAAGCTGTGATGCATCATGAAGTTTAAGAAAAGATTTGACATTAGAGACAATCCCTCAAAGGAGACTTATTGCTACTGCTACTTTCTTACTACTTCCAACACACAGTAGTTTAATTCCCAAGAAATTTTACAAATATTTCTCATAGTAACTAGAAAAACAGGATACAATAATGTGCAGATCTGATGGATTCCGCTGACGTGTCTTTTCCAGTTGAGATAATTGCTTGGCTTCTCGGTTCTTTGCTGTTAAAGTTGCTTTAAGATCATCCTGGAAATAAAAATGTTTTGGACATGTTGAAATAAAACTAGGATAATACAAAATACACTTCCCTTCATACATGCATTGCATAGAAAACGGACAAAACTTCTGCTTTAAACAAAACCAGATTTTACAAATCTTATCTTGTTAATTGATCCTCTGAAAGAGAAGTCAGTGGGGACCAAGGGAGTTTAGCACCTTGCAAACTCCCTATGGCACGTGTTATAATTTAAAATGTGGGGAAGAAAAATATATTCACAGCTTTTCATGACAAGTATAGCAGATGGTCAAAAGCTGAGATCACCAAAGCAGTAAGAAGGCAGGCCCATTCCTGACTTAGGAACAGAATAAAGGTGGCATTCAGAAATAAAAAGTGGCATCAAATATATCAGTAAGAAAAATAACAAAGCAGGAAACAGCCAGTACCAGTCAGAAGTTATGAAGAAGACATAATTGCTGCCACCAGTCCAGAGGACAGCAGAGCTGGTAAAAGAGCACAAGTTTGATGAGGAGCAGCTGAGAGAGCTGGGGGTGTTGAGGTTGGAAAAAAGGAGGCTCACAGGGGACCTTATTGCTCTCTACAACTCCCTGAAAGGAGGTCGTAGCCTGGGGGAGGTTGGTATCTTCTCCCAGGCAACAACTGACAGGATGAGAGGACACAGTCTTAAGCTGCACCACGAGAGGTTTAGATTAAATATTAGGAAAAATTTTTTAACTGAAGGAGTGGTCATGATTGGAATAGGCTATACCCAGGGAAATGGTACAATCACCATTCCTGGAAGTGTTCAAAAAAGATGTGGACATGGGGACACGGTTCAGTGGTGAACACAGTGGTGCTGGGCTAACAGTTGGATGATCTTATAGGTCTTTTTCAACCTTAACAACTATAATTCTACGCTACGCAGATTTCAAGGTACCATATAAAATCTATGGCTGAAAGAGTTGAACTGCATATTTTTATATATGCAGTTAGTAAGCTGTTTAAAACCATTTGAAAGAAGACACAACCTAGTAATGATGTAGCTGGAGAAGATGAAACTTACTGATTTAGAAAAGGCAGAAACTGCTGATAAATATTTTTGCTCCTCACTTCCAAAGGATGTACTTCTAGGAAGACAATTTAAGCATGTTTACCTACCAGTCTCAAATTTTTGTTCATGCTATAAAAGTGTGTTTTGCAGAGTGTTTAGCATTCATGGGATCTAAGATTATCAGTCAGATATTTATCACTTCCCTGATCCTGGTATCAGAAATGACATAGACTTTGATGGCTTCAATTTAAAGGAGCAGGAGTTTAGAACAAGCAGAAATACATCCAAAAGTCTTAAAAAAAATCTGAGCCAGAAGTTGGGTATGCATTTCAAACCATTTTTTTCTCTAAAAATATCAGTTCCCATTTATCTGCTACTTCAGAATGGAGGGAATTAGGGCTATCTATCATATTAGGAAGTTGTCTGTGCTCCTTCCTTGGATTTTAGAATTTTAATATGCTTGTATGTCTCCTTTACCCAGAAGGATATGCAACCAGGGATGTGTCTTTCAGCAAGTTTTGTGACCCTGTGACCAGATCACTTGCCAGTGACATGCACAAGCATGCCAAGTTTCACAGTGCTGCGTTCCTTCAATAATGAGTCTGTACATGAGGTTAGGGTCAAAAAACACTTTGTTTCTGTCTTTACTGTCTGTCTGTATGCCCTTGTGTATGACTCATTTTGCTTCCCCTTTAGGGGGGACAAAGCTGGTTTCTGATAATAAAAACTCTTGTATCTTTACCCCATCAAAACTAATTTCACTGATGTTCTTTCAGAAGGGAATTTACACCACCTTTAAGGTCATCCAACACATTCCTGGAAAGGGCTTTTCCTTTTATCAAAACCGTGAAGCTGCAAGAAAAGCAGTAATAGATTTTTTTTGATTGTTTTATTGTTTTGAGTTTTAAATTCTAAAGGTAGAGAAAGAGAAGCATTTTTTATTTTTTTTAACAGAACAAAACAGATCTGTATCTAATGGTCACAGCTGCATGTTTAGTGTTATTTAATGGCTAAGGCCTATTAACAGCACTGAATTCTAGGCCCATCTAAAACAATCAATCACATTTAAAGCTAAGGCTGAAAGGGTTCTGACTTTCATGTACTTCAGGATGCAAAGTTCTAGAGTTGTTATAAAATTCAGTATTTCCTTTCTAGCATGTAGTGACTTTGGAAATACAGTTCCCTCCTCTACCTCTGTTTTCTGTAGCATCAGCCACCATCCCCACTTCTCTACTAGCCAATACCTGATAAAGAATTAGCGCTACTGTGGCCATAGTGGTGAAGCTATACACAAGTTTTGGATGTACAAAAGTAGGGCACAGTTACATGCACATTTTCTCTAATATGTTGAAAAACTGAAAAGGGTGCAGAAAAAACCCTGTAAAAATCTTAAAAATCTGGGGAAAATGCAATTACGGTGAAGGAATCAAAGTGCACATTATTACCTAACAGAAAAAAAATGAAAGATTGGTTTTACTAGCATCTAAATACCTTCATCCAGAAAAAAAAAAGAGCATTACAGAGCTCTTTCATCTCAGTGGAACATATAACAAGAACCAGAGTTTAGAAGTCTTTAATTTAAAACAATATACCACAACCTCACCACTTACTACCACAAACAGTCCTACATGCCCCTTCAGTGTCTTCAGACCAAGCTTTGACATATTTTTGGAAAATATGCTTTAATTACACTTGAGGAGAATGGAATGGAATAGGCAACAAGTCAAAGGGCAAGTAGAGAGAACAGAAAATTATTCGTAGTCCTCTGGCTTTTAACTATGAATTCAAGTCACATGTAAGAACTCCGGTCACCCATCTAATTTCAAGCCATAAAGAAGTACAGCTACAGTCTGTCCACCAGACAATGAGCTGGCAGAGCCTCATCACTGTACTGTTACCTGCTTCAGTCACTGAAGTTATTAAAGCAAACCAATCCTTTCTTCTGCACGTGGATCACCTTGGTTTTATGATGTCCTGTTTTATATGAAGAAAAGGAGCCAGGAACAGAGTTGCCAAAAAGCAGAAAAGTGAAGATTGATATACAGAACAATGAAACAGAAAGAAATCCTAAAATCCTAAATTTAAGATGCATTACAGAACAAGAACATTATATTAACATCCATTGAAAAGCTATTTGGCATCATAAACCGGAACAAGTGAATGAAACAATTTTATTGCATTAGCAGTTAAAGGACAACACTACTCTGCTTATCTGGGCCTCTTTAAAGCATTTAGTAGATACAGGACGCTGATGTCTTATGCCACAGAAATAGCAACAGTCTTTTTTAGATAAAGCACAGAAACACTCTTGTGTACATCCTGGAACAGTTCCACTAAGTGAGCAGCAGTGAGAACATCCACCTTATAGAAAGTGCATAATGACATGTTCTAACAGGTTTTACTTAGCTAAGGTAGTTACAGGTAAAGCACTCCTACACACTGTGCTAAATTTATGAGTCACAAAACTTTCTTTTTCACTAGAGATGTCCCAATGTTTAGAGATGATAACTGAAGACCAGACAGTTGAAATTTTAACCACAGTTTATGGTTAATGTGCAATGGGGAAAAAAATAACCATTTAATGGCCTATGTCTTTAGCAAAACCTTAGTTCAAAGGTGTGTTGATAAAGTAGTTAATCCCACCTACAGTTTAAGAATGCTCTTGTACTCCTCACTGTAGCTGAAATAAACATTATGCAATGCTTTCTGGCATTCTGAAAGGCAAAGACAACAGGAAATGCCATTCACTGTTGCAAGGGATGACTTGGCTTCAGTTGCTTCTGTCCTCAGCATTACTGGCTGTTAGTGGCAATGCACCGAGAGAGACAGTTCCTTCAATGCTTTGCAAACCCCAGGCACTGCTGTAGTGCTCTGTGTCTCCTCAGCAACCATACTGCCACAAACACATGAAGCTTGTTTTTCACCCTCAACATTTATATCCCATGGAATACTCAGTTCTAGATCTCACAAGCTGGGTTTTATAATGACTACTAGGATACCAGATTCTAGGCTCTATACTCTGTAACTCTGCTAAGGACCAACACATGTAATCCCACTCAAGTGCAGGATGCATTTGCTTCACAATTGTTTCTCCAACCTCCAAGTGAGGTAGCTGTGCAGGAAGTTCCAAACACTGTACTAGGTTCTTCACCATATGGAAAAGATACAGAACAAAAACATATGAAAAATGCTAGTTTGAGATGCAATACCGCAACATACTCTAATTAACCATGATGAACACACCGTAATATTTTTGGTATGTAAAATATCGTCAAAGAATAATAATTTAATACTTTGATTTATCCAGACTATGATGCATATATACATCAATTACAGATTTGAGTTTAGAGGATTAAGGTATTCTTTGTGTAATATACAAGTATTACGAAGATCTACTTTTGTCCTATAAACTAGTATCTGCTTATTGAAAGTTACTTGCTCAAGCTTATCCGTCCTGGAAGAACGAAACTTACAGATATTTATAGGGAACTTTTCAAACCCCTATAAGCACTGTTTCTAAAATATAGTGAATGATGATTTTTGTGTATCTTAAGGTCATCATAATGACTTAACAGGATAGAGAGGGATTTAGGCCACTACCTATATATCAGTTTCAAATGTGTCTTCTAAATGATGAACGTTAATGTAGAACGGAATTCTGAGTCAGAAAAGCTGCTAAAGGCAGCATATTGATGACTAAGAGGCAAAAGCATTACATATAATTCACCTCCTGAAAATCTGAATAATAGAAGTAATAATCATAATAATAATAAAAACCCCCAAACAATAATTACATTAGTTACACGATCCAAGAAGTTTCACACTATCCACAATGCCTATTTTTAGCATTTGCTTGTGCTCAAAGAGCCTGAATATCCTTGTCTTCACACCAAAGCTTTTTCCTCCAACATATATATAGCTTCAATTTAGATGTATTACTACATAATTAAGTTAGACTGATTATTGCAATATGAAATATCAGCCCCATTCCCCCCCCAAAGCAGAAGTTTTCAACTGAGCAGCCAGAATACTGAAATGTGCCTTGTGAGAAAACAGATGTTTAACCTACCCTTTTAAGTTTCACTATGGTCCCGTAACATTTCAGAGGTTCAACAACCTTGGCTTCAAGCCTGTCGACCTACAAAAGAAATCACAAGGCCACTAGAATCATCCAGATCTATGGTGTGCAGAAACAGGAAACATTTAACAGTGACTCCTCTTATTCGGAATTAGTCCATATACGCTGAAAAAATAGTGGGCTAGTTTTAAAAATATTGCAAAAACTATAGTCAAATACATTAGCCAATAGTAATTTGTATTTTGAGGAGATCAAGCTGATTTCTAGTGGAATTACTTTTTTCTTAATTAGAAATGCAGCAAGATAAATGAAACACTGAGATTCTAACAACTGAGTACTAAATACATCAAACACTGCATCTTAGAGATCTATAACTTTCTATCTAAAGATTGATGTATTTGCTCTAAACTCACTTACTGATAGATTATGGATTAAGCCATCTTTGCTATCAAATATATTGTACAAAATACAACACTTCTTAAAAATAATGGAAACAGCATCGTTGGTACTGAATGCACTAAAAATACCAATAACAGTGTGTGTAAAATGCACAAATGTTCTCACAAATGAGTGCATCTAAATATTTGTTTCAGTTCTCCTACTTAGAAAAACAGCTAATTATGGTCAGACAGGCAATAGGATAAGACCTGCTTGTCAAACCTGACAACACTGTCTGAGCAGCCCCAGCATAAGCTGCCAATGACTTATGGGCCAGATTAGGACAACGTGCATACCTCTGTTAGGAATGTAAAGTTCCCTCTAAACTGGGCTAAAATTTATGCCAACTGAGCAAACATTTTTCCTTTATACACTCTACCAGTGCACTGTCAAACAATTTCACTTGAACTGCCAATAAAATAGAAAGGATTAGGGCAGCAAGGCTCTGAACGAAATGCATGTTACTTCAGTCTCTTTTTTTGAATTATAGTGGGTCTTAGCTGTTCAAAATTATAAATGCGAATTTTCTACACTCTACTGAAACTATAGATACATACACCAAAAACTAGTTTGAGTCCATGTGAAAGAATTTATTTCGCCTTAAATCGCAGTATTTGGAATCCCGCATCATACATTACAGTTTGACTGGCCCTGCAATAGATGTGTAAGTGGCATAAACACTTTCCTTTACTCTCTCACTCATCTAGCAGATATGTGACTACACAGTCACACATTGTCCTAATCAAGTCTGCTCTTTGAGTGTTAAGCTACAAATTTAAGAAATCTACAGCGATCCCTGACAGCATCTCAGTGGGACTATCAATGCCCAGCAAAGGATTCCAGTTAGTATTCTCTTCCATACCATTTCTGGTAAGACTCAACAGAAGGAAAATGACTGATTTTACCTCAGCTGCTGCCAGACAACTCAAGTCACACAAATAAAAAGAACACTTTATTAACCATAAATCACAATCCACAGTCTAAGACCATTAAAAAACTTGCTGTCTCAAATACTTTGAGTGCTCATAGGGAGGGATAGTTTTGCTGACTTCAACAGGACTAACTGCATTCATTATTTTCATTAGTTGGGGGGGGGGTGTAAATAAAGAATACTTTGGCAGTATTATATTTGGCATAATATATTTAGAAGTGTTTTCTTCTATGTTTTTCTTGTGATTGCAGAGTATGTATTTCCCCTTTTAATCACAGAGAAGTAACTGAAAAGTTCAGATGGCAAACGCAACATGTACAGCTTTAATTTTGTACCTCTGCCTGGCGATAATCCTGAAGTCTGGAAAATTCATCTGCAAAGTTTTTCAGTCCAACTTTTAAGTTTGGTGTCTCTGTGGCTGCATATGCATATATTTCATTTACTAGAAGATCTGCTTTGTCTCGTAGTCTGGCAGTTTTACGTACATATCCAGCAAATATTTGGCACAATTCACCAAAATGTTTTTCCACATTTGAAACAGCATCTTGTATTTGTCTAGTCTGATTGTCCCTGGATACCAAAGAAAAATAAGTGAAAAATAAGAAGAGCACAAATCAGTGCAAAACAGGAATTTATTTTTAAAAAGACACTGTTATAACAGTCTGATGTACTATGTGCTTATTTATGAATGGGTAACAAACGAACAACAAAAAAAAGCAGGATTTACACTTAAGAGATCCACGAGAGGAAACTGCATATCACAAAAATCTGCTTGGAAGTTTTCTTACTGTATTTAAGCAAAAGCTCACTATTACTATTGGTATTAATTACTAACACAGTGGTAACACCTGAAGTCTCAGTCAAGACCTTCGCAAGACCACTGCTTCCTGCACGAGTCTGCAATATAAACTGGCAAGTCAATGGCTGGACAAATTAGGCAGCAGAGGACAAACTGTAAAGGTATTAAATGCTTTTTAAATTATGAACAGGTACCAATCTGCTCCTGGTAAGCACCACAAAGGATAAATATTGGTGAATTTAAAGAAGAAAAGTGAATGGACACAAGTAGAGAGGTCAACACTGTTGCACTGAACGAACATTCATTACGCTAATAAATTATTTTCTTTTAAATTACATAAATCTAATTAATTGGATCCAAATGCCTGTATGTTTCATTATTAATGATTTAGATAAGTCATTCCAATAACTCATGTATTGCACTCTGTATTTTGCTTTCATTTTCCTACATCATTTGATGGTTGCGTGAATTCATGCCAGTTGTTGCTGACAGAGTGAATCAGCTACAAGACAATTTAGCTAACATCCTGGAACCTAAGAAGTCTTCATAGTCTAAGATGACACTATTCATGTGAAGTGCTTGAATCTCAGCAAGTGAATTCACTCATACCACCATCTTGGCAAGGGGCAGGAACAAAAACTTCCTTCATATCATTAAGCTACCCCAACACTGCTGACCAATATTTAAATCTTGACTTCCTATCAGGACACCTGAAGATCAGAAAAATTGGAAGAAATTTAGTATTTTGAGAATGAACAATAATGCAGTCAATTCAAGTGAGGAACACTTTTACTTAAGGAAAAGTATTTCAGGCCAAAGTTATGCTATGGGCAAAAACCCAGTTGCTTTGCTTCATGGCAAGCACTCTAGAGGACTGTTAAAAAGAGATTTCATTAAAGTTAAAAAAAAAAATCCTAGTAAGTTATTCAGTCCTCCACAACATGCT
The DNA here is from genome assembly GCA_035584735.1 of Pseudotriccus pelzelni. Lineage (NCBI taxonomy): Eukaryota > Metazoa > Chordata > Aves > Passeriformes > Tyrannidae > Pseudotriccus > Pseudotriccus pelzelni. The sequence continues at coordinate 127,250,528 of JAWMRA010000078.1, read as the reverse complement.
GGAGCACAGAACCATTTGAATAAGGAAGGTTTCAGCCAGTGAGTGGGAAAGTAAGAACTTCATTAAGTACTAACAAAGTTGGTTTTCAAAATTAATGCTACGTGATAAGATCTCCAGTTAAAGGTACATTCTATTTTCTTGGAAGGTTTTCATGCCAGAAAGTTCCCCTCCCAGGGGGGGGCCTTTAGCACGTTTCCTCACAATACTCCCATGCAACTAGTATTTAATTTGGAGACACGAAACACTGCATTTCCTTACATGGGGGTGTAAAAATTTTGATTCCCCCGTCATTATTCATGATCGCTTAGAGCTGCCCACAAAATTACCCGCGAGAGGCCCAAATAAATATCGGCACATCTTTACTTCATCTCTGCAAAGCGCACTAAGCCCAGAGAAGTTCTGCGGCCTTTCCCGGAGGGAGGCAGGGCTGGGCGGATGCGCTAAGAGGGACCGGGCCCGCATCGCCTCCGACGGCCGCGCCGTGCGCCGGTGCCCTGCCCGCGGCCGGGGCCGCTCCCCCGCAACGCCGCCGGCTCCCCCGGCCCTCCCGGCCCGTACCTGGCGTCCAGCCCGCGGCCCAGCAGCATCATGATGGCGGTGGCGGCGGCGGCGGCCCGTCGGGAAGCGGGGAAGGAGGGAAGGAGGCGGCGCTCGGCGTGCGCTCGGTTTCCATGGACACCGCCCGCGGGACGGGCTGCGGCTGATCCGCCCCCGGGAGGCGCCGAGAGGGAGGGAAGGCACGGGAGCGCGGGATCCGTTAGGCTGGAAAAGATCTCTGAGGTCGTCGAGTCCAAGCTGCGACCGAACGCTACCGTGGCTTGAGTGCCACGTCCAGTCTTTCCCTAAACACCTCCAGAGACGGCGACTCCACCACTTCCCTCGGCTGCCCATTCCAATGCCTGATCACCCTTTCTGTGAGAAATTCCTCCTGATGTCCAGCCTAAACGTCCCCTGGCACGGCTTAAGACCATTTCCTCTCGTCCTGTCACTCGTTGCCTGGGAGAAGAGACCGACTCCCACCTGGCTACACCCTCCCTTCAGGTGGCTGTACAGAGCACCAAGGCTGACCGAGTTCAAGAAGCGTTTGGATGAGCACATGGTGTGACTCTTGGGGATGATCCTGTGCAGGGCTAAGGTTTGGACTCGATGATCCACGTGGGTGCCAGCTGGGGATATTCTGTGATGCTGTGATCCCTGGAGGACACCACTGGTGACTGGAGCTGTCCAGGTGCTCCAGGTGACCCTCAGGGTGTGCACAGCCTGTGCCAGGACAAGCGCAGCATCAAGGCCTGGACTGGTGCAGGAGCAGAAAGTCAGAAGGTTCAAGCCTGTCTCACAAAATTAATTTTAAAAAAAATCTAGTCTTGGCAAATGACAAGCAGTACCAGAGGATCTGGCCCAAAGGTCTTCCACCTGAGGGAAAGCTGCTGAGGTTGGGCAGCTGTGGGAAAAACTCCACGGAGCACCAGGAAAGGTCTTAAAAAACAAACAAACAAACAAACAAACAAACAAATTCAAAACCTTAAAAAAAACACCAAACCCCCTCTCTGTAATGTATTGGAAATGTGACTGTGATTGTGTGAGCATGAGCCTGTGTCAGAGTCCCTGCAGGTGCTGTGAGACTAATGCAGAAAAGGCTCTTAAAGAGGAAAGGAGGGAATTGTGCTGTGTCCACCACAAATCCACCTGAAATTACAGCAGTCCATGAGAGCTAAAGACTTGGATAACTGTTAGCATGCTGTCATGGAGGAACAAGACAACAACTTCACTCAGATAACAAAGTCAAGCTTTAATTTGCAACTAAGTACAATGTCCAGAACTAGTGAACAAAGTGGGTAATGATGGTGCTCCCGTGGGAGGTTACAGGTTCGGTGTACCCGTCAGGATTATTTTGCTGCACAAAGTGCACGCGCACACATACACACACACTCATGCGCATGAAGCCATTCACTCAAAAGCTACCCCAAAGATCCAAGGGTTGAAGGATCACTCAGGTTTATCTAGTGGGAAAATAGTCACTCACCCAGAAGAGAGAGGTAAGGCATTCAGCCCTTGTGAGTCTTCTTGGACTGGCATCCCAGCCCTGAGGGGATGGCTTCTCCTCACAGACCCTCTGTTCCAAGGAAAATCACATCCAGGTGGTGTCCAGCAGGCCCTCCCCGGATAAGCTGGTCAGGTTGAGGCCCCTGGTCATACCTGGTCATGGGCCAGAAACATTTCTGGGCCAAGGCCCCCACTGGCTGAGGACCTTGTTGACCAAGACATTCTGTCCTCGTTCCCACCTCGGAGGAGTCTGCAAAAATGAGAGCAAAAAGGCTGGTCATGTCCACTTGTCAGCTGCGGGGGAAGGTGATTCCTACTACCACACATGCATGAGAAAATCTGATAGGCTTGCCTGAGCATGTGAATAGAAACTGATTTAGCTAAGATTTGGTTTTAAACTTTTTATCATATTTTTCTGCTGAAAGTAGATTGTTTAGATCACTTAAACCAAAGCTTTAACTCACATAAAGCAAACTATTCTTGAAATAATAATGACCTATTTAATGGTTTGTACCAACTTAAGCTAAAACAAAATGTCGCCATTTTTCCTTAGGCAAGTTTGTGAAATCACTGGTAAAACTCACCCCAAAGGTATGCAGCCCTTATGGACTTTGCAGACTCATGCATGTAATTCCAAAATGTCTTTCAGAGGATGCAAGGGTGAGAGATCAAGCCAACTAAAGGTCTTAATTTCCCTCAATTGCAGGCTTGAAATGAGAGGCTACGATGTTCATTGTTAAATTAACCATTTATTAATAATCTAATAAATCAGTTAAATGACCTAGCAAATAATGATGTCACTATTATTAATTTGCAATCCTGTAATTCCCCACATTGTAACAAAATCCAAGTTTATCACTCTTAGGTCTTATTCATTACACCCAACTACCACTGAATTACGACTATCACCTGTCTCTCTACCACATCACGCTACTTGTTATCAGGGTGCAGTACAATATGTTTCTGGATGGATTTTCTAGGTGTGATTTTTTTTTCCCTCCAGAAATATCTCTGAAATTCCCCTTCAGTTATGTAGTTCCTACTGTTGGCGTATTGTTTACCCTTCACACTTTCTGAGACATAGCATTCAATTTTAGTCTTTACTTCATTACAATTAAATTTAAGCACTTTATCCTATGTGCAAACAGTTGACATACCAGAGCAAGGCTTATCCTGCTAAATGTTTGTTGTTTTTTTTTTTATCCCACTGTTTTTGTACTCACATAGCATCCTGCTCTTAAGTGTTTAATTACAAAACATTGCCCTTGACATGTTCATTGGACTCCTGAGGTGGTCTTGTCTCTTCACCGGGACCTGTATTCCAGCAGGACCTCTCACTCACAATTTTTTACAAAATTCACAAATTTTAAGAGCTCTGAAAGTCGAAAATATCTATTCTTCTACTTAGAGCATGTTTAGACTTGGTGACGTAGCAAAGCAAGTTCCAGAATACCCAGAAATTCTTAATAAACAGTAGAATGGTGTTGTATGAGGTGCTACACAAACTTTGTAAGAAGTACAGGGTTATTTGCTTCAAGTTATGGTCCAATGAGAAACAGAGACTGGCACTTAATGAGAAGCTAAAAGACTGAAAAAAAGGAAAAGTTATTTGTGATTAAAATCAAATAAGTAATTGTTATTGGAACAAGACACAAAAGAGGAATCATAGCTCGTATTCAGTTACTGAAAACTAAATCTGCTTCAGTCCTGAAGTATAGTACTTGGCATAGACATTAAAATTCTTATTTTGTATATGCTGATATCACACATGGTTTGACTTAATAATTCTTCATATGATGCTGTAGATAGTCCTGGAATATGTGGCCCACCAGCTCCAGCTGCACACAGAAAGTTGAAAATAATGTCATGAGGGCCTGTTGAAATATTGAGTCATCAGAAAGTGTACAAGAGCACAAGCTGCATAAATCATGGAGTGGAAAAATATTTTTGTACTGTGATTTAGAAATAATTATGGAGAATTTTGTTGAAAGTAATGCCAAATTTCCTGCTCATTACCTCTAAGTAAGTTTCCAGAATAACATACTAAAGATGATGACATCTTATAACAAATTCTGAAAATAAGAAAGCTCTGAAATATCCAATTGACAGTGTTTTCCAATATTCATCCCGAGGATAAGCAACAGATTCCTGCTGATTTAAATGAACACATGTAAATTCTCTGTACTGGTATACTGAACAACAGTATGTAACTCCAGAAGTTTTCAGCAGTGGTGAAGAATTTCCTGTCAATGCTAAATAGAAAAAACACAGTATGCATGAGCCTGTAAAATCCTCAAGAGCACTAATTGGAATAGAATTTCTTCTGCAATATTTAAGGAATGCCTCAGCCATTGGTAAGGTAAAGCCATTTTTCTGGGTTGGAATTTCACATTTCATCAATTAGTGTGTCCTAGATATATGTAAAATATCAACAGAATGTTCAGTCGACTTTTGTTTGAGTTAATTTATATGGTATAGTAGTTACAAAGTGATCCACACAGGTCCAGAGGCTCATCTGTGCACTGCAGTGATGAGCTACTTATATATTCATGTGACTACTTCTCTTCTCATAGTGTGTTTTGTCACTTTGGAATATTTTTTGCAACCTTTAAACTTTTTTTATAACTTTACATTTTCATGTCCACCTATGCTATCAAATCTTATTCTATGTATCAAAAGCCAATTATTGTAGACTTTGAATGTCAAAAACCATTAATTTCAGCATACAAGTTTAGCTCATAATGGATTAGGGATTGTTCTTTGACATTTAATAATTTCAAGTGTTTTCTCCTTCTATAACAATTTCTCTCTTCCTGCTATTTCACTTCTTTGTGTCTGCAGTTCCCTTAATGCAGGAACTGGACCACCTCTTATTCCTAGCTTTGTGTTTTCTCAAAAACAAGAGGCAGCTTGTGGGAACCGTCCTTCCCTGCTGCACGAGTCTTCAACAAGTTTCAGATATCTTAATTAAAAATCAGTTAGTTTATTAGAGAAAAAAAAGACAACATAATTAGGAAAACCGTAAAACACTGTTTCCTCAGGCTAATACCCACGGGCTGGTATAACCTTCTGTCACCCATTTTGTCAGTATGGTGAGAGCATAGAAACCTCAATGATTTATGCATTTGCCTGTTGTGTTCTTAGTTCTGTAAAAGAGCTTTAGCCACTGTCAGAGGCAGGATGCTGGGCTGGCAGGGTCTTTGATCTTGTTCAGTACATGCACTCATGCTTTTATGGTGTTACATTTTTTATAAACTAAGAGGAGTTCTTTTGTTTGGTTCCTTGCTTACCTCTGTGTAAGTATTTCTGCTCCTGTGCTTCTCTTCATGCAAGCTGAGTTTAAAGGGAAAATGCAAAATATATCTGGAACACGCTGCTATACAAGTTCAGTCTTACTTTCACTTTTTTCCACCATGTAGACTTTCGGACTTGTTCCTCCCAGATTCTCACTAGTGTAGAAGAACCCTGTATTCTTGTCTTGTTTCCCCATCCTTAGTAATCTGCATTGTATCTGGTTTATCATTGAGATTTACTTCTCAAATACGGACAGATGAAGATGTTCTGTGTTGACACTGTTTTATAACGTCTGATACTCTGTTTAAGGTAATCATATTTGTTGTGATGCAGACCATGATCTTGGTCACGTGTAGTGAGTACTAATTCATATGCCAGGGAAGGTGTTGGAAAACATCTGTTTCTTGGATCTGCAGTTTAGATGATTCTGAATGCTCTGATTCATTAGTGTCAACAAATGGTGCTCCAGTTTTTGTTGGTAGCAATGTAGAAATCCTAGATTATGCTGTCAGAGTGCTTTACTGAAGCCTGCTAAAGGTTCCTGAGCCGTGTAGCACATTGTGAACATTGCTGAAGACAAATTGGCCTGTGCCAATCTGCTTGTGTTGCTGGAAAGACAGGGCAGAGGGGACTCTTGGAAGGAGACTATTACTACATGTGTTCATGGAAATCTTTAGTGAAAAGCAAAGGATTTATTTGAACTAAATGTATAGATGGTGAGGAAAATAAGTTTTGGAGAGCAGGTTTGCTACTTGTTCTGCAGTATTGTCCCTTGTTCCTTCAGTGACAGCAGCACTGTCACAGCCTGCTCAGCTTTCCAGGGCCCTGATTGATGAAGGTAGGCAGTGGAGCCAGGCTGTTTTGCCATTCCCCTCAGGCTAGTGCCAGAAGCAATCTAATCTGCCTTTTGTTTTCAGATAACTGTGATAATAAACACATTAATTAAATAGACACTTGTATTATTAACATAGTACATAATTTTAATTAGTTAATAGTTTTTTCCAGACATACTTTATTATTGAAACAAGTATGAGTCAATAAGAACAAACAAGTCAGAATTATTATTTTTCAATTTCATATTTATTAAAATAGAAAACTGGTGGCAAGTCACTTTGCTGCCTGAGAAGTAGAGCAGAGAGTATAGAGTTCTTTGTTTGCCCCATTCAGCAGGTAGAGAGTTTGTCCTGGATCCTTCACAGCTGAAGTGGGTGGGGCTGGAAGAGTGAGAAGATGGATGGAGCTCATGTATTTGGACCAGGTGTCCACAACATGTACAAGGTGCAATACTTTTGATGGATGTTTCTTCATGTCTTCTATGCCAGATTTATACTGATAGTCGTGGCAAAATTCCTGAAGGGTGTCGATACTGCTCTCTAAGAATGAGACTGCACACAGGGTGTGTTTCTGAATTGCTTCTCACATAAACAAGTGCTTCCCAGAGATCTCAACAAGTGGCAAGAGTTGTCTTATGCCCTTACTGTAATTGCTACCTCAGTAGTGGTAGTAGAGCAGGCTGCCTGCCTCTGTGCCGTGTGCCTGGATGTCTCCTGTGGGTCTCTTGCGGCGCCACTGTGGCTGAAATAATGCAAAGCCACGAAATAGCCCTCATGAGTGCTCTTATAGCATGGAGCTGAGGCTATATATGTCCTGGGGTATGGTTTATGAGACATTTGAGAGGCAAAACTTGCTGCAATAATGTTGAAGGATGGTAGAGAATGGAGGGAGTCAATTGCAGAGTGGATGGTCATGGCAAACCTGGTGCAATTTTAGCCAATCGATTTTTGTGATCATTTCCCTGGAATAAATTGTTCCCAGCACTGTGGCTGTACTTTGCCTGAGAGAGAACAATTTGGAACTGAAAATGGTAGGCTAGTGATAAAGCAATTAAGCAATACTTGGGTTTGTCTTGTGGCCCTGTAACATTTAGCAGTGTAGATATACCCGAAGAAGCAGGTATACAGAGGGTCTCTTCCAGGTGCACCTGGGAGCTCTCTTGCAGGTTTGCTATAAATCTGAAATGCAGATCTGGTCTTTTGAGCAACCTTGGATTTGCTTTTAGAAGATTAGAAGTATTTTATCAGGCTTTGAAAGGAAGTTGATATTGGTTTCATTGAAGTCTGTGGCAATTTCTGTCATTAGCACTAGGAATCAACTTTTATCCTTAGTGAATTCTTTTCTTCTTTTTACAGTTGTAATATTCAATTCCCAACAAATTCCTAGCTGTACCAGGAATATTTTCTGCAGCTGAAGTGGCAGCCCGGAGTGAGGTCATGCTGAAGATACTGGTATGTGATAATAGCTACCACTTGGTGGCATCAGTGCCATGCTTTATTTAGCTGAAAACTCCATAGCCAGCAAGCTGGGAAAACTTGGGAGGTACCTGTCTTGACATTCATTCTCTAACGGTATTTAAAATAGTTAATCTGTATTGGTGTGTGAAGTGCTTGACATGGGCATGACTTATGCTTGTAGTTTAGTGTGGGAGTATACATATTTACTGACTTTGCAATTGGCTCAAGTAATGAAAGTAAAGTGATTAAACTCTATCTTGCTGCTGTTCTTTGGAAGACTGTTCAACTAATTTTTATTCACAGAAAATCTGTTTAATCTCTTGGATGCTTAGCCTTGACCTTTCCACTTACCTGAGTTTAAAACAAGGTTTGATTTTAGATAAGTCAATTAGAAATAAAAATAGCACAGATCTGGTCAGGGGGAGAGCATAGTTGAAAGGAGTTCGTGAGTCTTTGATTTGCACTTTTCAAAGACTCGTTCTGAAAAGTGTGAAACATTGGCATTACTAAGGTTTATTAGGAGGTGGAAACAGCTATAGATTCACTTTACCTAACTTTTGACATTTAAATGAGACATCAGAAATATATTTCACCAACCAAAATCTTAATTTGGAGGTTTCTATCTGTCTCTGAAATGATATCTAATTCAGTTTGATTCTTATGAGTACGTAACTTTTGATTTAAAGTTGTAAACCTGTCCTTCTTGTATTTATTGTCAAAGTACTGAGAAAAGAAGCAAATGCTGGATTAATGGCTGTGCTCAATGATCTTTTCCAAACTAAACAATTCTATGATTCTAAGATAATTTTTTAAAAATGGCTGGTAAATATGAATATATCAGATTTTTGGTAGCTTAATGCATATATTCGATAGTGTGCATTTTTTTGATAGAAGTAGTCTGATGTAAGGAAAATCGAGAACTTTTCAGCTGTTTAAGACTTGGTCTGCAAGTCCTTTGTCACTTCAGGGAACATAATATAGCAATGAGCATGAAATAATTATGGATGAGATCTAAATAAATGGCACTTGTCTGTTTGTGGACTGGTAATAGAACAATATTTCTACTTATGAATATTTCACCCATAAAACCCACCTGTGGTGGTAATGAAATTAAAAAAAAAACCTTACAAAAACTGTATACTTGTGATCTAATTGCATTATGCTGTGATGATTGAATAGTAGCTGACATTTAAGTGTTATGCATTGCTTTGTTAAATTCTTTAACTTCTTGGAGCAGAGATTAGAAGGTTTGTGGGTTGTCTTACTTATTTTTTACTTAAATTTAAAAGAAATATCATTCCTAGGTCATTGGAGAGTTTGTGGAAACCAGATACTTCCCAGCACTTTTGAGACTTTTTTTTCCTACTAGTAAAATCAAAATAAAATGGAACGAAAACTTTTAAACACTTGATAAGCAAATCATCATTATTAATGAATGAGATTGCTACTACTTTTGGAGGCAATAAAAGATTTAACTATCGAAATGTTACACATAATTGAAACTCGATGATTTCTTTTGTGATTTTTTTCATCATAACCTGATGAATCTCCCATTCCTCTCAGTGGGCTGCATCAGTGTGGTGAGGGATGGGCTTTAAAAAAAAGCATGATTCTATTCTGCTGATTTTCAGTTTTATTAAGCAGGATAAAGCAATAATCCGAGTTAAGTTTTTCTCAAAAGTTAACTGATAATCCCAAGAGCAATAAATGACACTATTCCATGTTTCAAACAGAACAATCAATCATGTTACCAAATGACTGTGAATTTGGGTAACACTTCAAAATTCTCAATACCTCATAGTTCTTCACATCTCCCTAGTCCTTCAACATTGCTCTACTTCTTTGTTATGTACATATTTAAAATTATAGCAAAAAGGGCTGTATTGAAGAAAACTGAATATGAGCCAGCAGTGCCCTGGCAGCCAGGAGGGCCAGCCCTGTCCTGGGGGGCATCAGGCAAAGCATCACCAGCCGGTTGAGGGAGGGGATTGTCCCTCTCTGCTCTGCTCTGGGACGGCCTCACCTGGAATATTGTGGCAGTTTTGGGCACCACAATATAAGAAAGATATTAAGCTCTTAGAGAGCACCCAAAGGAGGTCAACAAAGATGGTGAAGGGCCTTGAGGGGAAGCTGTATGAGAGTGTCTGAGGTCACTTGGTCTATTCACCCTGGAGGAGACTGAGGGGAGACCTCATTGCAGTTACAACTTCCTCGTGAGAGGAAGAGGAGGGACAGGCACTGATCTCTGTGGTGACCAGTGACAGGACCCAAGGGAATGGTCTGAAGTTGTGTCGGAGGAGGTTTAGGTTAGATATTAGAAAGAGGTTCTTCACTCAGAGGTGTTTGGGTGCTGGAACAGGCTCCCCAGGGAAGTGGTCGCAGCACCAAGGCTGACAGAGATAAACAAGTGTTTGGATGATACTCCCAGGCACACGGTGTGACTCTTGGGGATGGTCAGGTAGTCTCTTCCAACTCGGCATATTCTGTATTCTTTGTGATTCTGTGATTCTGTAAAGTATATTCATTAGTCTGCTTCTAGAGGGCAGCAAATGACTGTGTTTTGATCACAAAAGAAATGACAAAATTACCATACAGTTCTGCCAGCAAACCAAAGGCACAATCCAGCATTTTGTAGTTAATGGCAAACTTCCCATTCTCTTTCATGGGAACAGGATCAGGCCCCTATTGCATTCCTTGCTTTCTTCCCACCTTCACTTTTGAAGTGGATAAATATTGTGCATAAAAGGTATTGTACTCCTGTTATCAGTCATCACTTTTTAAAGCAGAGTGAACTGTGGATGCAAATGTTATGGGTTTTATTAAAATTCTGAGGCTAAAATTCAGTGGATATAAAAAGTACATGACATAAATGTAATAGTATTTATCTAAATATGAGCTCATTGGGGTTTCTTATCTGTTTTGTTTTGTGGTGTTTAAAGGAATGTGGATGTTTCTTTTTCTCTGACCACACTTGGTAGAGAATAGTGGGGGATGCCTCTTCTTTTGGAAAAAACCCCTTACTGATAAATTCACAGGTGCTGCTTAATGCAACCTAAAGAAAAAAAGATTGTAAGTAATTTTTATTTTAAATGTAATTAACTTTTATTTACAGGTGGGTTTTTCTATTGTCTTTATCATAGCCCTTGTATATTCACGGGTAAGCTTATACCACTAGTGTAATCTAAGTGATGATAAATTGCCTAAACATCTCATAGCTATTATATTTTTCTTGGTCAGTGATCTATCTCTATAGAAGCTGTTCTAATGTTGTAGACCCCATGATCCCTTCCTCTTCCTTTTCTTTTTTTTCCAGAAAAAATACACATTTATTTTCAAAATTTTGTTAGTTGAATTTGTGCAGAGCTAGAGGAAAGGGAACTGCTCAGATAACAACTTCTTCAGAGAGTGTGCTTTGACTCTTTGGCCCTTTGCTTTGTTTCTTAAGCTTAAGTTTCATGTTCCACGTACCTAGAGAGCAGTCTGGCTGCAGATACAAGCTGATGAAATTATAGAGCTTCTGAAAGGTATGATTTATTTCTCATGGCTACCTATGAATGTAGAAGACTGAAAGCAGCCACAGTTCAGTACATTCTGTACATTCAGTACACATGTCCTCTGGCCTAGAGGGCATTTTTACCAAGTATCAGAGTATCAGGAATAGCACTGTAACAGAGGAAGGCTCCTGCTGTCATAATTTCAATGCTGTGCAGGTCAAGAAATGGGATTGTTCTAATACAGACTGAAAACCTCTTTTTTAGATGAGAAACATCCCAGAGCACCAGACAGGATACCTCTGGTTGAGAGAAAGCCTCTGTGGATCGTGTTTGCAGCACCCTCGCCAGTGGTGACCTTTCCTGGGGGAGCTGGTTCCTTTGAAGGTGCTCAGAGTCCAGAATTGCTGGGAGGAGGATGCTGTGAACCATGTCTCTTCTGGAGTCTGATGAACCCTGCAACTATTCTCTTTGTCTCAGAGAGCCCCTACTTCTTTCACCAGTGAACAATTCTGGTGGCAAATCAGACCTCATTTCAGTTGCATTTTAAAAAATTGTGCTGGAATTACCTTTTGCAGGTTCACATTAGTTTTTGCTCTGTTTTCAGTGCTGGTCCTAGGTATCTGTTTCTGAAACCATTTACAGTTCTGATTCAATTTTCTAATAGAAGAGTCTAAAGAGTGTCTCACACCAGAGTTTCAATTTTTCTTTTCAACAGTTATGAATAAAACATAATGTAAAGGAAAAAAAGCTTTTGTTGTCTACTTCTGAAGGGTACAAAGGAAACATGGAATATTCTGTGTGACTTAGTGCCTGAAAAAATCACAGCAAGGCTTCTAGAAAAGTCAAGAGGTGAAATACTTTAGCTAGATATGATATCTTTGAGATGCCTCAAACAGGGCACTGTAGAATTTTGCACCCATAAAAAGAGAAGTTTTGTTCTTCAAGGTTTAGGTTCAGGTTTTGGCAGTCTAGAAATGATGATGTTTGCAGTGACATAGTTGTTTCTCAGAATAATTCTTCATTGCTCATTTATTTCTGAAAGATTTGCACAGATACTGGCCCACAGCATGCTGCAATTTGGGCTACTAAATGTATTACTTCTTGGCTGCTGACTTCTCCAGCATGTGGTACTTTATTGTGTTGGCCACAGAAATGTTCTATAGTCTTGCAGTAGCTTTGAGTGTGGTTCTGCAGCTTTCAACTTTAATTATGCTTAATAACATAATATATACACTGCAAATAACATTTCCCATATTTAAAGTGTGGTTCTACTTTGAAATGTGATGATTTTAAGATAATTCAACAAATAAGTTCCTTGTGCTAGTCAAATCATAACTGACTAGTAACAACAATAAATTTTCCTATCTGCCTTTTCTTTAGCAGGGCAGAACCAGCAGAGTCAGTGCCCACGCTGGACTCTTCTTTTCAACCTCTATGCAGAGATGCATATTGTGTATTCAAGCGTGAATATACTGCCTTCTGGCAGCTCTGCAAACTCTTCCCTTTCTAAAAAGATACCTTTTAGCATATCTGCCTCCACCCACCTGAGTTTTTAATACAGTTATTATTGGTTAAGCTATTAGTAAAGTTTTGCCTACATCTCAGTAAACAACTCAGTCTTTTATTCACATTTCAGCAATGACATCAGAATGAATCAATAAAAATAATTTAAAAATCTGGGGACTGCTGTTACTTTTTTCTTTCTCATGCTGTAGAGAGATGATTATGCTGGGGTAGGTTTTTTGTTTTGCTTTTTTTCATTTAGTTTACAAGATTTTGTTGTCAGCCCTTTTAAACTAGCCATACTTTCATTCTGATACAGAAAAAGACAAGTAAGCCAGCTTGACAGGCACAAGCTCAAACACAAAGCAATTGGGAATAACCAAGCAAAGTCTGAGACTTAATTTAGAGCTGTCAATACCTTCCTAGTATATAGCTTACCTTGTGTTGGGGCATAAGTATTCTGTGGGCACAAGAGGCAGCTGTGCTGTGTGCTGCCTTTGGAGCTGGAGGAGCAACAAGGGTGCAGAGGACAGCGCTGGCTCTGAGACCCATCCAGGCGAAGTGTGTGCTGGCTGTGGTGGCTGGTGGATGTGAGCTGGTGTCTCTGCACAACAGTGTGCTGTGCACAGGAGAGACTGGAGGTCTCTGCAACAGGCTCCTTTCTTTGGACACGAGATAGCTTCAATTTCCTACGTAGAAATGGTTATGATCTGTTCCTAGTTTATTGCACAAAACTGAAAACAATCAGGAAGTCAGTCCTTCTACTTTAATAAAACTGGCTATCTTTACAAGCCAGTAAAAAAAAACAGAGCCACCTGAGATTGACAGGAGTAAAGTAAGTGAAATTAGCCTTTGTTGCTGCTTTGTATTTCCTAAAAAATGCATCCAATATCTCACTCAGAGCACGTGTGGAGGCAGTCTTGCTGTACAGCAATATGAACTGAGATAAACTCATCCCAGTTTGTGATGTATAAACTATTCATGTGTACATAGTGGAGTTTCATTCACACACACACATATATAAAAATAAAAAAAAACTTTCCAACTTGAGCAGAAACTAATTAAAAGCAGAGATTTTTTTTCTTAATAACATTGCAAATAATTTTTTTTTTAAAATGGTACACAAGTTTTCATTTCAAATTCTCCTAGTGACACTGATATTGGATGAAGAATTCATGCTACACTGTCTTTCTACAGCTTCCTCACTCTAACAGTCTCTGATTTGTTATATGAGTAAGGTAAAAGCTGACTCAGCCTAACAAACTGTGAAAAGCAGCACTAAGCAGTTCTTAAACTGTTCTTAAATCTTGTTTTCAGTGACCAAGGCAACCCAAAGAAACTAAATCTTTTGACAAAAACTAAACTCAAAGCTAAGAGGAAAATGTCATACTCTAAAAATAATTTCATAAAGGATTCTCCTTATGTCTCTAGCTAAGGTTGCAATAAAGTTCACACAAAAAAAGATAAACGATTGTTCACTTTTGCCCTTTAAAAGATTGCATTAACCCTGACCTCTCTCCTTTTTTAACCTTTGACTGGCTGCTGTCACTCAAGAAAAATACCTCTGGAAAGGTGTGCTAATAGCTTTGTGAGTAAGGACGTTCACTGCAGAGGTTCAGCCAGTGCTTGCCGCAAGGTTTGGAAATTATGTAGTAATCAGTGCCAAAAATGTGATGCCAAAGGTTGTTTTGTCTGGGCCTGGCCATCTCAAGGTCATGCTCTTCTCATAGAGTTTGTCATTCTGGCTGCACAGCTGCCAGCTAGGGAGCACCTGGATGCTTTCTGGGTGGAAAGGAGAAATGAGCTGCTTGGTTCAGTGAAGACAGTGAAGGAACGTGTCACTTCAGTTTTGCTATAGCTTATGCAGAAATTTCACAGTTAATCATAGTGGGTTGCCAGATACAAGCAGATCTTAAAAGTTTGAGCATGGCTCCAAATAAAACACACTGATTTTTTTCTTAAGGGCAATAAAAATGAAAATGCTTGAGAGTCAACAAAAAATGTACAATAATACTTACAGTCACCTACAAAGCTTGTGTGATGATGATGACAAAGTAGTGTAGTTTTGTAAGATTCTCTTTGCCAAAAGGATAGATCCCAGTGCAGCAAATATTCCATAGATTAACAGTATTTAGATACTCTTTTTTCAACTGAGAAAATGAAAACTTTTGAAATGTGTATATTTTTTATTTTGGACTCAAGTAATGGAAATTTTAAAATGTTTCCTGTAATTGCTTTTTGCTACACAGTTTAAAGCAGAATCATCCACCATATGACTGATTATTTTCAAGACATTAGTAATACCCCATTACTAGTGTCTCCAGATCTAAGAGATATACTCCAGCTTTGAACTTTGATAATGCATCATCATGATAGTGTATCATTTGTAACAGATAATGCTGCAGTAAAGTGTATACGAATTAATGGAAAATGGAAAAGTTATTTGTTCTCAACTAATTGTTTACTTCATGTAATACTTAATACATGAACTAACAGTCTAATACATGTAATAGCTACCTTATTATTTGTTCTCAAGGTTGTGTAATTTAAGGTGTTGTATACTGCACTGCATCTGTCGAAGAGCTTAAAAATTACAAGGCAGATTTCATGTTGTCAGCCTTGAAGATGAGAAAATAATTAAGCATGGCCCCACAAGGTGATTAATTCTATATTGTGCAGTTGAAAGAAACTTAAAATGTTCTTTATCTCACATAAATTGCTGTTAAGTATGAATTACACAACTGCAATTTTATATTCTTCCAGGAAAATAGATATAAGGAAAGCACAGAGATATTTCCAGTGACAGTTTACGACTTATACGTATTTCGAAATGTCCTAAAAGATTTCTATGGATACGCTTTTAAAATTAAAACAGCTTGGTTTTGTGTGTGCTGAAGCTGAAGACATAATTTGTTAATTAAATAGTGAATTGCCAGGAAAAGCTTGTGACAATTTTTGGCCATAGGCATTCATACATAAAGCACGCTTCATGGAAAAACAGGAGAAAAATGGAAAATGATGGTGAAAAAAATGCTGGTATTTTAGTAAATTATAAGCATGGTTGGAAAACTAGTGGGTTCTGGGATATTCAGTTGAATGTTTGGTCTTGTTTTGGGAGTCAGAAAGTCCCTTCTTGTCTCTAGTATGACAGCAGGAGGATACATTCCTAGTGCAAACATACTTGGACAGTTTGCAGAAATCTGCTAAAGACTGATTGCGCTTAAGCTGAGCTTCAATTAGATTAATTTTGGTTGTATATGTAAGGAGTTCTAACAATTGATTAGAAAACCAAAAGAGAGTGAACTGTATCACAACTGTTAAGTATAATTTCATATATTTATATATATACTTATATATATTTATATAAATATATATTTATATATATTTATACATATATAATATTTCATAATAACAGTAATGCATTCTTAAGAGGAAAGTGAATGATAGGCTAAAAATAACCATAATTTTATCATATGTGTGTTAAAATCAAGAATTGTTCCTTATCTTTTGAAAGAGTTACTACTGGTGTACTTTTTTTCTTTTACCATGTCAGTTCACAAGTTCTTGATTTTCCTTTTTTTAAAAATTCAATACCTTTTACTGGAGTAACACCAAATGAAACTAGAGAGGACTCTTGCCTGAATAATTAAATTGTAATAAATTACACTTATTGCACTGGTTCTAATTTCAGCTAGAGAAAATGCAGAAAGAGAAAATAAAAGAGAAATAAACAACGTTTATTCCTTCTGACAACGTTGTGGCCTCTGAGTGGAGCTTGATATGTTAACTCAGGTTTTGAATTAAACTAAATGCCTGTTTCATCATGACTCTTAGTTTGTTGGAGGTGGCATATTTTATTTTCAAATTGCAGCTGTATGACCACTTACTGATGTCATCTTCGTGGGTGGAAAGCAACTTCAATGAGAAGGTGCAATGAAGTGCTGGTGAGTTTGGCGGTAAAGGAGCAAGAGTCTTTGATGGGGAAGAGAAGTTTAAAAAGTCTTGGTTGGATGTAGAGTTCTCGAGGCATTGGAGAGCTCCAGGAGGCAGCTTGCTCCTTGGCAAGCCATGTACTGTGCAAGGCTGGTAAACTTCTAAAGGGATCCCACCAGTTGCCTTTCTGCCAATCACTCACCTGATACTCCTCTTTGCTTCTGCTCCATACCAGCAAATTTCTGAGAAGGTTCTTTAAGAAGCACCCTTTGGGCTTTGCCTTTCTAGGCTGAGAGGCACAAGGCTGCAGTCCCAGCTGGCCAGGAGAGCTGCCTCCAGTGGGGGCTTCTCTTGGTTCCTTCAAGGTCCCTGCCTAGGCCTGAGGGTGTTACAGCTGCTGAGCACTGGCTTTGTGCATGCATCTCTTTTCAGAGTCAATATTATCCTCACTAGTTATAAGTTGTCTGGGCTGGCACAAGTTGAAGGCAAGACCTCATGGGGAGCTACTAAGCTTTGCATCAGCTGAGCGAAGTACAGGACAGGCATGCTGGATAGAATAAGGAGGCTGCTGGTTGAAATTACAGCTGAAAGGAGTCAGGGCATTCTCCCGGGAATTCTTTTTGAAGGCGAAGGATAACTTTGAAACTGAAAGTTGAGATTTTGCTTTTCATTGACTTTCTGGTGCGCGATTAGTGTTGGTCACAGTTTTGCAGCAGTAGGAAGGTATGCCCTGAACTTGGCTCCCTGAGAGACTGGGCATCCTACCGAGGCATGCAGTTTCTGTGAGATGCAGTCTCTGTAGCAGATTTTTAACTTTGCAGGAAAACCCCGAAGCTTTTATGAGGTGCAGGTAGAGCAGCAAGGCTGGTTGCTACTAGTGACAGAATCAGGCCTCTATGTGGTTAATATGCTCTGTGCAGCTTTCGTAATCAGTTGAGAGGAATTTTGGCTTCTTTTGAAAAATCAAAGTGGTCATTAGCTTACACTGAGCTGACACCAGAAATGAGTCAGAAAGGATCTTGATCTGAAAGCTTCCCTGTAGGGCATGTACATGTGTCCGCAAGCTTTCCTCTTCTTTCCCTGGGAGGGCTTGCCCTCATTCAGTTCATAACTCTTTGCCTTCCTGCCTGATATTTGTTAACTTTTGAAAGTTGCTGTTGCCAAGAGGCAGAATTATCTGATTCATGGGAACCTCGACATGTTCTCAAAAAAACGCATTTTATTTCTCAATAGGAAAGATTTTTGTGAAATCTCAGTAAAGTGATCATAATTTCCTGCTCAGACCATGGGGAAAGTGGCAATTTAAGCACTTAACTGATATATAATCATGATTTGTCATACCTTCTGAAGCCTTTTATTGAAGTGGATGAATGGAGCAATACTGAATAAACAAAATGTTGAAGATAGAGCTTTCCAAACTGGATTCATTTATTTATGTTCCCACTTCATAGGCTTTAACTGATATTCTAGGGCAATATTTGCCTCCCCACATTTCATTAGGACTGTTGCATGTAGTAAAAACCCAGGCAGAGGGCTGGAAAAATTATTAAGCAATTTTGCTGCATTGATTACTAACAAGGAGAGCAAAATGAATCATAAAACCTGCTGTTTTCTCCAAGAAACTCCAGAGTGTTACTTCTTCTAACATCATCAGGAGCTGCAAGGAACAAAATTTAAATTTGAAGGGCCTCCTCCTTTTACAGGGTAGGTGCTGTGGCATGAGGAGAGGGATAGTACAATAGCACATTCTACAGTTCACCATCTCATTTCCTTGGAAGGAAGAACTTAATTTGTATCACTGCATGAAAGCCTCTCTCTTCATGACATCCTGGTTGTCATTATGTATGAGCAAATATCAGATGCTCTCCCCAGAGTGGGCAGGGTTACTGCCCCTGTCCTTTCACAAGAGGATACTTTCCAAAACTGGTTTTTTGCATGTCTGTGCACAGGCCTTCTCTCTGAACTCTCTCAACAGCTATTGAAAAGCAGTTAAACAAAGTTCACTGAGACCAAGCAGGTCTGTTGCTGAACACAATTCCTCTACCACAGCACTGCTTTTAGAGAAAGGGAGAAGCAAGCTCAGGGCAGAGAGAGACAACAGCAACCTGGAAGACTGAATAAAAAAAAAAAAGTATCTGTCTTGTTTTGAAGCTTTTGCACCTTTGTGACATCTTTCATAGGAGGATTTTTCTTTCTCACGGTCTAGTTTCTGGAATTTTAGAGGTTCATTATTTGCTGAAGCCTCTTTAGGAGAGCAGTATCCCCGCAGAAACTTCTGTTTGGTTGTTAAACTTGTTATGACAGAGTAAATGGGTCAAGGAGCTAGGCTGTCTCCAGCTGGGAAAGGTGGTTGCTCTCAGGAACCATTTAGGTAAATCTGCACAATCTGGGAGAGAGAGGACAATTTTTAATAACTGGCTGCATATTAAATTCTCCTGTAGCAACCCACTACCACTTTTCTACTGGTCTAGGTGTTCAATTTCTGACATAAATGAACTCATGGCCATTTGTGTTGTTGTTTTGCTTCAACTTATATAGCTCTTTCCAGCCCTGATGTTGCCCTTTTTGTGTTCCCAGAGAGGAATCATATCTCATCTAAGACTTTGTTTTGCTGGGTTAATAACCTGAGTTCTTTGCCTCTTTTTTTTTTTCTTTTAGACCATCCCAACACTTTTCCCAAGATTTTTGTGAAAATGAGTATCAAGTTAATGCATAACATTCCAAATTAGAATTTACCGTTGACATTAGTGCCAATGGCAATAATGCCAAACCTCTTTTTGCAATCTCCAGTTAATCCTAAGTTGCAAGATTTGTCATAACAAAATCATCTCCAGTGCTGACACCTTTGATTAGGGTCAACCATATAAGCAGTTAACCCTCATCTCCTTCTGGTATTAGTAAACCAACTGGTAACAAGAATTCTTGTTATGAGCCCCAAAGGGCAGTAGTTCACACTTAACATTATACCTGCTGTTCTCATTCCTCCTTACCAGGCCTGAAGGATGCTTATGATTATTGGGGATATCTCACAATAAAAGAGAAGACATGCTTGTTCTCATGAGAAACTTGTAAAATTATTCAAAACATAACATTATTTGATGGTACCAGAACTGAAAGAGGGTAGTCTTAGATTAGATATTAGGAAGAAATTCTTTACTGTGAGGGTGGTGAGGCCCTGGAACAGGTTGCCCAAAGAAGCTGTGGAGGCCCTATCCCTGGAAGTGTTCAAGACTGGGTTGGATGGAGCTTTGAGCAACCTGGTCTAGTGGAAGGTGTCCCTGCCCGTGATGAAGGGGCTGGAACCAGATGATCTTTAAGATCCCTTCCAACCCAAACCATTCTATGTTTTCATGACTGAGGCTGAGGTAAATAAATAAGCTCGCAATATAGCTCAGAAAGACTACTACATAGCATGATGGGATTAACAATTTTTTAATTTCATTACTAAACCAAATATTTTTTTAATGGTATATGGCAGCAAAAATAGCTGACAGATTGGCGGAAATCATCAGAAAAGGTATTCAGAATAAGGCAGGGGATGTTGTTTTACCACTATGTAATAGCTTGTAGCATCCATATCTTGGGTCCTGAATGCCATTCTGATCTCTGCATATCAAGGACAGTGTGGAGAAGGTACTAAGAAAACAGCTGAAATGATTAAGGGGATGTAGTTGCCATATGAGAAGAAACTATAAAGGCTGAAACTCTTCAAATAGGAGACAAAAAAGCTATGGTGGGGGACATGGTTAAGCTTTCAGAAACTGTGGAGATATTGGGTAAGCTGAATGCAGAACAGCTTTTTAGCAAATTTCTTGGCATCAGAAATACAGGGAACTTGGTGAAGCCAGAGGGGGCCTGGTTTAAAACAGATGAAACTGTAAATTTTTTTTACTTCAAAGACAAGAAGTTGGTGTATTTACTTACTATAGTCATCTGTGTACAGAGTATCAGTATGTTCAAAATAGATTAGATAAGTTTGCGGACATCAGGTCCAAACAGATCAAATTACTCACAGCCATATAGAGTCAAATTTTTAACAACTCCAGATACAGAGGATCCATAACTTCTCAGAGTTACCTGGTTCAGTGTTTGAACACCCTTACATTGGAAGAGTTTTTTCTAATCTTTAATGGAAATTTTTCATGTTTCAGCTTGTGTTTGTTACCTCTGGTTGCATTCCCATTCATCTCTGAGAAGAAGGTGACCTCATCTTCTCAGTACTCTTTCGTGAGGTAGCTGAACATAGCAGTAAGATGCCCCACTGAGCCTTCTTTCTACAGGTAGAACAAATCCAGGTTTCTCATCCACTCCTTATACATCTTGTGCTCCAGCTCCCAACCATATCAGTAGCCCTTCATTGGCCTTACTGCAGTATGTCCACATTTTTCCATTGTTGATTTTAAAGAAACATGTTAATTTGAAGTCACAATATTTTGAAGTGGTGTTTTCCTTTTTATGTATTTTTATAAAACTCATCTCAGTAAGTTTTTAAATCTGGAGAGACAATAATATCCTAGTCATCCTCAGCACTGAAGTGCATGATATCTGGTCATATTCTGATATTCTGCAATTTAGGTTTTCAACTCTCCAAATATTCAAAGTGACATTGGAAAAATATTCTTCTTCCACCTTTAGAAATAATATCATAAACATTGTCAAAATTCATTAAGTTTAAAAGGCAGGAAGGTCTACTCTCTGCATAAGAGAGAGGAAGAAAGCCACATGCTCCAGAATTTTAATAAGAATTCCACAGTTGACTTAAGCTGGCGGTTCCAGCAGTGGATAAGTTCCAGGTATTGTCTGCATCTCCTGTACAGACTTTCCTCTTTTTACTTTGCAGGCAGAAACCCACTGTGAAGCTTGAACAATGAACTGCTGATACTTCTGGGATTAAGGCTGCAGTAATGATGGTACAGTCAGTCCACTGAAGTCACCAGAGAAAACACCTTTAATTGTCCTGTGAAATCTAGGAACCAAATGTAGTTCCTAAAGTGCAAATCTGTATTGTGTATACCTAAAAGAATGTAGCAACTTCCAGGTTTTCCTCCCTCCAAACGAGCAAAAAAAGTCTGATATCTGCTATGTATTGATTTACTCCACTGCTCCTAGACTGAATTGGGTAATAGCTTGCCATTAGCTTGCAGTTCATCATCTGGTGACATCTAATCAATAGATCAAGTGGTAGCTGCAGTTAATCTTATTTCTACATATCAATGTACAGATCAGTACAGACTTTTGTTCCTTTCTTTTCATCCTCTTCAAGACTGATCCAAGAATTCCCATTCTTGATGACAGGATGGATCCAAAAACCTGCTGCATTCCCTCCTTCCAATTCTGTGGTTTCCCATAACCAGAACTGAGTAACTCACATTACTATCAGAATTCAGATTTAACCTTAATCCAGACTCAATCTTCTCTTTCTTCCATCCTTTCCTTCTTTTCTCATTTCAGACATACCATCAGCTCTTTCTGTACCTGATTGGTGCATTAGGGAATTTCTGCCCCTGCTTCTCATCAGATGCTGAGTTACCTCTGCCCAGCTCTTTCATGGAGCCCCTCCAGTCCTCTCTCTGATGGTTTCCCCCAAAGCTCTACTTGAGCAGTTTTTTGTCCTTCCTTTCATGAAAACACATGGGCTTTCTCTTATAAGTATTTTTATTCTGGATTGCTCTTTGATGTTCCTGACTTTCTCATTGAGCTATCTGTACACGACTTCATCCACAGAATCATAGAATTGTTTGGGTTGTAAGGGACCTGAAAGATCACTTAGTTGCAACCCCCCTGACATGGACAGGGATACACTTGTAGTCCTGAAAGCCAAATGTGTCCTGGGCTGCATCAAAAGAGGTGTGGGCAGCAGGCCGAGGGAGGTGATTTTGCTCCTCTGCTCTGCTCTGCTCTGGCGATACAGCACCTTGAATACTGTGTCCAGCTTGGGGGTCCCCAGCACAGGACATGTTGGAGCAATTCCAGAGGAGGCCACCAAGATGATTAGAGGGATGGAGCACCTCTCCTATGAGGAAAGGCTGAGAGAATTAGTATTGTTCAGCCTGGAGAAGAGAAGGCCTCAGGGTGAACTAATTATGGCCTTCTAGTACCTGAAGAGAGCCTACAAGCAGGATGGAGAGAAACTTTTTACGGGAGCACGTAGTGATAGGACGAGGGGGAGTATCTCGTATGGCCCAATAATTTTGTTTATTTTTCTAATGCTGTGTGTAAATGAACTGGTGCATGTGGTACAGAGGCACCCCTTCAGTCACAGTACCCTGAAGGTTGAAGTCATAGATAGATCTGACTTATGTATTGTGTCTTTCACTGCAGGGAAAACAGGAGATGTCAGGGTGAAGGAGCTGCTGTGTGTGCCTGCCCTTTGTCCAAGTCCAAATTTCTGGAGCGCATACTGCAGCCCAAGGAGAGAATTATGTTATTTTGTTTTTGTTACTTATCTGTACTTGGACCCAATTCAGACAAAATAGAAAGAAAACACAGGGCTGTGTTGTGTTACCTGCTTTGCAAGTCACTGCTTTTAGTAATGATACATTCAGATGTTATTACACAAAGCAAAGAAATAATGTTCCTAGAAATAACTGTGAGACCTCTCACTGCGAATATAAAGAAAAATAGAAACAAATCAAAATGAAAAAAAAGACATATCTGATCTAAATTTGACATTTACGAATCATCACCTTCATATTTACATTTGACAGGTCTGTATAGATACAACAGAAAAAAAATCTTTTACTGTGGAGGAATTGAGGCTAAAAAGTATTATAAAAAATCCATATGAGTCACATAAGATGGCATTTGGACCTACAAATGTGTAGTGTGGGCAAATGAACTGAGGACACGTAGCACAGGTTTTGAAATGACAAAAAAAGATGAGATGAGAGGGATGCAGTGAAAAGAAAGAACTGAACAGCAATTATTGTGCTTGCTTTGTCATGGTCTGCTAGCTAGTGAGAAAAATAATGGATACAGCTCAATAAATGACTGAGTTTCAGATGATTTTTGCAGCTAGGGTAGTGACATAAACCACTTGTCACAAGGGCTCTTTTCCTTGATTTATAACCTGTTCACCCATCCATCTCCAAACATCACTTTATAGTCTACGCTTCTAAAATTTTGGCCCTCAAAACTGGGAAAGTCATTGGAACAATAAAGAAAACTATAGAGTTCTTTCAAGAACTAATAGTTTTGTTATCTTATGTGAGTCAGCTTGTGTGGGAGTTGAAGATCATTGTAGCACATTTGTTAACTCTGTGCAGCTAGTGAAGTTTAGTGTTTAAATGAATGCCTGTGAAAGTTGCCTCATCCAACTAAATCAGTTTATTTCAAGTCTTTGCAACAAATCTGTTCTTACAATCTCTTTGGTATTGGGTTAAATTCCTCAGCGTAAAATGAATTGCTTATCAGATTTTGCATATTATGAAAGCTGTACCCACAGTGTTTCCAGGCTTGAGAACATTAATTGGTGGAATTTAAAGATGAATACAGATGGTAAGCCTATTAATAAATGCTGAGTAGGGAAGTACATACAAATTCTTAGAAAAATATTATATGTGGAGTGTACGTCTAGTTTAAGATGAGCACGATTTTCATCCCCAAGGAATTTTTATATGTACTTACAAATTAGACCTAATATATGTATGTAATAGAAAAGGAAAACTCCGCAGCAGGATGGAATTGCTCACTTTTAATGAAACAGAAATAGTCTCTTTAAGATAGAATATTAAGCAACAGGTAGAGTGAACATCTCTTGGTTGAGGGTAAGGAAAAAAAATTAAATCAAATACAGTCTCTCTCTATCCAGTGTAATTTTGTGAAGAGGCAGTCCTGTAACACCCATGTGTGAACTCTCAGGGCTTGGTGCACATGTGCATGTGCTTTGCAAGGATTTACAGGCTGTGACAGAGATAGTGCAACATTTTATGAGAATACCATGAGTACCGGGACCACCAACCGACCCCATGGCAATGCCACAGCCCTACCTGGCTGTGACCTTGGCCCCGGCTGGGGTGCATGTGAGTGAGTGGGGCTGTTAGAAGCGGATGGCAAAATGGCACTTAAAGAAGTCTACTTTGCAGTAGGATATGTATGTGTAGTCCAGGGAAAATAAAAAGTTGCTGCGTTACTGTGGTGGTATAAACATGTGTAGAACCTCCTGGCTCCTGGCATCTACACCACAGCTTTAAGAGCAGAGTACCTTGTGGGCAACCTTGGGTAGGATCTGACCATATTGCTCTCCTCACAGTACTGGGGACTCTTAAAAGTTACACAGTGACTTGTACTTTTGTGATGCAGACAACAGTAAGGACTTCAGCTGCTAAAAGAG
This sequence comes from Pseudotriccus pelzelni, assembly GCA_035584735.1. Lineage (NCBI taxonomy): Eukaryota > Metazoa > Chordata > Aves > Passeriformes > Tyrannidae > Pseudotriccus > Pseudotriccus pelzelni. The sequence continues at coordinate 127,225,638 of JAWMRA010000078.1, read as the reverse complement.
AAGCCTTTCCTTACTGAAATGTCCTGCAGAAGTTAATCTGGGAGATAAAATTAATAAATTCAAACTAGTCAAATAGGAGATTTATAAAAATTATTCTAAACCCCACAAAATGTGTTAGGCAGTGGTATTACCTGTGAAAAAATTCTGCAAGATCAGCTAAACTGTCTATAAACTACGCTCTGTTTAACTGCATCACTGTTGTTCCAGTAAGAGAAACTGCAGGTGGAAATAAATACTAACGTGCTATGAATAATAAATGGTTCCTAGCCTTTCTAGTATTTCATTTAGCTGAGGAAATGGTATCTGCTGCTTTAATTACAGTCACTCTTCTGAAGCTGCTGTTGTCTGAGCTAACTTCTGCAGTCTTTGTCTTAGCCTGACAGTCAAAGATGTTTTCATCTGAGCCCTGACTGAAGTTACAGCTTTGTAAACAGCTTGACTAAAGACTGTACTTATGTTCATTGTCTAACCAAACTCTCTGCCAACTTCCCAGACTTGCAGTCTTGCCCATAGGTGATAAGGATTTAAGAGAAAGTGTTCAATCATGGCTGTACAGTATTATCATTCACATTTTTAAAAGCATTTAGGATATAGTAGACACCTTACAAAACAAGAACATGTCCTTGTCCTAAGAGCCGCATTCATGCTGACACAGATGCCCATCATATGCTATAAAGTTAGATAACAGGGAATGCATGAAAACAAAGAGAAGAATAATAATGCAGCAACATGGGTATGCACTGAGATACAAATACAGCAGTGCAGCTTCTTTTCATTACCTCTCTTGCCTGAGATTTCTCAAATGAAAAATAATGGAATTGTAAAAGTAGCTGGATGGATGAGGGGAGGACAGTGGATATTGCCTACCTCAGCTTCAGCAAGGCTTTTGACACTGTCTCTAACAACATCCTCATAGGCAAACTCAGGAAGTGGGGACTGGGCAAGTGGACAGTGGGGTGGATAGAGAACTGACTGACCAGCAGATCCCAAAGGGTTGTGATCACTGGCACAGGATCTGGTTGGAGGCCTGTCACTAGTGGTGTCCCCTAAGGTTCAGTACTAGGCCCAGTATTATTTAACTTATCAATTACTTGGATGAAGGGCAAATGCCTCCTTAGCAGGTTTGATGATGACTCAAAACTGGGATGAGCGGCCAATACTCTCCAGAGGGAATAAACCCATGCACCAGTACAGGCTGGGGACTGACCTGACGGGAAGCAGCTCTTCAGAGAAGGACCTGTGGGTCCTGGTGGACAGCAAGCTCTCCATGAGCCAGAAATGTGCTCTTGTGGCCATGAAGGCCAATGATATTCTGGGATGCATTAGGAAGAGCGTTGTCAGCAGGCTGAGTGAGATCCTGCCCCTCTACTCAGCCCTAGTGAGGCCATACCTGGAGTCCTGTGTTCAGTTCTGGGCTCCCCAGTACAAGATAGACATGTTGCTCCTGGAGTGGGTCCAGTAGAGGTGAACAAAAGTGATAAAGGGATTGAAGCATCTCTCTTACGAGAAAAGGCTGAGAGTTGGACCTGTTCAGCCTCGAGAAGAGGCGACTGAGAGAAGACCTTATAAATGTCTGCAAGTATTTAAAGGGGGAGTGCCAAGAGGATGGAGGCAGGCTCCGCTGGGCAGTGCCGAGTAATAGGAAAAGAGACAACAAGCAGAAAATGATGCACAGGAAGTTCCACCTGAACATGAGCAAGAACTTCTTTACGGTGTGAGTGGTCACACACTGGAACAGCTAGCCCAGAATGGTCATGGAGTCTCCCTCACTGGACATGTTAAAGAACTGCCTGGGTGCAATCCTGTGCCATGTGCTTTAGGATGACTGTGATAAAGCAGGGAGTTTGGACCAGATGAACCACTGTGGTCCCTTCCAACCTTACACATTCTGTGATTTTGTGAACTTTTGGTATTGGCTTGAGGGGGAGGGAGCTGATGGATACAGGGAAGGTTGGAGGGAAAACACTCTTCATGCTATGAAATTACAGAAAAACAGATAAATATAAGTTAAATTTGATATGTATTTCTTTCATCCTTGGTATCAGTGTGTAAATTTCCATGTATATTAAAAATGTAGAACAAAATTCTTATGACACTTCAGTTACCAAGCTCACGTTGGCATAACTGCAGCCTAAATTTTACACATTTTCTTCACTAGTTTAAAATCTCTTGATCAAAACCAAATAACCTTTTTAAGACTCTGGGAAAATCCTTCAGGAATACTTTCAGTTGTTCAGGGCTTTGGTTTCTACTGCTTTATGATCAGTCTTTTGTATTTCCTGCACCTAATTATGCATTTTAATGAGGCTTACCTCTATAACTTTCATCTCCCAAAGAGATGATAATTTTCACTTAGAATAATTTTAGAATTCTTTCAGATGATTAGTATTCTTTAGAATATATAATTTTTTTTACTCTGACAGTTGGAAAAACCATACTAGCAATTTATACCTGTTGTAGCCTCAAAACCTACCTGAGTTTAACCAAGCCAATTTTAAGTCACACTGTTAGACAATATGTAGATATCTACCTGTGAATATCCTTTCACATTGACTAATTTTGGGCTTGGATTGATAGATGCTGGTAAAAACAAAAAGATGCAAGCTAGGTTTAAGTGGATCTGGCAGCATCCACAATACGTATTTACAGTGATTCACCTGTATCAGTAGTTACATCAATTTAAGTGTTTACTGCTGAAATGTGCTTCAAGACCTTCAGCTTTGTCCGGTTTACACACAGAAGCTAACCTTCCAGTCCCATGCCTGCAGTAGGTCTGGTTCATATGGATATCACCACTCAGAGTCTCCACTGACTAAGGTGGATGGTCCCAAGATACCAGTGGCAAAAGATTGGAGCAGCAAGCAGATGGCAGGGAACATGTGGTGGTGGCTGGGCATGGTGGGCTGCTTATTTGATTGAATATTACTGAATGAAACCATAGCCAAGCAAGCTTAAAGAGCATCCCACGAATTTTTGACTTAGAGCTGTCAATGTTTCTAGCTATTTTTAATGCTTGCCTTATGGGCACAGCTAGAAGTATGAATTTGATAGCAGACATAGGTGATGCCATGGCCTATCCCATATTGCCCTAGGTTGTGGGGGCAGAGGAAGATATTACTGCCTGGAGTCCTCTCTGTCCAGATGGGGAGCTGGAATTGGAGGTGATTGTAAGGAATACTGGGTAGCTGAGAACAGCGACTTTTATGTGTGCATGTTGGGGATGGCTGGAACAGCTGGAAGTGCTGACACAGACCTTTTGTAATCCTGGTGGGATCGTCATCCCTTAAATGGATTTTCATAATTGTTAGAGTATGAATAACATAAATAAAAGGTGATGATTGACCTTGCTTTTCTTCTTGTTTGTTACTGGAGTTTTATGCTATAGTTGTGTGCCATCTCTGTTAGGAGTTGGTTGGTAGTCTGCTCATATGAACTATTAAAAATTGCTCCTAAACTATTGTTTTGTTGAAAAAACTTTTATAATGGAAGCACCAAGGATGAGCGTTGCGTTGTTCACTGGACATTTTTTGTGTGTTTCTGTGAAGATATCTTTATTTTGTTTGCTTAAGGAAACGAGGCTTAATATGGTAATAAGCATATACACGTATGTGTATGATGTTTGTGAAGGCATATGAATATAGTACTATAGTGCCTTAATGTTTTTCTGACCAATTTCTGCCAAATTTAATGAAGGGGTAGAAGTCTTACAGTCACCATGTTCTCATACATTCTGTGAAAAAAATAGAAAACCTTGTAAAGAAGCCCTTTTAAGGACCTTGCCAAAGGGAAGTCTGCTTTATTTAAAACACACCAGAGAATCCCAGTGGAAGGTTTCCCCCTTGAGATATAAATCACTGGGTGGTTGTTAGCTCCACTGCAAAGAAAGCTACTTGTTTTCTCTACTTGGATAACTTCTATCCCTTCTTCAAGCCAGGAGACAATTTATTTGATAATTGTAATACCAACTTTAAGGGGATCTTTGAGGAAGTGGAGAACTATTTTTTTGTTTTGTTTTGGACAGTGTAGAAGTCTGAATATAAATGGCAAATCTACTTCTTTCCCTTCAAAAGTGTAGCTGAATTAACAGGAGTTGTGTTAATATAATTTATACTGGACAAAAAAGAAACCCAGTCTACCTCTGTCTCCTCTCAAAAGTGACCATAAAAGCAGAGAGAGAATTGATGGAACCTAGGAGTTGATGTTCTCAATTACCAGAGTGGAAATTCAAAGTAACTCAGGAATCATGCTGGAATGACTGAGAGGAAAATTTCAGAAGCAAGAAGAGATCTGAATGAGATTTGATCTGTGGGAAGGAAAACTCCTAAAACTATGACACTGTCCCACTACCCTTCTGCTGCTGATCACTGGTGATGGAGAGGGTGCAGGGTAAGCATAAATATTAGCTAGGAAATGTGATTGCTTTAGAGAAGACATGCCTGAACCATCTTTAGTTTAGGTACCATATACGTAGGTGCTCTATATAACAAACAGCTGCTGAGAAACACCCATCCTTCTGACTCAAAGAAATCATCTGGTTCACAGAAGCTATTGAAGTTTATTAGTGGGATGCAGCATCTCAGCCCTTCCAGTTCATTTCCAGCATAGCTGTCATTGCAGAAAATGTCATGTTACAGGAATGGGAGTCATTTGGGAACTTTTGATTGCAAAGAAAAATCTTAGAGAAAGTGGAAGCAACCTGGGTCTTGACAGAGTAGATATTTAAAATTTACAGATGGAGGTTGGAGTGAAGGCTTGAAGGAGGCCCAATTAGATCAACTTACTCAACAATGTCCAGCTGAGTTTTGAACAGCTCCAAATATGAAGGATGCATAAACCCTTGGGGCAACCTGGTCCAGTGTTTGACTGCTCTTGTAGTGGAAGACGTTATCCTAATATTTAATGGGAATTTTGCATGTTCCAAGGCCTGCTGCCTTTCATCATGTCTCCCATCACCTCTGAGAAGAGAGTTACTAGATCTTCACTAGTACTCTCCCATCAGGTAGCTGAAGGTAGCAGTAATATGCCCCACTGAGGCTTCTTTGTCCAGGCAGATTGAAGTCAACTTCTCATCCTGTTCTTATGTGTCTCGTGCTTCAGCCCCAACCATATTGATGGGCCTTTACTGACTTTGCTGCACTATATCCTTGTTTTTCTTGGACTGGCAACCCCTACTGAGCACCGTTGTCCAGATGTGATCTCATTAGTGCCAAACAGAAGAAGAACCACTTGATTCAACCTGCTGTTGCTAGAATAGGAATGTTGGTGGTGTTGATGGTGTTTGTTGTACTGCTTACCAAGACGCTGAGGTCCTTTTTGGCAAAGCTTGTACTGTTGCATAGTATTATTACATATGCATTGTAAGACTTGACATTTGGCTTCTTTGAACTTCATAAGATTTCCACCAGCCCTTTTCTCAAACCTGATGAAGTCTCTGCATAGCAGAGATCAACCTGCAGCAGATCAACTGCTCCACTAAGTTTTATCTCATCTTTGCATTTACTGAAAGTGCCTTCTAGGTCTTTTATAAACAGTATTGGCCCCAGTATCAATCCTCAAGGGATGCCCCTAGTAATGAGCTGCTGGCTGGGCTTTGTGCCACTGATCACAACCCTTTTAGCCTGGCAGTCCAGACTATTTTCTCTTCATCATCCAGCCAATGTCTCAGCAACTTGGCCACAGATGATCATAAGAAAGGACTTGTAAAGTCAATATATAAATTATCCTACTGCTTTCCTCTTGCCCACTGTGCCACACATTTCATTGTACAAAGCTATGATGTTAATCAGGCAGAATTCGCCTGTGGTAAATCCATGCCGACTGTTCTTAGTCATGTTCTTTTTTTCCATGTTTTTAAACATACGTTTACATATTTGAATTGTTTCCTTGTGTTGTCTGGAGTATGTACTAATTAAAGACTAATTTTTTTCCATCATTAAATGAGATATAGTGAATCACTCTGCAGTGGCATTAGCACAAACAACAAGAAACTTTTAAGTATTTTAGGAACAGCAAACTTATAAAGGGAGTCATGGTTTTTGTCAGCTTTTGAAGAATTAAACAAAGGATTATGACAGATGCATAAGGTGCCAAAAACCTGAATAATTTCTTTATATAGGTCCCCACTTCAGAAGGTGTCAGGATGTTCACTATGCTGATCTTACTTGTGTCAGATAAAGATGGAATTATACCAAGGAACAATTTTTCAAAGAAAGAGGTGAAATAGCTCCAGGACTCTGTGAAAGAACATCCAGGAAATGCAAAGATACCCAGCAATGAGGATATTGGTTAAAGCTTTCAGCATTGACATGAACTGGATCGAAACTACCACTGATTAAAACCACCACACAAAGAAACAGAGGAATAGCAAATTAGAGGATGATCACAGATAAAACAATAAAACTTATAATAGTTGAACTGGATGAAATGCTAGCTAGAATAGTATAAAGCATCCAGATGACGTGATATGACAGAGCATGAATGATGGTTATATAAAGGAAATCTTGCATCTGTAGAGCAAGAATCTTTGAAATGCTTCAACAGAAAAACAGATAAACAGAATTCATAGCCACAATTTGCTTAGATTTCAAAAGGGATTGATATCTATTAAAGTATTGAAGAAGTAAAGAGTAGCCAACACAAGCAACAGCTAACATAATTAATTTATGGTTGAACCTTCCTCCCCCTCTCCTAAGGAAGAAGAATAACTGTTGCTATTGCATTATCTTAGGCTCCATAAGCAAAACAGAAGATAAGGAAAGCCAAAAAAAGCCTCCTTAGAAAGATAAAGAAAGGAATTCAACCACTGAGGGAGGAAAAGTGTCTCTGCTGAGGTAAGCAGAGGCATTAGCAGCTTTAAATAATGCACTGAAAAAAAATTGTAAAAGGTGACCAGAACAGAGAACTTGTGAATGCTTTGAACTTGTGAATGCTTTGAACTTAAAGGAGTGAATCTGCATGATCTCTGCTGTAGACCATCTCCAGATTCTCAGGACTCCCAGGACATCTGGCCAACAGACTGGTGAGAGTTTGTTAACAGAGGTTACATATGACTGCTTAGCTCTGCATAGTTGTATATGTTCCAGTAAAGCTTGTCTGTTGGAGGATGGACTTTTTAATCTCAGCTGTTGACTGTCCACTACACACATTTATCACTTTGGCATCAGATTTGGCATTTCTGGGTGGGCTTGAAGGTTAAGTGAAGTGAGAAAGATAAGCTTCCACACTGGGATAGAGGTTTGAAGGATCACAGTTTCCTTCTCTGAAAGTAAGGAAGGTGCAAGTGCCAAGATAACTTTGTTTTGAAATAGGAACAGTTATCTCCTCATACATTACTGCAAAATAGATTAAAAATAACTGGAAGTTCAGAATTCATGTTTCAAATGTATATTCCTCCCACTCAGTCACCGTGGCATGTCAGGAGGCATACTTGTGACACACCTGGTGATGCATCTGCTGTCAGGAAAGGCTGATAAGAGTCATGCATCAAACCCTGGGCTAACCAAGTGGCCACTTCCTCAGCTGAACAAAGTGGTCACAAAAAGAGGTCAGAATCTATCTCCAGCTCTGTCTTTGATTTGGTAATAGATGAAGCAAAAGCAGTGGAAGGTCGTGAAGGCTGTCTGCCTAAACCCACAGAAACTACTCTCTTTGGATGAGACTGTTAAAGTAACAGAGGTAAAAAACCAGAGGGTGTGTTGGTTGGTTGGTTTGTCAATGGGCCAGATTACAATGCAGGAGGAATAGCTCACATGAGGTATGTGATGGGGAGTGTAAGTACTAGCAAAATGATCCAGGCAAAGTTGCAGTCACTTTGTGCTCAGGCTAACAGACGGCAGCATTAAAAGACACCTGGGTGGATCAGCCACTGCTAGGATTCTGTTCAGATTGTGCAGTGAGGAACTGGCTCTTGATCTGGAGGAAAAGACCATGCAATCAGCAGAGAGTACTCCTCCTGCTTCATCATCTCAGGTAAGAAGGACAGAGAGTTTAGACAAGATAGTATTGCAAGCACTAGATCTAATCCTTTCTGATTTAGTGGAAGAGGAGGAAAATTTGAGATGGGAAGTGGTATGATGTTACAAGTCTATGGACTTAGATAAAAATGCGACAGTGCCTGAACACACACAGATCAGGTTGATAGCATTGGGGAAATTCAGAAATAAAAAAAGCCTTGACAAGATTAAAGAGTGGTGCACAATGGTCTAAGATTAGAGAAGATGTAGAGGTGTGTGTTAGGAACATAACTTGTATGACTATCTGTCACATACAGAAGTAATAAACTCACTAGAGATTGTCTAGACTATAAAGCAGGTTGTGAAATGGACCCTTCTTATCCCAAACTTATAATAGTTTCACCAATTGACTGAAGTATTTCCAACTCACAGGAAGAGAGCCAGCACAGCTGCTCAGACACTGATAGGACAGATGTTTCCCTGACAGAATCTGGCTATGACTTGGGCCTGTATGTCACAGAAAAAATTATAAATGATTGTGTCTGGCATTAGAATTTGCATAAAGGCTTTGCATTGCTGGACATCCCCAGGGAGAACTGCTGAATGCCGAAGATGGCTCTGAAAGAAGTTGTAAAATGTCAAGGGAAAGCCTGAGAAATGAATCTCTCAATAATCCTAATGCTGGAATGAGGAACTACTGCATCTCCTGGAATAGAAGAGACTTGAGGATGCTCCATTTGTGATTAGGAGTGTGACTGCCAAATAAATTACAAACATATGGTCCAACAGACAGATGGATTCAAGGCATGTTAAAGACTGTGTCAGCTACACACCACCAGGTAGCCAGGCATACATTAGAAGCAAATGTTCAAAAGATGGATAAAGTAGCATGCTTGTTGCACCTGGTAAAATGAAATATTGGAGACTGAGTAACAGAGAACCAAAGAAAAAAAGCATGCTGAGACTTCAGGAGATGAGACTTAAAAATGTCAACTCATCCAGCTCCACCAGCTAAATCTAAAATGGGGAAGAAAGAGTAGAGAAAAATGTTCTATTTTTCAAATTCAAATGCACAGAAAAGATCATGAAGCTGAGGATTTGACTGTCGTTTTTCAGAAAAATGAAAATTTAACCTGATGAGGACAGAGAAAATTATAAAACTTGCAGCATCTCTGGCCTTGTTTGTGCACAAGTACTTTCATGTTTGTGGTTTCAGGGTTTCCTTTGGCTGTTGGTAGATGTATAGTACTGAGTATACAATGCACATAACTAAACTTACACACTTGTGAGGAGTTTAGCAGAAGAGGTAACAGTTCCCAGTTGGAAAGACATTTTGACGAAGCAGTCAGAATACAGCACATATTTAAATAAAAGACAGATAAAGAGTGGCACAGATTGGCCAAAGTATGAAAACTACATGAAAAAATACTAGAAATATGAAAACAAAATCAAAAAAGTTTCTAAAACTTATTCAATATTTAACATTCAGGCTACGTGACACATCTTTTCTGTCTACCCTAGACACAGGATAGTTGACTTGACTTCACAGCTGCTTTATGTATGAAATCTGGTTGATCCTACTTGCTGGCCATGGCACTGAGAGGAGCAGGAAACAGGGAAACTCAGGCAAGTCAGTAGCATGAATGCTGGAGACCCTACAGTGTTGTACAAGATCTCTAAGTTCTCCTAACTAAACAAAAGCCCAGCCATAGTACTAGGACAGTGATTCATAGGAGATATGTTGCCTGTCTGGAAAAAACCAAAACAAACCCACAAACGGAAAGATCTAGTGTTGTTGAAAGCGTTGAAAGCAAAAAAAACCCCAACAAAACAAACTCCCTTGTTCTTGGTTGCCTACAGCACTTTCAGCAGATGTGCTGAGATGGATACAGTCTTCCCCACTGAGATCACAAGGACTGTGTTGGATTCAGCTGTGGATAAAGAATGGCAAATACAGACTTATTGGAAACTATTCACTTTTATCCAGGATCAAGTTCTCAGTTAAGTGATTGCCTGGTGTGTCATTTTTAGAACCCTCTGTAGAAGTATAAGAAAACAGCATTAGCTTATGTATGAAAAGGATGTGTGTGAAAGGGATGTGTGTGTTTCAGAACAATGTGTGAATCTGATTTAATTAAGAACAATTCCAATCAAACTGTGCTTACTGACCCCAGTGTAGCAGTTATTGGATGCTGGCCTTTTTTTTTCGTAAACCACCTGTGTTTTCCAGTTGATAAGTCATTAAATACTGTACCCTGTATCAGAATATAGTCTCAAATGCAACTGATATGAAAGTGCCTCATATAAAAGAAATATCAACATGCAAATTTTCAATAACTATTAGAAATACTATGGAAGCAGCCGGACTGGCCTTGGTAGCTGTTTATCACAAGTGGAAGATACTGGAATGAATTAGAAGAAAGCAGAGTATCAATGGCACGGGTCACCTCCAGCTAGTGGAATCTTAATGCTTCTGTCTTGGCCACCAAGAAGTGTTGGCTCAATTACTGGGCACCACCCAGTAAGCCTTAAATGGCACTAACACATGCCATGCCAGTCCTTGGTGCTGATCATTGTCTGATTTATTACAGGAGGGCCTTCAAAGAAGGTGAGACAAACAGGTGGTAGTTGACATGGGTTGCAGTTAGCGTTATAACTTTATTCTTGAGCACTTCTCTCTTGCAAAGTCAGGCATGGTTTCTGGCATGTGCTGATGAACAGGAAATCTGGGGAAAATGTCCTCAGAAAGATAGAGAAAGTAATGTAAAAGCTGAGAGAGGAAAAGCAGTGCTAAAGCAAGGCTCAAAAAAAAAAGAGGGAAGAAAATTAAAAGATTCAGAAGAAACAGTGAGCAATTTGAACTTAAAGGAGCTGAAGCCACTTGGGTCCCTGCGAGTAACCACTGCCAGGCCCCCAAGGCTCCCAGGATGTTTGAGTAAGAGATTGGTGAGATCTGCTACAAAACAGTGCTTGGCTTTGTATAGTTGTGGATGTACCTTGTGAAATTAATCTGTCTCTGTTTCAGATGTCTAGTGTCCACTATGCAGATTTACCATTTTAGAAACTCAAAGCCCCTTTAGTCTCTGGGTAATAACACAAAGAAAAAAAGAGAGTAATTCATATCAGAACCTGTGCTGCATCAGTTTTTCTAAATTCTGTGAAATAAAGAAGGTATTGAAAGTGTCATGTGTTTTCCACACAGAATGTGTTCATTTCAACTGGTGTTCTGTGAACAGAGAGTTTATGCCAATAAAGTACTTGTTAACTTACTGGATGCACAAGTTAATTATTGCATTCTCTTCCATTTAATTCTTTTCTGTCTGCTATCAGTTTCATAGTCTGAATGACTCTTGGGGTTATGTCCCCAGGATGTTATCTCCATATATATTTTTCTCTTTGTTTAACTCATTAACTTTCTGTTTTGCCTTTTAGACCAATTTCTTCCTGAGATTGTTCCAGCAAGGGTTTTCTGCAAGTTTTGTCTTTGAAAGGTAATTTAGGGTTTTCATAGTGAAAATTCAGTCTCATTGCTTAAAAAAAGCTTTGTTATATAAGAACAAAAAATGGCTGATATGCTAAACCTTTTTTTCCTCCACTTTGGTTATTAAAACAAGTCTTCTGGGGCTTATATAAGTTCAGAGATTTTTGAACTTCTGCCAGAACCCTGGTACACTTCCAGTGGGTATATATAACTCTTTAATGCCTAGAATGCAGCTGGATATGTTGGGTTTACACATACCCAGAGCCTAATGCACATTGTCTGCTCCAAAACTGATTTGTTCTTTCGCCATAACTCTTCCTAGATTGTTAAACAATAAAGAGCCAGGTGCCAACAATCTTAGCAACAATGCCCCAGCTAAATCTGTTTTAGATGAAAGTGCACCTGCTAGAAATATTTCCCAGGACGTGCAATCATTTAGTCTACAAATTCAAATAATGCTTATTCTCTTGGTTAAATTACACCTAGCAGTTTAGTCAGATACATAAAGAAAAGTTAGTAGATATGCCAAAAAATGAATAAATTTGAGTCTCTGATCACTGATACAGATTTTACAGCCCTGCAGCACCATGAATTCCAGTGGCATTACTTCAGTTTTATACCACTCACTTAAGCATGAAAAGGTTTAGAATCCCTTGTAAGGATTTTCTATTATTATTTGGAAAAATATTTACAAATATATGTTCTCCTGCTGTTTTATTGAATCATGTGCAGTAGTAATGGGTATGTGGCTTCTGTGCCTGCCCCAAACCCTAGTTTTGAGATTTTTGGGTTGGAAAACTTTCTAACCATGAACTGTTTCACAGCGAACTGAGTAAAAGGCTGTCTGTGCTGCATGGAAATTTTATTGCCTTTAATAGACGCAGATTTTCCCCACTGACTTTGCTGAGCAACAACACAGGGTACCAAGTCACCTTTTGTAAGAGCTTTATTTGAATAGTTACAACACAGGCTTGGAGTATAGCATTTAAAGTCTAAATACTTCTTCCTGTGACCTGGTGTAAATCAGATGTTACTCCTAAGAAATCACCCTCTTGAGAAGCCTGTTTCCTTCCACTGAATATGATAGGCGCTAAACTGAGTTTGGGTGGTGAAAGTACACACCAGGGTAAAAATGGCTGGGGGTGTAAGTGCTTTAGAGAATTTAAGGAGTACAGAGGACTTTGTTTGCAGATCTGTTCAAATCCATACTCTGGATGACTGAAAGTTATTTTTGTCACAGAGCCATGGAAGATTAGATCATCTTTTGTGATTTTCTGCACAGTCTTATGCTAACAAGAGTGGTCTAACTAGGACTTCTGTTGGGATGTCTGGGAGGAAAGAAGGGCTGGGTGGCCGACAGACTAATTTAACATCTCAAATCTTATTGTCACCATGATGTCTGTGATTAAAAATATATTTATAGACTGCTGTGGGGAGCCTTTCTCTGCCTTAGCTCACACTCTAGAGGAAGGCTGTACCCCTGTCACAGGGCAGTCCTTTTCTATCTGAGTTTGATGGTTTTGCTTTTCAGCTGAAATCCAGTTTTATGCAGTATGCACAGTAGGTAACAATAGGTCTTCTTGAATGATCTTAAGTTATCTAGTGGCATAATTAGGAATTTTAATTCCAAAGATTATCCCAGTTCAACATCAGATAATTTTGAAATTTCTTTTTTCAAACCATTACAGAGTCTTAAAAAGTCTCTGAATGTTTTATTACATTATAAGTAAAACTTCTGTGTGAGGATGAAATAACAGCATGTTTTCAGAAGCTGTGAACACAGGTTTTTAAGAGAATATAATAGTACTTTTTTGGACGATAAATAATTAAAAGACATTACTAAATGGTTTTACTTGTGTGATTTTAAGTAAGTTTAGAGTGGTTTGCTGTGGTAGTCAGCAGAGGCTGTGCTCTAGAGACATGCAGACTCTTCTGCTGTGTAGTTGGACCAGTCTGGCTTCTAATTAGTCTTACTCCATGTTCTTCTTTGTTTCCAATGTCTCCTTGAGTAAAACACAACTGTTGAAATTCCTCTTCAAGCAAATATATTGAAAAGTAATTAGTGTTAATCATTCAACTGCATGGCTCAGATAGTCCAGAGTTTATTATCTCTGATATATGGAACTGAATTGGTGGTGAAAACTATGGATGCCTTGTGGTATATGAAAATCTTTGAGGGCTGACAGTGCTCTGTAGATCCCAACACTGGTGAGTCATTTTTCCTTTCAGCTATATGACTCATCTGATGAATTACCTGTACCTGAATCCTTCACCAAGTATGTAACCCTCACCTGAGATGGTGTTAGTGTAGAAGTGTAGGATCAGGAGACTCAATTTCAGGCCAACCTCACTCCTCTCCCAGAGACAGGATTATGAGTGTCTATAAACAAAGAGGCTCTGCCATGCTGGGGTTACCCTTAGTTAGCAGATGTTCCCTTAGATCTTATGCCAGCAAATATAGTGGCCCAAAGTGTCTTTTAGCAGTACTGGAGGTAAAAATGGAGAAGAAGTAGATCCAGACTCAGAGAGAGCTGATTTTTGTGCAGCAGCTTTTCCTTAGCTATACCAAGCACATTCTGGGCAGAGCTAAGAATAATAATAATAAAGCAATAAACATGTTAATATTGCTAATACTGCCTGTTCTTTTGGCACTTAGCTTTCCTCTTGGAGGAAAGCCAGCTCATCTTCTGAGGTTTTTTGTGTGTTTTAGATTCTCCTGAGATGCTACATATTCAGGTCAGGCTTTGTGATTTGAGCTAAAGTGGTGTAGCTGAGAGTAAATCTATTAATTTATTTCAATGTAGGAAGTAAGAATTTGAACACTTACTACTATTGCTGAATCAGTAAACAGAGTTTAACAAATGGTGGCACTGTGCAGGGGTTTTTTTGCAGACAGCACCTGGGAAGATCTTACAGATGCTTGCTTGACATTAAGTACGAGTGAATTCAATGTAATTTTAAACTTGCAGACCTTCAGGTAGCAGTGTGGAAGAAAACAAACATTACAGGTTTTTTTATTCTATTTCTTAAGCTGGGGACTTGAAACTATTTTTGATTGACTAAGTTTTGCTGTGAAAATGAACAGGTTTCAATTGCAGATTAGGGTGATTTTGGGAAACAAGCTTAGCTACTGCACAAGGGTTATATCTGCAAGAGTTATAAAAAATCCATCATGTATAGGAGACCAGAAGTGAAGCATTACAGAGGTGAGAAAGAAAGAGAATAAGCCAGGAATGAAAAAGGGTATAGTCTGGCTGCAAAGTGAGCGCTGAGTGGTCTGGGTATCTACACAGTGCAGATGGGACTGATGTATTGTAAGCTTTTGTACATATCAAGAACTATTTAAGATTACAAAGTTTACAAAGTATGATTTGACTTAGAGAGCAGAAAAGGAAGCAGAAATCAAGCAGTAACAGCAAAAATTAAAAATAAAAAGTTAAAGAAAGGCAGGGTTTTGATTAAGGTATGGGATTCATTATAATGTGATTGTTGGGAAGCATCGCTGAGTTTGCTTAAGTGCGAAATTGTTAGAGAGGATGTATATAAGAACTGAAAGTGAGCAATATTCAAGCAGTGACATAGGATGGGTATTTGGCTATCAAAATTTGTTAGGATAGTACAGATTTTCCAAATGCTGTCTGTGACTAAAAGGAAAACAAGGAGGAAAAGTATTTTACAACCAGTTTTATGCGGATGCCATCAGTATAATTTAACTAGTAAAATCACTGAAACTAGAAGCATCTGCTTGGAATGGGAAATACATCTGGAATGACAGAGCTGTTTTTTATTAACACATCAGCTAAAAGATGGGGTTATCATGGCTGAGGGTTAGGAAGAGGAAAGACAAAACAAAGGGAAGAAAAGGTGCCTATTCTACATCAATAGGGTTGAGTGAAATTGCAGTAAGGTGTTATTTAAGTAAAATAAAAAACAATCCACAGATTACATTCTAATCTTGGTTTATTTCAGAATTCTGTTACCAAAACCAGAATTTAATCTCTTTAAGCTGTTGTTTTTCATTCCAGTCCATAGGCAAACAAACAAAAGAATTTACATTAGTGATTCACTTGTCGAAACTAGAATGCAACTGCAATAACTAACTTAAATGCAGCCCAAATGGGAGCTTAATTGCGCAGGAACATTATTTATATCTATTCCTTTGCTAAAAATACCTTAAATATACTACAAAGTGCCAATATCAAAAGCCACTAAGGAAATTAGGAGGTTGTGGATCTGTTTCTGTACACAAATCTGTCTCTTTGGTTGTCACCACGATTTAAGGTAGACTAGACGTTACAAAATCTCTCAGACATTACTTGACTCATTAGGAAACACGGACACAGAAAAGGCAGATTTTTGCTGTTTGAACAGTGTTTGCTGCTTGAACTTCCATCTCTGTCTTGTCTAGGAAAACTAGGTCGGATGGAAAACAACTGTGGACAGAGGCACAGCCTGAGCCACAGGCTGATAGATGGACTTTGGGGCTGGATTATTGAGAATGGCAAGTGATGTGAAGGAAGGGACACAGTTTCAGGGAGTGATTGATGGGACAGAGGAAAGTTAAATCTCACGTTGAAGGTGTAATGATCTTGAACAAATACAGAGCATGAGGTATTGTGAAGACACTTGGAGTTCTCGTGCTTAGAAAGGCAACATCTCCTGAAGCATTCTCACTTGGATGAGCTATTTATTAAGTGTAGTGTGTACAGCTTGAGAAATACACTGTAAGAATTATTTTTGTACTTCATAAGCTCATTTCCTTCTTGTTCACTAACCTGTTGTCATCACTACAAGCTTTGGCATAGACCTCTCAATCATAATTGGAGAGCTTTGTAGTTCTCACAACAGAGGAGAAAGTCAGGATTTCCGTTCCCAGCAATCTTCTCTTGTTCTTGAATATTTTTGTTATTTTTGTGGGGAAAAGCAAAATTGTATTTCTGCTCCTCTATCCTTGACTAAACTTATTACTTTTGGTAGAGTGCACATACCATCAGTGGTAATAGGCAGAGAAACTTCAACAATTGTGTTACTGGAAATTCTTTTGTAAACAAAAAGAAAAAAAACATGTTTGAAAAACAGTCCAGTACAAAAATGCTAAAAAATCTCAGTGATGAGACAAGGTAACATTCTGCTTTCAGCTGCATTGAAAGTCCTGGACTAATTACTTTAGATTTTCACTAGCGCAAGGAAGAGCAAAATCTAACACATTTGTTAAATCACTTGCTTTCCTTATGATATCAAAACTTGAAGAGAAAAATACTCTGTTTTCTGGTCTTAGATACTCCTGATTGTGCAGAATTCTGCATACTGACCTGGAGCTTAAAGTGTGATAGTTGCAGATTTATACATCTTATTTAAATCTTAGATTTCATTTTTGCAGTTGAATTGAACTAAATATTATTAAAATATTGTATAGTTATGTGTATAATAATGCTTCTTTAAATTATTTTGCACTTCTGAGCTAAGAGCTCCCTAGCATTTCAAAGAAAAACTATAATAGTAAGTTCCTGTTTAAATAAAACTGAGATATAAACAGAAAATAAAACATGTATTTCTCTTGAAAGATATGCATTTTTTAAAGCTCAGATCTAAAAAACATGTCCAAGGCCAATGATAAATTGAGGATATTCAGTGTTACAGAGGTTGGTTCTTTTGGTTGCATAGCTGTTCCTCCAAAAACTTTTTAAAGTTTCACAATAAACTCCATCAAGAAACTTTTCTATTAAAATCTAATGCGTTCTGTCACATCTTTTGCCCAAAGACTGAGAACTTGGCTAACGATAGCTGGAGGCAGGGCAGCAGAAGACATGTACAGTGACTGTAAGTGAAAGCGAATGACTGGTGACTGCCCAGGCTTAGGACAGGCAGGAAGGCTCAGCCTGGGCTGAGGCATGCTAGCAGGGTTGTCTTGTTCCCTGAAGATGTCCTTTATGACCCCTCTCCTTTCCTCTCCCTTTTCCTGGAGCAAGAGGCCCCGGCAGGCAGGATCAAGGGCAGGGGAAGATGGCAGAACTGGAGGCAGGGGCTTAAACAGGGCTGTCTGCACTTTCCCAGCAGCGACTGGGGACAGAGCATCTGCTCTTGTTGGGTGCACCCCTGTGCGTGCTGAGGAGGAATGAAAAGCCCTCATGTGCAGATGAAGATGCCAGAGGGCACTTCTGCCATGGTCTCTGGATCCTCTGGCAGTCAGCACAAAACCCAGCAATTTGTTTGCTCTCCAGGCATTTATTTTTTGAGTGGAGAGGAGGGCTGAGCACTCACAGGGCAGTAAAGCCGAGGAATTAACAGGATGCTCAGACAAATAATTAATGTCATGTGGAACTATTCCTTATTTAGGTACCAGTTAAAAAGTGGCTCAATCAATTAAACAGACATCAAACCATCCAGTGCCCGGCTGGGCTCAGTGACAGTAGTTTGCAATCCAGTTTTGAGTGTGCAGACATCACTCCTGTTAAGACCATTTACCTCCTGTTGTCCCTTTTAAAAATCAGAGCCATAATGAAATAGCACCAAAGAACTTCCTACCCAGACATCATCTCATTAGTTCAGTTTTTGGATTTGAGGACTTTCTAAAAATTCTGGAAGATGCCATTTGTTCCAAAAAGTAGAGAAAGGGACTTGCAGGTGCACATTGTGTGTATATGTTAGTAAGAGATGGCTGGTTCATCCCACAGTTGTCTGTGCAATGCAGCAAACCTAGCAAGTTGGTCAAATTAAATGATATTCAGTGTTGTGCAGTGCAAATGAGCTTTCTTTTCTTGGCAAATGAGGGGTTTTTTTGTACATAGTTATTTAAGTGGGATTTTTTTGGTAATAAAACCAACAGGCTGTGTGAGTGCAGGCCAAGCAGGGGATGTGAGGTGCAGGCAGCAGCTGCACCTGTACTGTTGTCATTGCACAGCCTTTCACCTTGCACATGCTTATTGTATTGTAAATGTAATTGTAAAATGGTAACAATTTCTTCCATCTCTCTTTCTTCTTCTGTAAAATAGTAGTGACAAAATAGTGTCTGAAAAATAGGCATTTTTGTGGTTGAGCAGAAGAAAGGAAGTTAAAACTGGGGAAAACACTGATGAAGGGGCATTATTATTTACCTTGGTGTTAACAGAAGCCTCAACAAGCCTGTAGTCTATGTGCAAAAAATGTGCTGGTAAGTGTGTGATCATCCCATGCACACCTGCTGGTGCAGCTGGGAGAGAAGGCAGGAGCTGCTGCAGGTGCCAATGTGTTCCCTGCGTCAGTTTCCATTGCTGGGGCTGTTTTGCTCAGCAGCAGCAGAGCATGACTGTGGGAGAAACAGGGTACCACAAAGGAGCAAAAGCAAAGCCCTGAGATGGTGATGTGGCTTAACCCCAGTAGACGGCACAGGAACACACAACCGCTTGCTCACTCCCCCACCGAGTTGGATGTGGGGGAGAATCATAAGGGTAAGAATGAGAAAACCACCTCAAACACACCCCCTGTTCAGAAACAGAAGAGATGGAAAAGGAAACAAATTCTCACCACAAACTGACAGGTGCCCAGAACAACAGCAGTCTCCACCAACCTCCACCCTTGCCCAGTTTATTGCTGAGCATGATGCCACATGGTCTGGAACATCCCTTTGGTCAGATGGGGTCCACTGTCCTGGCTGTGTCCCTTCCCAGCCCCTTGTGCACCTACAGCCCCCTTGCCAGTGAGCTGGGGTGAGAAGCAGAAAAGGCCTCAACTTTGTATAAGCTCTTCTCAGCAATAGCTAAAACGTCCCTGTATTATCAGCGCTCTTCATCACATTTCCAAAACACAACCCCATACCAAATACAATTAAGAAAATTAACTCTACTGCAGCCAAAACCAGTACAAATGGTTAGGGATGCTGAACCACTGCATTGGGCTCAATGTTCAAGGAATAGGTTTCCAACTATGGTGTTCCTGTTGTGTAGGAGCAGGAATGAATCAGTGCTTGCTCCAGCTCTGGTCCTGATCCTTCAGTCAGGGCTTGCACAAATCAGCTTGTGAGACCCCAAGCTGGTAACACTTTTTTGATATATGCAGGCAGGGGGAGGGGAGCCAGTGTAATTAGAAGAAAAAAAAGCTGAAAGAGAACTAATTGCTGCAGTCATTTTTTTCTGGCTTTGTTAATGAGGAAATGGAATTGGGAAACAGAGATACTGTATATGAAACACTTTGACAGTTTAAAAACTGCTAGTCACATCTAGTGAGACTGCTTAATTTTCAGTACTAATAGCAAAGCCATTCCCAGAACAACAGTTCTCTGAGCTGCAGTGGTACTCTGGGGATGCAGTTGCTATTTGTAACAATATTACTCCTCTTTGTCTTTTTTTTTTTTTTTTTTTTTAACCTCATCACTCCCCATCTATTGTGGTACTGGCTGTGTGTGACGAGAACAAGGGAGGTTTGCACATTTGGAACAGTTCCTGATTGTCTCGGCACTTCTTATCCAGCTCTCCCGAGGATCAGAGGAACAGGCAGCTGCCTTCTTCATCCCCTCTTGTGTCAATACTTCAGCAGTTGCCAGCTCTCATCCAATGTGAAAGGCAGGCGAGAGGCAGATCTCTGATGACTCTTCATGCAATGAGAAACACCTCACAAAGAAATGTCTATAAATGACTATCCTTTCCTAGGATTTTACACAATGTTCAGTACAATAGTTGGTTACATGTGAGAGCAACACACTTAAAAAGGAAAGCACACAGTTTCATAGCACTGACCTTTTTCACTGTAATACAGGTTTTTGTGGCAATTTGGTTGAAGAAAGCCATGTATCTGCTTCTTACCCTGAAACAAAACAAAAAAAAATGGACTGAAGAGTTGATACACTATTTTTCCTTTATCTTTTGTTACAAAAATGTTATAATACAGTATCCACTCACATTTTTTAATGCAGGCATCTTGGCATGGATCCATTTATAAATATTGATTGTAAATGCTAAGCTCACATTGAAGGCAAATAGGGTTGAAGATGTATAGGATCACTCAGCTCTTGAGTAGGTTTGCTGATTTACGTGAAAATTTATGTTTGTTTGTGTGTTCAATCACTTTCTTTTTTGTACATTTTTATCTTCTCTCATAAACCTGTAGTGGGCAAAATCCAGGTTGCATCTTAAGGTTGTCCTCAATTTTTCCACTGGATTCATACGCATGTAAGTGTCCATAGAAGAAGAAGCCCCAGAATTTTCTGTTCTGTTACATTTACTTGCTACAATTGAGTGTTTATCCCAACGTGTGCTTTGCTGGACAAATGTGAACGTTTGAATCTGTTCCACAATGGACCAGATTCAGAACTGGTATTAACTCCAATTTGTCTATTATGTTTGGGAAGAAGGTGGTTTCTTCCTTTTCTAGGGAAAAGTGGATTTGCTTTCAATGTAAAAATATGCAGTGGCACAAATGTCTCTTGAGCTGTGCTTTCTGCAACAGATCTGACTTTGGCCTAGTGTCCAAACACAGTTTTCACAAATTTGGACTGAAACAGAAATCCTTGGTTACTTTGTGCAATCCCTTGCTCTCAGATGAAAATAGGTTATAAAATTTATTTATGAAGCTTCAATTTACCCAAATTATGCATTTTTCCCTACTCTAATGTTAATTAGAGGGCTATTCAGGAGCCTGCTCATCCAATGGCTCAAAATGGTCTTCTAAATCCAGTCTTACATAATCAGGAACAATTTATACATATTTGTTCTCACTACACCATTTTCCTTTAGCTTACATAACTCTTCTTCGTATGTTTACCTCCCTACAATTGTTTAGGCTGTTTATCACATCTCTGTTTACTACTTTAATTAGAAATAGCAGCCCTGATTTCTTCCTTTTTCTTTTCTTTATAAAATAAAAGATTGATTATCAGATATTTAATACCACCAACTTTCTTTTTTTTTTTTTTTTGGTGTTAATTTTAAATGGCATCAATTTATTTAACTTGCTGCTCATACGGAAAAAGAATTTTATGCCTAATTGGCTGCATTTTCATAGCTACACAAAGGGGACATTGCATAAAGGCAGAGCAATTGGATTCCCTGTCAAAACAAATTAGAAAGTATATTTTTGGTTCTTGTTAGGGTAACAAAAATACTTGATTCATCTGCAAACTGTATAATCATTTGACCTATTTATGACCTCAGGTGCACTTGGTTCACCTCCAAAGACCAAATGAAGTGATAACTGTAGCTAGTCAATAATCCAGGACTTAGCCGGCCCAGGAGACATTAATATTAGTGTCCTATGGGTGATGTCTAAATTAGATGGCAGTCAGGTATGTGTACACTAGAGTGGTCATTAGAGTGGGCAGATGTGCACAGCTAATGGCTTACAGTGGGGATTGCTGCAGGGGGAATGCCTTGAGACAAAAGTGAGCTAATATGAGACAATAAGCTATACAAAAGGGTGCTTTTCTGGGAGCTGTGACAAATATTTTCAACATACAGACTTGTTATGATTCACTGATGGATAAAATTTGGGAATTATTCATTTAAGATAAGTGGTGAAACTAATCTGAGTGAATAAACTATGGCAAACAACACCATACAAAGTGAGCTTTTAATTCTAAATACATAGAAACACAGCTAAACTAGGAATGCAGCACAGAGCCCCATGCCCAACAGAATAAAGCTCTACACATGTAAGCAAAAAATGTCTATGATCTCCCTGTGGCATTGAGAGCTAACCAGCATTACTCCCAGATCACAGAGAAAACTAAGTGCACCAGTGACCTCTGTACCAGCATCTATGCAAATCTCAGGCAGATGCAGAGATTTATACACACTTTACACACCCCTAAGGAAATGCCCATTTTATATCACTGGTGGAACAGATGTATTTTCTTCTGTGAAATGGGCACAGAATGTGATCAGAACAAAGTGTCTAATGTATTCAGAACAAGCACGCACCATCCCTTAACTTTACCAGTAAACTGGGATAGAGAGCAATGTCATATCTGAACTAATTAGAGCGTTTATTGTGTGCTATGACTACACATTTGCATGAGTGCTCTGGAAAATTCCTGTGTCGTTCCAACTGCACTGCAAATTCTTATCCAGGCAAAATAACTTTTATACTGATCCCAGTTGTCATCGTGATGAAAAAGCTGTCAATAAGAGGTATTAAAATCCTTTGAAAATTCTGTTGTGGATTTCTACTGTTCCCTCCTGCTCCTCTCCCCCTTCCCTCTTTTAACTTTTTGGATATGGAAGATAGAAAAGTGAAAAAACTCTGGGCAAAAGTCTTCCCCAAACAGGGCCTTGTAGAGCAACCAGCCCAATCTTCTGAACATTTTGCAACAGGAAAGTATTCTGCTGCAAAATCTGAACTTGTGCTTTTTATTGTTTTGATGTCATAGCATCAGAGTACAAGAACATGGTGCAGTTATTGTCAGCATAATCCTGAACAGTATGAAATGAGATGCATATTTGAAATGTCAAGGCATTTGAATGTATCTTGTGCCATGGATATGGACAATTATGTAAGGATCCATGAATAAAACATTTTTAGTACATAAACAGAGTAGAAATATAAGAAAAAAAAGAACAAAATGTGCAATAATGAATCAAGAAGGAAATTAATCCTTTAATCTTTTTCTGACTTTGGATCATAGCACTCCAAGTAAAGCAGAATTACTCATAGTAATGTCCAGAGAAATGCATAATTTACAACCTATCCACTGCAAAGATTTTAATCCTCATTTTTTTAATGAACCCTACAGATGAGGAAATTGTTGTCAGCCTTTCTAAGCCTTTGATACTTCAGTGAGAAGATCCAAAAAGGGGTGCATTAATGTCCACAGATTTAAATGCAGGATTATCAAGATGTTAGTGTTGAATTCAGGACAATGAAAGCCAGCCTCACAAAGCAAACAAATGGCTCATCCTGCTTCTGCTATCACCTGGCAATAATATTGCAAGAAGACTATTTGTTCCAAGGAACTTACAGCTCACATACTGGCACAGATATTTGTCAGCCTAATGAAAGCCTTGTAGAAAAGAAGATACAATTTGGAAATGATTTAGGTAGCTGAGTTATTGAAGGGTTAAATATAATACAATTATTTCAATGTGCCAAATGATATGGCAGCTGATTTTGAATTATGACTTTTTAATGATAAATGAGTTCCTGTGGTTATTCAGGATGTTATTGCTCAGTGCTAGTGAGACAGGTTTTGGTGCTTGTTAGATGAAAACTCAAGATCTGTCAGAAGCAAGGTACTAAGGAGATCATTTATACTGACTAATGAAAACGAAGTGTTCTGGTTTCAGAACTGATTCTTATTAATATTGTTTTGCAACTAGTGAAGTGATATGAGGGACATCTAAAATAAAGACTGTCTTTCAAGACTGTTGCTCAGAACAACCAGACCCTTCTAAAAAGTGCAGACCTTCCTGTTTTTGAACTAAAAATTAAGCTTTATTTTGCTGATTGGGCTTTATTTATATAATTAACTGGAGATGCAGTAACTACAAACTATGTATTCCACTGGCTCATAGGTTGGCATTGGTCCATCAGGTGAGCGGAGCTACAGGGAGCTCCACATCTGCGAATCCTCAACCCAAGCTCTATCTGACTGACTTGAAATGGTTTTAAAGTTTTAAGAGCTTATGATTCTCCAAACTGTTTTCGTTAATTTAATGCAGCCTTAAGAAATGTAATTCCCTGGATGCAGACATAAGTTTAGTGCCGTAGAAACTGTGACCGCTGGTAAAACAGGGAAGGCTTAATTAGTTGATCAGATTTGTTATGGGTATTTACTATCTTTGAGAAATTCCAGGATCTGGAAAAATAACTAAGCTGGTTTGTGGAATACAAAGAGGGAATCTGAGTGTTTTTCAATTAAGGGAAATCATGAAGATTTTTGTTGAGAAAGAATCGAAAGATTTTATTCTAAAACTTGGAGATCTTTTAATCATAGTTGGATGCAAAGGCTAGGTGTCTCCCTACAAGTAAGAAACAAGTTTTGAAAGACTCTTGAGTTCTGTGCATTTACATAGACTGTTTTTCTGCTTTTTTTTTTGGATATTGACACTTTCTGTCTTAGAACTTCTGTCTGCTCTCAAAATGGACATAACACTAAGGATAGTCAAATAAACTGGACTGATGGCACAGTGTCCTCACGTGTAGACCCCCTATGGTGAAGAGATATAAAAGAAAACTGATAACAAGTTGAAAGACAGAAAAACTGGCAGAGCCCAGATATGAGCATTTTGAGAAATCAGAACTTCTGATAGAGGAGGAGGTATAGTTTAAAAGTTTGAGCATGGACAAAGAAACATTATTAATTTTCACCTGCTTCTCCATTTAAAATGACATTTTTGACAGTTACATTTTACCCATTTCCAAAAGTCCACCAGCTTGTATTTTACCTGGTCATTATTTGATTGGAGAAGCAGTGCTGACTGAACATTTTTCTACCTTAGCAATAAGAACAAGGTCAACCCTACATGCTTCTATTTCTTCGGAAATAGTTTTAGCTTAACGCCAACCATTTCTAAGTTGCAACAAAATTTTAACATCGTTTTTCTTAAAAACCCTTCAGATTCCCTGTACGTGTGTGACAAACAGGAGAGACACATTGTCTGAGAGGAAAGCATGAACCACAGCTGAGGGGAATAGTTGGGGCAGGGTGGATGAGGGTGCTGCTCATCTCTGGTTCCTTGGAGATGGAGAGAGCTGTGGCAGAGGTACAGGATGTAAGAGGGATCCTTTCTCCAGCAGGCCTGGCTGGTGATAGCCCAGGAGAAATGGTGATGCTCATCTTTCACATCCCTGGCTATGGGTTGGAGCTGATGAAAACATCAAATGGCAAGAAGGAAAAGCACAGAAATAAAAAGAGAATGGTGGAAAGAAGATGTAAGCATACCAAGAGGCCGGATCTCCTGGTGGAGCAGAAGGTGTGAGGGGAAGTCCACGTCTATAAGCTCCTCAGTAGCCTTCCCTGGCCTGCAAGACCTCTGCAGATAAAAGGAGCTTGCTGTTCTGTGCTGAAAGCAACAAAAACTTTTCAAGGTTTTATTTTCTACTGACTTCATCCATGTGCGGTACCAGGCTACTGGCTGAGAACTTGGACCATGTGCCTGTGTCTCTTGTGCCAGTTCAAGGAGTATTTCACAATTCTGAATATTCAGCCTTTTTTTAATAGATATTGAAGCATCTTCAGAGAGGCAAGCAGAGGCACTCAGTTCTCAGAGCCACTCCTGAAAAATTCAGCCCTAAGGCTCTTTTAAGGAATTGTTTTTTTTCTGAGTCAGGCAGAGCAGGTCTGGAGGTTGGAGTTTTGCTCAGTTCGTGATGTCTCCATTATAAACATAGACTCAATGTAATTTTTTAAGTTTGACCAGTCTGACCAGTTTGACCTGCTGCTGAAAAAGATTTTCTGTCAGAAGTTTGCTGAGACTCTGATAAACTCCATGAAAAGTTACTCTGTAGATGAAGTGTTTTCCAACTGTTTTGCCAGAAAACTTTCAGTTAAAGTTTGCAGAAATCCATCCTGTACTGGAGGCTTACAGATTACTGGAGGATTGCAGATTTGTACATGGGAAGCCAAAGCAAAGACTGGATTCAGAGCCTACGAAACCAGAAAGGGTGTTCCCTTCCACCTGTCTTTCCCTCAGTGGGTCTTCCAGTGCACTCATGCAGCACCAGCTTGGTGGGAACCCAGAAATCCCATTTGCTCTTTAAATGAGTCAAATAAATTAGCAGTTTATCTCAACTAACTGCCTTTTAAAGTTCTCAACTGTCTTTGCAGTCCTGAGGGCAGTTTCATATATACTGATCACACTGGACAGGAGACAGCGAAGTTGGGATGATGAGCAACTCATGCCAAAATGGAGCACCTAGCTTAGCTCGTCAGTGATTTCAGCCTTGAGGATGAATATTTTTGTTGCAAGTGCATCAGCTCCTGTGGGAAGAGTTTTATTCTCACATTATCCACCTTTGAAAATTAAAATTCTCCAGGGACATTATAACAACCCACAAGAATGCTGGGTAGGAGAAAGACTACAAAGAAATACAATTGGTCTGAGCGGAACTACGTTACTATTGTATACTCCTTTTTCTCTTCTGTGGCTGGAGCCTGGGCTCACTGTGCCAGTGCTGGGGAACTGACCATGGGGCTGCAGGGTCTGAGGTGCTGCGTGACCCCACTGACCAAGGGGGGCTCAGCCAGGAGATTGGCAGCCAACAGTTGTCTCTACAGGGGGCTTTCCATGCTGTGGAAACTTCAGCACATGGCCTCTGCGAGCACTGTTGTGTGCTTCGACACCAAACCAGATGCAAACACAGTGTTTGGAATACAAGCACAGCTTTACCTCCTCCTTTGTCCCGTCTTTACATTAGGAATGGGAATGAAGGAATTCAGCTCTCTGATTCGGGTTTGAATTTATGATCTAACACCAGCTTCCCCTCTGTTTCTCTTCTAACTAGTCTCACAAAGAGGTGCTGTAATCGTTGAGAGGTTCCTGCAGGGGATAACGGTGTTCATATGCCTTTGACCCAAAGCATAGGGGAAAAGAATCCCCTGTGTTGGCATTCCTGGAAACATTGTGCGAATAATTCTTTTATTGGTGTTTGGACACAAATGATCTTTTGAAGCTTAGAACGTACAAGGCTACTGCCACTTGTTTTCTTTGGAGTCTGTGGACAAAGAATGACAGGGTAACTGAAGAGAGGGCATTTGGAACTTAAGGCAGTCCAGGGACTTCTGGGAGTGTGTTGGTACAAGGAGCTCTTCCCATGACAGTTTTTATCTGTTTTCAGCACAGTTAGAGAGGATCTGCATGGACTTTAAAAATTCCCTTTGAGGCTTGATTTGGGGAGCCCTCTGATTGCAGAATTGATTTCTGCCTTTCTAAAATTTCTATCTGATCATCCCATTAGCTGAAGTGGGTGCAGGATGTGAAACGGGGAGCTACAGAAAACTGGGCGAGCCTTGTTATTTTTTGCTCCCTCTGATGGCTCATTTTGCACCCTCTGTGAATACACAGCCTATACACTGGCCAGTAGCAATCTTAAAAGTGACAATATTAATTCAGGTCACAGCCTAACAAAACATCTGTAAGCATTCCTATCTTCTGGCCAGCAAGTAACCCTTGTGAACATCAGGAGATTTATTACCTTGCTGGTTTTGTGAAAAAGTGATTTTCCATGTGTTTCAGCAGATATGAGTGATTAAATAAACTAATAAGAGAAGACCAGTTCTGAAATATTTTTTGTTTTTCCAACTGGGTAAAAGATCATAAAATCATAGAGTCATTTGGGTTGGAAAGGACCATTTAAGGTCATCTTGTCCAGCCTCCCAGCAATGAACTGGGATATCTTCAACTAGATGTTGCTCGGCTACATCTATTGATTTGATTTTTATGTTTTAAACTTACTAGGAATCAATATAAAATATTATATATATTTATATTAAATATCTTCATTTTACACATTTTAAAAATAAACCTAAAGGGAGTGTTTGGATCAATATTTCCATATGAATTTCATTAGTCATGGAAACCAATTAGTTCCTAGGAGTATCTGTAATACAGATGCTTTCCACTGGGAACTTTGATGAAATTTAGCTCATTTCTCATAGGTCCCTCGACACCCATGAGAACAGAAATATCTTTCTGTACCACTACTGGCCCTGAGTGGCAAGGTCATGATGAAAGTTGCCACCTCCTGCTTTGTCCTGTCTTTGTTTCATGAAAAGGAATGAAGGAATAAAGATTCAAACCCCTGGATTTTACTGTTTCTGGAAATGCCCTGTTTTCCCGTTATGATGGGCTGTAAATAGAATACAATTTACTAAGACAAAAGGATATTAAACACAAATACATTTACAGCCGTGGTTTCCTCAGAAACCTGATTTATTGGAAATTGTGATTGACTGACGACCTTGTTTATTTTCTGTAGTGCTATTTGAGCTTCTTTTTTTAGCAATTGTATGTTTTTATTTGAACTACAAATAATTTCTTGCCAATTATGCTGATGAAGTGTGAAGCTCATTCACAATTCCTCTTTCAGATTCCAGTTCAGTACACAATAATCTTCGAACTACCTACGGCTGGATTGTCAAGGTAGAAGTAGGTTATTTGCTGCTTACATGATTTGACCTACATTAGAAGGAGAAAAGAATAATTTCTCCCCCTTTGTTGGTTCCATAATCTGTATTTACAAAAATGTGCGAAATTCATCTTTAAGGAAAGAATTTTGTATCTCGGGCCAAATAGTGTCATCATAACTTCAGTTAACCGATTTCACTGGAGATGTAGGAGGAAATAATGTAGTCTAGTATTGGCAAAAACATGTTTTGATTTGAAAGTTGTGTGTGCACATGTGTCTTTCAGAGAAGCTGATTCAAAAGAAAAAGGTGAAGACTAGTTAGCTGCCTGAAGGATAGGGAGTTCCCTTGGGCTGATAGCAGCCATGGTTTGAGCACTGCAGACTGGAAAAAGACTTAAAACACAAATCTCTTACTATTCAAGCAAATGCTTTACCCATGCCTAAGGTGACTGGTGCTGGCACTTCTTACTGCAGCATGGTTTTCAGTGGATGTGCCCAGGGCTGGTGTGTTCAGAAATGAACTCAGAGCTGCTGCTGCTGCTGCTGCTCTGCTCTGCATCAGGTGTGGTCTGTTTGCCCAAGAGAGAGGGAGCCGCGGTACCTCTGGTACCATCTCACTAAATTACAGCAGTACTTAGGCAGGATGTAGGAATGAGTCTGTTCAGACCTTGCCCTCCAGAGTAAGAGCAAATGTCTGTGTTCAGGGGTCTGGTTCAAAAAAATAATTTTTTTAAGAAGTGTGGACAGGGCAAGAAAGCACTGGAAGGCTAGACTTTTTAATCACCTTCCCAGGCTTGCATCTGCCTGGGTCCCAAGCTTAGCTGAAAGTTTATTCTTTTTTATCTACACTCTACACAACTGAGAGCTATTGCACTTGGTTTTGTGCAGTTGCATTACATTTACACTATGAACTGTCTGAGAATAACCCTCTGGTAAAAAGCTGTTCTCACTACCTGTACAGTTACTCTGGGTGGACGTTGTTGTGACCGAGGTCAAAATTTATCCTTTGGGAATTTAGAAGCAGACTTGTTTTGAAGAGAAATCAGAGTCATCTTGTATTCTGGAAGCTCAGAAGCTGAGGTAGAGTTGGTGCTTTAGCAATCAGGGGTTTTTTGGCCGGTAACCAGCCAGTTAACTTAGCTCTAATAAAGCCACGTGAAACAGTTTTTGCTGAAGTTCAGGTTACAATTGTCTTTGAATAGTATTTAACTCCCAAGACAATACCCCTGCAAGTGCAGACTAAGGTACTCCTCAGCATCAGTATGAGAAAATTGGTCTCTGTTATCACTCTGAGTGGGATTCTGAGACAGGAATAATTCAAGAAGAAAATAAAATAATTAAACCTCCTAAAATTGCAGTTCCACTCTCTCAGTCATATTATGCCTTGTATGATTTTTGTGGACTTTCACCTGACAAATGAGGCTACCTGATCTGCTAAGGGGTTAATCAGCTTGGTTTCTTAACAATTCTTAGCCACAATAGAAACATTTTAGCACCTAAGAGGAGAGATTGTGGGTGAAAAATGGAAGATACATGATTTATCACTCCCCTCACAAATAAAATTTATTCATTGCATCCACCAGCCATCACACAGATGGTCAGAAAATTGGCTTTGTGTAGGGATGTGGATTCAGGCATGAATATTAATATGAGACAGATGTAAACGCATATTAATATGCACTTGCTTTGCATGGACTGACATTACAATATTTTCATTAAAGAAACCGCATTTGAAATGGAAAGTATAGGTCACCTTTTTAAGACATAAAATAGTAGAGTACAATGTATTTACACCTTCCTGGAACAACAGAAACAATGCAATAAATATTTTTTTAAAAAAAGAAAGAAGAGTGTGTGACTCTTCTTGTAGAAAAATATGTTGGATGCAGCACAATAATTAATAAATCAGGAAAACATCTCTGTGGTTAAAACGCATTTCCTCCTTTTTGCCTGGCTTGTTACACCAGCAGTAATGCACGTCGTAACGTGGGGGTGATAGATACCAGCCTTCAGACCAGCATACGGTGAAGTTAAGCTAAGTTAAGTAGACTTACTAAACTCATTCTCTCTCAAAATGCACCATTCAATATGTTGTTTTCCCAATGGCAGCAGTGCATAAAACCCGTAAGATTTATGAAGATACAGTGCTTCGTGTGGGTTTTTTTTTGGTAAGGGACAGCATTGGTGTTCACAGCAGCATTCACATCTGTGCATTGTTAGTATTTGCTCATGATAGCACCATGCCTTTGCCCAAAGAGAAACACAGTGTCATTATATATGTCATATTATAAGAGACAATTTCACAGATATTTACTAAGCATTTTTTGCAAAGGTTCTGCAACAGAAATGCAATTTCAAAAGAGAAAGGGGATCAATTTTTTCCTTATATGAAACATTCAGCTGCTTTCTAGCTGGTAGCTGTAACACTTGAGTGTTTGAATAGACACATTTATAGTTATGAATATTTGTGAGGAAAGGTTGTCGAAATTAAGATTAAAGGTGTCAACAGGCTGCCCAGTGTCTTGTCAGATCCCATGCACTCTTTCAATGCAACTGTGGGGTTATACCTCTGTGGAAATACCTGGACTGTCTTCTGCTTGCATTGTAAAGCCCTCTGCCTCCTGTACATGCAGTTGTTAACTCAGGTAGCTGACTCTTTCTTCTGCAACTGTGTAACTTAAAGATGGCACAAGTGCTGGTGCAAACAAGATGGAGCTTTTAGTCCATGTACAGTCCCTGTGACTAACAATGAAAGCCCTGCGTATAAGCTGGAGATAATAATTACACTGTTGTGAATTGCTTTGAGTGATGAAACCCACAGTATATTGTATTAAGCCCCATTGCTTGCTAAGTGCAGGATGAGGCACAGAAACTGCAGCCCTATGGGTTCCTTGTGCTCTTTCCCGCTGTGAGGCTGCTCAGCACATGGCAGAGGAGCCCGTGCTGTGCTCTGGATGTGGCACCTGCCTCTCTGTGGGGAAGGGCTTTGAAAAAAGCTCTGTAGAGGCATCTGTGACACTTTTGTGCTGCCTGCAGATTGCCCTGTGTGGGAGGCATTTTTGGCTTGGCTTTTAGGGCAACCAAAAATCCCAGTTGGTACAATGAGAGGGTAGTAACTAGTGCCCCAGTGTATTTTAGAAGCCTCTATGAAAATGGTAGCCTGATAGCTCTTCATGCTGCCAGAAGCCAATAGAGCTTTTTTGTAGTTCTTGCAGCTGATGCTGGGTAAATAAATGTGGAGTCTGTGACCTTTGCTCCAGCACTTCCAGGTGCTTGAAAGAGTCCGGGGCTCCTCTGCATGTGTGTGTGCACACGTATGTCAGTTTAGTGTTGGGAAGGGAGAAGAAAAGCTTATATTTGCTTTACTTCCCCTCCTCCCCCCTTTTTGACTTCCGAAGTTTCAGAAAGTTTTACACAGAAGACTGCTCTGCAGCCCCTGGGAGCATGCTGCCCTTGTTGTCCCTGTGGCTGACTGGCTCCCACTCAGCTGTCAGTCAAACGGAGCCTCTTCAGGAAGGCAATGCAGTGGGGACCCGGCTCCCGGCTCATTAGACGCTTCTGTCAATAGAAGACAAGAGATCTCATTCACATAACGTATTTTGTATCACAGGTAACTGCCTCAAATTCCCAGTCATAAATCTTAGTAATTCAATATTCTGTGGTCTGATTCATCTGGCAAGCTAGCAGAGATTTCAGCAAGTCTGGCAGCTCCCAGCAATGCTTTTCTCTCATGACTTTCCTCTCCAATCCCATATTCAATGTGTCTTTTTTTTCTTTCCCTCTTCATTTTTTTCCCCCTCACAAAATCCCAGGGAACCAGTATCTTATTCAGCACGTTTCTTCAGAAATTATTTTCAATGGAAAAGTATAGATTAAAAAAAGAGTTGTTTTCCTTTTTTAAAGTTATAATATTTTGTTGAAACATATGTTGCAAAAATATGAAAATATGTTGTTGAAACAATCCTAGCTTATTTCTGCCTCAAATCAGCTGAGCATTCAATTGGATCTCCCTGGAACATCTGGGGAAGTTGTCATCAGGGAGCCTGATTCCTTGTGTCTCACACGTGGCAAGACTATGGCCAGGTGGATCGTCACAAAATAAGGACTGTCTCCCCTTGTTGGAATTGTTTGCCTTCTGAAAGTGTTCAGTATTCATCCAAATTCAGGATAGAATGAACCCTGGAAAATGCTAGTTTTCACTTAAGAGTAGCACTGGCTACTAGTTGGGCAAAGGAAGGTGGGATATAGGCACGGGTGTGACAGAGTTCTGTGCCCAGAAAAGAGCTCACTGTCTTGTTTTTAGGTGACAGGAGGTTTTGGTAAGAAGTGAGGCTCTGCTTGGCTCCTGAATCCCCCTGTTGTACATGTTATTAAGCCAAAAATAAAGTCTCCTTGTAAGTGAGATTTTTTTAAAAAATATTTTTCTCTATTTACTTTTCATTAATAGACAATTAGTGAAGAAGAGAAGAGAGCTGCATTTGCATTTGATTGCTTTTTTTGCTTTTTACACTACATGAAGATTTCCCATCAATTATTTTCAGGACAATGGTGCTGCAAGTTCCTTTGGCTGCATTGGATCAGACTGCAATTATCCTCATCAAGTTATTTTCTTTCCGTCCCAGCAGCAGTTAAGAGAAGTAGGGACTGCAGCATTCACCTCCATCCAGAGTGGCTGTTCAGGCTCTTCTAGGCAGTCTGTTGGCTTTGACCCTGACTGAGTAACTTCATCTTGCTCTATTCAATCCCCTGCGTATCTTTCAGCTTCTGTTCCTTGTGCCAGCTGCTGTTTCCTCCTCATATGCTGTTCTTTGGAGTATTAAGAAGTCATACTCTTTTTCCATTTGTGGAAAATACAGATTTTTATAAACAGTATCACTGTGAGCAATGTCTTGGGAAGCTTATGGGTGTCAATGACTCTCTAGTATCCTAATGAAAGCCAAAGAGTCTGATGGGGTTGTCACCGGCCATCAGAGAACATATATCTCAGTGTCAGGTTCTGCGGGGCTCTGCATTGTTTCTCTCTGGATATTCAATGCAATGTGCTGGCAAGATAGAACACTTCTCCAGATCTTTAGCCTTTTCTTCTATTTTATTGCCTTGAAATTACTCTCAAGACAGTTAAGCATAAATAAAATATTAACAGCACCCAAAACAGGGAGATTCTTAAAAGTGTTTATAAAACATTGGTGTGCAATTAAAAACCTGAAACTATGATAAAGTTACCTCTGCGGGGTTTAGGTGGGAAGAGTTTCCCTACAGGTGAGCTCTGGTCTGGTGTCTGGCACCAGGGACCAATACCAGGGTCTGCCTTAAACTACGTGGATGCTGCCAAGCCCTATTAATCAGAGTCTGGGCCTCACCTCCAGGCATTGCTCTTCAGTCCATTAGTAGGATCAGGGTGGTTAATTTATCATCCAGACTCATTTCTTTCTGAGAAGACAGACAGACAATTTCTCCTAGTTAATGCAGCTGCTGTTTCCCTACCTGAGATGTGAAGACATGGTCCCTGTAGCTTAACCGATCACAACCATTCTCTGAGTTAGTGAGGGTAAAACTTGACTCTCTTGGTCCTCTTCCTATCCTCCTGGGCAGTAATTGTTAAGTTTTGATATGAGTTTCAGTATGCTTAACTCCATCTGTACTTCATCAGACACACTCTTACAAATGTCTAATTGTTGTGTAGTCATTTCATAGTGAAATATTCTTGAGATGATTTGATCTCAACACTTTTTTTTGTTGACAGATACTGAAATAACCATGTATTCGTGGTTCAAGTCACTCAGGATTGTTTTCTGTGTGCACTGGATTTGCGAGGACAGATGGCATCCAATGTCTAGAGCTCAATCCAAGTTAAAACTAGAGAGGAAAGAGGTTTGATTCTTTGCAGGCATTGCTGTCTAAACAAAACCTGACTTCAACAGATTTCTGTGCAAAGCCCTTTGATTCTTATTTTCCATCTGTGAGAAATTTGGGTTGTTATTGTTGGGTTTGTATCTTTCCTTTGATAAACATATTAAGACATGGTTCAAAATAGCTATGTATCTTCTAAGAGATATACTGTGAATGAAATCCCCTCTGACTCTTATGCATTTGGAAGTAGTTTTATTACACTTGCACAAGTTTTCATAATTCTTTGCTTGCGGCTTTGCTCAGTGCTAATGCAGAGCTTGTGTTTGGCTCAGGAAGCAGCTGTAAAATGGACTTCACAACCTGGAGATATTAATACTTCCCTCATCTTGACACTTTCTCCATTTTTTGCCTTTGATTACTACCTCCACCAGAGTGACATTTGGAATCTTGGCAGTCGGTATTGGGAGGGATGCTGAATACCACACTTCTAAGGTCAGGTTTGAGAGTGTTCTCATGATTCTTTTGCTTTCTCAGCATAGGACTTAACTCCCAGGCTGCGAGAACTCAGAGTTCTCAATCTTTAATCTTCTGGGTTTGCATATTCTCTCATCAAGCAACCCAGAGCTGCAAAAAGAGACATCACAGTTGTCAAGAGCTTATGGTCCATATGGTGATGGTCAGTCATAGTTATATTGTTCTTCCTAGAGTAGCTTGGATGACCTAAGACAGTTACAGGCAAAATAAGGAACACTTTAACTCTGATTCACACTGGCTTGAGCTGTAGTCATCTGTTCCTAGTTATTTCTTTATAAAAATATCTCACTTTTTCACCTCTTTACTGTTCTTATTACCAGAAGGACTGGGGGGGTGTTGGTCATTGAAGAAGCTGGACATGACCTGGCACTGTGTGCTCGCAGCCCATAAAGCCAACTGCATCCTGTACTGCATCCCGTGGCCAGCAGGTCGAGGGAGGTTCTGCCACTCTGCTCTGCCCTCATGAGACCCCACCTGGAGTACTGTGTCCAGCTCTGGAGTCCCCAACAGAAGAAGGACGTGGACCTGTTGGAGCAGGTACAGAGAAAGGCCATCAAGATGATCAGAGTGCTGGAGAACCTCTCCTGCAAAGACAGTCTGAGAGCTTAGCTTGTTCAGCCTGGAGAAGAGAAGGCTCCAGGTAGATCTTACAGCAGCCTTCCATTTCTTGAAGTGGGCCTACAAGAAGGCTAGAGAGGGACTTTTGATGAGGGCCTGTAGTGATAGGACAAGGGGTAATGGCTTTAAACTAAAAGACAGTAGGTTTAGATTAGATATTAGAAAGAAATTATCTGTCATCTGCCAACATCTGTGTGGCTGATGAGTCCACCAAACTGAACTGTTGGTCTCTGGT
Source organism: Pseudotriccus pelzelni (assembly GCA_035584735.1). Classification (NCBI taxonomy): domain Eukaryota; kingdom Metazoa; phylum Chordata; class Aves; order Passeriformes; family Tyrannidae; genus Pseudotriccus; species Pseudotriccus pelzelni. The sequence continues at coordinate 127,189,934 of JAWMRA010000078.1, read as the reverse complement.
TGACAATGATGCTCTGTTTGGCCGGGGCAGCTGTCGGCATCCAGCGTCTTGAAACAAGCAGGACCTCTCTGCAGCAGCAGTTGCCCCTCACTGCTGCACCATTGTGCTAGATTTGGGCAGTGTGACTGGGTGCTGGGGTCTCTGAAAGCCCCTGTCAATCATCAGACTGCTCTTTTACACACATTTTCCTAAGGCTGTCTGTCCGCCTGAGGACAGCAAAATGTGGCTATCATTTTCTTCTCCAGGTTTGTCCTTCTGGATGTGATTTTGATAGGACAGGGAATAATAGTTTTAAACTAAAAGAGGGTAGATTAAGATGATATATAAGAAAGATATTTTTCACGGTGAGGGTGGCAAAGGTTGCCCAGAGAGTTGATATGGAAACATTCAAGGCCAGGTTGCACTGAATTCTGAGCAAACTGATCTAGTTAAAGACTTCCCTGCCCGTGGCAGAGGGGTTGGCTAGATGACCTTTAGAGGTCCCTTCCAACCCAAACTATTCTATGATTGTTTGATTCTATGGCTATTGTTCTATGATTTTCTTTCAGTCTTCCTTTCCAGGCTATGGCATTGGGACATTAGAGACACTAGACCTGAAGCTCTTGATCTGAAGAGCAGCATTCCTTCCTTCAGCAGATAAGAATACTAAAAAGCCTAATTTAACGGGCAATATTTCACTTTCAAGCTATTTTGACCCATATCAAATACTGAATAGTTGCCCACTGGAAAGGTGAATTTCTCACCCATCTCCTTCACTGAAAATCAGAAAGCTCTCCCAAAGCAATTGCTTCTCCCTGGTGTAGGCAAGGCAACCTTGGCATGGAGAGGATGAAATGCTGCCAGCGCAGTCCAAAAATCAGCCCCTGGATTCTGCTGGGCTCGGTGAGGTTACACAATGTCATAGATCCTCCAGGTTGTTTACTGTCCTGATAAATTTGGGGTGGGGAGTCAGAATTAAACCGATGCTCTGCAGTTTTCCTCTTGCTAAACTTTTGGTTGGTGTTGACACACTGTGTATTTCTGCTTCAGTTAATGGGGTATTTCTGTTGCCCAGGGAGGATTAATTGTACCATGATCATTTTGCAGTTATATGTCATGGATATTAATCAGTTTGAGTCTGGAAAAAGATGAGTATTGATCTGTGCTATTTGCTAGAAGTACACTGCTACATTTTTGCCCAAGAGCTCCCTTGCAAAATATGATTTGGTTGTGCAAGCTTGAAATGAAAATTCAGTCACAAGAAGAGCTAATTAAAATAATTGCTTGCTACTATTTTAATAGTAATTCACTTTTCAGTCATTCATGTTGCTGCATGCCTTCCTGTGATGACTGTAGGCCCACAAAATGAAGTAATGAGGTGGACTGGAAGAGCATGTGGCTGAGCACAGTGGAAGAGGCAGGTTACTGCAGGCTGAGCACCCATCCGTGCCTGCATGGAAGAAGTGCACGGAACTTTGACTCTGAATGAGCTCTTGGGCATTATGATGCAAATCTGCATTCCCCCATGCATCCTCCATCCCCATAGCCCAAGGGTTCACTCTCCTCATCTATCATCAGGGAGCAGCTCCGGCTCCTCTCTTGGGCACCCCCCTGCCTTTCTGCTGAGGCTCCCATAACCTTCCTGTGTGAAAGGGAGCCTTATTGCAGAAAAAACATGCTAGTGATGTGACTAAGACTACCAACTCTTATTGCAAAAGCAACAGTAGAGCTATGAGCTCTTGGGCACAGCTTTTGGGCAACATCAGTATGGATTGAATTTAAAAAAAACCCGTCTCATGGTTTCTCTCTCTCCCTTTACTTTACTTTTTTTTTTTTTTTCTTTTTTTTTAATCCTAAACTCCTTAGAGCCCATTTTCTGGTCTTTGGTTTTAGGCAGATGAACAACAGAGCTTTATAAGTTAATTGCGTTCAGATGTACATCTGCAGCAATAATTGAGATACACAAGGACAAGGAATGGTGTCACTAGAACATTTCACAATCAATGTTGGAATGAAACCACAAATAGAAACCACATTCTGTTGTTAATTGTTTGATTTAAAACCATAAACCCTGTAAAAAATCAAAGACATAAGAACAACAAAATAGCATGATACTGATGAAAGGCATGCAAGTTTTGGAACCAGATTCTCGTACCCAGACTCACATCATCTCATACACAGGTCTTGTGAACCAGGTTAACACATAAAGTCTTTTCAGGTTTTTGTGAGTAGTGCTACAGGGGGAAATGGGGATGACCTGAATGCTTCTACAGTACAGACAGTTCCTACCCTGTCTGATTCCCTTTCTTTCCCCCTCCATTCTTTTTCATGCCCCTTCTCTCATCAGGCACCTCCCATGCTGGGAGGTTGTTATGATTCACCTAGGCTTTTCCCTATATGACTGCACTCTCACAAGGAAGCAGCATTATGGAGGTTTACATCTTGCCATGCAGCTTTGTTTTATCCTCATTAGACCTCATCAGAAATCCAGATCTAGTAGGGAAGGTGTATTCACTACAAAAAACAAACAAAAAAAAGACAGGTTTTGTACAGCTCCTTCCACAAATTCCAAAACTTCAAAACTTCTTAGCTTTAAGAATGTGGACTTCTCCAGTAAAACTTTACAAATTCAGTCATAAATATTCCCTGTGATTGTCTGTTTAAATTTAAAAAATTATACCCTTTGATAGGAAAAAATAGTAATTGAAATATTATAGTCACCCCTAGGTAATGGACTAATCTAATTTTGACCTTTTTCTTTAGAGAGAAAAATAGATAAATCGCCTTTTGTCCAGCATAGCCTGAAGTTACCTGAACATGGTCCTGCTTTTCCTATTCTCACTATAAGAGTGAAAACAAACAGTGCAGGAACAACAAAGCATCATAGGAGCGGATATGTTTTGCACTGAGACAGACTTTCTGTCAGTCATAGGTTAGGAAAAGGAGAGGAATTTTAACTGTTCTGCACAAATAGGAGTAAAACCGGTCTCCAGGCTGAAACAACCTTGACTAGTATTGATGAATCTACTACAACAAGAATAAGGCCATATACACTTGATCCAAGCCTCATCTGAAACCTTTTCTGGAGATCATGCTATATACGCACATGTATACGGGACAGCATGTGACAGGTGTTACAGAATTTGATTATCACACAGAATTACAGAGTATGCCAAGTTGGAAGGAACCCACAAGGATCATTGAGTCCAACTCCTGGACCTGCACAGCACTTATCCCCAAGAGTCACACCGTGTGCCCAAGAATATAATCCAAACACTTCTTGTACTCCATCAGGCTTGGTGCTGTGACCACTTCCCCAGGAAACCTGTTCCAGTGCCCAAACATCCTCTGGGTGAAGAACCTCTTTCTAATATCCAACCTAAAACTGCCCTGATACAACTTCAAGCAATTCCCTTGGGTCCTGTCACTGGTCACCACAGAGAAGAGATTAGTGTCTGCTCCTCCAGTTCCCCTCAAGAGGAAGTTGAAACTTCAGTGAGGTCTCCCCTCAATCTCCTCCAGGCTGACTAGTCCAAGTGATCTCAGCCGCTTCTCATAACGGCTTCCTCTCAAGGCCCTTCACCATCTTCGTTGCCCTCCTTTGGACACTCTCTAAGAGCTTAATATCTTTCTTATATTGCAGTGCTCAAAACTGCCACAATATTCAAGGTGAGGCCGCCCCAGTGCAGAGGAGAGGAGGACAATCCTCTCCCTTGGCCGGCTGGTGATGCTTTGCCTGATGCCCCCCACGACATGGTTGACCCTCCTGGCTGCCAGGGCACTGCTGACACATACTCTACTTGCCACTGACCAAGACCTCAGATCCCTTTCCATGGCACTGCCTTCCAGCATCTCATTCCCCATCACTTGTTACTGGTGAGCCGGGTTTTGTCCTTTTCCCCCTTCCAGGCTAGTTTAAAGCTCTTTCAACAAGCCCCGCTACCTCCTGCACTAAAACTCTTTTTCCCCTCTGAAACAGGTACATCCCATCAGGTATCAGTAGACCTGATGAGTAGATCGTCCCATGGTAAAAACCCCCAATTTTTTCCTATTACACCAACCTCAGAATCACTCATTGACCTGATGGATCTGCCTATTCCTATTAGTATTATTCCCTGTTACTGGAAGAATCAAGGAAATCACTACCTGATCCCTCTGCCTGAAGTCTCTTTTTTTTGCCCTCAGAGTTCTCTTTATTTCTTCCAGTTTGAACAACCAATAGCAGGTAGTAATCCAAGGGCGTTATTAGGCAGGAGAGTTTTCCAGTAATATCCCTTACCTGAGCCCCTGGGAGACAGCAGACTTCCCTGTGAGTGGGGTCTGGTCTGTGTATCGGGCCCTCTGTTCCACTTAGGAGGCAGTCTCTTATTACAACTACATTTCCTTTCCTCTGGACAGAGGAGGTCGTGATGTGGGGTACGAGTGGTGTTGATTTACTACTCCAGAGGGACCTTCACCCACCTCATCAGTTGTCTGGCTTTCGAGTTCCAGAGCCTTATACCTGTTGTAGAGGGTGCCTGTCCTACTAAATAAATACTGAGGAGAAGGAAGAGCCTTCCTCCTGGTATGTGCAGTTCCATGGCAGGAAAGTGCAAAAATGGGATCATAGCAACTCTAAGTCATCTAAAAGCTAAATTAGAAACTACCATGCTGAAAACTTGTAGGAATCATGCCTGCTAAAGCTAAATAAACCTTCGATGTCTCTGAGTTTTCAGATAAAAAGTGAATAGATATTGCCCACTCCTTTCTTCATATAGGTTTTAGCCATTCGTATTCTGCTCACGCCCGTTTGCCATGCAATTCTTTGTTTTGAAGCTTATCCATTTTCATTTATCACCTCCTCTATTCCTCCCCAAAATCCTTTTCTGGTATCTCACTTGCCTGATAAATGTTCCTTGCTTCTTCTCTAGACCTAGTTTCCAGAATTAGTAGAAAGTCTTTTTTCCTTTGCATATGGAGCACTGATTTTTCCGTTGTTGTCATTTGTCATTTAATTTGATACCTGCATTCTTTACAACATTTACATTTACAGTCTTTCCATCTCAAGTTTCATATGCACGGTAAAATAAAATGCAGCATTAATTCTGCCTTGCTGGGCTAAATTCCAACCTGAGAGCAGCCCTGAAGTGTGTGCAGCTACCTTGGGATATAAGACTTCCCTCTGCACCATGGGCAGACATGGCTGGTCCTCAAATGCTGCTGTTCCGAGGAACTTCTGCTGCAGGTCCTGCTGCAGCAGAGATACTGTTGGGGTTTAGTCACTTGTGGGCAAGCTGCAATAATACTTCATAATGATGAATACCGATGTGAAGGGTAATTAACACAGGCATTTATTGCCAACAATAATAGGAAACTGTTTTATTCTCTAATTTTCTGACATCTCTGCCAGCTTAAAGAGCCAAGTGTCATATCAGAACATTGTTAGTGCAAGGGGAATTTGGTGTATACTTCTAAATTCAGCTAAAAAAAAGGAAGGAAAGAGGAAGAGTAGACTGGTGTCCCTTTTGCTGGAGTGGGATTTTTTCAGTAATATATTCTCCTGAAAGGTTACAGGTTGTTTTCCATATGCTTTTACATCACTAAAATTCCTTTTGTGTGCAAGTGAGCATTTTATTATGAGAAATTAGTGAGGAATAACCACTGCACCATGGGAAAATGTACAGTAAACAGAATGCTCATATTATGAATTTGGCATCATTTGTTCAAGGAAGAATATGTATATGAAAATAAGTAGTAACTCAGGAAGAAAAATATTGTAGAGATGACAATCTACTTCCACTTGAATCCTACTTCACAGGAAGAAAAATATTATTTTAAGAGTACTATCATCCACCAGAAAAGGTTGTTATGTGAAAACATGGTAACACCGTACAGCGTCTTTTTGAGGTGTGAAAAAGTACCCATATAAATCTGTGTAGAACAACATTTACCATCTTTTTCTGAACTACACTTTTAAAAGACTACCTTTACATTTCCAGCTTTGTCACTGACATTTAATGGACCTGAGAAACCTTTTCCTAAATTTTTTGTGTGTGTGTTTTTCCAGTCATCATTTCTGGGTTTGTAGGATGGAAATTCCTGAAATATTGCCAACCAGCTCTACTTTGAACTTGATTACTTAATTGCTATAAATGCGTAAGAATTATTAAAAGACAATAATAAAATAGAAAGGAATAACAAAAGGTTCAAGCTCTGTGCAACCACTGGCATATATCTCCATTGAGTTAACTGCAAGATTAGGGCTTGTGAAGTGAACATCACTTTTTCTGTCTGACCAAGTAACCCAGAAGATGGAAAGGACATGAGCTCTGTTTTAAAATTTCTTGAAACGAGTGTACTGAATCAGGACAGAACATAGTTCAAAAGAATAAACTTCTTTCATTGAAACTAAATTCAGTGTGTTGGTTTCCAGGCAGGTTTAATTTAACTCTGGAAATGTTTTACTGGGTACTTCCCTGTGCACAGGGTGAGTGCCAGAATCAGTGTATGCCTGTGAGAGTCTGGTCTGAGGCTTTTCACTAACTGAGCTACTGGTATCAAGCAGCTACACAGTAGTTCATCCACCTGGGTTCTTTCAAGCTACCACTTTTCAGAACCTGCATGACAATATTGAAAATTAAACCCAGTTAATAGAAAAAATGTTAAATCAATGGCCATAAAATTTAATGGGTTTATAGCAGTCTTAACACAGTAGGACTGAATTATCATGTTAATTTAATTTCCATTTCTAAATGAACCAGAAGGCAAAATAAAGGTCAATTAACCACTATCTTCCTGGCCTTCTTTTATTCTTTTAGTGCCCCTTTAAAATCACAGGTTTGAATGCTTTGAGAGTAAAGCATTCAAACCTTTTCTGGAAGTTCATGAGTTTCTCTTAGAGACTGCATATAAATAGAATACAGCCAACAACACAATGGGTGCTCAAATACATGGATTGCTTTACCATGTTCTGTCTTTATCTGTAGATACTTCTATATCAGAGCTATATAAACATTACAGGGAGTTTTATTTGCTGGTATTCATTGCTATGTCAATATTTCTGGTTGAACTCTGGGCTTTGACAAATTATCATTAGCTCCAATCTACATCCTTACAAACAAATGGTGTGTCTGCATCCTTCCCCTCCTGTTTTCTCTGCTCACAAAGTGCTCCACATCACTGTTGGTGAAGCAACTCCAAAGCCTGCCCTAAAATTAGCGACTGCCATAATGCCCCCCCAAAAATTCACATCAGTTAGCCAAAAAGACCATTTAGCACATTGTCCCGGCTTATCCCTTTGTCATTGCTCCCTTCTGAAGTAAATGACTGTCTCCTACCTCTGGAGTGCAATGTCTCCTGCTGCACCATGAGAAGCTCATCTTGGTCCTTATCCATGGAAATACAGACTGGGCACTTTAACAGGACAACAGTAACTAATGTTCTAATTTGCTTCAGAGGCACCTGTGATTTCCATTGAGATGAGCATGCGATTTCTGGTATTTGGCATCCTGTCACTTGCTAAATTTATTGGCATGTTGCTTATGTCTGCTTAGGAGGGGCTGTGGCACCTGGTTACAGATGATAAACCACAGAATAGCTGAAGCACAAAAGGAAAGGTCTCAGCAGTGTTGAAGCTGATGCAAATTCTGCTTGTTGATTTTAATAGTGCCACAGTTATACTGGAGATGTTTAGCTTTCCAAAGTCACACAGAATCTTAGTGATCCAGCTGGGGATGTAGTCAGATATTTTGTGTTGCACCTTAGATGCAAAACAAATCTCCCCTCTTCCTGAGGAGTCAAAGTCCGCCCATCTCTTAAGGCTTTCTCCACAGTATATTCCCTGTATGTTATCAATTATTTGCTTTCCTCAAAAGACTGTTAATAGACAAAATTATTTCCTTGTTTCTCTTCCTGTGATGAAATGGGATCCAATGAATCATGATTAGAGCAACATATATATGGGACTAGTAGTATTCTCTATTTATTTGTAAAGTTTGTTTGTTAAGGGATTGGCAAGCTTTCCCACCTCATATTTAAACAGTCTTGAAATAGTGATCTAAGGAGATGTTAAAAAAAAAGATAAATCTTTAGTTTTACATATTCTACTGGCTGGAATTGCACAAGGCCTGAAATGTTGCTGTATAAAACAGTTCTCTTTCTATGGTCATATGTGTGGTATGAGCACAAAACTGTACGTAGCTCGAGGCGGCTTTGATTTCTATATCCAAGCAGTACTATTCTTGAGGTCACAAATCAATTTAAACTCCTGCCCATACACAGACAAAACCCTGTTGTGTACTGGTGCAGACTGGCTGTTGTGTAACCTGGAGCAAGAAATGGAGAGGAGCCTCCTGCCCAGTTGACTGGGGAGGCTCAGCTCTGTCCCCTCTGGCATGTGGGCACAGACCAGCTGTGTCTTCTGTGTATTTAATAAATGTGCCCCAGGTCTTCCGAAGCAATGTGAGTTCTGCTGGGCTTTTAAAGGATGTGGCAGGTGAGTAAGGTTATGTGTTACCTGAGCATTGTTTGAAAATTCAGCACAGTTCCCTGAAAGTTCAAACTTTTTCTTACTTTGGGAAATAAAATAAATCATGCCCAGTGGGTTTCTTAAAGAAAAATGCAGGCTGCTGTTATGGCAATGTAAAAGAAGAGTAAAAATAAAGACAGAGAACTAAAGTTTAAAGAGATTTCTGCAATTGTCGATTTCAAATGCAGAAGCCCCTTAGGCAAGTGTCAGGCGAAGCTGGTAGGAGGGAAATCAAGAATAGTCTGTAGAAATAACTCCAAAATGCCAATGAAAAATAGAAGGAATGAATCAATTATATAGAGCTTTTAAAGCCATCCATTAGAGAACAATAGTTCTCTGCTAAATGTTATAGGAGAAGACAGAAAATCTGCATAATTCCTATTAAACCCGTTTGTCTTCTAAATGACAGCAGTGCTGTCTGTTGGCATGTGCGAATTCTTCAAGATGTATTTATAAATAGTCATTCTGCTGAAACAATTAAAACCCGTGTTGATGGTTTTCTAGGTAAGCTCACAGTGGGGACTTTTTTTTTCCTTTTAAACTTTCAGTGTGTCAGATCCAGACACACTGATCTCGATATTTGTTTGTGTGAAGACTCGGGCATGCCTTTGTAGCTGCCTCAACATCACTTAGGTTTCAATTTATAAAGGCTTGTTGGACATCTGGAAATGATAGCTTAGGATCTGACATTGGCAATCCTGTGCCCCACCTGACAACAAGCAGCTGGATAGCCAAAGAGAACAGCTCAGGGGTTGAACTCTGCACAAGGTATGCTTAGCTCGATGGACAATTCTGAACAATGATCCTGTGAATATCAAACCTGTCCCTGTCCTGCAATTTCCTGAGCAGAAGAAAGACATCAGAGGCGTTATTTGGTGTCCATAGTCCTGAGTTTTCATTCAGAAGAATTCGCAATGGAACTGGATGAACTCAATATGTCAATATGTTGGGAAAATAGGAAAAATTGCTCATTAATAAAATGTGCAATGGTGGGCAAAATTTACCACTTTTGACATCTCTTAATTCTAGACAAGGGTCAAGAAAGTTATTAATTGGAATTTGGGGACGTTAGCTAGCATTAATTATGTATATCAGGATTTTCAAAATGATTTCGGATGTGCCATATTTGAGATATTTAATATTTTATCCACCTTAAAAGCTGACTATTCCCATGAAACATACAGAGTGTGCACTGACCACCTGCTCCCTTTCCCCAGCAAAAGTCATACCTGTTAGATTTTTGTGTGAGACAGAGTACTGACGTTTCTTTTTCTGCACTTAAAAATAAACACCTTTAGGTTTCTTTCCCCCTTTTATATGGATACTTGTTAGTTCATTTGTATGACCAGAATGAATTCCTATGACTGTTGTAATTTATATTACAGAACATAGGGTGTGAAACCAATATCTATTTTCCATGTTCTTCAGACTGAAACGGCTATTGGATTAAGCTGGTGGTGGCTTGAGCTGCTTTTTGGGGAACTGTTGTGGTGTTTCAGCCAATTAAAGGAGAAAATTAGATATTGAATCATAGAATCATTGAATCATTTAGGTTGGAAAAGACCATTAATATAATCGAGTACAACAGTTATGTTGTCTGAAATGCTGTGAAAAAATAATTTTCTTTGACCAGCCTGGCCAGTGAAAGGAAACTGCCAGTAACATTATTTCTCTGAGAGGAATGTAACCTATGTGTGCATATATATTTGTTTCCTGCTGCGTCTGCCAGGAAAGCTGGAGAAAGATGTTACTCATTACCTACTTGGAAACATCTGTCCATTTTCAGAGCGTAGTTTTTACAAGGCATGATATTAAACATTGCATTTACACATCCTGAAAAGATTTACAAAGAGAACAAAACTGTTACAAACAGTGAAGGGAATGTGGTTAGACTTAGGAGATAGAAATGAATGAATGTATTTGTGAGGAGGAAAGCCTTGCAAAGCTGCTGCCGGACAGCAGGGGACTTGGAGACAACCCCTTCCAAGGTCTCCTGTCTCTATCCCTGAAGCTCTCCTTCTCTTTTTCCCATCCAGAGTACTGCCTACATGGCACAGGTGCTCCGGTTAGCAAAAGCACAGAGGAAGCCCAAGACCTCTATTTCATGCACACAAACCTACCTCCTCCTGTCCCAGTTCTGTGCTCTGAGCCTGGTGGGCTCCTGTTTTGGGCACTGGCACCTAGGTTGGTTGCTGGAAACGTCAAGAAAAGGATTATGGTAAGACCTGAAGTTCAGCTACTAAACTGATCAATTACCTGAAATCTTATTGTTCCTTTAATAGTGGAATGCTCTTCTATTTTCTGTTCCTTTAGTCATGAAAATGGAACTAAAATACTGACTCAATGTCCATTTTACAAGCCAGTGTCACAAGGCACTGAGGAATAAGAAGTCTTACAACTGAGTGAAAAACAGATGGTATAATTACATAATATACTTTTGCACAGGGAGGTCAGCCAGCTCAATACATCTCTCCCTTGCTTCACACCCTTAGTCTCTCCCTTGGCTCACATCCCCTGCACAGACATATAGAAGAGAGACACAGGTGACATCTCTGGGCCAAAAAATCCATTCTTCTATTTGTATTTCTCATCTGGGAGTTGATTGCTCAGATTTTTATAGTCATTTATCTTTTTCAACTCATAGAAGGGTTTCTTCTCCCTCCCTCCCTCCCTCCCTCCCTCCCTCCCTCCCTCCCTTCCTTCCGTCCTTCCATCCTTCCTTCCTTCCTTCCTTGCTTCCTGTCGTCCTTCCGTCCTTTCTTGGAAGGTCCCTTGGGAAAATGTTTTTGCAGGTGCTGGGGTACATCAGTGCTGGTCATTTTTCAAACATCACCTCCTAAGGGCACAGGAACAGGCAATTCCCAAATGTTGGAAGTCAAGCCGGTGAGGCAGAAGGCTGACTTGGCTAAGCGGGGAATCTTCTCTTGGAAACAGGGCAAAAAAGGAAGGTGTACGCCCAGTTTTAAAGATTCATCATGTACTCAGGAGATCAGCTTATGCAGGTCAGAGACAAGCTGCCCACTAGTTCCACGCCTGCCTAGGTAGTCTGTAGCAGTCTGCAGATTTTTGGTATATATTTTGGTGGGGGTTTTTTAAAGTTTGGACTTTGTCTAAGAAAATCTATGGCTCATCACTTATGATTTTTTCCAGACATCTAATAGGGACATATTAGATGCTGTTTTACTAGTGGTGTTCCCGTTTTAGATTAATTCAGGTGCGTGATAATATTCTAGATGAGTAGATTGCTTCTTTTTCCAGTGTCCATGCTGACTGTTTATTACAGCAGTTTCCTGTCAACCATGGTATCTGGGTATTATTTAGATACTGAAATTTAATATAAGGCCAAAAACACACTAGGCAGCCTGGTTCCTATCTTTTCACCCATCCACAAATAGAATCCTTGCAATAAGAAATGCACAACTAGGAAACTCATATTTAAGAGATCTCACTCTGCAGCCCAAAGCTGGAGAGATACGGACCCTGTGAGGTCTCAACGGAAGCCTGTTCGTAAGATAAGGCTGTTATATACAACCTTCCTGATTTTATATCCCATGAATTAATGTCTGTGGGTCAGTAATAGAAACATCTCAGCATATACAAGCTACCATACTGACACAGGTAAACGCCTGGGTATTATACTAGAGGATCTAGAAATAGCTAAGCTGGACAGATGTGATAAAAGTGGGTGAGGGAAAGTAGTTTCTGAGATGCTTGTTCATGTGGTAACAGTATCCAAAGAGATTTTCACCCTGAAGGTTCTGAGGATGACTTACAGATGACATACTGTCTTTAAAATCCATGTGGCCTGTTTCTGGGTCACATCATCTCTGGGATGAGGCTTGGGAGCTTTTTCCATCCTTACACTCCATTTCCACTGACTTTTTTAACCGAACAAAGATTGTGCTGATGGGCTTGTCTGATTTCAAAGAGCCTTTGAGATACACAAAAGTGGTGATGGCTGCTTTTCTACACAACCTGATCTCTCCTGAGCAGTACCCCTGAGAAATGGGGTGGAGACTGGTCTCCCGAATCCAGTTACTCAGGAATTTCAATCACTGCCTGCAGTGGCCTATACTACATCTTATTAAAGAGGCTTTATGAAACTGTAGAGTTTACTTGCAAGGTGAGGTATGTACTATTAACACCAAGCCTAGGAGATTTTAAAATTTTGCTTTCCTTTGAAGGCCAACAGGATTTTCACACTGCAGATCAGTCCTCAGCTTTTCCAATCAATCACTTGTGTGTCTGCTGAAAAAATATCCTGTAATAAATTGCAATAAAAAAGCTATATATATTTTTACTGTACATTCAGTGATCCTGTCCTGTGGAGTTCCATTGGTCCTATGGCTCCACAGCACTGAAGAAACAAAACAATGTCGTCGTGATAAGGTGCAGTGTAAACTGAAGTTATTATATGAAAACAGCTGTGTTAATTTTACCCTTGAAGAAAACATACACACACACAAAATCAATGGTTGCCAAATAGAAAAGAACAAAATGGCTAGGGAGAAAAATAATGTTTTCCAGGAACCATAACAGAGTGTTGCAAAAAAAAAAAAAAAAAAAAAAAGCATAGGAAAAGCCCCTGAAGCAGTTAAGGCAAAACAGAAAAGAACAGTCAAAATATTTGTTTCTCCTCTGAAACAAAGGGATCTTTTACAAATTGGAGCTGCTCTTCCTTCTCTTCTAATCTAACATGATCATGATTGAAAAGGTATTTTTAGATAAATTAACATGGTATGGTGTTAAATACACCTTGTTACTCATGGAGGGAGTTGCACGATTTCCTTTTTTTTTTCCCGACTGCAAATTGCATCATAAGACAGCTAATGTTAGGCACTGCATCTGGGTAATGACTTGATAAATTACTTGACTCAGTGGTTGCTGACCTCGAGTTTATAATGTGATTTCATAAAAAACTGCATAAACCCCTAATGGAGATAGACATGGGGCTTTTCTAAATATAGCAGCAACTTAGAGAACAGTAAAAAAGGTAAGTACAAGAGTTAACCAGCCCAGTTCCTGAGTTTCTCGCTGACTTTAAGATGCCCAGATGTGACAAGCTTCTTCTGCTATCATTGACAACTGGTTTAATGTGCTGGATTACTTTACAGTGCTGGTCTGTGCAAGTATACTGATAATAGGAAAACAGTATGGACCAATACATATAATATCCACCTTACACTTATGGTATCTCATATTAAATGGTTTAATAAAGCTATGTCTTCTTGCTTAGGAGCTGCTATGTAGGCTGAGAATACACTTATGCCTTCTTTGTTTCATTCTTGTATTTTGAGGGCCTGATTGACACAAAGTCAAACTGAGTGGATCACCTGCCCGGGCCCTGTCTGAAACTGGCTTTTCTCCATCGAGGAGTGATACAGCAGAAGTTACACATGCTTCTGGGGACAGCTTGCTGCGGTCTTCAGGTCCAGCCCTGCAAGGGATGGAAAGCAGTTTCTGCAGTGGCTAAAGGAAGGGAGGGAGAATCATAGAATGGCTTGGGTTAGAAGGGACCTTGAAGATCATCCAGTTCCAACCCTCCTGCCGTGGACAGGGACACCTTTCACTGGACCAGGTTTTTCAGGGCCCCATCCAAGCTCGTCTTGAACACTTCTGAGGATGGGACATCCATGACTTCTCTAGGCAGCCTGTTCCAGTGCCTCACCATCCTAATAGGGAAGAATTTCTTCCTAACATATAATTTAAACCTACTGTCTCTCAGTTTGAAGCCATTCAGCCTTGCCCTGTTGCGACATGCCCTTGTAAAAGGTTTCTCCCCATTTTTCTTGTAGGCTTCCATCAGGTACTGAAAGGCCACAATTATGTCACCCTGAAGCTTTTTCTTCTCCAGGCTGAACAATATAAATTCTCTCAGCTTTCCCTCATAGGAGAGGTGTTCCAAACCTCTAATCCTCTTGCCAGCCCTTCTCTGGACTTGCTCCAATAGGTCCATGTCTCTTCTATGCTGGGAACCCCCAACCTGAATGCAGTACTCAATGCAGTACCAGAGCAGAGTAGAGGGGCAGAAGCACTTCCCTCAGCCTGCTGGTCGAGCTTCTTTTGAAGTTTTAGAACATATTTGGTTTTTTGGGATTCAAGTGCACACTGCCAGCTCATGTCCAGCTTCTTATCAACCAGCACCTCCAGGTTCTTCTCCTCTATCTTTTCACCCTCTCTGGACGCAACTGTCCAACCAATTCCTTATCTGCCTAACAGTCTGCCCACCAAATCCATCTCTCTCCAATTCAGAGAGAAGGATGTTGTGGGGAACCTTGTCAAAGGCTTAATGGAAGTCCAGGTAAAAGACATCTCTAGCCCTTCACTTGTCCACTGATGTAGTTATTCCACCACAGAAGGACACTTCAATGGTTAGGCTGGACTTGCCCTTGGTGAAGCCATGCCGTCTGTCTTGAGTCACCTCCCTGTCCTCCATGTGCCTTAGCAGAGCTTTTAGGAGTATCTGTTCCATGATCTTCCCAGGCGCACAGGCTGACAGGACAGTTCCCAGGGTCCTCCTTTCTATCCTTTTTAAAAATGGGGACATTTGTTCCCCTTTTCCAGTCACCCGGGACTTCACCTGATTGTCTTGACTTTTCAAATATCATAGAGAGTGGCTCGGCAACTACATCAGCCAATGCCCTCAGGACTCTGTCTCGTCAGGTCCCATAGACTTATGTATGTTCAGGTTACTCAGGTAGTCATGAACCTGATCTTACGGTGGGAATTGCTTTGCTTCCCTAGTTCCCATCTTGTTCATCCACTCCAGAGGTGTGAGAAGACCGAGGCAAAAAAAGTTGAGTACCTCAGTCTTCTCCTCAGTCTATTTATTTCTCAAGACAGCTAAATACATGAAGTGTTGTCTTTATTTCTAGGGATTTTTAAATATTTGGATTGCATGTTGTGGAACCATCATTCAGTGAATATTTTCTGCCAAAAAGGAGATAGATTTCTTCCAAAGCACAAGTCTTCAACAAACTGTAGAAATGTGGAATTTTAATCATGATTCCAAACCTGCCAGTTTAAAACTTCATTTGATTTCTCTCTAATTAAAATAATCTCTAAATGCCTATCATCTCTCATCATATTTAGTAACAGGTAGGTGTCTAAATCAGGCCAAATGCTGACATGTTTGAAGATGAGGAATCTGGGTCTTCCATCACTGAAATTGATACCACTGTAGAAAAGCTAAGGAAATTTGCTTTGCCACTGGAGAGTAAAATGTAGCCTGTTGATCTTTAGTGAAGAGGAATTTTAATTTTATAGCTTTTATTGGTTTTATAAAAACTTGAAACTCAACAAAAAATTGAAGATCTACTCCAAAACTAAAACACTGGCATCTCCTGCTGGATGCACATCAGTTATTGCACTCCAGTAAGAATGGCCAATCAGAGACAAAATTGGAAAGAACTGCAAGAAATTTGAAAATCTGAAAAACTTTCATTAATTTAACTCTAATTCCAGTCTTGCACTGGCTTGTGACTTATATTGTACAGAATGAATTTAAGTGCTGTTAAATTAGAATATACGTCACTACAGATTAAAAATAAAAGGTTCATATATATACATATATATATTCCTAGTATATTCATAATTATATTCTCAGAGTATGTGTATTGTCAACACCAGTACTAGTTACATTTTTATCCTCTGGTCTCTCTCAAATAAAATAGATATCTTGTCTTACACTGAAAACATATTTTAATTAAGAGTTCTGTTTTTTTCAAATTTCTGATGGACATTGCAGTGAAACTTTTACATGGCAGTTGCTCACAGCCTGGGCACATCAGACCTGCTCAGACAAGCAATAACACCTGCAAGACACAATTTCATTGTTACCTCTATCAAACTTTCTGGCTTTCACACTTTTGAGATCTGATTTATACAGGGCAAATGTAATATTAAAAAAGAAATAAACCAACACTCAAACTCAGTAATCCTCTGCACTTCTTTATAAGAGCTCAGAGTTCGTTATTGAAGTTAATGAATTATCGCTCACAGCATCATTATGGAAAATATTATTCATTGTATCTTACACCTGAGGAAACTAGTGTGAAGTGAATTTAAGACAGATCTGTAGAAGGATGATGGCTGAAATCTCCCGACTTTTAGCATTATCTTTCTTTCAGTCTCAAATGTGTTTTTAGGTACTGTACCCACTAACACGAGAATAGAAAGCAGCTTTATTTTGTCAGCACTTTCCACCACATCATGAGGAAGCAAAGGGACCCAGCCAACATACAGCGTAGATGTATTGACATTTAAAAATCTTATTTGCGCTACTATTCTCCATCAGTGGAACAGAGGTTGATTTGGCACTGCCAGCACCAGCAGCTCCTTCAAAGCTCTGCAGGCTTTGAAGTTCAGCTGTGCCAAATATGACTGAATTTAGGAGATTTGACTCTTTATGGATGGCAGTACAGGAGAAGCATTTTCTAACGGTGTGGGCCCTCAGCAGCGTAACCAGTGCATCATCAAATGGGAACAGGTTCAGGGGTCTCCAATTGCTCTGGCTTTCCCCTCAGCCAGACTTCTAAGTTTGGGTCAAAAGAAGCATCTGCATCATTTTTGAAAACTCTTTAGTGTACTTTAAATTTGATTGGATCTTGTCTGATTGCAGTCACCTCTCTGCAGTTCCCCAATCATTCACAAAGCCAATTAGCTGTGGCCTTCTGTCCTTCTTCCCAGCTGTGGGCCAAGGGAGGGAGCTGAAGTCCATTTTGAGCTCCAAGATGCCACCTGAGTCCTGCAGCCAGCTTACAGACATGTTCCAAGGGCAAGCATGCCACAAAGCCCTTCCATTCACTTCACAGTTCCTTTTTTCCTCGAAAACAACTGATCTGTGATCAGAAAAACCATTTACTCAAAAATAAAGAGTAAAATGTTTTCCCTCTTCGATAATGTTCCCGGTTCTTTCAGTAGGTATTATGTTCTGTAATGTGCTGTGTGTGCACCCATTTTGTCATCGCTTTGGGTCATCCTTGCTCACAATTGGTTATTTACTCAGGGACTTTTGAAATTATTGAGTTGACACATCTGTCAGACAGCAAAAGCAGAAATGCTAAAAGGTCACTTGGAGAGAAACCAGCTGCTTCAGACGAACCTTTCTGCCTTCAAATAGCACAATCATTATAGTCTAACAGATGGGGCCTCTGCTTTCATTTCTGTTTTCCTCCTTCACTTCAGGTATTTAGATATACTACCTCATTGCCAGGTCAACACAGGCCTTCTTGTCATTACCTACACAATAGGCAGCTCTCCGCTTAAGAGAAAACAGCTCCATTTTCTCTAAATGGGGGAACCAGTTTCCTCACAGATAGAAGTTACAGAACGTTTGCAACAAACTTTCCTATTAACAGATTAATTTGGACACCAGCCATTACACTATGAAGCATGAATATAGTACTGATCTAACACTGTGGAGAGCCTGGGGGTTTTTGGCAAAGATGGTGATAAGTAGAACTGAGTGAATAATTCTTAACAAATAATTTACTCAGCAAATTTGGACTCTCTCCCTGTTTGGTGAACGTTAACCAGGTAATTGTGATTTCCTCTGATTTATTCAATATCCATACTTTTGAGAAAGCATCCATCCAGATGATTTGTATTGCAGCTGGCGGGTGATCATGATCCTGAAAAATGTCGTTTGGCTGCTGTGACTCATAAATCATGTGATATTGTTTCTGTGCTGTGATTGGGCACAGCAGAGGGATTGCTTCTGACATAATCTCTCCTGTGTTAAACATCTTGTTTAAGTTTTCTCTCTGGGAAAAAGCTGTCAAAAGCTTGATTGCCTATCTATATGTGGTAAAGAAACAATGGGAAGGTGCAGAGGTGTTCAGATGAATGGAAAAGAAAGGAACTACAAGTCTTTTTAATAAAAGATCTGTTCAGAAACATCACATGAATTTACACAAATGCTTGAAAAATAAAATAATAAAAAAAAGGCAGTCATTGTTTCAAAGAACCCAATTTGATTTCAAATCAATGTCCAAGATGAAAGTTATGTATTTTTACAGAGAATACACATTTGAACTGTGTGAAAATCTTTGATTCTCAATAGCGGAACATTTCATTTAATAAAATTCATGCATTGTGGGCAAAAACAGAAAATGGAAAGTTGTGCTTTTGGAAAGTCATTGTTTCATAAATGAAGCAGTTTCGGAAGTAATGCTTTCAAGGTAAGTATGTACCTCTTACGGAATCCATCTCAGAGAGTTTTTAACTCCAAGTGACACTAGAACACTTAAATCTCCAAACGACAAAATTCAACCTGTTTCAAATTTGTTATTCTTTGGAAATAGGGAAGAAGGTGAAGGAAGCTTTTTACTCTGCCGTACTGATCAGCTGGTGTAAAGAAAGAATGAACAATTCAGAAAGTATCTTTTCGTTTTGATTGTGGTTGATTGTAGTGCCCTGGCTCAGTTCAGTTATTTTCAGGTAACTGTAGTTGGATAGAAACCCTCAAGCTGTGGCTAATAAATGTGAAGAATACTGCAAACTGTATGAAAATGAATTACAGTAAGGCAACATTTTAATCACAAAGATTGTGATGCAACGGGTCATAAAATTTTGCATAACATCATATCTTAAAAGCAGTCTTTAGAGACAGTTTGGTAAGAAAAAAAGACCACAACTGCACTCCAAGTCAAGGTGTTTTGGAAATACCTTGCATCTGAGCTTGCAAAAAAGCAGTTCAGAATGAAGCATTGGAAAGAGAAGACAGCGCTTCCTAGAACACTTGTGTAATACTAAACACAGCAAGAAAAGTCATAATATATGAAGACCTGAAAAAATCGATGACCTAGTCAGCAAAAATACCTAAGAAACTGCTGTGCATCCTGTTCGAGCTAACTTCAACTGGGAGAATCTCTGGCAAAAGCAAAAGATGCAGAAAGCAGAGATACATTCTCATCCTTTTTCAAGAGCTTGCAAAGGCTGATCCCACAGCACAAGTTACAATGCAATAAAGCAATTTACCCAGCTCAGATGGACTTCCAAGAATGGACAGTGCATAATAGTAATAACACATGTTGAGAAAAGTCCACACAAGTACCATAAAGGCAAATTGAGACCTGCTCTACTTGGCAGGTAACAAGAAGTTGCAGATCCCTTAGAAAAATAAATTGCAATGGAATTTATAGCATTCCTTTAATGTGAAAAGGATTTACTATTGTCACTTAATAGCATCGTGGCTAATACATAATAAATGTTGACACTCCCTGTGGTCAAAGAGAGAGGTTTCATGGGAATTCAGTGTTTGGTGAAACTTGACCAGTTGTCACTTACCATAATACCTTTGCCAAAATGAACAATAAACATAATACTGGAAAACATTGTTATTATTGCTATTATTATTAATATTTATTATGATGATGGTGACAATGATGATGATGAAGTATTATTTCATTGAGGTTTCATGACCAGAAAATAAAATGCAGACGGATGCACGTGGAGACGTGGAGTGAAAGGATGCCCTCAGGACTGCAATAGAAATAGGTCCAGAACAGGGTACCCTGTAGGCGGAGAGGCTTGGGTATATAATGCACACAACCTATGAGATTAGCAAAATGTCCGCTTTATTAAAAGAGTTGTGCCTTTTCATAGTGTCTTCATACAGTGTCTTGTGACCAGATGCACACAATTGGTTACAGGGTTCTGTCCAGATGTAAACATACATTACACATACACTTCTAATTGGC
>JAWMRA010000078.1:127111975-127169647 GCA_035584735.1 Pseudotriccus pelzelni | reverse complement strand
ACTTCTAATTGGCTTATAACAGGTATGTGACCAGAATGAGGTAATTATTTACCTTATCAAACCCTGCCTTCTTCTTGGCACAAAGTTCTCGTTGTTCTAACTGTGAAACTTTCAGCCATCTTGGCACGTACACTTTACAATATCTATAAAGTTATATTAAAGCAGAGTTTATAAAAACTACAGAACGCAATATAAATTGCTCATATATCCATCATGTCCTGCAACAGTACCCTAAGGTTGTTCAGATCCATGTGAAGTCTTGACAGACACTAAGTGTTTACTGAAGAAAGCAAAAGCCACTAGTACAGGGAGGTCAAGATCCATGCTCCGGACTCACGTTTCACAAATTGAGAACCTATAGGTCTAGAAGTGCCAGAATATCACTCCCTAAAATAGCACCGAAAAATATATTTGCATGAATACACAAAAGCTGTTCAGGGACTGAAAGATCCAAGGTAGAGCCAGTACTTGTCCCAAATGATTAGTGACACCGAGGAAGTTGTCAAAGCTTGGAACTTTTGCCAAAAACACAAGCCAAGTCAAGCAAGAGAGTCCATGTTGGCACAGGAAAAATTGTTCTCCTGGAGCAAAGTATGCACAGAATTGTTTAGAATGACTGGAAAAACATTATGTACTTGTCCTAGACTATTATTCTCATGTCAGTAAAATAGCTTTACTAGAAGATACTAGAGCTAAACTGTGATTATGCTTGTCAAAAGTGTTTACACTAGACAAGGAATACCTGGCATAGCGGTGCTTGGCAATGAAGTACAGCTTAGTAGGCACAAGTGTTGGCTGCTAGTGGTAAATTTGGGGTTTAGGTCTGTAATCCCTTGTCTTTTATTTACCTCAGTCCAACCTGCAGGTTGAAAACAGTGTCAGTGTAATACATCTGCTCTTAAAAAGAGATTGTGAAGTCAGATTATGATCCATGATGAGGATAAACTGGTAAATTTCTACACGAAAATGATGCTGTGTGTAGCTCTGCGCAGAATCAAGGGCTGAAAATGGCAGTGGTATTCTGGGAATCATCAGTCTGATGACACTGTCATTGCACTGAAGGGAGATACACAGTCCCACCACTTTGCAGCTTACAGGGTACGGGACAGTGATGTAACTACTTTTTTTTTCAGAGAAGGTTTTATGTGAGTAATATTAAATATTAAATAATAAACCAGAAAAGCACAAGGATATTGTGTTTTCAAAAAAGAGCAGATTACATGGAGCTACTGCTGTTAGGGAGGTGATGGAGTGCTGTGTGGCAGTGAGGGGGTTGCACCCCTGAACCTTCTTTTCTGCGCAGCAACTCTGTTGAAGGATGTCCTCTTGCACCAGAACAGAAAAAAGCACCCAAAATAACAAGTTGTTGATGAGCCCTGTGTGTGTATCTTTAAGGCTCAGGGTAGTGCTGAGGCCTCCAGAGCCTTTTGTGTTCAAGTTATTGGCTTTTATCAAGTCTATGCAAGTCACTGAAAGTCATTACCAGCCTAAGGTTGTTCTGTGTCCAATGTGAAGTGAATTGGTTGTGCTTGACAGCTGGGGTAGAGCTTAGATGCTTAGATGCAGAACATATTGCCATCAGGTTTCTTTCACAGTACACAGCAGAGATTCTCCTTTTTTTTTCCAATTCCACTCTTACCATCAAATATTCTGTAAGAGTTGCTGGGAGCTGGATTGGAAATGATTTCCTGTACAGCCCAGCAGTCCTTGGTCGGGGTAAGTCTGTGAGATCTGATAAAAGCAGGTTGGGATGCTTTGAGGAATGGTGGCAACCTGAAATCACTAAAAAAACCTGAGGTTAAGGAATTTACACTAATAGGAGCAGAGTGTGGTCAGAGTTAACATTATTTCATGTCAGCTCCAGCTGGTCTTTTAAAAAAAATATCTAAAATAAAAGACGTTTAAAATTTGTACATCCCTACTTGAATCCTAGGTGTTTCATGATGTGAAGAGGTAACATTATTATCATCCATCATTAAATCCACTGAGTGTCAAACTTATCACCTTGACACTTTAATGATCCTTAAGATGTCCTTGTAAAAGCTGGGTGCCATGGCAACCACTCAAACACAGGGCCTTGGCACTGTGGAACTTCTCTTAATAAATCAGGCATAATTGGCATCTATGTATTATAATAAATTAAAAGTTATTCAACTGGAATGATTTTATATTGTACAATATTAAGTCATTAAGTTTGCTGTTCTGATGTCTCCTTTGTGATATAATTCCTGTGTGTGCTTTTTAACACTGAAGATTTTATCTTCTACCCTTGCAAGATACAACTGAGGGGTTCAAAGGTGCAACAGATCAGTGTATACTCTGTCACCCCCAACAACGTGAGTTTGATTTCTGGTTTAACCAGAACCCCACTGAAGCTATTTGTTTCCAAAGACTGAAGTAATTAGATTAAACAGATGAAAATTGTTCATACATATACTCAAGGGACTGCATGATCCTTCTGAGGGGATTTGTCCTTCTTTCTCTTGTCCTGTGCTTTGTCCTCCTGCTCAGCCTGCAGACCTGCACAGCGGCTGGGGTGGATTGGCATGGCAAGGAGTGTGGTGGGGGCACTTCACCATGTAGCCCCCAGAAAGTGCCCGGGGAGGACGAGAGGGGATGTGCCATCCCATAATGCTGATGTGCAACACCAGATGCAGACGACAGGCTTTGAAGTCACTGCCTTTGTGTTGCAAAGGTCACCGTGCTATCTGAGTAGCGTTTTCTGGAAAAAAACTGCTTGAATGAAATATCAAACATTGAGTGCAAATCTTGAAAGAGTATTAAATATGTTCCCATGGCAGAATGAATAGGGCTAATTTTAAAACGTCTTCTCTTTCTTTCTTTCAATTTATTTAATTAATTTTCTGAGTGGGTCGTTCATGTCACAGAGTTATAAAATATTTGAAAAATTAATTATTTTGTCCATAGGATGCTCACAATGGGTGCCATGTGAAATTTTTTTATTATTTTTTTCCCCTGCAGATTTGGGTTTTTAAATGTCTGGATTTTAAAGCATAAATCTATTCCATTAATGAGTCTGTGAAACAGGAAAAAAGATGACTTTTCCTTGTACTGTATCACAGTGGCAGACTACAGACAAAGACCAGGAAAATGAATTCACCATGATAATACCAGATGTATTGGTGGGAATGGGAATGGCGAAATTTGCCAGGTTCTCTGTTAAGTCACTGTGAGTTCTAATTGGACTGAGGTCTGCCTGAAAGCCCACTTGTTACCTTGCATGACCAGATTTTGTGACTCTCGGTACTGATTTTTTTGATTTGTTTGCCATATTCAGTTTTCACTTGATGCCACGGTGATGGCTTTCTAATCTTTCTCTGATTTGCTACTGAAAATCAATAAAGTCAAAATAAACGGTCCTTTAGACAGGTTTGTTTCTCTGTTTATTACCATGGAATCATGTGTGAATGCTCTTTTTTCATGGAAAAATGTCTCTCTGTATATTTTAGCAGTGTGGTACAGCAGACAATAACATTTCTGGATAGGTCTGCATTGCACATAACTAAGAAGTTCTCAAAACAGAACAGTGTTTGTGTATATACTTAACTTGAAGCCTATTTCAATATTTCACTGATAGAAAAAACCCGCAAAAACTTATGCAGGTGTTTATCTGGACTGCTGAGCAATTTAAGATTGGTCATCTAGACAGTAAAGTCAAAACATAAGTATCTATCTATGTGCCACTGTGGTTTTAACTATTGTCCTGATTGCCCTTCATGCCCTGTTTTTTCTCAGGCTTTCCAGTTGTGTTTTCTATTCAGGTATCACCTCTCAAGGACAAAGACAGTGTCTGAGTTTTTGGAGACAAACATCTTTAGCACACTTGAAAATGCTCCAAAAAAATGTGGATTATTATAGAGATGTTAATAATCCACTTATTTCACCACTACTGTGCAATAGTATCAGACAGTGCGATATTTGAGAGCAAGAAAATAAAAATATATCCCTGATCACAATAACATTATCAATGCACGTTTTTAAGTGAAAAGCTTATTTTTTTAAATATGTTATCAACATTTTATTTTTAAAATATTCAAATTGATATAGGATCAAAATCTAAAGAAAGCTGAATTTACCTACAGAAATGTATGTGTTTTAAACTGACACCCAAGTTTAGATTTCTTTAATTTCTTCAAAACCTGAATTATTGTCCCAAATTCAGAAGGTCACAGAATTGCAAAAATTATTTTCATTTCCTTAGTCTTATATAAACTTTTAATAAAAGTATTTTGCATGCCGATACACAAAGACTAATGCTTGCCTCCAGAAAGTGTTAAGATCCCAAAGAAAAGTGTAATGTTGCTACAGTACATTTTGCCACACCAGTGCCTAGCGTGATAGATGCTGGTATCTAAAAAATAAACTTCTGAGAGGTGTTGCTTGCAAATCTTTTCAGGATGATTTTAGGACATTCTTCAGCATGCTGTTATAACTCACTGCTTTCACAATTCCTGTCACTACTGATGAACTTTGCTTGTGGAGCACTTTGGAGCTGTTGTGCACTACACAAAAGAAGGACATTGTAAGATGGTGGAGGAGGAAGACCAAAGTAGACCAGAGATCTGTACAAGATAGAGACCTTTGCAGTTTAGGTGGTGGCTTTGGACTGGAATAAGGGCATTTTGACTGTAGAGTTATTGTCATTGGGTCCCTTGTTTCTGCAAAGAGAATTATTTGTTTGGGTATATTAATGTATTTGTTATCCCATCTGAGGTATCTTAGTTGAGCTCAAACTGTTTCTGCTCTCCTGATCTGTTAGGCAACATTAGCAAGAGTTTCCAAATGGCACCTTTTCAATTTTCTTTTTTTTCCAAAGAGGAATTGCTGCTTTAACTGTGCCAGGAATTCTTATGTTCAGCAATTTCCCCTGATCTCCACAGTAAAATGTTCACTTTGATCTGATGTATCTAATGGATGATTATTAGGTTGCTATGTGAGATAATTTATAAAAAGCTAGTACTTTCCCATCATATCCACCACTTAGGAACCTTAGCCAAGCACTTCATTATCCAGTAGATGCTCTCCTCCAGGCTTGCTCCTTGTGACTGTTTTGAGGGTACCATTTTGGTTCTTTAGAAATTAGGCTTTTATTAAAATGCAATAAAGGTAAGCGAAAGCCTTAAAATATGAAATAGGTACACCATGATGAAGCTGATACCAGTAATGTCAGTGCTGAAGGATATAACCTGCTTGCTCATCAATTCAGACACTAATGATTTAAGTGCCTATTTTATTAGAAACTAAATCAGTATATAAAAATGGAATAAAGGAGTGAGAACGTAGCGTGTGATGTTTATGAGCATGATTCCCTTTGCAACCAGATTTTTTCTTTCTTTTTTTCTTTTTTTTCTTTTTTTTAACTAGAGACAGAAAAACTATTGTCTGACCAAGGCTGCTCTGGCAGCCTCTGTGTTTGACTGTGCTTTAATTCAGTATGCAGCACCAGGTGTCCAATACTCAATTCTTAAAGCTTATATATTGTGTTTCATCTGCTGTCAACCTCAGAGTTAAAAAGTGATGGTCCTCAGTTCAAGCTTTATATCTTTGCAGGAGAGCAGAAGTGTGAACTGCAAGTGCAGCTGGTACAGACCCATATGACATAGCTTTGATCTGGCTAGTTTCCAGTTCCAGCTTCCAGCACCTGTTGTAGCCTCCCAGCATGAGGAAAGGCTCGTGCAGCCCTGTGGAAGGGAGTTGTTCTGGGCCTGAGCTCATGTCAGTCTCTTCCTCCCAAGCTGAGGTGTTGTTACATCAGTAGAATATACCTGTTTTCCCCCAAAGCTGTGCAGTCTGAGTGGCGTCTTATCTAGGGGCTCAGGCCATTCTGAGGCAGCAGAAAATGGTTGTCAGGTAGCACTGTGAAGAGGCAGTGTTACTTTTTAAATTGTTTGCTTGTTTTCTCCTTCCATTATGAGCAGAAGAACAATTTGTAAGTTGTTCTTACAAGAAGGACATCTCGTAAGTTGTCTCTTGTACTGTGTGGGTAACAGCAAAAGTGCAACAAGGGTGGCTATGAATAATTGTACAGCTAATCGTGTTGTGATGCACGTGGACTGTGTCTTTGATATTTGTGCTTTCTGTGTTGTGGGCTTTTAACTGAAGAGAATTTCCTCTCCCCAAGACAGAAGAGTGACTGCTTTGTCTTCCAGATGCCAAGGACTCACCTTGCAACTCCTGAGAGTAATGTTGTCCTTATGCTTTCTTTCATTTTTTCCAGAATCTAAAGTCTAAAATAATTTTAAGGAAAGAAATGATAGTATGATTTTGTGCATGGGAGTACCAAACACATAATTAGCTGTGGAATGTTAGAATTTTTTGATGCTGGTCTGTCCATAAAAATCTGTCCAGAACCTTGACTTTTGGGAAGAGCAGCAAAAGAAAAGTCAGATACTTTCAGTTAAAAATACTTCTAAATCAAGTTTTTATGGTTTCTCTTGTAAGTATATTTGCTCATCACCACTTATCTGGATTTGTTGAGTTTACTGAAAATTAGTGACTGTTCAGTAATGGTGAAAAGGTGTCTTTCTGCTTTTAGAATTAGGTCAGTAGCAGATATTTAGAATACACACATCCCCTCATTGTGCTGCAATGCTGTTGTCATTCTAATCATAAAAGAATTATGTATCTCTGCATATGAAAAACGTATTCTAGAACTACTCTGAATTAGTTTTTAATGTACTGTGACCTTGAATTGCCCCAGGATATTAATGCTAAATGATTACTTCTGAATGCTTTTCGAATAGCTGCACAGAGCAATTAAATGCACCATGCATCACGCATGACATAGTTAAACGCCTGTTCTGGTCAAGGAGCCTAAACAGTTTTTTCAAATGGTGGTAATTCCATGTTACTAAAGATTAAAAAAAAAAAAGAAGAAGTAAATTTTTAGTATTAAGATAAGCATAACATGGAAGAGATTATAACCTTTGCCTGGCTGGAACAAAAAAAAAAAATTATTTACAGTGATCTACAAGGAAGATCACTACATCACACTACATTTTCTCTCTAGACAAAGGGACAAATAAATCCTTCACTTTTTGACAAGTTGCCAATTTTTTTCCTCTAAAATAAAAGAATAATGAATATGGCTCATAAAATGGGTATAAAATGTGGACACTGCTATTATGTAGGGTATATTGCACAGCAGTTGACATTAGAATGTGGAATGACATAAATCTGATCTTTGCAAAACCTTGCTATAAAATTAGTGAAGTTCAGAAGGGAGTGCAGGGACAAGATTGCTCTGGTAACCGAAAGAAAAAGAACCTTTTGCCTGGGTCACTGATTCAAGTCTGACTTGCTTTGGTTTCCTTAAAAGACTGTGATTGCTCGAAATATGGGCTATTTCAATTCAGTGGCAATTTTGGTTCAGGTTGTAGCAGACATATCACCCCTCTCGGTGTTCAGTGGGTATAGATGTTGGGCATGATTATTTCAGTGTGTCCTAAATAAAAATCAGCACAATTGCTTATATGACACATCAGACACTAGTGACAAGTGCCTGATACAGTCAACTTGCAGACTGCCCCTCAGCCCATGCTGCAGACCATTTCTTCACCTCCAGCCTTGCTGCTGGCAGCGATTCCCACCCTAAGCTGAAGCTGCAGCATCCCTGTCCCTGTTTCCCTTCCCAGCTTCCACCCCGGGCTCTGCTGAGGTTGAGACATCATTATGTGTCAGGCAAACTGTCTAAACCACAGAAATGTTAATGGCAAATACATATTGACCTTGAAAGTAACACCCGAGTAATTCCAAGGAACTGAGCAAGGTCCTGGCAAATAATAATAAAAAAAGATCATAAAGCTTATATAGGGCATGCTTCAGATAAAATTTCCAGCTTTTGCTGGTGTTCTTAGGTTTTGGAGCGGGACGGATTGTGTGTGGTGATGTCCATAGGATAAAAAGGGTTAAAGAATTAGGGCTGTGAAGATCTGGTAAAGAGGGTTTTGGAACCTGGCTTTGTTAGCTGTGTGCTACAGAACCCCAGGGCATTGCTGGGGAAGGCATGCGGTGGGCAGGCAGAAAAGAGGACTGTTAGAGGCAGCAGTTCATTACAGCAGTCCTGCAGCACAAGAGAAACCCAGAAAGGGTATGCTAAATAAAGAATCCCTTTCTCTCCACATGTGCTTTAACTTCCACACATGGAGAAGAAACAATCTAACAACTTCCAGAAGCATACACTGGGGGAGGGTAGGGAGTGAGAGCTACCCTTCTTAGGGGAATCAGTCATTCAGCTCTAAGATAGTTTTTATTGCACGTTTTCAGTGTGAGGAAGCACACTGTTGTATGACTATATTAGACTGAGAAGACAAGCTGTATGTGCTTTACAAAAAGAGAAAGAAGATTTTATGATAAAACAAATTTGGCGCTCCAGCTACTAAAATCAGCTTCTATACAATGAAATCTGCGTTATGGCTGCCCCATGTCAGCCAGGGAGGATGTAGGCACTAACATAATTGAAAAGTTCGAGGACGAGTTGGACTAGCCCAGGGGAAGCAGAACATGCATGACTGGCACTTGCATGGCAGGTAATCCAAGCTGACATTGACCTTGACAACATTACATGACAATATTTTTACTAGAGGAAACTGACCTTGAATTTCCCAGCAGTGTTAGGTTCCAGCAGGCATGAGGATAGCACAGTCCTGTTCTTTTTATTTTAGGGTTTGGAAATGTTTCATGTGGTCAAACATTTCCAAACTCTCCTTGTTCTGTCCCTGGTCTTTGTTTAGTCCCTGGCCTCAGAGATTCTATCACAATCTCAGGTGACTAATCACCTCATGGCCTTCATGGTGTCATTTGGATTGAGACCTCTCTTTGCAGGTATATGTGTAAAAGAAGGTGTCCTGGGAAATTTCTTGCTCACTGGCCTGTGGAAGGGTCAGTGACCATCATAAGGTATATATGCAAAATACTTCTGAGAAAATTTTCCAAAGTCAAGGAGAAGGAGGCAGGACTGATGCCCTTCATCTGTCGCTGCTTCACTAGAATGGGATAATCTTTGATGTTCCACTGGCGCAGTCCGTACGCCCCGTCTACCAACTCCAGAACCCATCTTCTTTGCAGGGACTCCTGCAGGACTGGTTTTACCCTCAACTTCACTTGCTGTGACTAAGATTTACTAAAACTGGGCCATATTTTATGGCTTTGTCTTAGCTTTTCCACACCCTGACTTGATGTTAACCTTTTGATCTGTTCATCAGAAAAAAACAAAACAAAACAACCAAAACCCAGCATGAAACATTTTTTAACATTACTTAATTGAGAAAGATATCAATGATGAAGATATAATTTCATTGTTGGTTGCTTCTTTGGAAAGTGTAAAGCTTCATGAAATGTGATTCCATATATCAGGCATGGGGAAAAGAGTAAACAAAAGGTAGAGAGTACTAGAAGCTGGTTTTATGGAACAGAGTCAAATTTCAGATCACCTTTGTTAGGCTTAAATGAGAGTAATAGGGGCCAGGTCTTTGTTACCTGAGTAATCTTAGAACTGCCTGGTGTGATGATGTCCAGGCACTCTGGAAAGGGATGGTACTCTTTGCACCTCTTTTAAAAAATGAGTAAATTAATCAGTCTTATCCTTTCACATTGGTATTCACTGTATGCAACCTTCTTCAAGGGCTGTGCAGTCTAAAGGATGGAGACTACAACTAGAATCTTCAGGGGAGACTGGGAATCTGTTTCCTGTTGTTATTCTGACAGAAGTGACAAAATCAGTCTTCTCATCTTTCTTCATTAATTTCTCTCTCTGTCCCATAACTGTGTGTAGAATAATTAGTTAATGGGACTAACTCTGTTTTCATTTACAGTAATGTCATTACGTGTGATACCTGCTGAGATCAATGAAATCAAATAAACCTGAAGAACTTGCTGAGGTCAGGATCACAGACAGTATTTGAAAACCAGTCTTTCACCCAGGATCTAGACTCTTATGGTTTTTTGTATTTCCTATGCATTCCCAGTGACTTCTTTTTTTCCCCCTTTCCTCTGCATATATGCAGCACTGCTTTTTGTCTTTGCTCAGTGATATCATTACATTTCATTATCCCAAAAATACAGCCATTTTAAAAAATGGGCAGGCAGTTATGATGCTTAACTGTACTACAACACTAACATTTCCCAGAACAAAATGAAGTTATTCCTTCTGCTGTCCTGCAACTATGGAGCAATTTTGAAATGCAGGAAGAGGTCACAGTTCTGCAGCTGTGGGTTGACGTTTTCTGGAATGAGAAAAGGACCAATGGTTTGACCTGTCAGAACTTTATTGAAGTATTTTTCACAATTATTTCAAACTTAATTTTAGTATATTTTCTGGTCTTTGATTGGTCACTTCAATGTAAGCTTCAAAATCAAGACTACCTTTCCTGCATTTTAAAGTCAACACAATTGAAATTAATCCCTCATTTACTCATTTTTTCTTGGACACGTATTTTTCTAAAACTATTTTTAGTCTGAAGTGTATTTTTAGTGTTCATATTGGCTTCACTTCTTCATATCATTTTTATCTCCTAAACTACTACAAGTTTATTATTGTCATTACAGTAATGTGGTGACCAGAACTGAACACAAAACTCTTAACTCCCTGCCAGAGCCTTATATAATAGGAGAACAATGGATAAATGTTGTTAATTTTAAATGCAAAATTATAAATCAATTACAGTGATGGCAAAAGCCCTTCGTGACATGCCACAATTTACTTTCAAAGACATTTAAACCTATTTCATATGCTGAACAATCTGTAATAAATTATGATTTTTTTTTTCTTCTGAAATGAAGCTATAATTATGACAGTTGAATTCTTGTTCTGAGAAATAAGGTGGCATTTAATTCCTTGAGAACAAATGACACTCACAAAAGAACAGTTAATTATTCTCAGCTGCAAAAAAAAGAGGGGGGGTAGGGAGAGGGAAGAAAAAAAGTATGAAAGAGAATGTGGTAGCACTTTATGTGAAGTGTCTATTAATGAATCCTTAACGAAAGCTGTACTGCAGTTGAACTTTGCTTGGTGTCCATATGATTGAGTAACAATCTTTAGGTCCAACCCTTCCCATAAAATCAAAACCACATTCAGAGTAGGAGTACAACGAAGGGATCTATCTTCAGGAAATGTTACATCTCTCTCAGCAAACCTTCAATACGCAAAGAACAAAATGAAGAAAAAATCTGAAGCCAATCATATGGGCAAAACTAACCCTTAAGTAATTTCTGCAGTTCCAAGCTCTGTTGCAAATGTACCATGGTACAATTAGTCCCAATACTTCTTAATTTCCTTGCTTAGTATTTGAATAAGGTGAATCATTTTTACTTCTGCCAGTATTCAGAGGGCAGTAAAGGGGGATGCTAACCAGTCAGCTCCCTCACTCTACAAATATGTGACCATGTGCTTCACTCTTCTTGCATGCTCAGCTCCCACCATGATTGGTGGGACCACACATGAGTCATAGGATAAGGGACTTGCTGGATCCAGAGTTTCTTCCCTGAAAGTACTAATCATCCCGATTTCCTGCTGTATCTTTGCAGTAACCAGCTCACAGCTGAGCGTATCATGATAGGTTAGACAGCACCTCACATTTTCAGATCTCGCTTCTTGGTGAAGAGTTGCCAGTCTTGTTAATCTACCTCCCTTCCTCAGGGAAGAGAGATGTTTCACAAGGGCTGTACTAAGTGGAATACCCTCCTCCTTCTTGGTTCAGCTATTTGTCAATTGGCTGATGTGGGGGCTCTCTAAAATATAGTGGGAACAACACAGCTGCATGTAAAACAAGGCCTAATGCACTGAGTTATGTTAATGTTAAACCAAATATGATTGGATTAATTCTGTTTCATTTTATCTTCCATGCATGTGTGGTGCTGGCAGAATTTCAGCGATTCAGGAAAAATTGATTAAGAACTATGTGGAAATAATATCAGCAAAAAGACTTTTGTATTGGGTCTTTCTGCTGTCTGTTAAGGGGTGTACAGTCTAAAATTTGGAGGATATAATGTATTTCTTAATATCTGCACTTTTCATATTGCTCATAAAATGTATGAAAATTAATTGATCATGCAGTATGAGAGGTACTGGATATTGCTACTGCCAATTATTCCTCTGGGAAAAAGCAGACTTTCCCTAAGACTTTCACCACAATAAAGCACATGAGAAATCCCGGTTGATTTCTGATGTGGAAAAAGGAGGTACTATTAATAATGTAAAAGTACACACTTTAAAATAATATGCACATATTTTTCATTTTGTCATCTCTATATTCAGATCTGGTTAAATCTGCTGGTGGAATGACATAGTAAAACAGTGTTAGACCCATGTGGAAACTTACGTGATTGGATATTTTATTTTATTTGTCTGCTCAGTTCTGATAGCAAACAGAAGATTTATTAATGCAATGTAAAATATTCACTGGCAGGTAAAAGTAATTCGGCTAATGAACATGATTAGAACAGCAGCTGGAATACAGAAAATGCAGCGTTTGCAAGATCCGTGGAATTAATAGACCTTAAAATACTCAGGAAATCAATTAAAATACGTCTTCAAGATTACAAAAATGAATGTGCATGTGTTTAACTTGAAAATGAACAATAAAAGAATAAACCCCACACTTCCTCATCAAGAACATTTCAAAGTGCCTTTTCCTGACCACTGCAAAGCTTGCCAAAAGGTTTGGGAACAGATATTTTTCCATGGCTTTTAATTGGGAAGGTACAATGCCAGTGAGAGCCTGAGGTAGTTGGAAGCTTGCACTTCTCCCTTGTCCTCCCTCGGGGCATTCTCACACTGACTACCTATTTCTGTACTTATAAGGTTATTTATATCCCTGCATGTGGGATAAATGCTCATTAAAATTGCTTTGCTGCAAGTGCAGCTGGACTTGGTGGTGAGGGTTGGATAATCCCAGGCAAAGGAGGCTGGGTGCTGAGGGTGATGGCATGGCCTCAGAGTGATGTCCCCACTGTCCTTGGCCCCATCCCATCTTCCCCAAGCAAAGACAGCAGAGCAGATCAGTGATGAGCAGGGCAGATCAGTGACAGGACCAAATTTGTGGAGACCTGTGTCCCCGTTTGCCTGTTGCTGATACCATTGCCCTGGCACTGAGCAGTTGGGGACCAGGCTGTCTGTGGATAGGGAACATCAGCCCTCCTGACTGCACCAACAGAAGCACAAGCCTTGGCTCCAGAGGCTGGTCTGGAGAAAGTGAGAGCTGGAAGAACCATCAGATTAAATAGGTGCTTTGTACAGCAAATTTCCATGTCAGGTTTGAATCATGGGAACTGGCTCTCTGGAGAGGGAACTCCAGGGCACCTGGAAGACATGGCAGGTTCTCACTTCCCTGGTCATGCAGCCAGAGCCACCATTTCAGGCACAGACTGGGACCAGCTGAGCCAGCCCCCACTTTATCATCCAGCCAAATGAGGTTGTGCTTTGATAGGACCACTTGGTTTCCCTCTGCGTCCCTGACACTGGCTACCTCACAAGTATAGAAAACATTTTCCCAGACAATCAAATGTGGTGGGTTTTTTTAACTGAATGTAGTAGCAAATATTTTTTTTACTCTGTGGATTTTTAGTGCCACTTTCTCTTCTTGAACTGTATGTTACTGTAGAGCTCTGTGCCTGTGAAACAGGAAATTGTTCCGTGCTGTTCTTTCTTGCTTAGTCAGTATAGAAAAGTTATGGATGTGATTGTGCTTTTGTTTACAACTTTAAGCCTTTTAACCTTTCTTGGCTCCTGCAAGAGTGAACTTAGTGCTCTGAAAAAGTGAGAATGCAAGGTGATATCCCTTACATATTGACATCTCTGGTCCAACACAAACACCAACATGAATCCCTGTGTCAACCTATTTGTTTGTTTATCCAAAGACAGCATCTCTCAGGAAAAAACAATGAAAGAATAATAGGCATTCCCTTTTTAATGAGCTGTGGACCTCGAAACATAATCACCTTCCCTTGAGACATGTTGCAGATTTGGCTGTTTGATTTTTAGCACATTTATCAATCAAAAAATTGGGTTAGAGCCTGAAAGAGATGCCTGCTTTTATAATGCATGCATTACTACCTGATTATTGATATAAGACAATACAATATCTGCTTTATGCCAATAGCTAGAGTCAGAATTATTTGGAGTGCAACAGGATCTGAAATGTATAATGCCATCAGGCAGTTTGCTTAAGACTATCAATAGTCTAGTACTTTAGGTGTCAAAAATATGCTATTCAAACATCAGTTACTCTTCCAGGGAAATTTGTTTTGAATCAACATCCTGGTCCTTTTCTGTAAGAGATCCCAATTAAAGGAGATTGCTATACATTTGTACTTGAAAAAAATAAGCGACGTAAATTTATGCTCTTAGTCCTTTTTATGTACAGTGAATCCCTTATTTATGCAAGTATGATGAAAAGGAATTAGAGCAAGACAGAGTGTGCTTCTAATGAGTTTCTTGTGCATTTCCCATGCAAGTGAAAGAGGAAGGTGAAACACACAGAAGACCCAAGCGCTGCTGAAGTCCTCAAATTGCTCTGAAAGGAAGATTCACCATGAGTTTTCTTTCCATTTACAGTTTCTCTCCCAAAGAGGATGCAGAAGAACAGAGACATGTCATGAAACCATGAAGAAAAGACCCCAATTCAATGGGAAAGGAAGCCCTGATGAGCAGGGTATGAACCTCACTGGACCAGGGTAAAGCCCACGCTACCTCCTTCCAGTACCTACTGCAAGAGATCTGCTCTCTCCCCTTAAACTTTCCCTGAGGTGGGAAATCTTTCAGAATATGAACTGAGAAATGTTGCTGCCCATATGCATCATCATTCAATTTCAGAATTATGTAATCACAGAAACACAGAACAATTTGTGTAGGAAGGGATCTCTGGAGGTCATCAGTCCAACCTCTCTCAGAGGAATAATGAAATCATGCTGCTCAGGGCTGCATACTCTCCTGTCTTGAACACCTTCAAGGATGAAGGCTCACAGACTCTCTGGGCAGCCTGGTCTAGTGCTTGACCACCATTATGGTAGAAAAAACCTCTCCTAATATTGAACCAGAATTTCCCGTGTTCCAGCTTGTGTCCCTTGCTGCTCATCCAATCACCATGTACCTCCAAGATGAGTCTGGCTCCCATCTTCTCTGTACCCTCCAATATGGACAGCAGCAAGGTCTCCCCTCAGCCCTCTCCTCTTGGAAATACTGCTTCTATCAGGGAAGTGTGTAACAACATTTTTCTAGGAGAGACAGTGTGATTTCTATATTCTGCCCACAGTCCATCCTCAATATCTATTCTGCACTGCTGTGAAAGAAGTTAAAATCTTGTTTTAGCCATAGGCTACCTCTTTAAGCTCTTTTAACAGTGTTTTCTGATACTGCTTGCTCAATTCAGGATGGCTTCTTAATGTTTCTGCTTAGTTACGCAATGACTATAGCAAGTATGCTACCGATTTTTCAGATTGGTGGTGGAAAGAGAAAATATGAGGAAGAGTAATAATTTTGGGTTGAACTTAATATTTTACTAAATTGAAAAATATTTTGCTCACTTCATTCACCAGAAGTACTAAGAGACCCAAAAAGATAAGCAAAGAAAGGACACAGTGGTAGGTCTCATGTAACCCTTGGATGCAGCTGTTGAAATTTTTCATTGAGAAGATGGCATCCTATAATACTTCTACATATTCCAGTTTTTTAACCCAAAACTTCAACTGTATTTGTCACGAATGTGCAACATGTTATGACTCACCCCGCCTTTCATTTTTTCCACCAATAAATCATCTGCTTGGAAGATGTCAGTCAACTACATCACAACCTTTTAGAAAGTCCCAGCTCATGTGACAACATCAGCACACAGGTGGCTCTTGGTGTCTGAAGAAATCATACAGGGAACCATCTTTTGAGCCTTTTTTTGCCCCTTGGCATGTCTGCTTTTGAGTTTCATTTCAGAGATGACAACTCAAAGCTTCTACAAAAGTAGAAATACTGAAAATGGGAATGACTTTAAGAATAGAGGTGCATCAGTAGTGAATATTTATAAACGATTCCAACAGCATTCTTGGCATCTGGCTGGCAATTTCATGTAATCAGATTTCTCCTTTAGTTCCTGTTATGTTAATTGATTGGTTTGCGGATCTGAAAAATTGCATCTCACACTCTGTTCAGCTTCCAGGTTCAGGCTCATCATTTTAAAAACTGCACCGTGCAATATGGAAAGGTGGGCTTTTTAAGGCAGGTTTTAACAATTGCAGTTAAATTATTTAGGGTGGAGGGAAAGACATATCCAAGGATAACACCTGTTTTGATGCAATTAAAGCCCTACAGCAGTATATGGATAAAATACTTCTAGAAAACCTTGCTCTGTAGAGTTTAAAATTGCAGGGCCAAAGGGGTTGTTAGTAGTTAGTCTCCAGAAAATAGATTGGTAATGATGGAAGCAGGTTGATTTCAGCTATTGTCCAGGTGGAATGGAAGGTGTGTGATGGTGACATTTAACGACATAGAAGAGCAATTAGAGACACAGGTGCTGCTTATGCTGTAGCTTGCCTGTTGTGATGTACACAAACTGAGGTAAAACTACTGGTGCAATGCAGTGGCTTTAAAACAGGATCAGTTAAGTTATTTTATTTTAGCAAATGATTAAACTTGCCATTGGTTCCTCTGTCCTTTCCTGCACTAGTGTCCCTGAGTAACTGGCTTTGTGAAAGCCATAAATTCAGAAAAAAATAAATTCAACACAACTCTCCCCAAAACCAACTGTCTCCCATTTATTTCTTTGTCAAGTGCTCTCCTGCAGCAAACAAGTGCAGTTCTTAAATCTTTACAACCAAGACCGATGCTTTCCTACAGAGAACACGTGGGGAAAATGTAGGTTCTTGCTTGCAGTGACGTTTTTCCCGCTTGTCTTCTGGGTTGGCTTAGAATTTACCCTGGATCTAGCTTAAAGCATAATATTGTGTGCCCCAGGCTTGGGCTGTTGTGTATCCTCTTTCTTTCCCTTTTCACACTCAGGATATGTCATGTTCTCTCCGGTCCCAAGCTCCAATCCAGGTGGACAGGGAGGAACTTGAAGCACTGCGCTGGGAGGAGATTCAAAGAAAAGGATGGGTGAAAAGGGGAATGCAGGCTGGGAGCCCAGTAAGGGAGAAGGTGAGGCACCAACAGCATTCATTGGTAGGAGAGGTTCTGGTGTATCAGTGAGAGTTTCCCCTGCCAAGACTGGGGTACTTGAGCTCTGCATTGCAGAGTGCAGACTCCTTTTACCAAAAACTTCAAGAAATCGATGCAAAAATAACCATGCAGTTTTTGCACTCTCTTAAGTCTGTAGCCAGGTACTACTCCCTGTTTATTCACACAGAGAATCACAGAATGTGCCAAGTTGGAAGGGACACATAAGGATCATTGAGTCCAACTTCTGGCCATGCCCAAATCTAGAACCATCACCAAGAGTCACACCATGTACCTGAGAGTATCATCCAAATGTTTCTTGAACTCTGTCAGTCTTGGTGCTGTGACCCCAGCATCTAAACACCCTCTGGATGAAGAATCTTTTTCTAATATCCAACCTAAACCTACCCTGACACAACTGCAGACCAGTCTGTCACTTGTCACCACAGACATCAGGGTCTGCCTCTCCTCTTTCCCTCATGAGGAAGTTGTAACTTTCTAAAAAACAATAGAAACCAACTATCGAAAAACAAAAAGTCCTCCAGAAAAAAACCATTATCTTCCTGCTTGGATATAATTTGCTCCAACAACATATGGAAAGTATCTAATATTTGTATTAAACCCAACCTCTGCAAATGGTCTGTTGTATCAACTGACAGTGCAGAAGAGCGAGAAAAGCATGCACAAAGAGCTACTCACTCCTCAGTTTAATTTTGGGTCATTTTGTGATTCACTTGCTCTGACCCCAGCTGTTCACTTGGCTTTGTTATACTCCAGTTGTTTTATCTGTAAGTAAAAGCAAGATTAAGACATTGTCTCCCCAATTATAAAAATCCTGGGTGGAAAAACATGTAATGGCTCTGATGTTAGGTGCGGTGGGGAGGTCACTAACTAGTTTGAGACAGAATGAGCTAAATTTATCTCTGATAATACTGGATTGGTTTTGTTGGAGTTAGGGCAGGGATTGTTTTGCCCCAGTGTATGTTGTTTTCTCCCTCCTTTGCTGAACTAGTTTGATCTGTCAGGGTTTAATCCATTTACTGATGACACTGGAGAAAAGAGCAGAAGTGGGCTGGATGGAAGAAATGTATTAACACAGAAAAATCTCATCTTTTGCCGAATCAGTCAAATAAAAACAAATCCTGGGAACTGTCAAGTGCCTCTTATTTTCGTTCTTCAAATAATTCAGGGTTAATCAGTCCATTTGCAATCATTTAACTGATAAAAACACAGTAAACAAAGGAGCTGGTTGCAGTTCTGAACAGGAATTAAAAGCAACTATTTTTTTCTTTCTATCCAGTTTGCATAGGGCTTGAAATATACTGACAGAAAGCACAAAGCTTGGGTTAAAAGAGGTGTCAGTTATGAGCAATGTTTGCAAGGCTCCCATGAACTACAGAGAAAAGAGTTATGCAGAGCCACCACCAAGTTTGTTTCCATAGGCTTCAACGGAGAAATATTGCTAATATGATTAAATCATTCCTTCTGTTAAAATGAAACATTTGTAGTTATTTTCTTATTTCCAATGATTTTCATCCTATTTGCAAATCTAACAGACGCACATAACATTAAGTGAATGATACCTAAACAACTTGCTGCCTTGGTGTGTTTAGGATCTTGCTTGGCCCTATGTGTTGGTTGTCTGGTGGGACTGATGGTTTGTGTTTCTACTTCTTGCTCATGTTCAGGCAGCCACAAGAATGAAAATTTTGAACAGTTGCACAAATATGCCCAAATATCCATTCGAAATGCATGTGTTTGACTTGGCAATTTTTCTTTCCCGTGTGGGGATATCCTGAGTCAAGAGGTGCACAAATGCTGATAAAAAATCCAAATGGATATTTGCCAGCGTCTGCTGGGGTTCACACAGCTTTGCTCACCCTGGTCCCCTCAAACAGCCTTGCTGTTCCTTGCATGGTTTAAACAGCGATTCATCCCCTAATAAGGCTGTTTCCAACACCTGTAATTGCTTAGGATATGCAGATTTCTTATGCCTGTGACCCACTTCAGAACCCTTTGAAGTTGGTTAGTCCCATGTGGGTATGGAGCTATGAAAAAAGTAAAT
Organism: Pseudotriccus pelzelni; assembly: GCA_035584735.1. Lineage (NCBI taxonomy): Eukaryota > Metazoa > Chordata > Aves > Passeriformes > Tyrannidae > Pseudotriccus > Pseudotriccus pelzelni. The sequence continues at coordinate 127,150,424 of JAWMRA010000078.1, read as the reverse complement.
CCCAGGCCAGGTATCACAGGCAATGGTCTGATTGTCATTTCTAGAATTCACTGTTGTGACTTTTGGCAGTTTCAATTTAAGTCCTCGGTGATAATGAGGCTGGTTCAAGCCCATGGACAAGGTCCTTCTGTGGCGATGCTGCCTCTTTTAGACAGCTGGTAAAAAAAGCATTTTGTAGTTATGACTGATGTCTGTTCAGTTACTATATTTAAAGTCTAACAGACTTTTAGAAATACTGTCTTATCCAGCAGGATTTAACTTCATTAGTTTTGAAACAGGAGAGAAATGTTAGTCACTGTGCAGTCTTTGATTATGCTCTGGGGAATTTCCTAGGGTTAAATTAACCACAGGGGAACTCTACTCTTGTTCTTTGAATGCAAATGAAACATACTGAGAAATACAGGGGAAAAAATAATTATAACTTTGAAATGTAAAAACTATAAAGTTCATCTTATGTGTAATCCCTAGTGCACAGTAAGTTCTGTATACTTGCACCATTTAAAGTTAATGATATAATTTATTTTATATTTTGGTTTTGCTTTATAAAAAAAGTCACACCACCAGCAACAGTATTTGACCATAAAGGGACATTCAGAAAACTACCATTTCACCAGACTTGGTTTAAATTCAGGAGGGAGATAATTTGGCCACTAAATGTCCTGCCTTATCCACAGCGTCATTGGAGAATTACTCTCCCGAATCACTTTCATCCCCCAGCTGCCGACAATTTAGCAGTGCTGCTTGCTTTTAATTAATCTCTTTGAATTTACATGTGGAAGGTCAGTGTCAATGACTTCAGCAGAATTAGCAGAAATTTTTGTCCAAAAAATACGTTTTGGAAGGAGTGGTGTGACTGGAATCAAAAGCCTTTTTCGACAAATTTTTTTATGTTATATTTGGAAAATACGAAATGAAAGAGTTTACAATTTCATATATAAACAAAGATTTCAGTAATTTCATTTCTAAAAATGAAAACTACCCAGTTTTGGTTTTCCTTTCATCTGGTGGTTTTCTTTTTATCTCCTCATCCTACTAATTTCAAATGGAAAAGGAAGGGTGGGGGGCAGAAGTATGGAATAACACATCTGAAAATGAAGAAATCTTATTTCCTTCCTCACAAATGAGTGGGCAAAAAAATATAAAAATCCTGTGAATTTATGTTTTCTTCCATTCAGCCATTCTAAAAATGTTCCCCTCTTTTGTACTGAAAAACAAGTTGAGGAAAATATGAAAATCCATACTTTTAAAGTTAACATTTTTGCATTGTTTAACCCAACCTAATCCTCAAGTCAGCATGAGCTTTTTAAGCAATGCAAATGAAACACAATTTCATTGTTCAAAAATATTGTCAAAATAAATTAAAACTGGTAAAAGTTTTCCTTTATTTTCTCCATTTTTCTTAATGTGCATGTAAAGTAGGATTTCTGTCCAACAGGTACAGAGCCTGAGTAGAAACTGGATTCTGCATGAGACCAAGAAAGAAACAGGGGAAAATGTATTTCTTCTCAAATTGCATATACTACTTAGTGCAGAAACATCTATCTAATCCCTAAACTGCTCTTTTCATTTTTTGCTCTGTTATAGAGATACATGCTACAGTCTTTATTACCTTTTCTCTTGCCCGATCTTCTGCTAAAATTTGAAACAAACAGTCCAACTATCTTCTTTTAAGACACATACGAAAACCACAACCCTAAAGAACATATTGGTGTGTACATCCTATGGAAGAAATGTGATATAGGCTTGGACCTCAATACTAGCTGGATGCAGCTCTATCTTGTAAAAGCAGGACATGTCTCACATGGCATATCTAGCGAAAGGAAAAGCTCGACATGAACAACTGATCTATTCTCTGCCAGTACTCTAGGAGATTGTTCTATAACAATGCAGATGAATGTTAGCCAGGTACAGAGAGAGCACGGGTCTAAAATTTCTAATCTGTGCTATTTAAGTGTGTGGGAGTCGTGGCATGCCTCCTTCATTTAGTTATCCCTCTGCAATTTCATAGATTCTCTCATTTCTTGTGATCTGTGCCCTTTTTGAACAGAGTTCACATTGCACTTAGCTTTTACCTAATGTGTATCCATTTATGGCTGCCAAAAAGATGGTATTTCACCATTTTCCAGACTACAGGATATGTGGAAATTGGCTGCCATTTTCTTCTGTTGGGGTAATAGGAGATGCTTCTGGCAGTCTTCATCCACACCTACACTCCTATTTCAGTACGGTATCCTTTCGGCAGCATACAGGCTTCAGACTAGACTTGGCAAACCCCTTTACTGAGAAAAAGCTGAACCACAATACCAAATGAGAAAAAGAGGATGGCAATACATTTTTCAAGACTGATTTGGATGGTCTGGGTTAGCTTATGACTTCATTGTCATTATTTCAACCTCACACATCCTTCTAAGTTAGGATGTACAATATTGCTCCATTCTAGAGATGGAAAAACAATTAGTTGATTTAAATCAGTCCTAAAGAAGAATGATACTTGAGCTTCACCCCCGAACTTCATTATTCCTGGCTTTATGAGGAGTCTGCAGCTCAAATAACATAACCTTCCCTCTACTGCCCTTGCACAAAGAATAAAACATGATCAGAAAAAAAGTAGTCCTTGACCTGGAAACCAGATAATTTCTGGGGAAAATCTGCAAAAGATGGGAATTACTTATGTAAAAAATTTTCAAAATAAGAATAGTCCTAATTTACTCTAGGTTCTGTTAGAAACCCAACTAAAACATAGCAAAAAAAAAAAAATCACCAGTGGGTTCTTTTTGAAAGAAAGATACGATAAGTGGAAGAAAGCAGAAGAATAGAATAAACCACAGGAGAGAATGAAGACACATGAATTGTAAGATATATTATTGTCAGATAAAATGATCCATGAACTTGAGTCATGTATGCTACTTAGAAATAAAGACACTGGAATACAGAGGCCAGAGTACATGAGTAAGGAAAACTAAGGGTCATCTTGGAAATAAAGGTGTGTGTGTAAGAAAGAAAATGGTCAGTATCAAGCAATGCCAGAGAGATCCTGGAATGAAGTTAAGACAGCGTAATGGAAAAGAACAGTGAAAGAAGAGACTGTGAAAAGAGTACTGACTATGCTAAAATAAATATTTCTTTTTTAGATGCTGGAGAGCGATATGGTCATGTAATCTGCATATTGCCATCACAGTTGCTATAGCGAGTGTAATGTACTGTATTTTTTTACCACCAGGGAGACTGTTGCAACAGACAGGGAGCTACATTAGGAAGTTGTGCTTAACAAGTCATGTGTGATTTTACTGTCAAACTGCAAAGTGCCGCTCTCCTATGGAAGAAGGCTGCGAGTACTTTCGAGGAGTTGATAAACACCACATGATGCAGCTTTCTGGGAAAAACAGAATCCTTTGAAGCATTTCCAGCAAAATCCTTGGAGAGGCAAAGCATATTTTCAGATGCATGATTCTAGGTTAAACAGCTATGTCCCCCACTTGTTTACAAAGCAGCTCGACAGCTGCTGTGAGCCACTAGCCCCCTTTGGACAGACAGGATACATTTGGATCTGTCACAGCGAGCCACGGTGTGCCTTTGCTGCATTACTCTGCAAAGATCTCATCGGAGATCTGCTGCTGGCAGGGCTAAAAGCCTCACCAGCTTTAAGAGCGGCAGATGATTAGTTTCAACCCCACTTTAAGTTTTCTTGTTGTTTTTAACTCTGAAGTTGCAGGGAATGTTTTTAGTGATGAAACTGGTCCTGGGAAAGCTGTACCCTGCTTTGTGCATGAGGAATAGGATATAAAAATAAACAGCAGCAGCTGGTTATTGTCAGGAAATAGGTTCTTTAACAGAAGAGAAGAGCGACCTGTGTGTCTGTTTAGACATAGAGATGAAGTGTCCAGTTTGAAATAAAAAAATTTCATTAGAAGAGCAGAGTAAAAGTTGGTGTTGCAACTGACCTTCAACATTTGGGAAATCAGGTTAAGTGATATAGTTCCCGAGCTGTGAAGCCTAACCTCATCTTCCAAAAGTTCTGACCAAGAACACCTTTAAACAGTGACAGGACAACCTGTCTTGGGGAGTGGAGGCGGAGGGGAAACAGAGATTTAAATCTCATTTTGCAAATAAAGACACATAGTTTGGTATGGCTTCGCTCCTGTGGGTGGACGTAAGGGTAATTTAGTAAGCTCAGTGCACCTCTCTGCATCACAAGGGGCACTGCTGGTCACCAAACAAGGACTAGCTGGCCGTTTCTCCTTTCTAGTTCTCCCTTTCCTCTTTCTGCCATGGCCGTGCTGCTGCTGGGGAGTAAGAGGGGAGCAGGACAGAAACAGCAACCAGACAGGGTCATCTGCCTCCAGCTGCACCTCTTTGCAGCATTTACCTGCTGGCACGGCCGAAAGACAGATGCAAGGGAATGGTCTATGGCTGTCTTACTGCTCTGCTTGGTTTTCCTGCTAAATAATAAATATTTTCATGATAAATAAATATTTTCATGATAAATTCTTATTACAAAATATTGCTTTTCCAGCAACCCTACTGCATCCTCCTTATAAAGGTTGTAGTGGTCCTTTACCCAATGTAATGTGCTATTTGATGCCTTTAAGCCTATATAATATCCCACTGAAATACTGCTGCTTGCCTTTGTGCAACATATCTCTAAGCTCTTCTTCCCTGGCAGTGTTTTCCCTCTAACCAAGGCAAAGGAAATCACGGAGACAATAAATCTCTCTCAGCTGAGGAGAGTGGCAGCAGATCCTCTGCCTCTGAAACCCACAAATCACAGGCATAAGGTCCCTTGCAGTCAGCAACAATATTGTTTCCTTTGGCCTCCTTACCAGAGACTGGTCACAGCAAAAATTATTGCTGATGGCATCTGACAGTTCTACATCACGTTCTGACATTAGCTTTTAGTTACTGGTGCTTTTTTAATAGCTGCCAGTGTGTTCAGTCAAATACCTGTCTGTCACCACAATCAGACAGACCTTAATGTGTCTGTGTTATGGAAGAGGACCTCGGCGTCTTTCCAGCACTTTATTATAGTCCCAGTGTAGCTTTTTATCACAAATTTCTCATGCATAGCTGTCCCTGCTCCACCACAGAAATCTTCCGAGTTGGCAGCTCCAGTGTCTGCTGCCATTAATCTTTTCCGTGCTGCAGAGAGCAGGGCACCAGGTGATTTATGGCAATTACCTGCTCTGATGCAGTGGAGCTCAGGTGGGTTGGGTTGAATTGTCATTGCTGGCATGAGTTTTGTCCCCAAGCAGCCTAAGGGTGCAAAATATGCCTCTGTACACCTGTGTTTACTTTCCTCCTTAAGCACTGTGAGTTAAACAAGGGGAGGGAATATGCTTTGTAATCTCATTTTAGAATAGTATGGCAGTGGTGGTCCACTGGTAAGTGAAAGGTTTGACACTTTGACAACCAATTCAGAATTAAAAGCTGTAATGTCTCTGCTAGTTTTGTGAAAACAGTATTTTCCCAGGAAGGCTATAAAATGCACATCTTTCACCTGTGATTTCCCAGACTGAGATCTGGCTTTAATTTTATGTATCATGCTCAGGTTTTACTCCTGATTTTCTATTTTTTGAACTGGCAGAGACCTGGAAGGATGTGCAGGAAATGAAGGTTGTGCCAAGCTGAGATCAGCAGTGATGCCTTGAGCCAATTAAGGAGTAATGTTAATGGGCTCCCAGTGAATCTTCCTAAGCCTTCCACACCACAAAGGATGAAGTCCACAACACAGGGCTGAGCTGAGCATTTAAAGCCTAGGAAAATAAGAAAAGATCTTCAAGTCTTCATTCTTAAGCAGCTTCCCTACTGGTTGTGTTGAAAGGGAAGTGTGTTCTATAATAGGAAGACATGGAAGTGATTTCTCCTCTTATGAAGATTCATATCAATGCACAAGTGTGTGTGTGCGGGTATGTGTTACAGCATATCTACAGTTTATGTCCACTGGGAATTTAGCTGACTTCTACATTTCTTTTTCCCTGCTGCTACTTTTATTTGTTTAATGTTAGTGTGGGAAATGGAAAGTAAGATGAATCTTGTGATTTGTCTTGTATATAGAGGAAAGGAAATGAATTTAGGAGGGAATATGTGTATGCTGTAGGCTGAGTGCATGCACCCATTAGGAGAAGAGCTGTAGGAAGAAGTGGGACCAGCTGCAGGAGAAGCAGGGGCAGCTGAGGAGGGGCACTGGGGAACCTGCTTACCAAGAGATTTGGGTAGAGTGGTGACTGATCCATGGCTCTGCAGAGATGGATCTATCCTGCCTTGCTGTACCTCTTTGTTTCCAGGTGGGAAATCATAGGGGTGAATCGCAACTCAGCAATTGTACTGATGTGGGACATGTTTATTTGGGAATAAAGAATGGCTTTTTCTTGCCTAGCTTGAGCTGTTTTCAAAGCAGCCTAAGTTAAGCTGGAAAAATGTGGTCGTTCTGGAATGCAAATCTGTGAGGGCCTTATAGGAATATAAATATAGCATCTTATCTTGCACTGTTATGTACTCCCACACAGACAAGCCCGGAGGCAAGTGAAGAAAATGAAGGCTGGGCTATTCATGATACCCCTGGCATCAGCTCCAGTCACACGCGGGCGTGTGGGCAGCTGGAGCCGACATATGCTAATAGTGATCAACATATGCACGTGGAGCTCGGCCGCACAGAGCTGCAGCACAAAGAGCCTGGGTGAAGTGACATTTACCAGCGCATCCTTTGACCACTGAGCTTGCTGTGAAATGCTGTGTCTGATCCATGCTGTGACAATATATGAGCTGGACTTCGGTGGTCCTTGTAAGTCCCTTCCAACTCAGGATATTCTATGTTTCTATGAATATGTAATAAACCTGGTGCTGCCTTTAATGTGTAGCCATGGTTTTCCTCTGAGACGCCTTGATTGAAAGCCTAGTTTCCGTATAGCCTGCTCAGAGCAGGTGAATTCAGGGCATAAAGGAGTTTTTGGGCTATATTTCTTACCATTGGCTGACTGTTGTGTGCCCTCCCAGATATGGGACTGAGGCCTTCCAGAATCCTCAGTGCTTTGGGGTTTTCAGGCCTCTCGTGGTATTTGAGGTGGTACAAAGTAGCTGGGTAACAGTGTTCTCAGAAGCAGTTCTATTTTTTAAACACTTCACTCTTTTAGCTGTCTAGGGCCATCTCCAACCCAAAGCCCTGCCATAATCTGATGGCATGCTGGGGCTTGTTTACAAGATAAACTAACAGCTGCTTTCCTCTCATCCATTGCTCCTGCTGCAAACTTGAAATAGGAATTATATGTGTGTGTCAGAACCAGGAGAGTCAAAGCCTCCTTGGAGATGCCCTTTGGGCCTCCCTGCTACCTTGCAAACATATTTCTATTTTCAGAGATGGTAACCCACCACCTAATCTTCCACAGGCACATGTATTGCTCCCCGGGAGGCATGTTAGGAATGAAGGAACTGATTTTTTTTTTACCCCCCCTCCATGGGTTAGCCCACTTCTGCTTATCAGCCCACCTTAGCACTTGCTGTTTGAAATCTGGATTGGAATTTTTCACCTTCCAGGTCCTACACACGGTTTTTCAGCAGTGGCCTCATTTGCTTTCAAAGCAGTTGAGTAAAAATACATCCATTTTGGGTTTTGTGCATCTGTAGGCAGAAATATAAGAGGACAGGTCTTACTAATTTTTTTTCTGAACTGATGTTTAGTGACTGTATTAAAAGGCCACACACAAGCTCCTCTCATATTTGCATATCAATACTTAGCCTATTAGAGGCCAATGAAGTGAGGGTCTTGCAGTACATACCCTCTCACAGCGTGACACTCAGACTTCCCATGACATCCTTTCTTCAGCTTTCATGTCAGTGAATATTATATTGTGATGCCTTGAAGCCAGGATAAACTGGGGCTGTTAAATGTTCAGATGTGTGCTCAATCTGTGAAGCTTGCAGCTGCTCCACTCTTTTGATAATGCTAGTAAGCAAAATTAGTAAATAAAATAAATGCTTAAGGTTCATTTGCTGCACACCCCAATACATGAATGAGAATAGAATCGAGGACATCAAAGAAAGATAAAAAACAGGCTAGTAATAACATGTTCCCCTTAGGCCTACTGCTTAACCTAAATGTTGTGTTAAAGGGATAAATGAGCGAACTGAATTATTATACACAGTTAAAAGCCAGGAATGAGATTTGAGATCACACCCCTGTTAGTAAGATCAACATTATCTCCATAAGACAAAACCCAGTAAATATTTAGCTGAGAAAATGTGTCATGTTTAGTATATTCATGAATTTTGCATATTACTTGTCTATACAGGTAAATAATAAAATTCTGAAGTGGCCCATGAAGCTGGACCAAGGTCACCCTCCTCCCCTCATGCTCCCTCCAGCCCTTGCTTGTTTTGGTGCCCTGAGAAGTGGCAAATCTGCCTGTGGTTGGAATGAGACAGAAAGGCTCCCTGGGAAAGGTAGTTTTCAAAGAGTTCTGAAGGGCAGAGAAGAAACCAAACCTATGCAACCCCTACAGTTAACAACCATGAAGTGGTATTGGGGCGGGGATGAGATGTCCTTGGAAGACACCATCAGCTCATGGTGGCTGTGACTGATGCGAAAAAGGACAGAAAGAGCTAAGGTGTTAAGGTGAGTGTGGCACAAGGGATGGGGCCACCTACTTTGTCTGAGGGAGGGTGTGTGAAGGGCTGGAGGGGGACTCCCAGCACAAATGCCACATTTAGATGGAGAAGGAAGGTGCCTCCAGCAGATTGTCTCAAGGATCCCACCCTCCCAGAGCTGCAACATCCCTGAAAGCTCGTGGCCACTCTGCTCTTCTGCTAGCCTGGAGGGCTAGTGCCCCAAGGAGGAGAGCATTGCCTTACGTGCAGACACTGTTAACTCACACTCCTGCTGGATTAAAATGTTTGATGACGCACATCCCAGAAGTTAGACGCTTGAAAAAGTGTTCCTGAAAGGGGCTTGCAGAATTGGACTAATGAGGCAAACTCAAATAATGATAACCAAGGGAATGGCCAAAGGACAAAATCTGTATCAATGAAGGTCTTTAGTAGCATCACTTTTGGAATGATCCTGTGGCACACATGTGAAAACAAATGTTCCAAAAGAGAGCGCACTGAGAAGCTCCTCGTGAGCCTCCAGCCACACTCAGAGCTGTAGTGCTGAACTGCAGTTATTGTTTTTGCTGTTTTGAGTAAGTACATTAGAAGAACTCCAACAAGACTTCAGAAAATAAAGGTACTAATGCCCTAAGCACTGTCCCCCTGGCAGAAAACTGTCTTCCAGAGAACTGAGATTAAGCACATGAATTACTGTGACCTGGAAGAAAAGAGCTACTTTCTGTGAGCAGGTATCTGGAAAAAAAATAAAATTTCTCTTCCTGTTTTCTACAAAGACAGAGGAGTGTACCAAGTTGGTGTGTTCCAGCAGGTGCAGAAGTTGTATGTTTTTTAAAGAATATAAAAAAAAAAACCCAGCAGAGATATTAAAGAAATCCAAAAGTGATTTTCCGTGGAGTATACAGAAGAAAAAGATAAATGAACTACTGCAGATGATACCATTAGAACTGCTGATTGGAGAAGGCTGCATTTCTCTTCATAGCCTGTGCTGCTTAAGGATGATATGACTCATGACCCTGTGAAATATTCATCTCTATTTAAACCCTCCATCTCCTCTTTACTATAAAGTTAATTAATTTTAAAAAACCCCCTCGTACTAAGAATATCAATGGCAGAATAATGGATTGCCTTCGGAAAGGTGATCAGATAAGCTGCAGTCTTAAAAAGGTCAGGTGATGTACTAATATGAAAAATAGGATCCAGCAACAGACACTTTTAGGAATATGCTTTCTCATAAAAAGGGACTTATTGTATCCCAAAACTGCTTAATACATAGGAAATGGAGCAAGAAAGCACAGTATTATTGCAATCAATACTGGGGTTGAAGACTGTGTTCTAAAGAATAAAAAAGGCACCTGGAGTTAAAAGTTAATTCATCAAATATCTCTCATCTACAGTGTAAGGTCTTTTTTTTTTTTATTCCCTCCAGTGTTTGAATGTACCACTCCAGTGTTAACACTAACTCCTAATCTGATTTTTATGTATGCTTAACTTTACACTCTGTGAGTTCTCATAAAAATTCAAAATGTATAAATTCAAACACATGCTTAGCTCTTTACAGAATTAGGGTTGCATGTTGTGAAATACATAAGATATATAATATAGCTGCATTAAAATTACAACAGAATTCCCAGCTGGATTTTTCTGGTCACTTTTGTTATTTTAACCAAGCTTTAAAGATTGTGCTACATGTTAAAATCTTAGTTGGAATTTTAAAACTGAAGAAACCATGTCTAAAAAAATTAGCTTTGACAAATGCAAGTAATTTTCCCATTGTGAAGTTAGGCATGAGAAACTTACCGTTATGTGAAATGTATTTGAGAATTTATCCCAAATTTTCCCAAATCTGTTGATAAGCAGTCCACTAGGAATGCTCAGGGTATGGCATTTTGGTTGCTTCACAGCTTTGCCTGGACAAGTAAGTCATAACTTTCACCAAACTTTTTAAAAAAACAGTCACTGTAAATCTCATAATTTAATGAGCTTTTCTGCCAGTGAACTCATGTCCTCCATTGACAGTGGAATGAAGAGATGTGAACACCCTTGAAGCAAAACGAATTAGAGGGAATGCACACATCTAATTTCCAAGATATATTCGGCCACCTCTAAGATAATCCCACCCTGGCTCCCAACAGACGATGGTCAGTCATGGACACTGTGGCTATAGGAGATATTTTAGAACAGAGCATAAGAAAACTTGTAAGAAAATATCTTAATGATTCTAGGGAAAGTTTATTTTTCCTATCTATGTAGCCATTGCCCTGCAGCGTTGAAATATCTGTCTCTTAATTTTCCTGTCTTATCTAATATCAGAATGGGTATTTCAATTTCCCACAGAAGTGCATAACTTTTTTTTCTAATCCTGCCATGCTGTTGGCCTTATTGACAAGAATCTCATTTACAGCAATCTCACATTATATGCCTCCCTTTCCTCACTTGACTGTGTTAGCAGCCTGAGTGACGAAGAGTGGCTTCTGATGGCTGCATTCAGTTTTGATGTGCCGATAGGAAGTAAAGAGTAAGATAAAATAACAGAACTCTAACACACCTACTTAGGGATCTGTATATTAATTGCCATTTAAGCTAGTTTTGAATACCCTTTGGCGAATCCTCAGAAAGATGAGGGAGGAGTGACAAATGTGGCTGAAATGCAGTGTGAGGGGTCCTGCCTCAGCCTTCCTGGGATGGAAAATTCCAACTCCAGATCTCTCAAATCTGGCTTCAAGAATTAAATCTGCTCAATAGGGAAAGAAAGGAGACTAAGGATGGAAAAAATGAAGAAAAACACACTGGTTTTAGCTTATAGGATCAAAGGAAAATTAAAACTAAAGGAAGGATTAAAAACTGAGAGAGTGTTTTGGGAACATTGCTTTTGTGAGATACCCCATGGCTATGAAAGACAGAATTAGAAAGATTTCATTGAATTTCAGACCAGAAGGGGACAATTATGATCAGTTGCTCAGACTTTCACTCTGCTGTTAAGGATGCTGATGCAGCCAGCTTTGCCGTGAGGCATCCCCAGAGAGATGGCAGACTGAATGCTGAAGTCCACGGCCTCTTGGGCAGCACTATACTTTGTAGGCTGGAGGTGAAGCAGGTGAAGCCTCCCTCCCATAGCATGTGCAGACCCTGCTTGCCTGCTTGTCTTCATGTGAGCATTTCCCCTTCTCCCACAGCTGCTCTCTGGGCTACCATAACCTTCTCACCTCTGCCTTAAGTTTTACCTGCCTCTCTTTCCCACTTAGCTAAAAAGTTGGGAGGAAAACATTGCCTCACAAAGCTTCTGGTCATGGCTCTTCTCCAAAACCCCCTACCTGTTGGCTGCTGCTTGCTCTTTTGAAAAGCAAGGACAGTCTCTGCACTGTCAGGGCTGGGAGGCGGGTGGGTGAGGCTGCTCCGTGGCAGCACAGATGGAAAAAACACCTTCTTCTCACTTGCTTTGCTTTACTTCGATTTGTCTCATCTTCTGAACATGCACAAATCAGGAAATGACTTATAGGTTTTGTCTGTGTAGTATGCTAAGACCTAATTAAAGCTCTGGTTTGGTCTGCAGGAATCAATGGTGGGATCTCTGAGGCTTTCCCTTCCCTGTCCCAGCTGCGTCCTTCTGCTGCCTGTGCTTCTGGAGCAGCACCTGCCATGGAATAGCATTTCAGTAATTTTTCAGCTCATCTTAATGTTTTGCACATTCCTTTTAGCCACTGCAGTGAAGATTTTGATGAGACAACCACGTTTTTATATGTAGCAATAACAGATTTTGTCTTCTATTTTAGAACACATGCTAACAGCTGTTTACAAAGTAGTGATGGTGGAATGCAGTCCAGTGGGTATACTGACTATTCATTTATCCAGAGGGATTACACTGTGGTGAATAGCATTTGGACTTCAATTTAGTATGCATCCAGCCGAATTATGCGATTAGCTGATATGCAATAAACCAGAACAGAAACACATGCAGTCAAATGGTGCCAGATAAAAAACATATGATTCTTATACGGGTTCTTATAATATTGTACAGTTAAATTATAAATACGTAGTTATACAGAATTTGGCTATCTTTGGCTATCTTGGCTATATTTACACTTTTGGTGCACTGTGTACACATCTGTATGTCTAGAGCTGCACTGATTTCAGGTTTTCTATGGTACCCATGAAACTATTTTATTTTGTTGTTTTACTTGAACTATATAAGACTTCAAATGCTGGAATAAAGGGATGTTTTTATGTCACTTAAAAAATGACACAAGACTGAAAAGGCAGTCTTTTATTAAAAAGAAATTTCAGAGAAAACTCCTCTCCCAGCAGAAAGTTTGTAATGATTTTTAAGAATAAAGAGAAAGAAAGAGGGTTCTGGTTTGTACTAGGATTTTTTACAGTTATGGGGACACTCTTCTCCGCATTCCAGCCCTTCTGGCAGTGCTGCCTCCCCCCAGGATGGAGGAGATGGGGAAAGCCTACCTCTTCCCTTGCCTTGCTACAAGAGAACAGGGCAGAAAAAACCTTGAGCAGAATTTTTGTCTGTAGACACCCTTAGCAGGCTGCTAAACCCAGGGAAGAGAGTAAACAGGGGAGGAAACCGAGTTGAGAGAGATGCCTGCACACAGGTGTAAGATCCTTTCCATCCCCTTCCATCCAAGAAGGATCGTGTTGTTACCTTTTCATCTTTATTGTTTTGCTTGATATTAAAGTGATCAGTGCACTAGCAAAGCTCAGAAAGGAAGAAGCCATTCCTTGTTTTCTTGTTTCACAGGACACAAAGCACTGACCAGGTTAAATAAAATGACTGTGAAGAAATAGTGAACAACTAGAATGGTTATCACTCTTCATCCTTTGTGCTGTGTGAGGCCAGAGACTCATGGGAAAAAACATGTACAGAGGTAATTAAATCTATATGGATGTATATGCCTAAGTAGGCCAAAATATAGCTGTAGGCAATTCTTCCAAAACGGTACAGTAGGAAAGTTTTTAGCCTCAGCATGAGGCTTAGATTATACAGGGATGATCCCACGTGATCCCAAGTGTGTAAACAAATAGATTTAGGTAACAAAATACAATTTTATGAAGCATATAGCAACCAAAAAAAAAAAAGTAAAATAGTAATTAAAAATGTTATAATGCAACTAATGTAAAATATTGTTGAATATCTTTAATTTCTTAAAGTGTTTTCCTTTCTCACAGATGAAAATAAGTAAGCAGAGCTCCTTCTCTGCCTTTCAATAGCTTAAAAAAATAGTAGCCTTCATATGAAAAAAACATTCATTCTTACAAATATTTATCTATCTTAGTTTTTAATTTGGAATGGGAATTTACACTGGTTCTTCAGAACAGCTGGAAGTCTGTAGTCCATTCTGTACATTACTATGTGTATTTATTTTTTCCATATTTGCATTTTCTGGAAATTTTGCAGTAGATTTTTAAAATATTTTCATGCGTTTTCAATACAGAAATGTGCAGAAAAGGAAGGACAGTGGATGCCTATGTATTACATGATATTCTAAAACCAGATTTCCAAATGCATTCATCTGAATTCAAGCTGTGACTTAATAGCTGTAGCTGTATCAACACTGTATCAGTTTACCAGAGGAGGAAAATATATGAAATGAGACATAACCTACTAAGGTCACTTCAGGGGCTATCACCGAGCGGAAAATAAATGCTAATATTTTCAGATTTAACATGGGTAAGCTAGTCAGAACCAATAGTTTGGGGCTGAATTCTGAAATGCCCTCGGTGAAGGCAATGCAAGGGGGATGGTCAGTGAGATGGAATTATTAAAAGATAGGGTGGAGCCAAGCCCAGCCATATGGTGAATGCCATAACCGGGGCAGACCTGTCATGGCCAAGCAAGCTGGGAAAGCAGGCGAAAAGAAATTGTCCTGAAAGAACAACATGCATCCCGCCATGAAGAAATGAGGGCAGAGGGCTGTGGGCAACGCGTTGGCCAGTGACTGACACTTGCACTGATGAAAGACAACACTGGAAGTTGAGCCCCGGCTATGCAAAGTTGATTAGGGTAGATGGGACCCTTCATCATGCCTTAAAAAATCATCACAGCTCAAAACACTCACTTCCAATATGCCTAATAAAACCCTCGGTCGTTCACGCAAGTGGGATGAGTAACATATCTATCAGCAAAATAGCTGCATAACTGTGTGCATCAGACATAGCTGTTCATAGCATACAAACGCCAGAGTTCTTTCTACCAACAAAAGATTTGAGGGTTTCTGTCTTACTGCAACTAAGACAGAAGCCTGAGATTTACTGTAAACATTCGTCATATTTCTTCAGTTTTACATTTTGGTGAAAAAATTTATACCTTAAAATGCACAAACGTGTTTGCATTTTGGTTAATATAGTCAACAGCGTCAATAACTAGATATTTAATTAACTATAAAAATTACAGCTCAGTTCTCAAATACTTTGTTTGTTGGATGACTCTGATGGGATAAATAACCTTAGTAACATTTACCTCAGGTGCTTTCAGAACTGAGCTCTCATATAGCAAAAATTGCTTGCTCCCATGCTCCCCCCCAGCTTGCACTGGCACACTTTCCAGCACCTCTGGATCACCAACTGGTCACTAAGGTGAACCTAAATTGTTGGAAATGCCTGAGCTGGTGCTGACTCCAGTTTCATGTGTTACATCAATGAGGTCTAGTTCAGAGCTGGCTTCTCTTGTGCTCTTTGTCCTGTGATCGTTGCAGCAGTCCATGGTATGATACAGCTCATGCATCTTTATTATCTGCTTCTTTTTTCCCAGTAGCCAGAATTGAAGATTTAGAAATTCAAAAGTAACACACATCAGCTGTGGTACTTCCACGTGCCTCTGCAAAGACAAACTCGCTCTGTGAGAGGAAGCCACTGAGGGAAGTGAGGGTTTGGTACAGATCAGATGAGTGTACCTCGAACTTTGATTATAGAAATGAGAACAGGCATCACTCAGTTAAGCCCAGGAAGACAGATTGCTTGTTGTTATGTAACAGTTTTGTTTTCACTGTGCTCTTGAGCTCAGTCTTCTATCTGGCGTACACTACAGCTACTGACCACGTGCATGAAAGTGCACTTTTCTTACATGTACAGTATAAATGCACTACACGTTCTTGCACCTATACTCACTGAGTTTTTAATCTGGCTCCTCTTTTAACATGATACAGATCAAGTTGTCATGTTCGTACAAGCAAATTATATGTAACTAGTACCATACTCTGGCATTTGAGCAAACCAGCACAGTGTACATTGCACTTGTATTAATGTATTCTCCTCTGCACAGGGTGATCATGTCCAAACAGTGCAGCAGAAATGGTTCCTGGCCCACAGTATTTCCTAAACCATGCTGAGGACCTGTTCAAAAGAGTTCATATTTGCCTGGGCCAAACTTCTGCTGGGGAAAATTTAACTGTACAGCTGTTGGAACCACAGCTGGAAACAGTCCTAGGCATTATTTAGTTTCCTGATATGGATATAATTGGTCTGACCTGACACTGACCTGTGAATAAAACACAGTTTTTATAAGAAATCCTTAGGATAAAAGCAGTCTGTTTAATTCTGATTTTTTTTCCAGCCTTATCTCTTTGTGTATAGTTTTTAATTTTGTAAACATTCGCTTACATCAGTTTCTTTGTAAATTCTAGAATGTTGAAATGTTCTTTTGCTCAAATAGGAACATCATTCACCCGTTCTTTTTTGTCTGATTTTTTATAAACTGGAAGACTTTACAAGGTTTTGCTTTAAAAATTAATTTCTCTCTTAGTTTTTCTGGAGAAAATATCTTGCCTTTCAGGTGGGAAGTTTAAAAAAGATTACATCTCTTTTAGGTTTAATTTTCTAGAAATAATCCAGTGAGTACAGCTCAACATCTGTAAGCCTCAAGAGCTAGTTGTCATTTTTCAGGCAAGCACAGAGAAGTGAAGGAATTTTCTAAGAAGCCAGATACAATTTTATGGCAGTGAATTGCTACTCTATGAACACTGAGGAATTGTGGTGTTCCACTTCTCATTATGTATGCCCACAAGAGAAATATTAAACTAGACTTTTCTTTGACTGTTGCCTTCGTTCTCTCCTTCGCTTGTACATACTTATAAAATAAAGATCAAAATTCCTTGTATTCTTTTATCTGCTTTGAAGTCTAAGAAAACTTTTTTGGAAATTCTACTTTCATCTCTGTGAATTTATTCTCTAATGCTTCTAACTTGTCAAATATGGACGGTGCTGTTCAAGGAGCAGTTAAGGAAAAAAGCCTGTCTTTGAATCTACATGCACAGGCAATCATTTTCACAATTCATGAAAGCCCTCAAAAACGTGGAGCCATAGTATACTCTTCTTTTACAATGTCTTTTGAAAAGGTCTGAGGCATGTCCACTGGTTTCTGTGGAAGGGGAAAAAAAATAGAGTCTATTTTTCTCCTTTTTGGCCAGTAGATTACTTTGAGAATGTAAAAGAAGCACATCCAACAGCTTTGGACATCTCTTTTTATACATCTATATATATTTTTTTTATATATATATATTTTTACCTAGAACTCAAGAGTTGCAGAGGGAGGACATATTCTAATTCTAGAAGGATAAATAAAAAGTATCCAACTCAGAGCTATTGCTCAAAGATAGGAAGACAGATATATGCCCTTTCCTTGGGGAGATGCTGGGGCATCCCTTGGGTCAGCTGAAAGAAACCTGAATCTCTGACTCTTCTTGGAGAAGCACAGAAGAGATACCATCTCCTGTAGTGGATATTACCCTGTTCCTGTAAAGCAGACCATGTGAGGGCAGTCCTCAGGCAATGCCTTAATGAATCTGGAAGGAAACCTCTAATTAGAAGCTACGCATGCACCTCCTGCCCTGGAGGGCTTGGTCCCCCAGTCCCACCTGCAACTGAGCCCTTCTACCCCAGGCAGGGTGCTGCAGCCTGACCCCTTGGTGCCACCCTGGGGCATCTCGAAAGGGCCCCGAGAGATGGGTCTGTGTCCCACAGCTGAGATTCAGCCCCGTCCCTGTGGCTGCTGCACCAAATCCTCCACCTCATCTTTGCCTACAAAACTAGCTTTGCTTTGTATTTTCCCAAGCATCAGAACCCAGCTCATCCTGGACGACATGATGCTTCTCAGCCCATCTCCCAGGACTTACTGGTGGCCTGAAATAAGCCATCAAACCATCTTCCTCGGTGTTTTTTGCTCTAGGTCAGCTGGGACCTTTGAAGAAAGCTCAAGATACAGGCAACCAAAACCTTGTTTCATTTGGAGAGTGAAAAACAGTCTGATGGTCCTGGTGGAACCATGGGAGATGTGCTGCATTTGCAGTGAAACAGCATTGGGGGTAGCTTGTTGTCTGCAAAAGCAAATGAGGGAGCAGTGCTGCTCTCTGAGGACGCCCACTCAGCTCCCATCTCGTGTCTGCAAAAGCACTTTTTTCTTTTTGCAATTGATGTTCTGAAAAAGGCTATTTTTTATTTTTTTTTTACAAGAATGACCCAAGAATCTTTTTGGGTCTAAAATGAATACAGGTGGATCTGGGATGATCTTCAGTCTAAAATACTGTTGTAGAAGTTGAATGGACATTGTAGCTGTATGAATTGTCAGAATAGACATAAAGATATTTCTACTTTGCAAATGTACATATCTAATGATGGATGTGTATAAACACACATTTTGTTTAGACCTCAGCAAAAGGTTGATAATGGTAGGCTTTACAACTCTTAAGTGACTGGCACTTTATGAGGCAAAGTACCTAACTTGGAGACCTGAAAAGGCATCATATGTCTATGTTTTTAACAAGAAAAAGACCCAAACATAAGAGCATGTAGGTAGTGAAGTGCTTAGTGCAAGATCTCAATTCTCAACCTTGAAGCTATTACATTTCAACTTGAAGCAGTAAAAGATTTTGCTGACCTTAAACTAGTGATCAGCAAGAAGGAAATCTCTTTTTTGTCCGTTTGAAGCAGGTGGTGATTGTTTTAAATTATTAGGGGTCTAAACTTGGCCACAATCCAAGATGTCAGGAAGCTAGGTCCTCAGCTCCAGAATGAAAAGCACACACCCAAATAGTTGACCAGAACATACTCTTCCAGCCTTGCTGACAAAGACAGACTCAGAGATGACAATACAAATTATCTTTTTCTTTAAAAATCAAAGAGGCGGTGATTTTGTTTTGGTTTGGGGTTTTTTTTCTGTCTCTTTTTTTCCCATGGAAGAATTAGAACATGTTCAATTAGAATGGTCCAACATGTCTCTGGCAAACAAGAAAATTCCTCAGGGGTCCAAATTAACAATAAAACAAGTAAAGAAGAAGGCAACTCACAGCAGTGTATAGGCACTGCCTCTTGTATGGTTTGACTCTTGTGTGTTTGATTGCCTGTGTGAGTTTTGCATCTTGTATGTTATTGTTTATCAAAGACCAATCAACGAGAAAAGAGATTAGAGGGGAGGAAGAAGGGAAAATCAAAAAGGAGAGGAGGAGAAATCTTACGCATATGGGAGGCCAAGGGATATTGCCTTTCAGGGTTCATGCACTGTTATCTTTAATTTTTATGGTATTTGAAAAGAGTGGTAATGAGTATCAGAGTTAGAATGCAAGGATTGATGACTTCAGAGAAACTGCATTGCCCAGAATTAGCTGTGGCCCCCAAGGCTTTTCTAGACCAGTGAACCACCTTTAACCCTCAGCTGCCATGTGCTCCTTGAGGAACCTACCAGGGCATTTTTCAAAGCAAGGCCCAGAGTGAATGTGCAAATTGCACTTTGCTGAAAACTTCCTCCTGGCAATTCATAAAAACTACATGGAAAATAGCAGCATGGCATGTTTGGACACAGTATAAGTTAGTATATTTTTCTGTTTATTGTCTGAGGCTTTTGGACCACTGCAGAGCCATGGGCTACAGTTCGTGGACCACTGAGCTATGGAACCAGTCATCATTAAGGAACATCTGCCAGGGATTATTCATCCTGCAGGGTAACTTTCATACATTAAGAGTCCTCTTGGTAGGAAAATATGAAATAAGAAATTTTAAAAGGACTGGATTGCTGTGAGGTGATTTGCTTTTGCACATTGCTCTAGGTCATCTGATGATGTCAAGAAAGTTTGTTGTGCTTTACTATTGCTTAACTTGGAATCTGGAAAGCTGGTTCTTTCCTGTATCTGCTTTTAAAACTAATGCTCCCAAGACTTACTTGACCTTGTAACAAAGGCAAAGATGGTTTTGGTGATTTTTTAATCAGAAAAAAAAAAATCAGTTATCTACCCAGAGAGGTTGTTGAGTCTCCCTCACTTGAGATATTCAAGAACTGTTTGGACACAATCCTGTGGTCTAGGATGACCCTGCTTGAGCAGGAAGGTTGGACCAGGTGACCCCATGTTGTCCTTCCCGATGTGACGCATTCTGTGATTCTCTGATTTTTTAAGCTTGACACAAGAAATGGACAAAATTGCAAAGTTGGGGTGAAACTTCTTATACCAACTGATTTTACTAGCAAGTATTTGAAGTGTGTTTGTTTGCTTACACAAAATCAGATTTGTTTATATGTGTTCGATAACCACCTATTGAATATCTAATCTGACAAATAGGGATGTGCCACCACCTACCTTGGTAGTTATATAAGACCAAGGTATTCTTTCTATCTGATGATTAACAAATATAACATTATCCAACTCTAATATGGTTGGGTGAAAGTGGAGTCAGTATCCAGGGATGGATTTGGAGTTTTGAAAATGGAAATAAGTATATCTGCAAATTTAGTGGGCATGGTAATGCAAAGCATTAAAAAATTTACAGTCTGTAACACCAATTTGCATTGCTGACCTGACATACTGTCGTGGACAACTTAATATAATGACAATGTTGACCTGAGATCTTTACTGTGAGGCACAAGAATGAAAGAGAAACAGCCTTCCATTGACTTTCCTTAATTTTGTGCATTCATCAGAAACCAAACATTTTGTGAGGTATTGATTTGTGTTCCTGGTTTTCTTGATCCTTAATGCTGTAATACCATGTAAAACATTTTAAAGAAAAATGTAGTAACCTTATATGGGAACAAACTCTTCTGTCAATAAGTAGTATAAGTGTACCACAAAACCAACTCACCCTTAACATGACAGCAATTTCTCAAACGACATTTAGGAGCTCATTGAAAGAGCACTAGCAATTCTGTTCATTGTTTGGGGCTTACTACCCAGTGTAAAATGAAAGTGTTATGAAAATTAGAAATTGCATATAACACAAGTCTTTTGTAGTGCAAATAACACAACCATATAAATTATACACATACTAGAATTATATTATACACACACACTGTAAGCAAAGCAGAATAGACCTTTAACTAAACTAAGATGTATTTTAATTAGGAGAGTGGTAACAAGCCTTTAAAATCAGCCAACACTGTATTTTGGTTTTAACTCAGAAATTCTAGGGCTTTATGAATTCATGACAAACCCTTAGGGATACATTTTCAAAGCATTGCACAGGATTTTAGCCATGCAAATCCCATTAAAATCAGTGGGAGACATGTGGCTAAAACCCACGCAAGGCTTTGGAAGCAACATACCCCTTAATGTTATCTAGGCAGTGTTCCGGCCTGTGAATTTCCTTGCTTCCAATTTTTACAACTGAACTCAAAAGGAAATAAAATTTGCCACGGGGATGTGGAAATTTTAACAGGATGCAGGCTCTTTTAGTTCCAGAGACATAATTCTGATCTATCAAATATATTAACACATGGTAAAGGTATTTTTGGTCTATGCTTTACAGGCTTAATCTGTACCTGGTTATTCTGACCTGCGATTTTACTATGCAACAATGCAGGCAACTGACTCTGAAAATATACATATTGTAGTTCTCAGCAGATTATAATTTCTCCTAATAAAGTCTTTGAATTGGGTAAATGATGGAGTTCCTTTTGGAGTGATGATTATATTTGACCTGAGACCTGTGATACCCTGTTGCCAGGCATTTCAGAAAGATCCAAATGCACTATAAATGTCACAGATAGGTATACTCTCAATAAGAGCACTAGCTGATCAACATGATCTTTAAACAGGTGGGTCTTCCCTGGTTGCTTGAGTTGCAGGGGCACCAGTGGTGATTCACAGAGACAGGCAGTGATGAGCTCAGGAACACATTTGCTGTTATGGGAAAAGAACTTCAGCCTCTGAAGCAGATAGAGAAATGAAGCTTTCTCTAGACTGTGTGTCTACCACCAGACATTACATGTGGAAGTAAAAATAATAAGTTTGAAGAGTTTACTCAGAGAAGCGCCAGGTTCCTTATTCAAACTCAACTTGCAGCCAGTGAAAGAGAATCTCCTGATTTGGAAGGTTGTTTGGTACCAAAGGCAATGGGAAAACATGAATCTATGAGAAATGCGTGTAGGCACACACAGAAGAACAAGGGCAATCTGAATGGTGAAGCTGCTTATCTGTATGGCAGGTAAAAACAGACACCAAAATTTGACTCCTGAGCAGAAACACCACCAAATGCCATGATTTTTGAGACCTGTAAGTCCAGGTGTCTTGAAGGAAGTAAATTTCAAAGACTGAAATTATTCATTTCAAAAAATTTGAAATTCTCTCTCCATGCTTGCTATGCCCACTAAAGGAACCAGAACTGCAATTAAAACCTGGTAATTTCACAGTACTTCTGTGAGGGGTTGAGCAAGAAGATTTTTGGTACTGCAGCTCATAGGAGAGCACCTCACAGGGGCACCCCCGGCTCTGGCAGATGATGTTTCGGGGCCTTCTGGGTTTAACCCCTGACCTGCTGGTGCAGCCCGCGTTCCTTAGCCCCAGGTTTCCTGTTTAGGCTCCCCTCCCGCCCCTCCGCAGCCCCGCACTAGGTGGAGCTGCAGCCCGCGGCGGGAGCCCCGCTCCGCCACCGCCCTTTGTCCGCCCGAGCGGGGCGGGGGCGCGGGGAGGAGCGGAGCGGAGTGGAGCATCCTCCCTCCCGCCGTTCCCTTAACCAAAGGATGCTTCAAATCTCAAATCTTCCCTTAAAGATACGGTATAAAAAAATCCTGTCCCAGTGGATTGTGGCGGTTTTGTGTGGTTTTTTGTTTTGTTTTGTTTGTTGTTTGTTTTGTTTTATTGTTTGTTTGTTTTTTTTAAATTGTTGTTTCAGCAGAGCTTAAAAAAAAATTGTCCTAATTATTCCACGTAATACTGTAATCTCGGTATTAAGACATATGAAAAAGAAAAGATATTTAAAAATTAAAATTGTACTCCAATGTAATTTGCTGTGCAGTTGAGAGACATTAAACTGGGTTGCTTTATCTTTCTGGTGTTCTGAATTCCAAACAGGATCATATATTTGCCTCTTTTCCTGAATAATCTGATGTCACTATTACAATAAATTTAAACTTTAGGATCTGTCATCCTGTTGTGTCCATGTCCACACACCACCATCACCCTTCCCCCAGTTTTATCTTGCTAAATTGTCCAGGGGAAAAATATAAATAAGGCAAATGCTGCTTCTCTGCACCCCACCCCCACCCCCCCTTCGTCTGTGCCTTTACTTTTTTTCTACTCTCTAATGACATTTGGCAGGCTCAACTGTGTAATGCTTGACTGGTTTTATTGTTGTCTGCTCCCAGTGGGGAATAGTTGACACTGCTCTCTGTTTTCAATTGATATCCATTTTCAACAATATTGCTTTCTATTAGATTCCTGCACAGTTTGTGCCAGCCAAACCGAATATTTACCATGTTGCCCTCAAACCCTCAAATCAACAAACATTAAAATAAGTAAAATATGCATTTACTATCTGACATTTTCAAATTTCCCTTTCAAATTATTATTTTGACTATATTTCACAGCAAACGAATGAAGGATTAAGGACAGTATTGCCACTTAAGGTAACTCAGATTGATTTTGAGTTTTAAATGACAGGATAAGAGAGTCCACAAAAAAAGGGAAAACCTAATGCACTTATCTGCATTTCATTAGCTTCTATGATCATTTCTCTGAAAGAAGGTACACAGATTTATACTGATCCTAACTTCCAATGTTTGTGTTGAATGACATTGTTGTATAATCTGATTAATTCCACGTAGTTTGCATAGGTAGTAAAACACTAAAATCAACCCTTGGAATCCTTAAATTTTGAGTTACCCCCTGAGCTGAGAGGGTCTTCTGGGACAGACTTCTGTTGCTTGTCATCGCTTTCATGGCTTGATGTCTGCCTGTGTTTCCCAGATCTCCAGCCCTGCACTGCTTCATTTCCTTTCACCAGCTCTTTTCACCTCTGACACTTCTTTATCAGTTTTCCACACTCACCTCAGAGGCTTCTCCATTAATGGTATATCTTGTTAAT
This sequence comes from Pseudotriccus pelzelni, assembly GCA_035584735.1. Taxonomy (NCBI): domain Eukaryota; kingdom Metazoa; phylum Chordata; class Aves; order Passeriformes; family Tyrannidae; genus Pseudotriccus; species Pseudotriccus pelzelni. The sequence continues at coordinate 127,126,538 of JAWMRA010000078.1, read as the reverse complement.
TTTTAGTCACAAGTCATTTATTACATGCAATTTTGGCTCTGTAAGGCCCAGTTTGAGCAGTCAGTTTTGTTTATTTGCATGAAAATTATAGTGGATCAGGCAGTGAAACACCATTCTTGTACCTTTCAAGGTTTTTGTGATAACCTCTGCTACCTCCTTCTCTTCCTCATGCATCTTCTTCCTTTTCTTCGTCATCTTTGGTTTCATCTTGAGAAGCTCGAAGCTGTCTCTCTTGTGCAAAAAACCTTTGAAATTTGTCAAGGAAAAGGCTCAAAAGACAGAGGAAATTCTGCTTCTTCTTTTCCTTACGCTCCCTTTCACCCTTCCAAAATTTCAGCTAGAGCTTTAGGTGAGATACAAATTTTGAAAATGTTATGTTCTTGACTTAGGTCTGGGTTCTTGCTGTTGGAAAGACTGAGGATGAACACTGCAAAGGGCCATGCCCTGGCCATCACCCCAGCAGCAGCAGCAGCAGCAGCAGCTCAGGCTCAACTGGAGCACCAGGACACAGTATCAGTGTAAGGGAAGGAGATGGGTCCCATCTGCACTTCCCAGTAAGCACTGCTGGATCAGCTCTCCCTCTTCCAGCATGAGGGTGGAGAAAGGTGATGCTTGACCTAGCCACCTTTAAGTCCTTAGGGGCCTAGAGAGAGCCTTTATTTGTCCTTTAGCACAAAGATCCAAGTCTTTTTCTCCTGCAATATACTATGATTAGGCTACGAGCCTTGCTGTAACCAGAAGATTTAGTAATATAAGTAAACTTGCATAATGTTGAAGCTGATGTAGGTTCATGTAAGCTGCTAGGCTTTATACTTTCTAATTAAAACAATAACAAGAAGGTACCAGCTTACTAGGAAAATACATGAAAGGGCTACAGTCAGGGAAAAATGTGAAGAGCCTCAAAATTAGGAAACTGAAGAACTGAAGCTGCTGTGGAAATTTATTTGGTCCTTTTGTGTGCATAACATTCTGATGCAATTTTGTTCTAGTGACAATATTCTCTTTAATCCATAGGCAAAGTGCTTTCTTCCCTGCACTGGGTGGATGGTGTTTGCTGAACTGGTAGTTATTCAATATTTTGTTTTTCCCATCAGTCAATGCATGACCTCAGGCTTTATTTACCAAACACCATCCAAGCCCTGCACTTAATACAGAATTATTAATTTCCTCCTGGGCTGTTCTTTTGCTCTCCTCATCAACAGTGCTTCACAATGGTTAATGGAGTTCTATATTTGGCCTGTGGCATAGGACTTTCAGTTTTTCTCAAATTGAGTGTGCGATATCCTTTCCTTGCCTGATATTTATTACCTTTCCATAATGGCACAGATGTACAGAGGTCTGATCATAAATTGGTTTCATCTCCTGTGTGGAACCCTGAAGTCCCCTAAGTCCTGGAAATGAAACGCCAGCTCTTCCCCAGTGCCCCAGTGCTTCAGGGTGGGCAGGGAAGAGCCTAGAGGGAAGCTCCATCAGCCTCCCCCTGGTCACAGCCCCTTTGCCCCTGATTTGTGGTGTAAAAGGGATGAACTGCATTGTTCCCTTGTAATCTATGTGGATGATTTGGGTTGTCATAGCTCATACATAGACTGTGGAAAATGCATTCAAATATAGCACACAGGCTGTCAGAAAAAGCTACCGGTCTGAGACAAGTAATGTACAAAGGAAAAGGCACAGAAAGGACCAGAGACAACTTAAGGGTTTTTAAAAAGTCGAAACCTCAAAATCTTTTGTAATATGGGGCTCATCTTTTTTTTTTAAAGTTGTCAGTCCTTAGGGAAAAATTCATTTGTTTATGACTGGGTTAGAGAAATCTCAAGTTTTCCATCCTGGATAAGGGTCTGGAGCTGATTTTCACCTACATTTCTTTTGACAGAAAACAGTTTATTATCAGAGTCAACAAGTCAGGTGAACACTCCTCTCTTGACCACAAGTAAAGCAGAGAAGCCCTGCAGTGCTGCGAAACAGCACAGCTCAAGGAGTTCTAGCTTTGGGTTTTCACCTAAAAGAGAGGAAGCTCGATGTTTTCATTGGGCATCACAGCACTTTTGTGTCTGCTCCAGCCCTTTATTCAAGCACTGATTGAAGTTGGTTAATTACAGTGGTAACCAACCACAGCATCCCAAGGTGCCCCCACCACCTGTGAAATCCAGGGCATCTTGTACAAGAAAGACACACAAACATTGCAGGGATAAGCTAATGTTGTCTGAGAAGTGGTTATTTTGTGAGATAATATTATGGGACAGTGATTGCCTGGTAGATAATTGTGTGTGAAAGGGTATTTTGTCATACTTGTTTTGCTTTTTTCCTGGAGGAAGCTGAAAGCTGGAATGTAATGAGTTTCTAAAATAGAAAAAGCTGGATTCTAAAGTGGCTCCACAATTAAAAGAACCCAACACATAAATCCCAGCATTCACACAAGGAAGGACTCAAAGCAAAATCTGTAATTACCAAGGTATATTCCACTTTATTAAGTAAAGAGGAAAATAAAGCTTTGGTTTTTAGTTCAAGATTGCTTTTAACATTGACTATACACATTCACCAATTGACAGAAGAGCATAGTAGATTATACAGCCAAGGTATGATTGAAGACATGTAGGCAGGGGGCAACTTGGGGAGCATTGATCACAATCTCATTAGATCTGAGATTGCAGCAAAAATGAATGCTAAATGAGGAGAAAAGAGAACAAAAAGATGCTGAAGTCAGACTTGCATTTCTCCAGAGGATGAGCTACACAGTTATGAAGATCAAACTGGCTGAGTGGGACTGAGAGAACAGAAAACCCTAAGAACTAAAGAATAGAGAAAGAAAGGCTCTTGGCCCATTCCTTCGCCAGCAGTGTACAAAATAAAAACAAACATATTGCTAAATAAGGAGCTTCACACCAAAGTTGGAAGAAAAAAGAACAATCTGATGGGCAAATTAGTTGGAAAAGAGAAACCGTGTCTTCCAAAGAGCTACACATGAAGTCAGAGGAGAGACAAAAACAAAGGAAGTGTGCGAAGTAACAATAGCCAAAGAAATCAAGCTAATTAGTATGAAGCAAACAAGCTTGACAGACTGGCTGAGGCCAGAGTGAGGGTGGAGAGGGGAGGGCAGGTAAGAGGTCAAATGAGCTCTTTGCTCCAGTATTCATTTAACAAGATGAAGGTCACATCTCAGAAAGTGTGATAGATTTTTCTGGATGAGGAAAGTGAAATGTCATCAAGAATTATGGTTATGTCATGGCAGTGCTCTCATAATTTGACAAGTCTCCAGTCCTTGCTTAATTAGTAGGCTTCGTGTTTCGGAAGGGGCAAATATAATAAGAAAAGGTAGCTGAAGATATTTAGCAATTCTGAGGAGACGCATGACATTTTCTTCATTGCGTTTTCCCATTTTCAGTGCATCAGTCACAAAATTTTAAATTGTCTGCAAAAGAAGGAAGTTGGTGGAAGATGAGAGTCTTATACATTTAATCTACATCATGTAATGCCTCAGTGCCTGCCCATTTTTGTCAAAATTCCATAAAACACTTATATAAATACTTTCTTCTAAGCATACCAATACCTCTGCTAAAATCAATGAGATTACTCTAGTGCTTAAAATTAAGCATTTTCTCCAGAATTATATTAGAACAAAAGCCAAATGCTAATGTAATCCGTCACACTAAAGTGATACACTGCCTTTTATTTTGCTAGGAAAGACATGCTGGACAAGTAGTCGAGGGTGAGCCAGGGACACTCCAGTCACAGAAAATGCACCCACAAAATCTCTAATGGGCACTTGAGCTCCCTTGGGAAAAGAGTTATGTCATTCCCAGGGTCATGATTTTTGCACTTAGCACAATTGGACAAAAGCTTTTCCAATACATTACCCATGGTGGGGTGATATGACTGAGCTGATGAAGAGAAACATGATTCTCTACAGTTGTTCAAATAAGTTGAAACTTAAGTGAAACAAGGCTGATGGCTGGAAAATGCTAACAATCCCCTCCTGCACACCCTGTGAAGTAGCTATTCCAGTGTATTTAACATGCACAAGGAAGACCGGGGGGATTGATGCATTCTTGGAGAAATTTTTATGTGTATATTATATTTGTCATAATTTATTTTTGAGAAATGTAAAATAACAGGACATCTTCCAACAAAACAGAAAATTCTGTGAGGGATGCTACAGACTCAAACACAAACCAGATGAATGCTTTTTGTCATTTTCTGGTGTAAGATCAGAAGTCTTGGTATTTCGTATGGAAAGCGAAAGAAATAGAAAAGATAGGAATTGATAGAGGCTTGGGAAATCTTGAATGACCTGTCAAGAGCTCTTACTGATGAAAGTTAAAGGCAACACTTATAAAAATGAATTACATGTACTATTTTTTATACTGCACACAGTTTAATAGTGGACTTCAATCTATTTTATGAGACAAATACCTTAATATAGATGATTTGCAAAAAGAATTCAATATTTACCCAAATAAGAATAACAGTCTCAGCTACATTTAGTGCTAACTTAAAATGACAAGGGCTATCAATCCTCAAGCTCCTCAGTATAACCTGATCGCCAGCTGGGGTCAGGCCAACATTTGCTTTCCAGCAAAGTATTGTAGAAATAGATGAATTGCCCTGCTCTCCAGAGCACTGAATATTGGCTGCTTCTGAAATCAGAAAACCAGCCTTGAGGAAGCATCACAACATCTTGTGCCTTTTTCATTATTAATTTTTTTTATGTCCTTAGCTGCTAATATTTTTAAGTGTGCCACTTTTTAAGTTCTGTTACTTTCTTATATGCATATTAGCTTAGAGTCTGTAATTTACTGCTGTAACCTTCAAAAGACCCTGGAAGACAAAATCTGCCTCTCCAAGGTCTTTTTAGCTTAGGTATATAAATTCAAATAAAATAAGTAGGGTGAAGTTAATTGCCAGAACAAATAATAAATTTGGAAAGTTTTTTAGTTTTAGAAAATTTAAAGAAAATTTTATGAGCCAAAAGGCAGATAGTATGGTAATAGATCTCACAATGAAAAAAATTCTGTGCTCATAGTTATTGTGGTAGAGTTTAGCTTTTATTTTTTTGTTTGTTCGTTTGTTTCTTAGGGGGTACAAACTTTGTATCTTCGATACGGTTGTCTCTGATTTTACATGTTCCTACTGAAACTTAATAATAATAATGGTGTAGTTCGGTGTAAATTTGTTTGATTTTTCTACTTCTCTAAGAAAAATGTGGTGCTAAAGAGACAACAGAATGAAACTGTCCTCAGTTGTCTGAATTTTATGTCCTACATATTGAAAGATGTTTGATTTGAATCCCGTACAAAAACTTCAGAAAGAGTTTGCGTTTGAGAAGACAGACATCCAACTCTGAGGGAAAGATAAGTAATTTTTAAAAAATTTTCTTCTTTGGCCATCTAATTTGTCATTTTTAAAAATGTGTGCCTTTTTTTTTTTCCTACTAGCTAGAAAACAGCAAAATTATGTTACCTTGTCATAAATAAATGGACCTCTGAGTTGTCCTTTGGGAGATGATGGATGAGTATTCACCATTCCACCATATTTTCACAAGCTCTTGTAACACAACACCACAGCATGGGAATTTTTGTACAGAACACAAACATTCATACATATAGCAATGTCTGTCAAACGCAGCATAAAATCTTCCCGAAGAAATTTGCAGAATATCTTCAGCATGATAGTTTCTTGATATTAACGCATGCATTTTAAAAAGCCAGCAATATCTTCTTTGGAACCCAAGATTTTTTTCCTCCTAAGTTTAGACACTTAACTTTAAAGAATGTTGATATTTTACTGTAATGACTACCTTTATCCTCTTCCTAGTTCCCTCCGTCCCGTTACTCTCTAGGCAGCAGAGCACTATCTATATTCAGCCAGAATTGGAGTGCTGCAGGATAGGACATTTCTACTATCCCTTCCCTCATGTAGTAAACAAGTTATGCAGCATATCATGACTGCTGTTTTAGGTATTAGGACAAAGAATGTAGAAATTTCCAAATGGAGCATTTTTTTCTCCCCTTCCTGCTCCAATAAAGAAAGCTCCTGGCTTTCTCTATTTATTTCACAGAAGACTACAGGTGTGAATTGAAGAAATAAGCCTGTATGAGAATTCAACCTCCGATGTCTTAAAAGTGGACACTCCTTAATGAACTTCTTATCACCTTGAACTGTGACATCTACAGGTTGTGATATGAACCATAATTTACAGTTTTCTGGAATTTCTTAATTTCGGTGTTTAAATCCTTCTCAGGCAATGTCTCGGAAATAAAAATATTTATCTCCTGTGATTGTTCTTTTTCTTTTCCAGATCTTTATTAAAGCATGTAACAAAAGTGGTTGCTTAAAACCTTACTGGGACAGATGATGAAGGCATCCTGAGCCTTATTCTTCTGATGTTGTTGGGTCTGTTTGCACAGTATTTATCTTCACCACACTGGAGGTTTGGATCTTTGCAAGGGGTCCAGATTGGACAATGGAGTCTGAGAAGCTGTTGAACAGATGGTATTCTTCTGCAATGTGGCTTAGAAATTTCTAAGAATTTTTTTGTTGTTGTTGTTCGCTTTTTTTCCCCCTTTATCATTTGCCTCATTCCTGTCACCTCTCTTCAGAGCTCTCTCTAGTGAGTGAAATGAAAACACAGTCAATTTCTCCTTTAGGCAGCTGCTGGAAGCTGTGAGCCATTCAAAGAAACAATGCAGGACACCATCAAGGTTATGATGAGTTATTGTCAACACCTCATGAGCTATCCAGTACTTTTTGCCCTGATGCCAGTTATGAGGCTCATTCCATGGCTAACTCATTTGAAATATCCCTGGGTCAGGATGTTTCTGCGTAAAAATGGGATCATGCTTTGAAGATGGCATACAGTGTTCAGCAACAGAAAAAATCAGGTTTTTTTTCATTAGGTAGTAACAAACTGTGAGCACAAACCTAAAGCAGTGCAAAACTGGTAAAAAGATTTATATCAACCATAGTGATCTGATCCTGCAGATACTTTCCTCATCTGTATGCATCTCAACTTTATGAAAGTTGGAGCCAAAATTAAAAACCTAAGCTCTCCTTCAGCACGTCCACATTCACATTCCCATTGCAGATATATATCCTTTGAAAACTTTGAAAACTAGAGACTTGTACCCCTTGCAGTACCCATACAGTATACTATGCCATGTCTATCATATTCAATTCTTTTTAGAGACCCTGCTTTGAGAGGTGAAGTGCTTCTAATGACCTATTCATTGCTTCAGAAGCTCCTTTTCTTAAGTGAATCCTCATGTAGTGGATGCTTCACTTCAAACATTTTATTCAAGTTTGTTGTTTTTTCCTCATTTTATTCAAGTAATTCTTTCTTCTGTGGTTTTATTTTCCTTCAAAGCTGTGGAAGTATCCTGTGTTGTACTTGAAGTCCACTGCTGAAGCTGCATGTCCAGCAATAGGTGGTGCAACAGGAGACTTCATACACTGAATGTCTCAGGTTGCAAAACTAAAGCTTATGGGACATTTAGGGTGGCAATTCAGCTTGTGACTTCTCCCCAGGACCAACTCCCTGGGAGTGACAGCCACTGTGAGCTCTAGCAGTGGTGTCTAGGGTACAGGTCAGCTTTTCAGAGGTGGTATTTTGTCCCCAGCAATGGGCACTATTGGCAACAAAAAATCCAAGAGTGTATCAATCCTCTTTTCTACGTCACTAAACTTCACCTTATCCTTATCACACTGATGGTTTTCTTGTCTCTTTCCTCTGTTCTTACGGAAACTGAGGTGGACTGTGCACCATTCCTATCACCTTCCAAGGACAAGGCCATTTTTAGCTAAGTACTAAATGCAAAAGACTATTTTGGAGGCTTCTGTATTTACAAGACAATGAAAGAATCACCCAGTCTCTCCACATCACTTTAGGGAAAATAAGACCCAGACTGCTTCACTGTATAAGGATCTCTCTTCGCCATGCCCCTGGCTAGAATGGCAAGACAGCCCTGAACAATTAACGAGGCCATAAAGAATTTAACTCACAGTCTCAGGCAGTATTTGAACAGATCCATGATTATCACATGAGAATAAAAGTATAAATTTCTTGATTTCCTAGAAAAGCAAGCTTACTGTGGTAAAGGCATTTGTTTAAAAAGAGGGGTTTGCAGTCTTTTCACTCTAGGAGCTAAAAAGACTGGAAATCTCTTGCAACCTAGTATTTTTTCATATGTGAAAAGCGAAGGTGTGTCTGTCTTGCTGAGAGTATGACACATTTTGTTTTATCCTTTTTATATCTCTTTTTTTCCATTCCCTTATAAAGTAATGAGGCTTTGAGGGTTTTTTCTGTTTAGTTGGTTTTGGTTCTTTTCTTGTTTGGGTTTTTTTGAGTCTCATTTTGTGTGCCCCATTTTTGTATCTGGTAAGAGTGGAGAAGGATGCTCTTCATAAAATCAGTGATGGAGAGTGATGTACCTTCTCCATGGTTCTCTGCTGCTCTGTTAAGATAGCCACTTGTCAGTGCCAGTAGTTCCTGATGTATTCAGACTAAAGACTGGATTGGGCAGAGGATATGGAGGATGAGCTGACTTTCCCCCACTAATCATGTCAGATCACTCAAAGGTTTTAAGCCTTTTGTAACTTGTCACATATCCCGACAGCTGATCTGCACTGGAACAGCCAAGCTGGGAATGGGTTGTTAAACATTGGAATGGACTGCCCAGGGAGCTGGTGGAGTCACCAGCACTGGATGTATTCAAGAAATAACTGGACATGGCACTTGGTGCTGTGGTCTAGTTGAGAAGGTGGGGGTTGGTCAAATGTTGGACTTGATAATCTTTGAGGTCTTTTCTAAACTAAATGATTCTGTAATTCTGTGATTCTGTGAATTTTCACTGGCTCTTGGATCTACAAGGAAGTGCAGGGAAGATAAGAGAAAAACACATTGAATCTTGCACATGTGAGGCTCCATACGGCAAACATCCTCTGTGCCTCAGATCTGGAAATGCAGTCTGTTTGAAAAAGGGTTGGAAAATCACTGAAATTTTTCAGTGGCATCATATTGCTCCTGTTTCTTTTTCAAGAATGCAAATATGCCATTGTATCATGGGTAACCAGTGTGATGGGGCATTCCCAGGGGTCAGGCTGGCAGCCTTGCAAGGGCAGCCTTGGGCAGTGCCCAGCGCGACCTGGGCACGCAGATGGGGCACTTCTGAGTCCACACCACATGTGCTGTGCAGCTAAGCAGAGTGCCTGAATCGTCTGTGCTGTCAGCATAGCACTTTTTCCAGGCACTATGTACTTTCAGTACAGGATTATAAAAAAGAAATTAAATTGGAGCCCATTAAGTATGTTTACTCTCTGCTGCAAATATTTTTACCATGCAGTTTTGTGTGCAGGAAGTGCTGTAAACTTCAGCATTGCTGCTGGCTCCTTTGTAATCACTCTGCTGATTATGAATTGCTGCCTTTTGGCAGTTGCTGCTCACACGGTTATGATTTCTGCTGGTAGGAGGGTAATAGAGGGGAAAAAATGGAAAAAAAATGTGCAGGCCATGGAGACCTCAGGACAATTAACGTCCTTCAGCAAAGTGGAGTAGGGTGCAAGATAAACTAGCCAAATCCAAGGCTTGTGGCAACTCTGTTTCTATCTTCTCCCTCCTGCAAAGGCTTTATCTAAAAAGATATATGTGAAGAAACTAGACCAACCAGTCGGGACTTGATCACAGTATATCAGAAGAAACTATGTAGCCTGAGAGCTGGATTACAGACATCACAGCAAAAGTCTGCGCAAGAAAAGACGAGAAAAACATTAAGCTGTAAGATAAACCAAAAATCATCCCTTTCCTCTGTATGCAAAACAGTGATCTGAGTTAAAAAACAAGAAGAAATCCCTATGGTTATATGATAGCTGATATGTTTAATTTATTTTTATGAGACAATATAAAGCTTTATACTGTAAATGTGAGTATTATAAGCTTTGGTATGTTAATATTTTCATCATGAACTCATATTTTTACAGGAAGTACAGAAGTTTACAACCTGGCTATCAGAACTGGTGTGGAAGCTTTGGAGCACTGGCTCAGCCTGAACCACTCACTCCTGCTCTCTGTGAAACTGGGCACTTACCAGCCTGGCACTGGTGTGGTGGGGAGCAGGATGCTGTGGGACTAGGAGGAACCTATTAGCTGTAAAGGGAGAATGAACCTCATTGATATATGTAGATGAGCTCTAAATGAGGAAAAGCAGGGCATGTATGTATGTATAGAAAACTTTATGCAATGAATTTCACACCCATCATGGAGCTGAGTAAGTCAGTTCTTTGTTAGACTGCTGACGGCCGACGACTAACCGAAGGCATTGCTCAGTAATATTTTATGTTTCTCTCTTCTTTTGCTGTTTGGTTCTGTCCCAGGCTGGACATCTAGAAAAGTCCAAGTCTTTTGGTTTGTAATTTCTAGGTACTTTGCAAGTTGTTCTTGGCTTTCCCTCTGCATTTTCCTTCTTGGTTGATCAAAATTCTCTTTAGACTCATTTCACGATACACTCTCTGTTTAGGTGCACTCTGTCTTTTCTTCAATGTAGGAAGAAATCTGTGATTTTCAAGCTCATGTTTCTGTCCTTTTCATCTGTCTTGGATCTTCTTTTCATCTCACTGTATTCTTTTCTTTTGTCCTTGTTTAGCCCAGTGGCAGAAAAGGGCTATTAATTATTCCTGTGAAACTAGCATTTCTACTTGCATGAGAGTGCTGCCGGACTGATCACATTTGTTCACACTAATGTATCTCACCAGATTGTAATGGGGCATCTGAGAAGATTAGATTCAGATTCCAGGACTTCACATCTACTCTTGCATAGTCCCTGAATTTTTTCACAAGATCTAGATTTGAAAAATAGAGTGCCTTGGCTTCCATAAACTCTCTTCTTTGTGCCCACTTCTTGACCTGCAGTGCTAACTAAAACTGTTCTGCTGGATGCTTTTAGTAGTGCACATAGTCCGAGTGAAGGCAGTGTTTTATGAAATGAGCACTAGTAGCCAATAAGTTGGTGTGGATGATCAGAGTGGGTCTTATTAGAAATAAGCTTGGTGTGATGGGATCCAAACTTGGCTTCTTTTAAAATAGGAAATCCAAGAAAATATCTCACCTCGATCCTTGCCTCAGTAATTTTGTGAAGGGTCAGGTTAAAAAGCACATTTTACTCACATAAATGATTTTAATTGTCTATTCACATTTTCAAGTCTCAGTTCTTCAGGAGAATATGTCTGAGCAGATGGCTCTGACTATAGCATGGGCTATGCACCACATAACAGTACTCTGGCAAATATAGTTAGGTATCTGATATGGATGACAAGAGAGACTGAAATATGTGAGAGTGTGAAGCTGAAGTGTGGTTACTTCTAAATGTTGAATTAGCTTTGGTTCCATTTTTGTTTCAACAGTTGTTACTTTCTGTAGGAGCATTATAGCAAGCTGAACTTGACTTTTCATTTTACCATGCTATTAGGATGAGTTACCTTCATAGCAGAAAGAGGTGAGAGGTTGAGGAGAGAGTCTGACAGACCGTAGGAGTCAGAATTTGGGGAGTGGGAGAATGCCATGATAAAATGTAGTGGTTAGTGATTTGCATGACTGGAAAACCAATTCATCTTAACGGTACCTGGTAGAATAGTTAAGACAGCGTTATTTTCTCTGGTTCCTCCTGAAGAGGAAACAGAAGTGGGATGCTGACATAATGCTGTGAATAATAGCTGGCATTTTGGTGTCAGCGTGGGGAAATTTAGCCTTCCTAGCCTGTTTGTTTAGTCTCTCCATCAGGCTGGACTGTCATATAATAGGTGAAGAGGTAATACACTTGGATAGTCAGAGTGCTTGGGCTATCATTCGGGAATCATTAAGAAAAATCTCCTTTTCCTTTGTAATCTTGTCCTAATTTGTCAGAGTCCTCTTTAGATTTTCTTGGTGTATGAGGCAGGGATGTTCTTTGGGAAAAGGCTCATATGAAGAAATAGGTCTACACTACATCCAGAGGACAACTGAGCCTTGTCAGTCTGATATCCTCTAGAAACGAAATGCACAGTAGGAACAGTTGGACGGGTCTTCTGTGAGCACTGGCTCCTGCATGGAGTTATGTGCCTGCCCATTTATTAGCTCTGGGGAAAAATGCAAAGTCTAAAATGATATCACTTGCCTAAAAGCTTGACTTAGCTCCCTTGTGAAGGTCTACAACCACACCCTCAAATTTCTTTTGTTATTCCTGAGAGATTGCTGAAAAGGAGAAAATCAAGATTTGGCAAAGCTAAATTCTCATAGTCCCGTGAGAAAAAGAGTTGTTTGACATTCATTTGTTGCTATTTGTCATTAGACAATTTTCTTATTCAACATGTTTGGGAGCCAAAATAATGACACAAAGTTGGGGTTACTAGGCGTAGACCCTGAAAAATAGTGAATGCCTAAAGTAATGTGTGAACCATCTGTGCAGCTGGTTGTGGTTTCTCTAGATGATGAATGACCAACACACCTTCAAGAACTTGGATGGACTCATGAATTTGCATAAAGAAAGGAGATTACATTTGTCAGTTTGCACTGTCTGTTTTTTAAAACATTTAGTTTTTGAAGCAAGTATCTTTTTTCTTTCTCTCCTGTTATCCCTTGCAAAGGGGAATGAACTCCCTTTACACATCTCAATGTCTTCTCTTGTCTCTCCTTTCTCAGAAGTCTTTTTCATGATGTTTACAGGATACCCTCAAGACTTACGGAGAGCTAAAATTCTGGCTTATTAAGATGGCTACTGTTGTTCCTCCACCTGCTTTTTACTTCCCTTCTCATTGTAGTTATCTGTCATCTCCTGGTTTATGCTGAGATGGCAACTCTTAAGGACAAAGACTGCAGGTCCAGGAGTAGGGCTTATAAAATAGTAATTAGAGTAATTAATAACTAATTCTCCGGAGGTAATTGAGTTATCTCTAGACACCTTTCTTTTAAAGCAAAAATATATTCTCTTTCTATCACCATTCCTCTTGCAAACTCCATGATCTTGCTTCCAACATGAAAGCAATTCTCAGACAGTGTATATTTGTGTATATACCTTACAACAGAAATATTTTCTCAGGGAACTATAATGTTTCAGTTGCCACTGCACACGTGTCAGAAGAGTACGTGAAACTGAGCTGACACAGTGCAGAAGCCTTATTGGCAATTACTCCTGAGACACACACAGTGGACTTTTAATTAGTAACACAGCTAGTTATATTGTGGACTTGGAGGTTGTAGATTTCCCTATGATTCCTTAGACAAATAATTTAAGCTTTTTTCTTTTTAAGGTGGTGATGCTATTCTGTGACACTATGGTCAAATCTGGGGTGGCAGGTATGCAGGTGTGAGCTGACAACTCTGTAATTGGAGATGGGTGAGGGATTCTTTTGCACAGAGGGTCAAATCCTGCACATTGTCCATGGGGGGTGTGTTCCTGTGCTACTTGGTCAGAGTCTTGCTGTAGGAAAAGCATTGCAGTAAGAACTGAATAAAAACTGAGGGCACTCAGGAAGATCTTTGTATCCCACCCAGGTGATTCCCTGTGCTAATTTCCTTCCCCTATTGAAGGCTATGTGACCACCCTAGTGGAAGCCCTGCCTTGTTTCCTGATCCTCGTGGGTCCAGGTGAGAACCAGGGTGGGAAAGGGGACAGGAGGAGAGGACAAGAGTAGACTGGGCAGGTGTGAGCACACACTCCTCCCTGCACCAGGGCATCTGCTGCCCAGATGTGGCCATGCTCACCCTGTAGCAGAGCCAGTAAGTGCTGCAGGATAGACAGCAATATAAAGAAGGAGTAAGGACATTTTTCCCATGTGGGCTTGTCTCCCCTTCTGCCGATCCCACAACTTGTACAGGACATGATAGTCCCCAGCCTTTCCCCAGCCCAGCAGGGTGCTTGGGGAGCTGCTTCTTCCAAAGAGGCTCTTGATCCAGATTTTGCCATGTGAAGGATAATCCCCTTCTCCAGGTAAGGATAGGACCTACTACATTTATAAAGCAACTCCTATTTTTGAGGAATGACTCCTGCCACTATTTCAGCAGGAGGAGATTTAAGCTCTGGAGACATAATGAATTTCGATGTGTGCTCTGTGCAGTGTCAGACTGTTTAATTTCGAGAAGCTGAAGTCACTAGCCTGTTGTTTCATGTTTCTGTCTAATTGAAACGTTAAAGAACTGATCTTTCTGCTGTGTATTTAGTCTGGACATTCCACCCTTTGAACTCTCAGCAGCACTGTGAGTAATGTTACCCACACATATTCACTCTATTGTTACAGCAAAATCTCTACATCTGACTTTTTTTTTAAAAACCAAAGGACCAGCATGTATGCATGAAACATTGAAAATATTCTTTTGGGAAAAAAAAAAAAAAAGAAAAAAAAAGGAAAGAAAATAAAGAAAAGAAAGAAAGAGAAAGAAAGAAAGAAAAAGAAAGAAAGGAAGGAAGAAAGGAAGAAAGAAAGAAAAAGAAAGAAAGAAAAGAAGGAAGAAAGGAAGAAAGAAAGAAAAAGAAAGAAAAGAAGGAAGAAAGGAAGAAAGAAAGAAAAAGAAAGAAAAGAAGGAAGAAAGGAAGAAAGAAAGAAA